>CP136068.1:79609918-80809918 GCA_032622095.1 Siphonodentalium dalli
AATAAGAAGGTTATATGTTAATGAGTTGTATACATTACGGAATATTGGATTGAATAGACCTTTATATTGACATGCGGGCAACCAACCCCAACACCATCATTCCCATGTGAAGCAATTAGTCATTGTAAAAAATAATGTTCGAAGTTGCGTTGCTTGTAAAACGTCCACATGCATGGTACCCAAAGCCCTGAACTGCCAATGTGGTCATACAGTCTTGAGTTAATTATGTCAAATCAATTATATAACTTTAAAATGCACGTGACCAATTGTTGATTTGTCCTGAGGCCAGAAGCCTATATGCGGTTGTGGTGATACTTCTTTCGCATTAATTTCAATAAGGTCCATAGCTATTTAAATAACTTAATAGCATATGCACCATTTTCAAACCAAAATTTATACTCAGCTAGTGAAAAATTAATTGTAAAACCTTTCAGGAATGCTCCGCAGTCAAGTCTTTAGATATTTCATGATTTATTATTATTATTAAATTAAAAGAATATAAATAATTCAAAAATCACAGATTACCGAAAAGATATGTCATCAATATAACCAGTAGAACATACAAGAATATACAAGGTAGCAGTACACATAATGTATCAGTACACATTAGGTAGCAGTACACATAAGGTAGCCGAACACAATTTCCATCAAAATTGGCCATCATGGGATGGAGTACTGCACTTCAAATCTACACTGAGACATTGTCTTTAGCATAGGCAATATCAATAATTTGTTATGTTTGGACAGGAATGGTCGCAGGAAGCAAATGTTTGTATGTTCGTTTGTTTTGTACCATTAATCAGTGAGTTATACTCCTTGGTAATAATACAGAAAAACACCTGATTTTTTTTTTTATTTCGACTAAAATGGAACATTTTCAAGCCAAAAGCATACCACGGCAGTGAATGTCAGTAAATACGAATAAAATAACCTGATATGACTATGATAGAGAAATTGAGAAATATTTTAAATAGGATAAAAGGTCGCCGACCACACATCTCCCGAAAAAAGACGGTTTTTATAGGAAGTTGTCATTTACAGTACAAAAACAAAATCAACCTTTGTTAAAATCATTCAATAAAATTTTATTTCAATTAATGCTCCATTTAACATTTGGACAACCAAAAAACAATGATTTTCAATTTGAAAACGAGGCACAAATCACTGAAAATTTTTAACATTAATGAACAAAATGTAAAACCATGACCAAATTCGAACTTCATCTTTGCATTCCCAAATATGAACTACTAAAGAAATTCCATCAAAGTTGAAGTTATGATTGGGACAAATTAAATTTACTGTGTTCATCCACTGACCGTAAATTATTCTGTGACCAGAATTATGAAGATCTTTGAGGAATTTACATTGTGTAAAAATTATTTTTACCATCGCCCATATACATGTTGCACATCTGTAATATATTGGTAACAATATCCTAAAGTTTCAATTCTCTACATTCAAAACTGTGGCAGGAGTTGAGTACACGATGAAGGTACCCAAAATAAAAACGGTCAAAATTTGTCACGATAAGAGAATAACTTGGTGAAAAATAATATTGTCAACTGTCCATCGACATGTTGCACATCAGCAATTTATTGGTAACAATATCCTAAAGTTTAAGTTCTCTACATTCAAAATTGTGGAGAGTTGATTACACAAAGAAGATACCCAAAATCAAAACAATCAAAATTTTTCCAAGTCAAGAAAGGGGAATAACTCGGGAAAACAAAATTTCCATAGTCCATATAGTTGCACATCAGAAAAATTATATTAGTAACAATATCTTAAAGTTTCAATTGTCTATATTCAAAACTGTGGGTGGAGAAGGATTACACAATGAAGGTACCCACAATGTGAGACACACACACAAATGGATGGAGGTCATTTCTTTAGTCCCCAAAATTAAATTTTTCGTGGAAAACAAAAATTTATGTAGAAATTTCAAAATATTGTTGTGCAAAATTCAAGGGAGAGGAACTGGCTATTTCCCATACGTTATAGTTGACCTGCAATGAATACAAAAGAACATGTTTACGCATCCCATATTTCACATTTTCAGCATAGTACAATAGATAAACCAACAATGCCCTATTTAACATAAGATACACTGACAGTTATGTCCCCCCAGATATTTATTGTCCCCCGCAAAATTAATTTTCGGGGGACTATAGAAACGGGGTCCGTCCATCCGTCACACTTTTGAGGACTTTCATGGTGTAATCATCTCCTACAGATTTCATCCCAGAGATTTGAAACTTCAGAATATTGTTGCCCATATATTGAAGATGTGCAACATGTATATAGATAATCCTTTTCGACTTAGAAAATTTCAATTTTTTTTATAATTTTCAGTATGAGGGTACCTTCATGGTGTAATCAACTCCTCCCACAGTTTTAATCCTAGAGATTTGAAACTTCAGAATATTGTTGCCCATATATTGAAGATGTGCAACATGTATACAGATTACTTTTTTCTTTTTTTTTGACAGAGTTATTAACCCTTTTCGACTTAGAAAATTTCAACATTTTTTATAATTTTTTGTATTAGGGTACCTTCATGGTGTAATCAACTCCTCCTACAGTTTTGATCGTAGATATTTGATACTTCAGAGTATTGTTACCCACATATTGGAGATGTGCAACATGTATATAGATGATGGAATTTTTGTTTGTTTACAGAGTTATTAACCCTTTTCGACTTTAAAAAAAATTTCTTTAACAAAGCGGCATCGACTTGCCATGTTTTCGGGGGACACTGTGGTCAGCTGACATTTTATTTTCCTATTTTTCATCCCTCCTAAACCTTTAAACTCATGTACAGTTTCTAACAGACATTTCATATGGAGAGGAGCACTTATACTGCTGTTATCTGTCATAATTCTTCAGGAAAATCAAGTGTTGTGGTAAAAACTTCTCCCTGCATAATGGACATTCCAACTGAAAAAGAAAATAAAACAAATCATTCAAATATGAGAAGGTGACCACTGGCGGCACATTATTATTTTCGCATTTGGCATTATTATTTATTTGCCGAAACAAAACATGAGCTTACATCGATCTTGGGTGCCAAATTGAAACATGGACAGGACAGAACCCAAATTTAAAATAAACTAAAGGATAAATAACTCTAAAAGTCAAAATGCAAACAGCACCAACACTTAAAGGCCCATTTAATTTTCAAGTCACCGATTTTTTTATATAGTGCTTGATATAGGTTTTATTAACAATTCTTGGCTCCCAGAATGCAACAGAATTCAAACTATAGTTTATTTTCAATGGAAGTGGAATAACTCTATATCTAAATATAAAGTTAATCCCCTTCCATTGAACAACATGATCACAGTTTATTACATCGAATAAGTTGAAAATACATTGTTTTTGAGCTTCCTCTTTCAAATGGTATATAATATGGCATGTATTTTATATTATGTGATCCCGGGGTTCGAAAATTAAGTGGGCCTTTAATCGAAAGGCAGTGTGATGGTAAACAATTTTATTGAGATCCAATAACCAGTGGCTGTGATACTCCAGTGAATGGACAAAAACTAAATATCTAGGAATACATACAGTAATGCTCTAAATAATCGACTCCTTAACCACAGCAGAATTATGGGTAACTTTTCAAGATTAAGTCAGAAATATGGCTTGCTGCCATTCATCGGAAAGCTCTCTGCTGTGGTTAAGGAGTCAACTATTTAGAGCATTACTGTAGAGGGATAACTCTAGAACTGAAAATGAAAACAATGTCATTGGGCACGCTTTAGAAAGCACTCCCAATAGTGAAAGACCATACCAATTTACCAAATGTTATTGAGATTTGATGAACCATAGCTGAGATGTGCTGATGGACAAAAAACAAAGATATCCAGATAAACAAAGAAGAATAACTTGAATGGAAACATGCAGTCATCATGCTGAACCTCCTTAGCAAATTTCATTTAGATCCAACAAGACATTGCACCTCCGGTGTAGGCATACTCCCACATTGCCAAACTAAAATACGGGCAGGACAAAAATATTTAAAATATATAAAGGATATTAGCTCTAGAAAAGAACATTCAAACATCATTTGGCACTCTTTTGAAAGAAGTCGTGATGGCAAACTCCATACCAAATTTCATTCAGATCTGATAACCCATGGCTCTGATATTGGACTTGGACACTGTTCAAAGCACTCCCAAGGACGAAGCTCCACAGCAAATATAGCATGGACAAACATAAAACCAGATTTCCAGATAACCAAAGATAACTCTAGAACGGAAATCGACCAAAGATAACTCCAAAACGAAAATCGCGAACAAAGTCATTTGCCCCTCTTTTGAACGCATCCATGATGGCGAATGTTCATAAAATTTGTTATTCAGATACGATAACACATGGCTGAGATATATAGTCCGAGAACCCATAAGGTTTTATTGTCGTCACTCTGACCAAAAGACCCACTCTGCTCATTTTGTGGCAAATTATATGTAGTTTACGGAAACCAATTTCTTGCAAGTGGGAAACTCGGCGTTTGGGAGATATTTAACATAGAATGATGCCTGGTGAGAGCGAAAAATGTTACTTAAGTGTTGGGGGAGGGTTAGTAATTACGAATGTATGCAACATATGTATTGTCAGCTAACACGTTATATATACCATTTTGTCGGTAATAAGTCATTCTATCTAGTGAATAAACACAGAATTAGAATTTCAGCCACTGACCTCGAGTACGAGAGGTCAAATGTCAAATATATTTTGAAACGCCATTTTTTTTTAAATGTCAAATTGGAAAGTTAGCTTAAGAAATTTTATAATCATCTGTTGGAATCCGTTCTAGTATAATTTTGAACTTTACTGTATACCAGATTCGGATATGTGGAAAGAAAATTAACACAGCCGCAATTGCAACCATTCAAGATGTCAGCCAAAATGTGGGCCGAAATAGCCAAACACAGTAAAAATTAATAAGGTCTCTTTGATCGCCGTTATAGTAAAGATGATGTTACATGCGGTCATGTTGTCCGTTCGATCCGTTATGGTAATATACAACCCTTACAAATTAGCCAAAAATCCGACACAAAACTCCAATATGGCGGCCAAGATGGCCGCAGAAATGTGAAAAATTGGGGACATGACAATCTGCGGGATGGGATGGGATATGGGACAAAACGACAATCTGCAGGACAGAATTTCAAATTGCGTGGGACGGCCGATATCTCGAGAAATACAGGGCGTAGGGGGCTCATTTTGGTGTCTAACGAAAGGCACACGTTCGCCCTTTCCAAACATATTAACCCTGCCACTAACCAAACACCAGAAGTTGCATTATTTGATCGACAACTGACCTAACATGGGGTGGAATTTGGGATAGCATGACAATCTGCGGGACAGGATTTTCAAATTGCGTGGGACGGCCGATAGCTCGAGGAATACAGCGCATGGGGGGCTACTTTTGGTGTCTAACGAAAGGCCCACATTCGCCCTATCCACACATATTAACCCCGCCACTGACCGGACACCGGAAGTTACATTATCCGGTCGACAACTGACCTAACATAAAATGCCACAAACACGAAAAACTGCGTTCGACATTAATGTTTAGAATTTAGATTTCTCGATGAATACACTAGCAAACAACAAGTTTGAGGTATCAAATAACGCAGTGGAATACTGTGCATTCGTTTTTAGCTACAATATGGCTGTTTTAGTGCGAATATTGTAATGGCGAACACGCAAACACGCTCCGATAAAACAGCTAAAAATAGACTCGATGTTTACAATTACAGGATCGATTTCAGCCGGTATATTCAATATAATGGGGCGTGTAGTATATCAAAATGTAGAATTAGACACAGGGAATGTATTTTTTCCAAATGGGTCCACCAGGCGGTGAAATTGTTGCAGAAATTGGCTCCAAGATATTCGCACTTATTTTTATTTCAGTTGTGACTAAAAGCCCAGATGCCGGAGCCCAGCGACTAAAAGCCAAGTTACAAAATAGATCAACTGGTTTGAACGAATGAATATGTCAATGGTAAGACTATTCAAAAGAATATTCAAATCAAATAGTGTTTATAGACTTAAAAACTTATGTGTCCGCCATTCATATATGCGGTGAAGTTTTCATATTATCTGCCAGTAATACGCGGGGGAGGTTCTCATATGAACATATTATCTGCCGGTCATACACGTGGAGGTTCATATTATCCGCCGGTCATACGCGAGGGAAGTTTTCTTATTATCCTCCAGTCATACGCGGGGGAAGTTCTGATATGAACATATTATCTGCCGGTCATACGTGGTGGATGTTCATATTATCCACCGGTCATACGCGAGGGAGGTTCTCATATTATCCTCCGGTCATACGATGGGGAGGTTCTCATATGAACATATTAACCGCCGGTCATACGCGAGGGAGGTTCTCATATTATCCACCGGTTATACGCGAGGGAGGTTCTCATATTATCCTCCGGCCATACGTTGGGGAGGTTCTCATATGAACATATTATCCGCCGGTCATATGCGGTGGAGGTTCTGATATGAACATATTATCCGCCGGTCATACGCGAGGGAGGTTCTCATATTATCCACCGGTCATACGCGAGGGAGGTTCTCATATTATCCTCCGGTCATACGTAGGGGAGGTTCTCATATGAACATATTATCTGCCGGTCATACGCGGTGGAGGTTCATATTATCCGCCGGTCATACGCGAGGGAAGTTTTCATATTATCCGCCGGTCATACGCGGTGGAGGTTCTGATATGAACATATTATCTGCCGGTCATACGCGAGGGAGGTTCTCATATTATCCACCGGTCATACGCGAGGGAGGTTATCATATTATCCTCCGGTCATACGTAGGGGAGGTTCTCATATGAACATATTATCTGCCGGTCATACGCGGTGGAGGTTCATATTATCCGCCTGTCATACGCGAGGGAGGTTCTCATATTATCCACTGGTTATACGCGAGGGAGGTTCTCATATTAGCCTCCGGTCATACATAGGGGAGGTTCTCATATGAACATATTATCCGCCGGTCATACGCGAGGGAGGTTCTCATATTATCCACCGGTTATACGCGAGGGAGGTTCTCATATTATCCTCCGGCCATACGTTGGGGAGGTTCTCATATGAACATATTATCTGCCGGTCATACGCGGTGGAGGTTCTCATATGAACATATTATCCGCCGGTCATACGCGAGGGAGGTTCTCATATTATCCACCGGTCATATGCGAGGGAGGTTCTCATATTATCCTCCGGTCATACGTAGGGGAGGTTCTCATATGAACATATTATCTGCCGGTCATACGCGGTGGAGGTTCATATTATCTGCCGGTCATACGCGAGGGAAGTTCTCATATTATCCACCGGTTATACGCGAGGGAGGTTCTCATATTAGCCTCCGGTCATACATAGGGGAGGTTCTCATATGAACATATTATCCGCCGGTCATACGCGAGGGAGGTTCTCATATTATCCACCGGTTATACGCGAGGGAGGTTCTCATATTAGCCTCCGGTCATACATAGGGGAGGTTCTCATATGAACATATTATCTGCCGGTCATACGCGGTGGAGGTTCATATTATCCGCCGGTCATACGCGAGGGAGGTTCTCATATTATCCACCGGTCATATGCGAGGGAGGTTCTCATATTATCCTCCGGTCATACGCGAGGGGAGGTTCTCATATGAACATATTATCTGCCGGTCATACGCGGTGGAGGTTCATATTATCCGCCGGTCATACGCAAGGGAAGTTTTCATATTATCCTCCAGTCATACGCGGGGGAGGTTCTGATATGAACATATTATCTGCCGGTCATACGCGGTGGAGGTTCATTTTATCCACCGGTCATACGCGAGGGAGGTTCTCATATTAGCCTCCGGTCATACATAGGGGAGGTTCTCATATGAACATATTATTCGTCGGTCATACGCAGTGGAGGTTCATATTATCCACCGGTCATACGCGGTGGAAGTTCTCATATGAACATATTATCCGCCGGTCACACGCGGTGGAGGTTCATATTATCTGCCGGTCATACGCGAGGGAAGTTCTCATATTATCCGCCTGTCATACGCGAGGGAGGTTCTCATATTATCCACTGGTTATACGCGAGGGAGGTTCTCATATTAGCCTCCGGTCATACATAGGGGAGGTTCTCATATGAACATATTATCCGCCGGTCATACGCGAGGGAGGTTCTCATATTATCCACCGGTTATACGCGAGGGAGGTTCTCATATTATCCTCCGGCCATACGTTGGGGAGGTTCTCATATGAACATATTATCTGCCGGTCATACGCGGTGGAGGTTCTCATATGAACATATTATCCGCCGGTCATACGCGAGGGAGGTTCTCATATTATCCACCGGTCATATGCGAGGGAGGTTCTCATATTATCCTCCGGTCATACGTAGGGGAGGTTCTCATATGAACATATTATCTGCCGGTCATACGCGGTGGAGGTTCATATTATCTGCCGGTCATACGCGAGGGAAGTTCTCATATTATCCACCGGTTATACGCGAGGGAGGTTCTCATATTAGCCTCCGGTCATACATAGGGGAGGTTCTCATATGAACATATTATCCGCCGGTCATACGCGAGGGAGGTTCTCATATTATCCACCGGTTATACGCGAGGGAGGTTCTCATATTAGCCTCCGGTCATACATAGGGGAGGTTCTCATATGAACATATTATCTGCCGGTCATACGCGGTGGAGGTTCATATTATCCGCCGGTCATACGCGAGGGAGGTTCTCATATTATCCACCGGTCATATGCGAGGGAGGTTCTCATATTATCCTCCGGTCATACGCGAGGGGAGGTTCTCATATGAACATATTATCTGCCGGTCATACGCGGTGGAGGTTCATATTATCCGCCGGTCATACGTGAGGGAAGTTTTCATATTATCCTCCAGTCATACGCGGGGGAGGTTCTGATATGAACATATTATCTGCCGGTCATACGCGGTGGAGGTTCATTTTATCCACCGGTCATACGCGAGGGAGGTTCTCATATTAGCCTCCGGTCATACATAGGGGAAGTTCTCATATGAACATATTATTCGTCGGTCATACGCAGTGGAGGTTCATATTATCCACTGGTCATACGCGAGGGAAGTTCTCATATTATCCTCCGATCATATGTGGGGGAGGTTCTGATATGAACATATCATCCGCCGGTCATACGCGGTGGAGGTTCATATTATCCGCCGGTCATACGCGAGGGAGGTTCTCATATTATCCACCGGTTATAGGCGAGGGAGGTTCTCATATTAGCCTCCGGTCATACATAGGGGAGGTTCTCATATGAACATATTATCTGCCGGTCATATGCGAGGGAGGTTCTCTTATTATCCACCGGTCACACCCGAGGGAGGATATGACCGGCGGATAATATGTTCATATGAGAACCTCCCCAACGTATGACCAGAGGATAATATGAGAACCTCCCTCACGTATGACCGGTGGATAATATGAACCTCCACCGCGTATGACCGGCAGATAATATGTTCATATCAGAACCTCCCCCGCGTATGACCGGAGGATAATATGAGAACTTCCCTCCGTATGACCGGCGGATAATATGAACCTCCACCGCGTATGACCGGCAGATAATATGTTCATATGAGAACCTCCCCCGCGTATGACTGGCAGATAATATGAGAAGCTCCACCGCATATGAATGGCGGACACATAAGTTTTTAAGTCTATAAACACTATTTGATTTGAATAGTCTTACCATTGACATACTCATTCGTTCAAACCAGTTGATCTATTTTGTAACTTGGCTTTTAGTCGCTGGGCTCCGGCATCTGGGCTTTTAGTCACAACTGAAATAAAAATAAGTGAGAATATCTTGGAGCGAATTTCTGCAACAATTTCACCGCCTGGTGGACCCATTTGGAAAAAAATGCATTCCCTGTGTCTAATTCTACATTTTGATATACTATACGCCCCATTATATTGAATATACTGGCTGAAATCGATCCTGTAATTGTAAACATCGAGTCTATTTTTAGCTGTTTTATCGGAGCGTGTTTGCGTGTTCGCCATTACAATATTCGCACTAAAACAGCCATATTGTAGCTAAAAACGAATGCACAGTACTCCACTGCGTTATTTGATACCTAAAACGTGTTGTTTGCTAGTGTATTCATCGAGAAATCTAAATTCTAAACATTAATGTCGAACGCAGTTTTTCGTGTTTGTGGCATTTTATGTTAGGTCAGTTGTCGACCGGATAATGGAACTTCCGGTGTCCGGTCAGTGGCGGGGTTAATATGTGTGGATAGGGCGAATGTGGGCCTTTCGTTAGACACCAAAAGTAGCCCTCTATGCGCTGTATTCCTCGAGCTATCGGCCGTCCCACGCAATTTGAAAATCCTGTCCCGCAGATTGTCATGCTATCCTAAATTCCACCCCATGTTAGGTCAGTTGTCGATCAAATAATGCAACTTCTGGTGTTTGGTTAGTGGCGGGGTTAATATGTTTGGAAAGGGCGAACGTGTGCCTTTCGTTAGACACCAAAATGAGCCCCCTACGCACTGTATTTCTCGAGATATCGGCCGTCCCACGCAATTTGAAATTCTGTCCCGCAGATTGTCGTTTTGTCCCATATCCCATCCCATCCCGCAGATTGTCATGTCCCAAAAATTGCTATTTTTTGGACATTTCACCACCTTTCGTTCGTCTGTTGGAAAATATTGCTTTTTGATGCGATTTTATACATTTATCGTATAGAAGAATCATTGGCGAACACATGGGGATAATAATATACATTCCTTGCTGGAAAGTTTTGTCCGATATCACGTTTTCCCAAATGCTGGTATAATCCGGTCAAAGCCAAAACGACGCTAATAACGCAATGACTGTTTCGAATCAATGAATGTTGTTACTATCACAACAAAACCCACCCGTAATATGTGCAGGAGATACTCGAGCTAGGATTCCTCTTACAGCCGAGTTGAGAAATATTCACCCAAATCCAAGATGGCGGCTAAAATGGCCACCAGAAATAGAAATATTGCCGAATATCGCTGATTTTAACATCAGTGACAGTTATTGTCACGACAACTCCACACCTGCTTACTATTGTGAGTTGGGTACACTGATTCGAAGAACTGTGCTTATATTGCATCCAAATAAAAGTTGCCCAAATTCAAAATGGCGCCCACAATGATGGACATATTTAGAAAATCACAGAAAATCTCTCATATTCACATCATTGGGCACTATTGTCGAGACAACTCTACCCATGCTTACAGCCGAGTTGGAAATACTGTGATAAAGTAATTATCTTGGATTTTATGAAGGATTTTTTTTCCAAATCGAAGATGGTGGCCAAAATGGCGTCCGAGATTTGAAAACAAGCTTAATTCCTTTACTTTCATACTATGTGCGTCATTGTTGTGAGAATTCTACACACACTTAAATATTCATATGGAAAATTGATATGAAGTATCTATTTGAGTTTGGCCAACTCTCGCAATCAAGATTGCTGCCAAACTGGTGGCCAGAAATTGAAGAAAGTCGAAATTATCACACACAAATTTCAACTTTTCGTCATAATATCAATATGTATGGATTGAACGAAACGGGTACATAAGCCAACTATTAGTTCCAACATAGGTCGTCGCCTTCTGGAAGGATGAAAACCCACAATACATATGCCGGTGTCAAGCTCACGCGTTTGTCTCGAAAGATGGGAATTCTTATCCTTATTCTTGACGAGCTTCATTCGTGGTAGCTTATGGTATAATTCAGACACTACATATGGGTTCTGATCGTCATATTGTGTGATAAACTAGAAAGTTATGCGGTCGATGCGTATAATAGCTTTCAGAAGGACGTCTCTATCTGCGTATTCATATTCAGATTTGGTAACTTAATGTGGATAACAAAATGGTGATCTACCCATCCAGCCACTTCTCAATATATGGTTCATCAATTCACATATTCACATACTGACGCAGCCGGATATCTTCTGTATATGGCTTCGAATTTCTGAAAGCCTAACATTTGACGGGTGCCCTTCTGCTAAGGAGTAGAAGACCATAATGCATCATATACTTTCACTTCTTGACCGTGATCATAAGAACAGTCCTTGTGGCTTCCAGCAATCGTCTCACCGTACAGATCCAAGCAGATAATAACAATACACAGTCATGGTGGCATCCAGCAATCGTCTCACCGTACATATCCAAGCAGATAATAACAATACACACGGTGCTAGTTTGTGGGCAAGTGTCATGATAGTGGAAATGAAATTGGACCATGACTGCACTGCCCCTTCTTTGTGTATGTTTTAGATTTAGACATGATCTCATGTGGCTTTGCTTCCCTTATATGCTAAGATTGTATCTTCCAATCCGTTCGGAAGCCGTTCTTAATCAATTAGACCAGGCTTGTACCATTGGCTACTACTATATAAGCCCCACCCAGTATGGGATGTAGTCTTGAGGACGATGCATTTGGTAGTTGATGTCATACTCACGATGTGTGATGGTCGGTGTGGTTTAAGAAAGTGCAATGCCATCACCACAATGGGGATTGTTGAGACATTGCAATAAGTTTAACCTACGTTGGATACACCAATTTATTTCTTGGTAACATCGCCATTCAAAGCCATTGTCCCGCATGAGACATATTAACTACTATATTCTAAAGTTATATACTATAAAGCTATATGACCATAAAGATCAAGTTCACCAATGTCATCATCCATTCCCATCGATCTATAAATTGTTCTCACAAATGCATCACAGTTCCTTGGAAAATACCGCCCATATACTGACACTAGTCTTGAGAGAGGATAACAACAACGCATACCCTCATTCCATAAAGACATCATTTAGCCCATCCGACTCTTCTGTGGAGGATAGGATAGTATTATCCAGACATAATTACATGTCTGGTCAAGTTGATTAAGAACGGCCTTGAAACGGATGTGGAAACACAAATCTTACCACACCAAAAGCACCAACACACATGACATTCTATATCTGAAACATGCACCTGATGTGGGGGTGTATGCCGTGGCCCATTTCATTCCCACTGTCATGGCGCTTGTCTACAAACTAGCACCGCGAGTATTGTTCTTCTCTGCTAACAAGACGAATGCGGGACGATACAAAGTTGCGTAGGATCATGATCAAGAAGTGTGGGTAGTCGGTACATTATGGTCGTCTCTGTAGCAGATATGAATGTGTCCAAGGGAATGAGACAGCTAGCTACCTTTGAAACACTGCCGAAGTTGTCCACATATGCCAATACGTTCGCTAAGTTTGTGAGTTGAACCATCGAGAAATGACTAGTTAGCTGGGAAGTTCACCAGGTGTACATGTGGTTATCCACATGGGATATGAGAAATACATACATGGAGATGACCTGTAAGCTTGTATACTTATAGACCATATGCCTTTCTAGTTCAAGATGACGACCAAATTCTCACAACAATGACGCACATAGTATGAAAGTAAAGGAATGTAAGCTTGTTTTCAAATCTCGGACGCCATTTTGGCCGCCATCTTCGATTTGGAAAAAAAATCCTTCATAAAATCCAAGATAATTACTTTATCACAGTATTTCCAACTCGGCTGTAAGCATGGGTAGAGTTGTCTTGACAATAATGCCCAATGATGTGAATATGATAGATTTTCGGTGATTTTCTAAATCTGTCCACCATTGTGGGCGCCATTTTGGATTTGGGCGACTTTTATTTGGATGCAATATAAGCGCAGTTCTTCGACTCAGTCTTCCCAACTCACAATATGTGTGGAGTTGTCTTGACAATAGCTGTCACTGATGTTCAAATCAGTGATTTTCGGCAATTTTTCTATTTCTGGTGGCCATTTTGGCAGCCATCTTGGATTTGGGTGAATATTTCTCAACTCAGGTATAAGAGGAAGCCTAGCTCGAGTATCTCCTGCACATATATACGCGTGGGTTTTGTTGTGATAGCAATAACATTCATTGATGATTCGAAACAGCCTTTGCGGTATTAGCGTCGTTTTGGCTTTGACCGAATTATACCGGCATTTGGGAAAACGTGATATCGGACAAAAATTTCCAGCAAGGAATGTATATTATTATCCCCATGTGTTCGCCAATAATTCTTCTATACGATAAATGTATAAAATCGCGTCAAGGAGCCAATATTTTCCAACATAGACAAACGAAAGGTGGTTAAATGTCTGAAAAATAGCAATTTTTCACATTTCGGCAGCCATCTTGGCCGCCATATTGGATTTTTGTGTCGGATTTTTGGCTAATTTGTAAGGGTTGTATATTACCATAACGTATCGAACGGACAACATGACCGCATGTGACATCATCTTTACTATAACGGCGATCAGAGAGACCTTATGAATTTTTACTGTTTTTGGCTATTTCGGCACACAATTTGGCTGACATCTTGAATGGTTGCAATTACGGCTGTGTTAATTTTCTTTCCACATATCCGAATCTGGTATACTGTAAAGTTCAAAATTATACTAGAACGGATTCCAACAGATGATTATAAAATTTCTTAAGCTAACATTCCAATTTGACATTTAAAAAAAATGACGTTTCAAAATATATTTGACCTTTGACCTCTCGTACTCGAGGTCAGTGGCTGAAATTCTAATTCTGTGTTTATTCACTAGATACAATGACTTATTGTAATTACTAACCCTCCCCCAACACTTAAGTAACATTTTTCGCTCTCACCAGGCATCATTCTATGTTAAATATCTCCCAAACGCCGCGTTTCCCACTCACAAGAAATTGGTTTCTGTAAACTACATATAATTTGCCACAAAATGAGCAGAGTGGGTCTTTTGGTCAGAGTGACGACAATAAAACCTTATGGGCTCTCGGACTAATATGCCGGATGGACGGACAGACGAGCAGACTGCTAGCCAGACGCACGAACAGACGGATCGATGGATGGATAAAACTGACAGATGCAGTCAATCAAGCATAATCACTGAGAGCTTTCTGATGAATGGTAACAAGCCATATTTCCGACTAAATCCTGAAAATTTACCCGTAATTATGCTGTGGTTAAGGAGTCGATTATTTAGGGCATCACTGTATATGCCCAGACAGACAGACCAACTCCATCCAGTATACTCCCCATTTTTCCTCGAAAAGAGGGGGAAAAGATATACAGATATTTGGGTATTTGGGTATACCAAAAAATTTCAAAAAAGTTAATAGTAAATTCTATTGCACACATGATTAGCACACTTACCGCTTATCCCTGTTAAAGCCATGGAAGGCATTCGCAGGGCTTAAATTCTGTATGAGAATCTATCAATTTGCCCAAATCATTCTCGCAATGTGAAACATAAACATGAGAATCAACTATGATTCTCGCATTCATACATTTATCTCTGCTTTGTTATAGAAAGACATCATATATATCATAGCTACTAGGCCAGGGTGTTTTTTTCATTTGGCTAACAGTAAATCTTTCAATATTGAAAGCTATGCATGAACAATAAATATTGAAATACTGCATTCCTGTCACAATGACATCAACTAATTTGACTGAAGATATAATACAGGGAGAGGGTAAACATTTTAAGATATGAAAGTAAGATATTACTGTTGAGAAATTGACTCAGTGAATTGAATTTTCAAAACGTTCCTAAGGGATGTCCTTTGAAACACCCTAATATGGAGCGAGTGATACACCATACCCTCTCCCACCCGACTTTTGGCATATCAGGATTTGATTTTGATTCTCGTACCCAAAAACTTGTGAATCAGCTTTGATTCTCGCAAAAATGAATGGGTTTTATGGCCTGCATTCGTAATAAGATTTGAATGTTATTGGAATTTCTTTGAACTAGCAAATAACAAGCACTATAAAGATATCGTACACAGGTATACATAATATGTGTGCACAGTGCTAAAACTGATGATTTCTTGTGTTTAATACCAAGATATAAATGTTAGTTGACTCGAGTAACACCATTACTGGTAATATTTATTTTATTGAAGAAATATGTTCCTATTTTTTAGTCATCATTCTTTTTCGAAGATGACAATAAAGACGCCTGTTACAGCTTTTCTGTAAACACAAGGGGAACGGGACTACCCGCCCCGGAGACAACCCGCCCCTATGCTATTTTGGGGGCGGGTTGTCCCGATAAATGAGGGCGGGTTGTCCCGAAATTGTTAATAGTGATTATGTTCTTTTATGTTCTTTGATGATATATTATTAAAGATTTTGATCAACAAAACATGTGTTTATTCATTAATTATGTCAATGCGTGGACTGGGAAAAAGAATGACACGATGTTTTGACAACTGAACGGCACTTAAGGTAAGTGAAGACTAAATAAAAGGGGTGCTTTCAAAACAAACATTTGATGCAAATGGTTCATTATCACAGTGTATTATCACAACACTTAGTGATCGGGATTCATCTCACTGATGTTAACTGGAGGTGAGTATACAAACAGCCTTTGAACGATGCCGACGGAACTGGGTATCACATAATTATGTCGCACAAAATGACATCTATAACTGCGCATTTCTTGTGTTATTCTTGGTTACGATTCTCAGAGGTACCTTTGTGCGCAATGTTATAACTTTAGAGATGAGGAATGTTGAGTTTTGTGTTTATTGTTTCGCAAATTAAAAGATAATTACGTTTCGTTCATTAAACTTCCTAATAAATAAACATATTATCGTTGATGCATTTGTGTGTTCATAAGTTATATTATATTACATGTGTATTTATTGTTGTCCATTTTGTTAAATCAAATAAAAATTTATAAAAAACAACCCAGTTTTGTTAAACAAACATCTCATAATCCCCTCACACCTCCTAATTAGCCACTGATTACCGCTAATTGATTTTGGGGGGCGGGTTGTCCGGGGCGGGTTGTCTCAGAGTGAAAGGGGGCGGGTTGTCTCGGGGGCGGGTAGTCACGGACCCAACACAAGGACTGCAACATGCCATATCTCACCACTGGGGAATTATTACACAAGGACTGCAACATGCCATATCTCATCACTGGGGAATTATTACACAAGGACTGCAACATGCCATATCTCATCACTGGGGAATTATAAACACAAGGACTGCAACATGCCATATCTCATCACTGGGGAATTATAAACACAAGGACTGCAACATGCCATATCTCATCACTGGGGAATTATTACACAAGGACTGCAACATGCCATATCTCATCACTGGGGAATTATAAACACAAGGACTGCAACATGCCATATCTCACCACTGGGGAATTATTACACAAGGACTGCAACATGCCATATCTCACCACTGGGGATTTATTACACAAGGACTGCAACATGCCATATCTCACCACTGGGGAATTATAAACACAAGGACTGCAACATGCCATATCTCACCACTGGGGAATTATTACACAAGGACTGCAACATGCCATATCTCATCACTGGGGAATTATAAACACAAGGACTGCAACATGCCATATCTCACCACTGGGGAATTATTACACAAGGACTACAACATGCCATATCTCATCACTGGGGAATTATAAACACAAGGACTGCAACATGCCATATCTCACCACTGGGGAATTATAAACATAAGGACTGCAACATGCCATATCTCACCACTGGGGAATTATTACACAAGGACTGCAACATGCCATATCTCACCACTGGGGAATTATTACACAAGGACTGCAACATGCCATATCTCACCACTGGGGAATTATTACACAAGGACTGCAACATGCAATATCTCATCACTGGGGAATTATTACACAAGGACTGCAACATGCCATATCTCATCACTGGGGAATTATAAACACAAGGACTGCAACATGCCATATCTCACCACTGGGGAATTATAAACACAAGGACTGCAACATGCCATATCTCACCACTGGGGAATTATTACACAAGGACTGCAACATGCCATATCTCATCACTGGGGAATTATTACACAAGGACTGCAACATGCCATATCTCATCAATGGGGAATTATTACACAAGGACTGCAACATGCCATATCTCATCACTGGGGAATTATAAACACAAGGACTGCAACATGCCATATCTCACCACTGGGGAATTATAAACACAAGGACTGCAACATGCCATATCTCACCACTGGGGAATTATTACACAAGGACTGCAACATGCCATATCTCATCACTGGGGAATTATAAACACAAGGACTGCAACATGCCATATCTCACCACTGGGGAATTATAAACACAAGGACTGCAACATGCCATATCTCACCACTGGGGAATTATTACACAAGGACTGCAACATGCCATATCTCACCACTGGGGAATTATTACACAAGGACTGCAACATGCAATATCTCATCACTGGGGAATTATTACACAAGGACTGCAACATGCCATATCTCATCACTGGGGAATTATAAACACAAGGACTGCAACATGCCATATCTCACCACTGGGGAATTATAAACACAAGGACTGCAACATGCCATATCTCACCACTGGGGAATTATTACACAAGGACTGCAACATGCCATATCTCATCACTGGGGAATTATTACACAAGGACTGCAACATGCCATATCTCATCACTGGGGAATTATAAACACAAGGACTGCAACATGCCATATCTCATCACTGGGGAATTATAAACACAAGGACTGCAACATGCCATATCTCACCACTGGGGAATTATTACACAAGGACTGCAACATGCCATATCTCACCACTGGGGAATTATTACACAAGGACTGCAACATGCCATATCTCACCACTGGGGAATTATTACACAAGGACTGCAACATGCCATATCTCACCACTGGGGAATTATAAACACAAGGACTGCAACATGCCATATCTCATCACTGGGGAATTATTACACAAGGACAGCAACATGCCATATCTCATCAATGGGGAATTATTACACAAGGACTGCAACATGCCATATCTCATCAATGGGGAATTATTACACAAGGACTGCAACATGCCATATCTCATCACTGGGGAATTATTACACAAGGACTGCAACATGCCATATCTCATCACTGGGGAATTATTACACAAGGACTGCAACATGCCATATCTCATCACTGGGGAATTATTGATAATGAAAATAAGAACAGAGACTATCTATTTTTTCATGTTCTTCATTGTGATAATGGTTTTACAAGCTCTGTGCTATTTTTCAGCTTTACCAACTGCGAACGCCTTCTATATCTTTAACAATCAGTTGGATTCCATACATGAAAAAAACATCTTTGTTTAAACTGAACAGGTATGGAAAATACAGATGTGTACTGTATAAGAAATATGACATCTGTGATAACAACATACGAAATGTAACTGGGTAACACTTTTATCTTATTACCCATTTGAATTTTTACTGTCTATTAAACTCTCACTTTTTCCAACATCTGTGTATTATATTTCAAGAGATGGACTATGCACACCGTAACCTTTCACCTCATAACGTTGCTACCTTAGCGACGTATCAACAAAACTCTCGTCTCAAAATTGGGTCAAATTTACTTTAGAGTTTGGTAGAATAAATTAATTAATATCAGTCAACTAAAAAGAGTTTCTTAGCTACATCCCATCACACATAATTAATAGTTCCTAATAGGAATAAATGTTAGCTTCCATTGTCATTTTAGACAGCTTTCCCTGCTGAAAATGTTAACACTATTTTTGTCATAATATTTATTTGTTTGCATAGGTCAATGAATTTCGTGTGCTGTGGTTAATTTAATTCTAGTAGATTCTAAACTATAATTGATTTGAAAGACATTGCTTTTTGTTTGAGAACATTGACATTTGATTGAAAAAATAATTTCAGTTCTGATTTCTGAACATGGATAAATATAAAATCAGAAACAATCTTTCGTCTATTGCTGACAAATCACCCTCAATGTTCAATAAATCCGCAACCTCATCACAAGCACAGTAACTGCATATTCATGCATAAAACATGAATTAGTCATCAAAATGGCAAAAAAATGTAGTTTGTTTTGTCTCAAAACTGACATAAATTTGCCCAAAAATGATGTCACTCGGCATAAGATTAACACAACAATAAAATAGTGGGTTTTTTTAAATCATACTTCTAACTCATTGAGATAACACACATCTCAAAACTCACTATGCCATCTATTATATATTTTGGAAGATCAGGGTGTGTGTGTGTGTGTGTGTGTGTCTGTCTGTCTGTTCGCGATGGACTCGAAAACGGCCAAGCCGATTTCGATGAAACTTGGTATGTGGGGATACTTTCGGCCGTGGAGTGGCATGGGCCTGTTAATTTGCCCGTGTGACGTGACCTTGAAATCGGGTCATTTCAAGGTCAAACGCCTGAGTATCACGGGATTTTGATGAAAATTAGTGTCTGGGGATACTTTCGTATGGGGAGTGTCGTAAGCCTATTCGTTTGCCCGTGCGACGTGACCTTGACCTTGAAATCGGGTCAATTCAAGGTCAAATCGCGCATTTTTATGGGATTTCGACGAAATTTGATACGTAGGGTTACTTTTGTCCACTGGGTGATTTGGACGGGTGAAGTCGTGACCCCGACCTGACCTTGACCTTCAAAATGATCAATTCGAGGTCAAATCGGGTAAAACAGGATGGATTTCGACGGGTACTTTTGTCCGGGCAGTGTTTTGGACGGGTCAAATCGTGACCCCACCTGACCTTGACCTTCAAAATGGACAATTCGAGGTCAAATCGGGTAAAACCGGATGGATTTCGACGGGTACTTTTGTCGGGTACTTTTGTCCGGGCAGTGTTTTGGATGGGTCAAATCGTGACCCCACCTGACCTTGACCTTCAAAATGGGCAATCGCGCAATTCGCCAAAAAGAAGAGGGGAAATAGCCCGGACGAAGTCGGGTCCACCTGCTAGTCTATTATATATTTTGGGAAATCTGTCTGTCTGTGCTTAAGATCCTGATTGAGAAAGATCTCTAGAAGGGTTGGTAGCTCATGATCAAAATGTTACTGTCAACACTGACTGATATCACCTTCATTGAAAATGTGCCATGTGAAACATTGCATCAAGTAGGATTTTAGTGCAAGGACAAATTTACTCATGTATAACAAGGGTCTCAGTGGCCTAGTCGGTTAAGATGCATGGTGTGTCAATACAAATTTGATTACAGATGAGTATAGATTTGTGATCAACTTAGAGAGAGAGAGTAACCTGAGTTATATAAATGCACAAGTTTGTCAGTTGACCCTAGGCAGCTGAAGCTTTCTTCATGCAGTGGAGTGATTACTTCCTAGAAGATGAGGCCTAAGCAGAATGAGGTACCGAGGGTGAACTTGGTGATGCGGGCATGCTGTGCGGGATAGCATCACTAAATACACCCTCTGGGGACCTCATTCTGCAGATGCTTGACACACTATTTTGCAGGGTTGCTTGAGTTTAATAAATAAAACTAAAAACTCTTACTTTAGACCTGCTCCACTCATGTATACATTCCCAACAAAACATATGACCGCAGGGTGTTGCCGTGGAAAATTCCCTCTTACTTAGACACAAACAACAATTCTTTCGAGGATATGAGCTGGATTCTGCTTCAACTGGACTTCTGCAACAAGAAATTGTGAAGGTAAGAAATTCCATTGAATATAATTGTGTGGAGGGGGGGGGGGGGGAAATGTTCAAGAACTAGCACCTTCTATATGTTGTGTTATTACAACATTTTATGTGACATGACCTCTAAGTAGATTATGGTTGCCATTATAAACAAAATATCCATTATGTTTTAACGAATTTGCACCTCTGATATCCAACAGCTCTGGTGTTTCCCAAAATTCTCCAATGCACTTTACATTAATGGGGGTTTGTTGTGCACTTGGCCCCTGAAGGATTTTCGTTAAGGTCATTGTACTTCAAAATTTCCATTCAATACAGACCAATATCAATGGTCCGGTTTGAAGATACTCATTCCGATCAGATGTTCCCCATATCGTCAGGTTACAACATTTCTTTTTCCACTTTAGTTATCAGAATTGATTAATTGCAACAAAATAATGCAAACCACTGTCAACTACCTTACTCATATTTAAATTCGTAGAAGTACTATTATTCGGGCATCGCTGTTTTTTCGACTATTGGCGGCTCTTATGACAGTTGGCCAATATGGATACGTTCAGGAATTATTGTAGCTCACACAAGTCTCATTAGTAGGGTGTTAACGTGTTATCATTGTGTTAAAATCAGACTGGTTTCAATGGGAGACAATGTTCAGAAACCATACCCAGTCATTTTGTGTAGCGTTTTTCTCAGACATAGAAACTAAGGGAGGGGCGAAGAAGCGTGCATCTGTTGGCACGAATGTCACCCTGCAGGACTGTGGACCGTTTATTGTAATACATATGATAACTAGCTGTCCATGTGACTGTTTGCGTCTTGGTCGCTCGGCAAAATCGCGATATGACCGCCACAGCATCATTACACTCCAGCACAGCGGACATACACCCGCCACAGCGCAGAAACGATTGGTCGGTGTGTATTATACATATGCATCTTCAGAAATGACTGAGAACTTAAACTGTGATCAGATCCAAGACTTTTTTGAAAATATTTTGTCAGTTTTGAATTCGCGCAGATAGGTGAGCAAATTCAAAGTGCACGAATTAAAAACTGAGCAAAAAATAGTACTGCGCGAATTTAAATACGAGTAAGGTATGGTATCAAATTTCCCAAAACGTGTTATTTATCAACATCTTATTCAACAATATATGGACATATTATCACTTGCGTATCACAAAATTTTGCCATATTACCACTTGATTTTAGAGTTATCCATCTTCATCTGCAATTTTGTCCAAGATGACGTTTTTCTGGGCCACAAATAATTGCACATCTCGAGAAACCAAATATCACGAATCCAAAGAAATAGTAATATTGGAGCGTTAATTCGGATAATGCATCTTTCAATGCTAGTTGAACTACAAACTGATTTTGTCAGAGTTATTGGCCTTGTTGGAATAGCGGCTTTATTCCATCTGTACAACACATTTAACACTTTTACTCAAATACCAACAGATGGATTTCAATATCCTTTGGCATATGAGTGAAAAGATACAATGGGTTTCATGCGTAGATTTTCACCCGTGTTTTGGATTTTCTTGAACTTAGAAATTTTTTCTCAAATCAAACATTTAGCATTGCCCACTTTCCAAACTGAGAATCATGGCATATGCCACACTGGGGCATTTCACTTGGTCGTTTAGAAGACAAGGGATGTGTTCAGGAATGTTAGGGCCGCTTTGCAATTTCCTTTGATACTGCAATGGTACCTGTTATTTTTTCTAGTTTCAACAGGATCAAAATTTAAATAGTGGCTTAAAAATCCCTACAAACTCAAGCTACAGACTAAGCTATAAGGTATAGGAGGATATATATTTGTCCCCACAATACAATGTATATAAGGATATGTTTGCCCCACAACATAAGGAATACTAGGTTGTTTGTCCCCAAACTTTTTCTTTTAGGTATGCAGGGACATATTTGCCCCACACCAAAAGGTATTTAAGAACACAATTGCCCCACACTATAAGGTATACAAGGATATATTTGCCCCCACAGCTACATGTATAAGATATACAAGGATATCCCCCACAAGAATATATTTGCCCCACACTATAAGGTATACAAGGATATGTTTACCCCCACACCATAAAGGTATCCAAGGATATGTTTGACACAACACAAGGTATACAAAGATGTTTGCTCCCACACTATAAGGTATATTCTAGGATGTTTTCCCCCACACTCACACTGACCAATCGTTTCTGCGCTGTGGCGGGTGTATGTTCACTGTGCTGGAATGTACGGATGCTGTGGCGGTCAAATCACGATTTTTTTCAAGTGACCGAGACGCAAACAGTCACTAATATCTACATGGACAGGAGGTAATTATCATATTTATTACAATAAATTGTCCACAGCCCTGTAGGGTGATATTAGTGCCAACAGATGCACGGTCGCTCGAAAAAATCACGCTTTGACCACATCAGCATCCGTACACTCCAACACAGTGGACATACACACGCCACAGCGCAGAAACGATTGGTCGGTATGAGTATACAATGATATGTCCCCCCCTAAGCTATGTAAAAGGTATACAATATGTTTGCCCCCCCCCCCCCCCCCCCCGCCTAGAGCGGTTGACCAATTCTTCTAACCGGTTAACCATCGGGGTTAGCCGGATTTCAACCGGTTAACCGCTAATTTCTAGTGGACTTCTCTCACACTAATTATGTCGACATTATGCCATGCTCCAGGGACAAACCTAGGTGAGAAATAGTAGCTGAAATATAAAGACCTTATTCACGGCATTTAACGATATTCAAAAACACGCATTGACTGTTCTTTTGCTGGCTCTCGTGATGGGCAATGAGCAAGTGAAATTTGTGAATGGCAGGGGGGATCGCTTATTTGCCGTGATCAGCATATGTTTGGGCATTTGTAAAACGAGTAACAATAGTATGGGTATTGGTAAAAAGAGTAACAAAACTATATATTAAAGATCTGTAATATATCATTGGTATATCCTCCAATGAATTATATATAAAGACAAGAAAGTGATAACTATAGAACAAAAAGGAAGGTCAGTTAGGTCAGACTCGCAGTCCTATTCAGTATTCGAGCTATTCGTCGGTATCATGATCGCGGACACTAGTGTTGGAAGGTTATAGAATTTACGTTTCGTTTTTTTTGGTAAAAAAAACCTCGGTTTCAGTTTTAGTATGCATCAATTTCCTTGATAAAAGGGAAGATCATTGAAGAAGTTAAAGAGGTGAAGACATTGTGCAGCTGATCTCAATCTTCAAACTTTGTCGACTTTAATACATAGTTTTTATAAACCCCACTGTAAAACAGTTTTAGTATGTCGTGGTGTGATTCCAATTTGAATCCATGTTGCTTCGTGCAGTATTAACTATTAAGTTACGAAAGCACGCATTGCCACACAACGCCACTTTTACGTTGTCACTTCCTTGTGTGCATTCAGACTTGATACACAGTGACTGCACACGTGCTTTTGTCGGAAGATCAGAGAAAACTTCAAAGGGTCGGAATTGATTGAAGGTCGCTGATACTTCCAGACAGTTCGATAATTGCTACTAAGTATCTGATACTGCCGCGTGTACCAATTAATGCTTGCATTGCACTCTACTATCGGTGACACAGGATTTATTATTAGTTTTGCATCATTTAACCTAATATTTTGAGGATTATTCATGTTCACATTCAACTGACAACGGGATGCGGTTACGTCCGGTTCATTTTTTTCTAACCGGTTACGTCGCTAACCGGATGCTAACCGGTTATCCGTCTAACTGTTTCAGCTCTACTGGCCCCGCCTCCGTAGACTAAGCTACGGTATAACGTATTTAGAAGGAGATATTTGTGCCCACAAAATAAGGTATTCTACGTTGTTCGTCTCCACACTAGAATGTACACAATTATATGTTTTCCCACACTAACAGGTATATAAGGATACATTTGCCCACACTATAAGGTATACGATTGCCCCACATTATAAGGTATATAAGGATACATTTGCTCACACTATAAGCTGACACACCTGGTTTGAATGGCCGAATCTGGTTATAATTAGTTGATGGGGAAGGTTACTGAAAATAGACTCAGTCTGGCCTATTATCTTGATCGGCATTTCTGACATGAAAAAAACCCTTTCTATATGAAATGGAATCTCCCACCCAGGTACAGAATATAAATTGGAATGGTCTATTATTCATTTGGAAGAGTGTTCAAGAAAACTGACCACAGTCAGGCGAGAAGATAATACAGGAGCTAAATTATTCATTTTTGTTGGTGGGAAATGTTTGGATAATGAGTTCAACAAACGACCAGTTGTTTGTTGAACTTATTATCTGAACATTTCCTATAAGGGAACTACTCGTCAATGAGTAATTAGTATAGAAAGGGCTAATCAGTGAGAGTATAGATGGTTGAGAATTAACATGCCTTGCTGGTTGAACTGCATTCACTTTATGCTGAGAAATGAGTTTAAGTCCCTGCAGGCAGATGGCTCCTAACAGCTGTACAGCTGACATCCAACCAATAACTTTAAAAATTGAACTGCTTGTTGAGGATGTCATCTGAGGAACAATTTGCAGCTACAAAAGTATAATATACATTAGAGAAGGTTCATTATTTCATGGGTGTCAATTAAATATATGTAAATAATTATTACCAGGAATATAATATCCAACCAATCAGCATTCCAGTTCACCATATGCTGCATTTAAGTTATGGTGCATTTAATTCTGACATCATCTTTTAAAAACTAGCTATCTGATTCAATATGATGCGATTCAGAATCTTGATTCGATCTGATGAGGTACATTCCTGCACTGTGTATGTACAGATCAGAACGTTTTTGCATAATAGTTTGATTGATTATTTATTTATTGATATCTCATATATATTTTGAAGACCTCTGTTTGTCTGTCTGTCTGTCTGTCTGTCATTTATACAAATCTACGATTCTCGACCGTGTGTGTAGTTTGACCAGGCGGTGGACGTTGTCGTATTGGCGAGCCCGTGCGGCGCCCGCTTCGCGCATGCGCAGACGAGATCTCGGAAACGGGTGGAGCTATCGATTTGAAATTTGCTATGTGAATGTATCTTGCCCCGGATACAAATTTTGTCGGGTCGCCGAGCCCGTGCGACGCCAGCTTCGGGCGTGCGCAGACGAGATCTCGGAAACGGGTGGAGCTATCGACTTGAAATTTGGTATGTGAATGTATCTTGCCCCGGATACGAATTTTATCGGGTTGCCGAGCCTGTGCGACGCCAGCTTCGCGCATGCGCAGACCAGATCTCGGAAACGGGTAGAGCTATCGACTTGAAATTTGGTTTTTGAATAGCCCAGACAACGTCGGGCTGGGTAGAGCTATCGACTTGAAATTTGGTTTTTGAATAGCCCGGACAACGTCGGGCTCATCGGCTATCTCCTATATATTTTGAAGACCTCTGTCTGTCTGTATGTATGTCATTTATACAAATCTACGATTCTCGACCGATCGGGACGAAACTTGGTACGTGTGTGTAGTTTGACAAGGCGGTCGTATTGGCGAGCCCGTGCGGTGCCCGCTTCGCGCATGCGCAGACGAGATCTCGGAAACGGGTGGAGCTATCGACTTGAAATTTGCTATGTAAATGTATCTTGCCCCGGATACGAATTTTATCGGGTCGCCGAGTCCGTGCGACGCCAGCTTCGCGCATGCGCAGACCAGATCTCGGAAACGGGTGGAGCTATCGACTTGAAATTTGGTATGTGAATGTATCTTGCCCCGGATACGAATTTTATCGGGTCGCCGAGCCTGTGCGACGCCAGCTTCGCGCATGCGCAGACCAGATCTCGGAAACGGGTAGAGCTATCGACTTGAAATTTGGTTTTTGAATAGCCCGGACAACGTCGGGCTCATCGGCTAGCCTCATATATATTTTGAAGACCTGTCTGTCTGTATGTCCTTTATAGAATCGAAAACGGGTTGACCGATCGAGACCAAACTTCCTATCCAAAGGTAAAATCCCACGGACACCGTCGGCGTCGTGTTTTGGAGAAGCTCAGACCACCCGTTCTCCACTCTCAGTCACAAAAAACGGCACTGCGGTGGTTAATCAAGTGATAATTTAATGAGCGTTTGTTTTTGACGCATCGCTATAAAGAGCGTTTGTTTACCATTCAACGTTATTAGCATCTGCAGAGAGATATACGGGAACAATACTGCAGACAAGATCTCGGAAACGGGTGGAGCTATCGACTTGAAATTTGCTATGTGAATGTATCTTGCCCCGGATACGAATTTTATCGGGTCGCTGAGCACGTGCGACGCCAGCTTCGCGCATACGCAGACCAGATCTCGGAAACGGGTGGAGCTATCGACTTGAAATTTGGTATGTGAATGTATCTTGCCCCGGATACAAATTTTATCGGGTCGCCGAGCCCGTGCGACGCCAGCTTCGCGCATGCGCAGACCAGATCTTGGAAACGGGTGGAGCTATCGACTTGAAATTTGGTTTTTGAATAGCACGGACAACGTCGGGCTCATCGGCTAGTATAATATATATGAATACATGTAGAGGTATATCGCTGGAAATGACCATTAGGACCTGCGAATTCTGGGTGTTTGAACGAATTGAATATCGAATAGAATATTTCATAATCTTGTTCTGTCAAATGATAAGATAAAGCTATATATTTTTGTTTTCTTCTGTATTTCAGAATTATCTATTAAATATAACATGAAGTTCATCCGTTGTCACATGGATAAAAAATTAAAGACATAATTTCTTCAAAATATAACAAAAAATAAAATTTTCGTGTGTCTAAATAAAAACTTTCGACGTCACTTGAGTCTAGTGGGGAATTCCATGTCGATTCAAAACACAGAATAGCAGATGGACCATTGCAGAATTAGTCTGAATTATGCTATCATGACTTTCTCAACTATAGAAAAGGGCTTTGACCTGCACTTTCGCGAATGACATTATAACTGCATGCATATCAAACACAATCAAATAATGGGCAGATAATGCATCTGATACGCCCTGTCACTAACTCGTGGCCATATTGTATCCACCAGGCCCGGTTCCGTGGTTTTAGTCCTACATGTCAAAGTTCTGGAGTAGCATTTCCACATATGGAAGTCATGAATAATAAAAAGCTTGATAAATGCTACACCAGAACTTTGACCTGTAGCACTAAAACCACAGAACAGGGGCTGGATGAATCTCTGAAAACACAGAACAGATTTGGAATAAATTATAACTTAACTGTTATATTTGTGGTCGCGAAACAGGGTTACATGTAGAACTGTATCTACTTTTTATACTTCGCAGTAGTTGTGAATGTTCAAATGTATTATATTCATGTTCACTAGTTTGGTGTATTCAAAATTATTCGTTGTTTAAAAGTCGAATCGAATTTGAATCGTATATCAAGGTCGAATCAAATAACAAAACTAATATTGAATAGTCGCAGGGGCCTAAGTGCCATCTTTCTGTCATCCTCATGCACAGATAATAATTTACGGTAGATAATTATGAATAGCATATATAGATATGCATGTAATATACACTTAATGATGTCCCTAGCATAAACTAGAGATGGGCCTGTCCCAGGCGGGACAAGGTATACTACTGTGTTAAAAATTTCCAAAGTCAAAAAAGTGGGATAACTCCACAAACGAATTCAGACAGACCTCATAATCGCAGGTGCACAGGTTCTTAATATCTGTGGGAAGTTTAAACAAAAATTACCGAAAATGTAGGAATAAAAGCATCCACGGATGGCTATACAGACAGATGGACAAGCTGATTCATTGTAGGGGGTATAATAACTGTTATTTCAGGGAAGATCAATTTAACAGGAGAGTTGCAAGTGATAACATGCTCCATAATAAAAGAGCCTAAAATGAATTGCTATTACAACATGCTATGTGTACATTTTGGATCGTCACAATTCACTGTTAAGTATCAACTAAAAGCTTGTTTATTATTAAGTGCAAATTTGAATTGTCTCTTATTCTACTAAATTTAGTTTTTGGTGGTTTTATAAGGGAACGATCACACATACAGTAATTACAGATAACAAAATCGCAAATGATCAATAAGAGCAATGCTAGGGCGTGGTAAAATATGCCAATCATAATTCCAACAAAGGGCCATAAATCTGGTGAAAATTGGCAGGCGGAACCTATATTCGAAATTTACCTGTATTTTGGGCTAGTAAACTCATACCAAATTTCATTCCATTCAGTTCAGACTAACTAAAGTTATCATTCGCAAACCAAAAAATAGTGCAAATTCAATCAAAAGGGTCCATAAGTCTGGCGAAAATTGGTGGGCAGAACACAAATTTGAACTTGACTGCTAAACCCACATACCAAATTTCATTCCATTCATCTGAGACTACCTAAAGTTATCATCTGGATACCAAAAGTGATTGGAGGACAGATGGACGGCAACTCAGATGGATGGAGGGTCAGAAAATAGCATAATATGTCACGTTTTTTTTTGTGAACAGCCATCCAAAAATAGAGTACATTAATGTGGATCAATATCATTTATACTTCCTCAAAATCTGTGACGATTTGACTGGTATGGAAGAAATTCAAAATAATTATGTTAAAACATACTCACATATGTCACACCAGCTACTCTCTTTGACAAATGATAGAAGGCGCCATTCATGTAGAAAACAGCAAGGTGACATCGATGGATGAGCATAATTAGATACTCTATCGTTGGAATGTTAGATAATATCATATTTCTGGCATCTGTAGATAGATCCTGTAATCCTGATCCATCCCTCTTCAGTTCCTTCTCTAACCAGTGAAGTGATCTTCGAAGCAGATATGGTCCCATAACATGGACAACAATCATTAGCCCTCTCACCTACAGAGAACATTCATAACCTTGATTACCACTTGTTCCTGAATGTACTTTCCCATTCAGTCTCAAAAAGTTTACATTGAAATACAGTAATGTTCTAAGTAATCGACTTCTTAACCACAGCAGAATTATGGGTAACTATTCAGGATTTAGTCGGAAATATGGCTTGTTGCCATTCATCGGAAAGCTCTCCCGCTTTCCGATGAATGGCAACAAGCCATATTTCCGACTAAATCCTGAAAAGTTACCCATAATTCTGCTGTGGTTAAGAAGTCGATTACTTAGAGCATTACAATAGGCCTGAGAATATGGTGCTGGTCATTTGCAGAATGAGGTCCCTAGAGGGTGTGTTTAGTGACAGTAATCCCGCAGAGCAGGCTAGCGCCACCAAATTCACCTTCTGGGAACCTCATTCTGCATGGCGTCATCTGCTATGGGAGACCTAGTCTCAGATTTAAGTTCCCAGATGGTGAATATTGTGATGTGCACCCATTGAGCACCTCGATTATGCAATGAATCATCTGCCGATTTGGGGATATAGAAAAACTAAACTATGAAAGTAAAAAACTCATGCTGAAGAAGTTTATAAAGAAATTAAACAATGGTTGCACATCAGAGATGGCTCTGGTCGAGTTTATATGTCCATAATAATGAATCTCTTTAACTGAGAATCACAAAAATGGACAAACTAAAGAACCATATCTCATAACTCATATCTGCATTACAATAGGCCTGAGAATATGGTGCTGGTCATTTGCAGAATGAGGTCCCTAGAGGGTGTGTTTAGTGACAGTAATCCCGCAGAGCAGGCTAGCGCCACCAAATTCACCTTCTGGGAACCTCATTCTGCATGGCGTCATCTGCTATGGGAGACCTAGTCTCAGATTTAAGTTCCCAGATGGTGAATATTGTGATGTGCACCCATTGAGCACCTCGATTATGCAATGAATCATCTGCCGATTTGGGGATATAGAAAAACTAAACTATGAAAGTAAAAAACTCATGCTGAAGAAGTTTATAAAGAAATTAAACAATGGTTGCACATCAGAGATGGCTCTGGTCGAGTTTATATGTCCATAATAATGAATCTCTTTAACTGAGAATCACAAAAATGGACAAACTAAAGAACCATATCTCATAACTCATATCTGCATTAAAGGTACTCAATCCGATCAGACGCTCCTAAATTACTATTTCTTTGGCTTCGGGGGTAAAAAATATATGATTCGAGTCGAGGAACCCACCCATCAAAGCTCAGAGTGATCAGATATCAATTTTTGAAGTTTGTTATTTCTCGAGATGTGTAATAATATGTGGCCCAGAAACACGTGGTCAAACGGAGGGTCTCGGAAAAAATTGCAGTTGAAGGTGGATAACTCTAAAATCAAGTGATAATACAGCCATATTTTGTTGAACAAAATGTTGATAAATAACAAGTTTTGGGAAATTTCATACCATAGTTGACAGTGGTTAGCATTATTTTGTTGCAATAAATCGATTCTGATAATGTTGTTGTTGTTGTATTTTGATTGTATGGGGACCGTCTGATCGGATTGAGTACCTTTAAATTAATGTATCTGGGTTACTTTAAAGGTATATTTTATTATCTGTATCCAATCAATTTATCTGGGTTACTTGGGTATATTTATAATCTGTATTCAATTTATGTATCTAGGTTACTTGGGTATATTTATTATCTGTATCCAATCTATTTATCTGGGTTAATTGGGTATATTTATTATCTGTATCCAATATATTTATCTGGGTTAATTGGGTATATTTATTATCTGTATCCAATGTATTTATCTGGGTTAATTGGGTATATTTATTATCTGTATCCAATCTATTTATCTGGGTTACTTGGGTATATTTATTATCTGCATCCAGTCTAATATTTTCGTTTACACAAGACAGATTTAAAGAATAGAGGTGAGAAATTTCCACCACTTTGAAGACACTTTCAATATTAAAAACTACTTTTCTTTCCATTTTCATCCCAAGATCAAAATTAAATCTTGAATATAAAATATAGTTTAAAACTGTCACAGGGTTTTAATCCTGAATCAAGCGCGAATTTTTTTTTTGGGCCTATCAGCTCTCACAAGTTCTGCCACTACAATGTAAATTGTAATAAAAGGTTGCTGAACAAAATGGCCCCCCCCACCCCAGATGAAGGTGGCAGGTTTGAAGGATTTATGGGTTTTAGATCCCTCTACTACAAACTGTAGGAGGAAGTGATTACACCAATATGATACAAAGTGCATATTTAATAAATACATTGCACATCTTCAATGTGTCAAGAAAGGGTCAATAACTTTAAAATAAAAAACATAAAACATTTCTATGTCGAAAAATGGCAATAACTCCACCAAAATGACTCCAAATCGCAGGTTCCCATGCTGGTTGACATCTGTGCCAAGCTTTTAAAGGGCAGTAACTCCGACCAAACTCAAAATCACATGTGTGCATGTTCGCATGCTGGTTAACATCTGTGCCATGTTTTAAAAAAATTGACTGGCAAGTGACAGAATACAGACTCGGACAAAAGATGCATCCCAGGATGTACGATTCTATGGTAAAAAGGGCAATAACTCTACCAAAATGAGTCTGACCGAACTCATAATCGCAGGTGTGCAGTTTCCCATGCTGGTTGATATACCGGTATGATCCAAGTTTAAATAAAATTGACCAGAAAGTGACAAAATTCAGACTCAGATAAAGTTCCGGATGGCAAGACGGATGCACGGATGGAGGAGGGTTGTTGTTATAGTCCTCCGACAGAATGTCGGGGGACAAAAAAAGCAGATTACAGGTTCATAACAGTACAAAAGGAGTCATATTTATTGCAGGGAAATGTTCGATAATAAGTTCAACTTTGGTAGTTTGTTGAACTTATTATCTGTCATATATCTGAACATTTTCTACAGGTATGGAATATCTAATCGTCATTGATGCTTTAGTATAGAAAGGGTTAATATATAATTATATTACCCATTTGGATGGCACCTGACGTTTATCACCAGCAACCTGGATGATATTGACATACTCTTCTCCTAGAGTCTGCAAACCTGCAGAATGCAAACATTTTCATACTAAAAACAATGTCTGGACCAACAAGAGCTGGGTTGTCACCCAGAGCATACCCCCAATGTAGCATACCACCTACAGTGTAGTGTGTGCTTTCTAGTACCTATAACCCATGGATGAGATACTCAGACGGCCAAAAAAATCTACATTTTCAGATAAACATAGATGAATAACTCTAGAGTGGAAAACCTGAATATTGAATGTCCTGATAGTGGTGAACATCCATACAAAATTTCATAGAGATCCAACAACCTATGGCTGAAATGTTTGCACAGACGGAAAAAAAACAACAATTCCAGATAAACAAAGATGAATAACTCTAGAATGGAAAACCCCCAAATAAAATTGAACACTTCTCTGAATGACCTCATAGTGGTGAACATCCATACCAAATTTCATTGAGATCCGACAACCTGCGACTGCGATATCTCATCGAACAGACAAAAAAACATTTCCAGATAAGCAAAGATGAATAGCCACTTTAGAACAGAAACCACAAACAAAACGATTGAACACTCCATTGAATGTCCTCATAGTAGTTAACATCCATGCCATATTTAATTGAGATCTGACAACGTGTTGTTGAAATATCCGCCCGGATGGATGGACAAACGGATGCATGTAATCCAGTATACCCACTATTTCCTTCGGTAATGGAGGTATAATGATAAACACCACTATTGTGATTCTTTATGCTGCAGTAATGCTCTAAATAATCGACTCCTTAACCACAGCAGAATTATGGGTAACTGTTCAGGATTTATTCGGAAATATGGCTTGTTGCCATTCATCGGAAAGCTCTCAGCAAGCCATATTTCCAACTAAATCCGGAAAAGCTACCTATAATTCTGCTGTGGTTAAGGAGTCGATTATTTAGAGCATTACTGTAGTTTTAATTCTTAACCTCTTCGCTGCTAAATGACGTTATGGCGTCGTGTGCTGGGCTGTTGACGTTATTGCCATTTTCCAATGGGAAAATATAACTCAGTTGAAAGGCTATTATCGTTCACAATCGTGGAACATCATACACTGTTTGAAACTTCGAGATACAGTTATTCCGATGCACCAATCTCTGAGTTCCAGTTATGTATAATGGCCTACTGCTAGTGTGCTGAAGTAGGTACGTAGTACCTACGGACCATATAGCACACGGCGTGCACTTTTACGTCCGCAATAGTTACGGACGTCATAGCAGCGAAGAGGTTAAAGATACGGTAAGCGTTGGCGGTGGGTATTGCTGCTAAAATATTCACACCGACATAAACAGAAAGAGTATTATATTATAGACAAACTTTGTCCTATACCAATCATTAATATCGAGTAAATTGCATGTTATTGTCGTGTTAGTACTCTGTGTTACATGTATGTAAACAAACGACATGTTATGTAAACAAACAGTAAGTAAAGAGTATGTGATAAGCAAAACACTCAACACTGGGGAGACCCCACAGTGTGAACTTTGGTTAGAAATGCCACCAAGTTGCTTACAACATACCGGAATAGCGTTTGCTAATCCATGCCTCTCAAGATTTTTGTGTTGAATGGGTCGCAGTGAATCACTCTCATAAAAAAAAATGCCACAGTGTTGAGTGTTTGGCTTATCGCTCACTATCGTTTATAAACAAAAGCTCAGCACACACAAAGTGTTTTGTGGATAATATCGCACTCATACTATCATTATACTATACTATTAGTATATTCTTGAGAAAATTTTCATAATTTGGTAACTGTTACAGTAATGCCCTAATTAATCGACTCCTTAACTGTGGTTAAGGAGTCGATTATTTAGGGCATTACTGTATTTCTAAATTATAACCTATAAAGAAAGCCATCCGTGCCTTAATAAGGTGGAGCTCACCTGACTTTTGGGAATGAAATCGCAATTGAGTTTATCTTTCTTGCTATTGGTTTGTTTTATTGAAGTTTATCATTGTTTTAGCTGCCAGCTCATGTCATGACGTCCAAACCTGGAAATAGTGTGTCTGTCATTTGCAGAATGAGGTCCCCAGAGCTGAGGGTGAATTTATTGACGCATTCCCGCATATCATGCTAGCATCACCAAATTCACCCTCTGGGTACATCATTCTGCTTTGGCTTTAACTGCTGTGGGAGACCTAGCATCAGATTGAAGTTCCCCAATTGAAGTTGGTGATGTTCACCCATTTGTCACCTCGATTATTCATTTTATCTTCTGCAAATTTAATAGGGGATATTGAAACTTCCCAGAAGGGAAAAGGTAACTAAAAACAATGTTAATATTTGAGACAATATAATTCCCAAAAGATGAGGCCTAAGCATGAGTTCCCCTGAGGGTGAACTGCGCATGCCAGTATGACGTCACTTTGGATACGACATCTGACGTCACCTAACAGTTGGTTTACTGTTAGTCGCAATACCGCAATTATATATTTAAAAAACTAAAGAAAAGTTTATTTGTGATATGATAAACATTTAAGATTTTGTTTCTTGCCATTATAGTATACTACATGTATTAGTATATTCTTGAGAAAATTTTCATAATTTGGTAACTGTTACAGTAAAGCCCTAATTAATCGACTCCTTAACCACAGCAGAATAATGGGAAACTTTTCAGGATTTAGTCGGAAATATGGCTTGTTGCCATTCATCAGAAAGCTCTCACCGAGATTATGCATTTTATCTTCTGCTAATCAGGGGATATAGAAACTTCACAAAAGGGAAAAAGTAACTAAAAAAATTGTTAATTTGATACTATAGATACTACCCAGAAAATGAGGACTAAGCAGAATGAGGTCTCAAGAGGGTGAATTTTGTGATGCTAGCCCACTGAGCGGGATAGCAACACTAAATTCACCCTCTGGGGACCTATGTCTGTAAATGACAGACACACTATTTTCAGGCTTGACGATGTCAATTGTTGTTGGAAAATACCATGTAGAGTACTAATCCCTGGTCAGCAACAGTTACTGACAAACTTTTCCAGATAGAGTAATGCTCTAAGTAATCGACTTCTTAACCAGAGCAGAATTATGGGTAACTTTTCAGGATTTAGACGGAAATATGGCTTGTTGACATTCATCGGAAAGCTCTCCACGAGAGCTTTCCGATGAATGGCAACAAGCCATATTTCCGACCAAATCCTGAAAAGTTACCCATAATTCTGCTGTGGTTAAGAAGTTGATTACTTAGAGCATTACTGTAAATGAATTAGGTTATCCACCTACGTGTTGATCACAAATTGCTGCTTGTCAGAATTCGAACCAGCCTCACCATCGCTACGCACTTTCTGACATACCTATGTGTTATGCACCTAACCGACTGAGCCAGACTGCCCCATGGTAGTGTTAAACATGCATTGAAAATTTATAGTAGTATGTACATAGCATTTAAATGAAAGTGTCAATGACACAGTAGCTCAACTTGGGGAGGCATTCACTTTTGTGCTGGGCAGTCACTAGAATGATAAGGCCAAAGAAATAAATATTTGTGCTTTGGGTTTCCCTACCGACCCTATTTTAAACCCCCTACCCTAAACTTTTTTTCATGGTTTTCAAGATAATCTATTGAATTTTTTCTCAAAAAATTTCTTGAAACACAAAAAACACCTTTAAGCATCTCAGAATAGATTGATTTCTAAGTAAAAGACTTGTGTAATATTAAAATTTATACAAAAATAATCAAAAGTAGTTTATTGTCAATCTTGCAGAGTAAAATATGCACATGAAGTCATAAGAATATGTCAAAATAAAAAAAATTATTAAAAAAATTAAATTTCAAGCCTACCAACCGACCCTATTTTTTTTTCGGCTTGTAACCAAACCAGACATTTAATTTTTTTTGGCCAAAAAAAGAAGGAAAGGTTTTATAAAGGGAATGTGTTGTGTAGATGAAATTATTTTCATTTCAAACATTTCTCCAATAAATGTGGAATGCAGGGTGGGCCGATAGAATCAAATGAGAAATCCAAGATGGCTGCCGTGGCCATGTTTTTTAAATAAATTTTGGAAAATTTTAATATCTCCCGTCAAGAGGTCACCCAAAGAACCCTATGAAGTTTGGTGATGAGGGATGAGGGATATGGCATGTAGGGTATGCCAAAGGATTTAGTCATGAAATGAGTAAAATCGAAGATGGCTGCTGGTGGCCATTTTTTTTCAACAAAATTCAGAAAAATTTAACAGCTCCCATCTAGTGATGATCCTAAACATGCCTGTAAAATTTTAATATGAAATTTTTTTCCTGATAAATGCGGGCTGGATTAAATGGATTAAAATTTGAAATCCAAGATAGCTGATGACGACCATGCTTTTCAACAATTTTAGAAAAAAAATAATGGCTACCATCTACATGTAGAGGTCACCCTGAAGATCCATACAAAGTTTGGTGATGATTGGTTAAGGGATGTGGTGTTAGGTGTGCCAAAGGATTTAGTCATGCTGAGAGTAAAATACAAGATGGCTGCCAGCGGCCATGTTTTTCTTAGAACTTTTTAAAAATCTTATAGCTACCATTTAGAAGAGGTAATCATAAACATGCCTGTATATTTTCAAAACATTTCTCCAAACTGCAGGGTGTGCCCATGGATTACAATTTGAAATCCAAGATGGCCAATTTTTTTTAAGAATTTCGGTAAAATAATTGATGGCTCCCGTCTAGAGGTCACCCCGAAGAACCATATGAAATTTGGTGATGATCGGATGAGGGATGTAGGGTAGGGTGTGCCAAAGGATATTGTTGATGGACAAACACATGGACGGACAACGGACGCCAACCAGTGGCAATAGCTCAAACTTGACTTTGTCAAGTTGAGCTTAAATGTGTGGGCTTAATTAACCCAGTCATTTCTAGGCCATATGGGAAGAAATAAATAGAGTTGAAATAGTAATAGGCTTCATTATCCTGTTATGCTATATTTGCTGCCAGCCTAGTGCCAGGGGCATATATACGGAATTAATGTATGTCATATACATGGAAGGAAGTTTTAGAAAAATTATATATATTTTTTTTATTAAGTTCCACCCCTAATTTATTTCCCTCTGTTACCGGAAACGAACATAAACTAGCACACTAACCCTGATTTCAACATATATTGATGAGTTCTAACCTGATGAAGTTGTCAGTACAAAATAACCCAAGTCAGCAACAACATCAATTTCTCTTCTCCATTTCAACCATAATCTAGACCCTGAAATGATAATATATCAGAACTGATTTTGTCACTAGTCAAGCCTGCAAATAGTATGTCTGTCATTTTCAGAATGGGGTCCCCAGAGGCTGAATAGTGGCGCTATCGCACACAGTGCGCTAGCATCACCACATTCACCCTCTGGGAACCTCATTCTGATTAGGTCTCAATTGCTATGGGAGACCTAGCATCAGATTGAAGTTCCCCAATTGAAGTTGGTGATGTTCACCCATTTGTCACCTCAATTATTCATTTTATCTTCTGCAAATTTAATAGGGGATATTGAAACTTCCCAGAAGGGAAAAAGTAACTAAAAACAATGTTAATATTTGAGACTATAGATACTTCCCAAAAGATGAGGCCTTGCAGAATGAGGTCCCCAGAGGGTGAACTGCGCATGCCAGTATGACGTCACTTTGGATACGACATCTGACGTCACCTAACAGTTGGTTTACTGTTAAGCGCAATACCGCAATTATATATTTACAAAACTAAAGAAAAGTTTATTTGTGATATGATAAACATTTAAGATACATGTATTTAAAAGATGAGTCATATTGTTTTTGCAATGTGGCTAACAAAAATTTGCAGTTTCACGTAATTTCAGAAAAGTAACACATCCGGTCGTACATATCTATGATTTAACTAATGATTACTGTTTATAGTATAAACCATGTAACACATTTACGCAACATAACATGGTGGAGGTGGTCGTAAATAAAATGAAATTCTGCCTTGGATTCCACCATCGATACCTCCGGATGTCTTATCATCAAATCATCAACACACAATTCTTTAGGATGTTCTATGCAAAACGGAAAATTTTATACAATGATAATTTGATACTGAAATTACGGTAAACATGAACAGAAATATATATTTTTTTATTACTAGGAAGTAATACTTTTATGAATTTAACGTTTTATTGTTGCAATTGAACACAAAACGAGCGGTGACAGGGCAAATAGGGGGGGGAGTACAGTAAAAAGTTTCTGGAGATAGGCTTTCCATACTTGTCCATAATATAATAGATAAGAGGTGCAGATATTTAGTTGTAGTCCGAGTCCAACGTGGTAAAGTTGTAGTTGGGGATTCAATTTCGTTTCTTGTCATTATAGTATATACCGGTACGTGTATCGGTATATACCCAAAAATTTCATATTTGATTTTTGGTTTGTTATAAGATTTGCCAATTACAAATAAAATTAATTAAAAAGATAGTTCGTATGTCTTATATTTCAACTTTTATCGACATTTTTCATTCCGAAATCCAGGTTCTGAACCGGCAACTGACTCTACTCATAACGAAAAATGTCTATAAAAGCACAGTAGTCCGGGAGCTAATAGGGGTACCCTTGCACCCCCCCCCCCCCCCCTGGGACTTAACTTCACCCCACTCATTTTGTTCCTTATTATGTCCTTCAACTTTTAAGCAATGTTAACAAGAAAAAAAAGTGGCCGTGTAGCCTCCAGACAATATGGCGTCCATCATGGCCGCCGTTTTTCAGACCATACCCTAAGTCAGTTTTATGCAAATTATAGCGAGAAAATCTTGTAAAATGTATACAAATGTATATATTTTCGTGAAGCTAAGACATAATGACACTTTTATGGGCCAAAATTGAAACTCGCCATCCAAGATGGCCACCAAAATGGCCGCCGGAAGTTGAAAATAAGACATTTTTTTCACAAATATCTTCTAGATCAATTCATGCTGTTTGGAACTGGTTGAGTAATATGACATTATTTTGTATATCAACTAATCATTGGAGCAATTAGATATGCAATTAATGGGCCCTAGCCCCTTCCGATCCCTCAAAAATTCGATTTTACAGAACGCGGTACAAAATTTTACAAAAAATCACGATTGGGATTCTAGTCACATTTCAACAAGAAATGAAAAGAACATTGTAATGTAAGTGAGGCATATCATTACCTATGAATATTCCAACTCTCTGGAACCAAAAATCTTACCTTGGCTCAAAATGGCTGCGAAAATGGCCGCCAAAATATGGAAAATGGTAAATATTGCCCCAGGGTGTCCTGCAATCGCTTACAAGTTGTGGTTGATATATACAATTGGCTAATCTGTATTCTATACATTGCATACTAACATGTCTGATGCACCACGGATCAATTTTACTATTGTCACCACTGACATCACCAGAAATATTGTATTTTTCTCTCACAATCTTGACATAAATATCGGCAAAAATTAACTTTTCAGGGTTCGACCATTTGTTCAAGTAAAATGCAACTATCTTTGATATCAAAGGTGTTTATTGTTTTGGTCTATCTTAAATGTGGCACACTACGGTGTGTATAGACTAAATTGCTCAAGATGGCTTCCAAAATGGCAACCAAATTTGTTAAAAGTTAACATATCCCGAACATTATTATCTGCGTTATCCGAAAAAGGTAGGAAATTGTGACTCACTTGGTTATTGTACGTGTTAGTTAATTAACTGACAACTACGTTCTATTATGTTTGTCCCATTTCCGTGTGGGGCATGACAAATTCATTTTAAAGTTGCAGTATGGAATTTTGCGGAGAACCTCTTTTATGATTCTGGCCATATTATTGAAAGGAAATGGGCAGAACTTCGAGACGGAACTGAGATGAACCATGACATGTGGGTATTCTGGCCCATTATGGTAAAACTTTATCAACTGGATACAGGGTGGAAGCCAAGATGGCAGCCAGGGAGTTACTCTATGATCATAGATGAGGATAATTGGTATACATGGAGTTATTGTATGGCCATGAATTATGTGTGGGTATATAGTAGAGCTGAAACGGTTGACCCATTCTTCTAACCGGTTAACCATCGCAGTTAACCGGATTTATAGCGGACTTCTTGCACACTAATTATGTCGACATTATGCCATGCTCCAGGGACAAACCTATTAGTAGGTGAGAAGTAGTAGCTGAAATAAAGACATTATTCACGGCATTTAACGATATTCAAAAACACGCATTCACTGTTCTTTTGCTGGCTCTCGTGATGGGGAATGCGCAAGTGAAATTTGTGAATGGCAGGAGAGATCGCTTATTTGCCGTGATCAGCATATGTTTGGGCATTTGTAAAACGAGTAAAATAGTATGGGTATTGGTAAAACGAGTAACAAAACTATATATTAAAGATCTGTAATATAGCATTATCATCATTGGTATATCCTCCAATGCATTATATATAAAGACAAGAAAGTAATAACTAGAGAACAAAAAGGAAGGTCAGTTAGGTCAGACTCGCAGTCCTATTCAGTATTCGAGCTATTCGTCGGTATCATGATAGCGGACACTAGTGTTGGGAGGTTATATAACTTACGTTTCGGTTTTAGTATGCAATCACTTAACATATAGCAATTACTGCCAAATTGAGTATTAATTAGTCCCACAGGCACAACCAGTTACAGAGTAGCATGGAGCATCAATTTCCTTGATAAAAGGGAAGATTATTGAAGAAGTTTTGGGTTGCTTCAACTTTGATGTCTGTTTGGTCACTCAATTGAATTGATCATATTAAATCACAACAGGGAGGAAGAACGGGAAGAGTGAAGACATTGTGCAGCTGATCTCTATCTTCAAACTTTGTCGACTTACATAGTTTTTATAAACCCCACTGTAAAACAGTTTTATATATAGTATTAGTATGTCGTGGTGTGGTTCCAATTTGAATCCATGTTGCTTCGTGCAGTATTAACTATTAAGTTACGAAAGCACGCATTGCCACACAACCCCACTTTTACATTGTCACTTCCTTGTGTGCATTCAGACTTGATACACAGTGACTGCACACATGCTTTTGTCGGAAGAAAACTTCAAAGGGTCGGAATTGATTGAAGGTCGCCGACACTTCCAGACAGTTCGAGAATTGCTACTAAGTATTTGATATTACCGCGTGTACCAATTAATGCTTGCATTGCACTCTACTATCGGTGACACGGGATTTAGTATTAGTTTTGCATCATTTAACCTAATATTTTGAGGATTATTCACATTCACATTCAACTGACAACGGGATGCGGTTACGTCCGGTTCATTTATTTCTAACCGGTTACGTCGCTAACCGGATGCTAACCGGTTAACCGTCTAACCGTTTCAGCTCTAGTATATAGGGTGTGCCCTGTTGGTAACGGTGGGACGTATATTTATATATGTTGTGGATGTGTTATCATTGGTGGTGTATGGGGAGTAGATGTATGATCATGGATGGCTTGTATGAGTATGGCAAGTATGGAACTTATGAGTGATCGTATGTGCGGGTATTAGTATATCTGGAAGGGCTCACCATTGGTGATGTGCATATGTATATCTGGATTGACTCTATGGTCATGGGTATGGCGAATAGGTATACATGCAGTGGCTGTATGGTCCATGGTGAGGTGAATATGTATACAATGAGTGATTGTATGGTCGTGAATGTAGTGAATATGTATACATAGAGTGACTATATGGTCATGTGTCGGGTGTAGGTGTATACCTGGTGTTCATGCATGGTGACTCGTGGCTGTATCGTCATTTGTGGTATGTACGGGTATAACCAAGTATGGCTGTATGATCAGGTGTACGTGTATAAAGTGGGTAACTATGTTGTCATTTGTGTGGTGTTTATGTACATATGGAGTACATATTCACCTCAACATTTGCCATGTCACTCCCTATTTGTCACACCATAGCCGAATAGCCACTCAATATATACTAATACACCCCAGCCATGTCAGTATAGTCACTCCATGTATGCATATGCACATCATCCATGGCCATATAGCCACTCTCTATATACACATATCCCTCGCTCATGACAATAAAGCAACACATGTGTATACTGGTATAACCTACACATGACCATATCGCCACGAGTCACCAAAGAGAAACATCAGGTATACTCATATGCCTGACACATGACCATGTAGTCACCCCTGTATAGGTATTCATTACATTTATGATCATACAGTTACTACTTGTATACCTACATGTACTCATATCACCATTAACCATACAGTCACTACCTGTATACCTATTCGACACACATAGTCATATAACCATTCAATATACATATGCAGCCCACCCTAGACCATAGATTCACTCCAGGTATACATGTAAACCTCACTAATGGCCATTCAGCCCTTCCAGATATAAAAAACCCGCACACACGACCACTCAAACAATCCATACTTGCATATACACCTCACACATGATAATTCAGCAATTCACTGTATAATCATACACGATATCCATGATAATACAGCTAAGCCCTATACACCCACCAGTGGTAATACATACATGTACACGAGATATATAAATATACATCCCACCCGTTAACCCAAGGGCACTCCCTATATACCCACACGCTCAATAATGTCCACCCAGCTTACTCCAGGTATTCATATTCAATCATGACCGTACAGTCACTCCACGTATACCTATACACATTACCCGTAACCATAAAATCACTTCCTATTTATCCACACACCCCATCCATGATCATAAAGACAACACATGTACATCCCACCATGACCTTACAGTCACTCCATATATACATAATCAACACATAGATGACCATGTAGCTATATCCATACACCACACCAATGACCATACAGGCACACCGGGTGCACCCGTACTGGATATACACAATCATACACCATACAGTCACTCCATGCATACTGATTCACCTCACACCTGACCATGACCTCTCCCTGTATACCTAGATGCATCTTACCAATGACAACCCACTCATAACCATATACTCACTCATTGTATACCTACTCACATCAGTCATAACATACAATAACTCCCTGTACCGGTATACCTATTCACCTCACATATGATCATAGAGTAACTCCCTGGCTACGATATTGGCATCCACACTGTATCCTGTTGACATTTATTTTATCATAATGGACCAGAATAGCCAAAGATTATGGTCCATCTCAGTTCTGTCTCAAAGTTCTGCCCATTTCCTTTCGATAAATATGGCCAAAATCACAAAAGAGGTTCTCGGCAAAATTACATACTTTAAAATGAATTTGTCATGCCCCATACGGAACTGAATAGAATAGAACATGTAGTTGTCAGTTAATAAACTAACACGTATAATAACCAAGTGAGTCACAATTTGCTACCTTTTCGGATAATGCAGCGAATGTTCGGGATATATGTAAAAAATTAACATTTTACAAATTTGGTTGCCATATTGGAAGCCATCTTGAGCAATTTGGTCTATAAAGCCCGTAGTGTGACACATTTAAATAGTAGATAGTTATATTTTACCTGAAAAAATGGTCCAAACCTGAAAAGTGAATTTTTGCCAATATTTATGTCAAGTTTTTGAGAGAAAAGTCTAATATTTTTGACGATGTCAGTGGTGACATTAGTAACAATTAACCATGGTGCATCAGATATGTTAGTATTCAATGTATAGAATGCAGAATAGCCAATTTTATACATCAACCACAACGTGTAATTAAGCGATTGCAGGACACGCTGGTGTAATATTTACCATTTTCCATATTATGGCAGCCATATTGGCAGCCATTTTGAGCCAAACTAAGAATTTGGGTTCCAGTGATTTGGAATATTCATAGGTAATGATATGCCTCACTTATATTACAATGTTCTGTTCATTTCTTGTTGAAATATGACTAGAATCCCAATTGTGATTTGTTTGTGAAATTTTATACCGCATATTGTAAAATCTATTTTTTGAGGGATCGGAAGGGGTTAGGACCCCAATATTTGCATATTTAATTGCTCCAATGATCAGTTAATATACAAAACACAAAATAAAGTTGCATTGCTCAACTAGTTCCAAACAGCATGAATTGATCTAGAAGATATTTGTGAAAAAATGTCATATTTTCAACTTCCGGCGGCCATTTTGGCGGCCATCTTGGATAGTGAGTTTCAATTTCGGCCCAAAAAAGGCAAGGACGCGGATCTTCGATTTTGAAGATCCCCCGAATATTGCCGAGCCGATTCGGGTATCTCCGGGGGATCTTCAACATCGGAGATCTGAGTATACTTCGCTGTTGTTTTTGTTAATGTTGACTGCAGTTGTGTATTTTATTTGATGTTATAATTTACATTTATTTGTGTACTCTGCGATTATACCGTATATATAATAAAGACGAATTAACAATTAGTTAATTATTGAATGTCAATTAATCATGAATGAAAATTGTACTCAACCCGATAAAACTCCTCTCAATTACTATTTCAATGGCTTCGGGGGTCAAAAATATTTGATTCGAGTCGAGGAAGTCACCCATCAAAGCTCAGATTTGTTAGATATCGATTTTAGAAATCTATTATTTTTCATTATCGGGAATACTATCTGGCCCAGAACTCAGTCAAAATTACGTTAAAATTACCACTTGATTTTAGAGTTATTCATCCTTGTCTGTTTGAATATATTTGGAGTACACATCCAGAGCAGATTACGGCAGTTATTAGTACTGATCTCGAGAACATAACAAATTTGAAAAATCAATATCTAATAACTCTGAGCTTTGTTTGATGGGTTCCTCGACTCGAATCAAATATTTTTTACCCCCAAAGCCAATTAAATAGTAATATAGGACCCTCTGATCGGATTGTTGTTGTTGAGATGGGGACCCTCTTTACGGGTTGAGTACCTTTAATTGAATTTTTCTAAAACATGGAAAATTCCCAATTTTGGTCTGTAAAGACACATTTTTCCCAATTCGAAGGGACCCGGACCCATTCCCAAAATAGGCAGAAAAATCCCTGCTACTAACTACACATTTTATCTCCTTCACATAACTAGACAAGAAAACCATAGTCAGAAATGGTAACGCCACCAAGATCGTATTATTAGTCATAAATATAAATCATAATATAAAATATATTGGTTACATGAATCGACCGCCTCAGAATTCCGTTAAGACAAGTAATTCTTCAAATTATTACAATGAACTACGGCTTATAAATTACTGCAGGTTTCTCATTCGCCACACCAGAATGCTTCTAAATGCGGATCAAAGCTAAGAGTGCATGGCACGTGCAGCCATTGTTCATAGACATTTTACAGATAGCGAGAATGATGCATGCTGGGAACGAAAGTATCCACAGCAAAGCCATGTGCTTACGGAGGCATGCGTTTGTTATAGGGGATTTATGGTGGGCCTATAAAACTAATTATAACTTTGTTATCTGTCATAGTTTATGCGTGAAATTTTAAACATATATACCATGGACATATACCCCTTCCAGAATGTTGAAAAACATTTTCAGTTGCTCATCGTATTTTTATAGACGAAATAGTCCGAAATTTCAGAAAATTGCGCTAACTGCTCAATGTTTTAATGTGTTACAAAACGTCTGATAAAAATAGTTCTATCGGGAATATTCACACCATTTTTTTTCAGAGAACATAGAGTAAACATAGTACGATCGGGATATCATAAAGGAGATTAATTAAAACCCTCAGACTGCCGAAACTGACGACATTAAATTCGCTTTTTCGTGTCCCACGGAAATGAAACTTGTCTGTCCATTGATCACGTTATTTATTTGACATAGTATTTTTTTTTTCTGTTGTATTTGAACACTTGTTGCACGTGCAGGCTGCACGATCATAATAACTTCAACCGATAAGCGCCGACTGATACCCGCGCAACAGTTTGTCTCAAATAAATTGTTATCAAAACGCAGGTTTATGGCCGCGGACATAAGCCGATTAAGTGTAATGTAATTTATCCATGAACTTGACTGAAAAATTGTGATTCTATCACCATTAACCACGAAAATGGGACCTCTAAACAGGCAAGTTTGATTTTCGGGGGACACAAACAAGCGAATTTATTGTCGGCAGTTTCGGCAGTCTGAGGGTTAATTAATCCCGAATTAAACGGAACTACTTTACGATAGTCCGATAGGACTATGTTTACTCTATGCATGTTCTCTGAAAAAATTGTGTGAATATTCCAGATAGAACTCTTTTTATCAGACGTTGTGTAACACCTTAAAACATTGAGCAGTTATAGCGCAAACCGAAATGTGTTGTCTTGCAAGATATCCCACCGCTTTAGCTAAATTTACCTTCCTACAATATCCATAAAGAGGATCATATATTATATACCCACGGTTTTAATTATAGAATATAAAATATATTGGTTTCGCGAATGACCAACTCAGAATTCCGTTAAAATAACAATAACAACCAGCACCTATAACGAACCGTTTTACTGGACTTGGCCTACTGGTCGCGTAGTTCCGACTTTTAAATAAACGGAATTTCCAACTCTATAAATAAATAAAAGCCCCACAATGCATTCGCCCTGTCCACGAATGTACAATCACCCAGTGAATTATCGATCGACCATGCGATATCAAAAAAACCAAAAGCTAGAAACACCACACTACGGTGGCGTAATGATGTAGGAATGACCATCTCAAACTAATATATATTTAAATAGGCCTATATATTTTTTCAAGTAGGGATGGTTGGTACTAGTACCTTGAGATATGAAAGTATATTTTTGGGCCGGTGTGTTCCAGCTCCGCATCTCTGCAGAGCGATGGGAGATAACTCGCGCTGGAGTTTGATTGCGAATTTTTATTAAGGAATGTGTAATAGGGAATTGTATCGATAACTTCCTGTTTTTGACAAGTTTTGTAGAATTACGTCACTGAATTTTCGTCACCGCTTCACAAAAATGTGAATATATGGATGGAAAATTACGATTTATGTATAACTCCGACAAGGTAGAGTTTATCTGACCTAACGAGCGCATTAAGAGAAATTTACTTAATTGCCACATGTGAATTGTGGAGAGGTAATTGCATTCTTTTCAACGAAAAATATAATTGTTCGTTTTAGTGATAAATCACAGTGGGTGGTCTTCAGCCAATCAGATGATGGTATGCATAATAACAGCATCTGAAGTTGCCCAACTGGTAGTTCTCTCTATGTAGTAGAGATAATCTATCTATTTAGTGATTCCCAGGACTGTGATAAAAGTTGAAATATAACCACAGTCCTAGGAATCACTGTCCATGTAATATTAAATTTGATTAAAATATAACAAATAGATCTAGATATATTACCTCTACTATACAGATATAAGTACAGTTAGGCAACTTCAGATTTTGTTATTATGTAAACCATCACCTCATTGGCTAAAGACCACCCCCTTTGCTCTATCACTAAAACGAACAATTCGATTTTTCGTTCGAAAAAAATGCATTTATCTCCCCACATTTGACATGTGACAATTAAGTTAATTGTTCTTAATGTGCTCGTCGGGTCATATCAACTGTACCTTGTCTGAGTTGTACATAAATCGTAATTTTCCATCCAATATTCACATTGAATAATTGTCGGCTATTATCAAGTGACGTAATTCTGCAAAATTGTTTAAAACGGGAAGTTATCAATCCAGTTCCCTATTACACATTATTTTTGCAGCCAAACCCAGCACGAGTTATCTCCCATTGCTACTCTTGATATGCGGATTTAAATGGGAGCTTGGAATATAAAATTTGCTTTCACATCTCAATGTATCAACCACCCCCAGGGCCCTACTTGAAAATATATAGATATATTAGTTTGAGATGGTCATTTCTACATTTCTCTAGTAATGAGAATGAGTTAAAATGTGTACTTAGTAGTGTACAGCAGAGCCAGTTTTAACACACCCGACGTCTGTTTACTCACATCCGTAATCCCTTTTATTCGGATTATCACCGGTTGGCTATACGCGAACGAACTATTTACAGATTGGGTGGTTTTCTCAGAAATGATTAGGAATCCCCGACAGTTAGACTTGAATGAATATTCGAGGAACTAACAGACATTTTTCTGGTAAGTGGGTAAAGATAGAAACAATCTGAATACACCAGCGTTTCAAGAAAAAAATACGGAATATGATGATATAAACTCAGAAAGCGGGAATGTTTGTGTGGCATAAAAATTTGTACTCTTGTAATTTCGTTCAAATCATCTACCAATGAAAATGCAGAACACAAAATTTTTACTTGCCAAACTGGTCTTAATATTAATATAATAACTAACTATAATATATTGATTTAATATTATTAAATAATATTTTATTCAACTAACAGTGATTCCTAGGGACTGTGATATAACTTAAGACTTACAAATTATTTTTTTAATTTATTGCATTTGTTATCGGTATAGCTTATCACAAACCAAAAATCACCATTTTGGGGTATATATTAACGACAATAAACGAAATTTAATACCCAACTACAAATTTTCCATTATTGGACTCGGACCACAACTTTTAGTGTATCCTTTTGAGACGAAGTTAGGCGATTTAGAAATATAGATGGCCTCCATATCGGTTACAAAAGGAGTATTTAAACACGAATACACAGTTACCAGCACAACATTGGAATGTCTCAGATGCTATGGTTTTGAGATATGACAGGTAAGAATCGTCCTTTTGATTGCTTCTAATTATTTCTGCAATTCCAGCCCGAATAAACATACCGGAAATGGCGTTTTTTAAAAGTAACCTATAAACTCGGATCTGGATTACCATAAAAACTAATCCGGAAATCTAACAAAAATCGTATTCGCTGTAGATTAGATTAGATTCTATTTTGATAACATTCATATACATGTTGACATTCCAATGGTACAGCAAATAGTATAACATTATGTGTATACAAATTGTGTGTATAACATAAGTAAAATTGGTTTCTATATAGTATACTGTGATGTATAATATATATCATAATCTCATTTAAAGCTGTGAATAATTTCGTCTATTGGTAGAAGAACTTCTTTACGCGCGATGAGTCCAAGTATAGTTTTGGAATTACACAGATATAGCAGAATTTAAAAAGCAATGCAAGAAACATTTGCTATAAGATAAATAATAGTAAAACAGGTGCATGAGTGATCATATCATTTCTTCCTTATGCTAACTTATATATTCTCATTTCAGCTAAAAGGAACAGAAAGGTACTATTGGTATCTGACTCCATATGTAAATATGTAGCTGACATTAATTATCTGGAGGTCCTTCCATTCAGAGGTATAGATATTGGCAAACTCACATCGAGAGTACGTAGCAGAAAACTCCAAGGTACTAACCTCGCTACCTTTTCTCATATCATTTATCATGTTGGCACCAACAACATAGAAGATTCGAGCATGTCAGACAAACAATTCCAAATTCAATATAAAGAGTTAATAAAGGCCACCTACAAGCACACATCCAGCAAGATCATCATGTCGGCAATCATTCCTCGACCAAAAGACTTTGAAACCCTGGGAGATAGGGTCAAAAACATAAACAAAAACTTATGTAACATCTGTGTGCATAACCAAATGCACTTTCTCAAAACCTATAGCATTTTTATGGGAGAGGGGCTCCCAAAGGCGAGTTATATGCAGATGATGGGTTACACCTCAATTTTGAAGGCACTCGGCGTTTAAGATCATTCCTCATACAGGTGGTTAATAGATTAGAGTGAAGTTTCAGTCGGTATGACACTGCCTTGCCCAAATCTCATCCTATAATGTATAGTCCTCCAGATCTCTTATTTTCACTTCAGTTCTCAGAAGAGTATAGTCATAGTCGGTCTGTTATATACGAACATTCAACACACGATACATGGTCATGATAGTACGAAAATCTTACATTAATTCTCGATACAAACGAGTCGACCCAACGAAGCAAGATCCACAGACACAAAGAACACATGCAGACCAAATACAAACATGACAAATAATAAGGGACACATGTTAAAACAATACACATGCTACATATGTAAGTGATTTGACAAACTCAAACTAAATAAATACACACATGGACACACACATAAACATAATAAATAAGCAACTGAAGGACATGCGACAGTTAATCAATTCATGCAAAACTCTGTTCATTGTGCCAGTTCTATTTACACCAACTTTACTGACTTCAGAGCCGCTGGTACACGATAAGCGCACTGGTATGAAATTACCATTGCTTTCAATTCAAAACTGATCAACAGATTATCTCATTTTGTGAATATCAAATCTACCCTTAATTGGGTGGGAGGGCTTGGGGAAAATGTTTACTAGCCCTGTTAGGCTCTCAAATCGGAAGACCTTGCTTCGTTGGAGTCAATTTACTGAATGACAATACAACGAATTCGCGCGAAAAAGGTGTGATAGCTCATTAATTAACTGTGCCAATAATTTCCTCGATAGAGCAACAATGAGCGAATGAATAGCGCTCTCTTATTGGATATGCAAATTAGGGTTTCTCTATCTGTGATTAGCGACACTAGTCTTGTCATGTACCTCTCTGATTTGATTTATATGCCTAAACCACTTGGGAATTACGCAATTTGTAAACAAATACTACTATAATACATTTGTTCTGGCTTTTTTTTCTCTCTTTTTTTTTCTATTTTAATTCTAAAACATAAGAACTAAGATCAATGTCTGAAATCCTTACCAAAATGTCCTTGTGGTAGTGGTATCACAGTGGAGCGATGGGAGATAACTCTAGCTGGAGTTTGAGCAGAATAGAGAAAATCAGCTGGGTGCACTGTCATGTGACCGAATGTTATCGACTGTCATGTGACCGAATGTTATCGAAGATAACAGAATAAGCAGGCCGATGCCCATTTATATCAATTATGGTCCCTAGCTGGTGCCATCCAGTCACATATGAGAGGCCAGTCGACAATATATACATAGGACGCAGTAATTATACAACAACCTCATGAATAATTATGTAGCATAACTTGATCCCCTGATTATGGGATAACCTATACTTTTCACGCCATAAAATTGCAGTACATGGGGTTATAATCTGCAATGGGGTGATGGTTCTTAACAAATTTTAAAAAGAAATTTCAGACAATTTTGAGAACAAACTTTTTAACTAGCAGGAAACTTTTGTAAAACATGATGAGTTACTGGCCAGCGCGGCAGCCTTAAATAAAACATGCAAGATTACATGCCTTAAAATTTATATGCCGTCCTTCAGCGTATTGGACCTTCGGAGTAGAGTATTGGGGTTCTATTTATCTATCTACTTGATACTCCATCGCCCTCAATGTGCTGAGGATTATGTAGAGGTCCAGGTGCTACCACGACCGAGTAACTTTATAACCCTGTGGTGACTCCAGTAGCGTTCTTTAACATGCACAAACCGAGGCGTGCATGTACACGGGTCAGCCATTAATGTCCGCGCCCGATCGGACAGCGTACTGCACCCACGATAACATACCTGGACAAGTGTTGTAATGGGAGGAAGTCGTGATTTTGCATCCGGATCTTTATTCAGTGATCTCGAATGAGACTTTTCAGCCTGACAAACTTGGTATCTGACCGAGTTCTGATTTTTGTCAGAATACCCTGACCAGGTTGAGATCCCCGGTCCGATAGCACGAGAGACCAGTACGCTACCTCTCGGCTGCCGACTTCCCTAGGGTTTCGTAGCTATAACATTCGGAATATTGGACATTCGGGGTATGAATACATCTGACTAATGCTCAACAGTTGGCAATTTCATACCTGCCACAACAGTACTATAGTTGTTTGCACCAAATAGGTTGAAAGTGTTCACGTAGTTTGATTTTAACCAACAATAATATATTTTCTTGCTTTTTTTAATTTCCATGCAACACATATCCAGAGAGCTTGTTATGCACAGTTACTGTACATAAAGTCCCCAAAAACAAGGTTTTAATCGAATTTATAAATTGGTACAACTAATATAAATATTTATAATATATAGTTGTATCAATTTATAAATTTGATTAAAACATTATTTTGGGACTTTATGTCCAGTAACTGTGCCTGGTGCCAGTCTATAGATGTTAGGAATTTGCAATTTGTTTCAGATTTCAAATTTTTCTCCCTCCTGACTTAAAAATCGAGGACTGTATTTTCCTGGAGTTAGCCATCTGGATGCTAGCATTTGCAGTTTTCAGGTTCATATTTTAAACAATTCTCTCACTGGCTGAGTGGTCCTGGTTCATCACCGGTAGCCAGTCAAATACTGCTAGTTAATTTTTTTTAAATCGACGCCTGATTTCGCCTGGAGGTAAACCTCTAGATGTTCGAATTTTGTAATTTTCAGGTTCAGATTTTAAAATGTTCTCTCATAAGCAAGCTTTTGAATATTCATGAATTCCATATATGGAATTCATGAATAATCAAAACTCATTAATTTATACGGTATGGAATGCTACTCCAAAACTTTGACCTGTAACACTTATACCCCGGAATGGGGGGTGGATGGATCCAATATTGATCTCGCTTACTGTGGCCGAGGGATCCTGGTCTCTCCCAGGTGGCTAGTTAAAAAAAATGATACGGTAATAGTTAAAAAAAATCTAGGCCTGAATCTGAAGACTTCTAGATGTAAGGATTTTGCAGTTTTCAGCTTCAGGTTTCAAATTTTTCCCCATCGGGCTGAACCATCGTCAGCCCAGTGGGTCCTCCCCGGTAGTCAGTCAACGACTATATAATATTCATTAAAATAAACTGTTCAAAATCAATTCTGTGTGGTGCCAGTTCGGAAATTCCAAACCAATGGGTATCGATGGGTGCAATTGGTATTTCTTGAACTTAGGAGTTAAGTCTGGTTCAATTAAAAGGGGTGTATTATAGTTGGGCATTCCAAAGTGGAAAACCCCTCCCCAACGAAGCACCTCTATATAGCTACGTCACGATTCCTGGACCCAAAGTATACGTATATCGATATGATCAAACGATTTTGAGAATCTATCGGGAATATGATAATATAGATGGCGTGCATGCCTTTGCCAAAAATCAGACTTGTGATATGAGCATTAATTGTCTCTCGTATACATGTCTCGTAGTTGTAGCCTATATTGGTATATTTGGTATTTTCACCTTGGGCCTGTTGACTAATTAATATTAATTTAGACCTTGTGGTGATCAGCCCTATAATACAACTATATAAAGCTATATAGATACCGATACCGGTATTTATGTTTTATTTTATTAAAGTTATATCTTGACTGTCAGTTTCAAAACGTTACGACGTCATGCACACATTAATTTAATAAACATTAATTAGAAGCAATGGAAGGGTGTACTTATTGACACTCACCGCTGCTATCTGTCTTCCTACTTTATACATAAGTGTTTTAAACGGTACTCAATGTAGCAGAGTTGCCAGAACGGGTCAGATTACTACGTTTTCAACGTTTTGGTGAACAATGACAAGGACCAGTCTATCGCGCGAAATTCGACAACTGCCCACCTAACTCTCCTATCAGTAAAATCACCACTTTTATAGCCTCTACAAATACTTCCATTTTCAAATTTCAGCTCTGTCTATAGAGTTATAACAAGAAATTATGGCATTGAAATCCATGTAAAAAAGGACGACCGTGCAGTCACGACCTGCACTACTCAGACTAATATGTGTTGACTTATATGAACGTCAAGATTTAATTAACTATAAATATTTCTTATAACCAATTACGTACACGAGGTTGGTTGCTTGTGGTAGGGGGTTGGATCTGTACCTCATAATTATCATATTATCATACTCATACATGTATCTTACAGCCTTTCGACCGTGGCTCCCCGGGGCCATTTTTTTGACTGGCACATATATACCCATTCTCAATTTGGACGAAATATTAGTTGTACTCGCCTCCACAACCCTTGGCCTTGGTTGGAAATTGGGGTTATTATGAGTGAGAACTTGGGTTTACCCCCTCATAATTTGGGTTGTTTGTTTGTTTCAAATCACAACCCAAATCATTAGAATATAAGTAAGGAAGAACATTCAATTTCCATGAACATGATTTGTTTGTAGGCCTACCTCAGTACCGGTACCTGTATAGATTCTATAGTGATTTTATAGGTTGGGATTTGATCAGTTTGATTACAATTGCATGGAGCTACATTTATACCAGCGCGGACTCGGAGCCATGCACTATGAAACAACGTCAACCCAACCAAACCTAATGCGAACCATGCCAACATTATGCCTGCTTTGTGTGCTATGTCGCGTCGCTGTCAAAACGTCGATAACTTTCGCGGGAAAATGCGCGTGCCAATATGACGTCGCTTTGGATACAACATATGACGTAATCTAACAGTTTACAGAACATGCTTCTACTAATTTACTAAACTAAAGAAAAGTTTATTTAGTTATATGATAAACATTCAAGATATTTACGATATGAATTAGGCCTATGTTGTTTTCGTGAGGTGGCTAAGGAAAATTTGCAGTTTTACGTAAATTTCCGACATTTCCCGAATGGCATAGCAACCCGAGTCCGGTCGACAATATTTATGATTTAAGTCATGATTATTGTTCAAAGAATAAACCATGTAATGCCTTAACGCAATGAATAATGTTATGTTGGCTATATGAAAAGTAACATTTTGTAGTTTTAATTTAATTGGAATGACGTTTCAAGATGGCGGCCCCTCAAATTCAAAATGGCGGAGCCCCTAATTTAAGATGGCGGCGCCCATGTTCGAAAGCGAACTTAGTATAAGGACGACCTGCGCATATGTTGCGCCCAGCTGGTCGTCCTTAAAAAAATAAAAATCAAACAAATCAATCAGACTTTTATTCCGGGTTTTCGCGACATCGGTCCGTTTTGTTTCAGTTCTGTTATTTATGATCCTTGACGAAGCCTTTTAACTGCATCGAAGGGAAATAATCCAAATCTACTTCCTGTCGGTGAAAAAATTAGAAGGTTGTACACGTTCAACATTTGTGAGAGTTCATGCATGATTTGCACCCATAAAATCACTCCCAACTCAATCGGTTCGATTATTTTAATTTGTTGACAACTAATATGTTTGCAGATAGGTTAAAGTGTGTATAAAAGATAAAATTATCATTCAATCCATGCCCATTATCAGGTCGGGCAAAGATGCAAAATTGGCTTACTAGCGAAATCGGGCTCAGTAAGCCAATTCGATCTTTCGTTTTAATGTGTTTTGTCGTGTTTTTTCAAAGCACACCTGACTTTGCTAGATGCCGCGAAAATGCGACATCCAATTTTCAACCCATCATTTAGGATGCATTAGCACGATTTAAAAACCACCATTGTCTCACCTACTTGTAACGGCGTTAATCCCTCTAATTGGTGTTACTTATTGTTCGTTTGATAATTTCAGTGACTATTTAATAGCTTTGTTCTCGCTCATAAGTTTCTTTTTGAAATGTTCTTGGGCCGGAAATGATAAATTGTGACAGCAGCAGAAAATTTTCACAAGGAACACTTTTGATTGGCTGTTTATATATCTGGCAAATGCTTGCAAACACGTTTATGATTAGTACTCTTTTTAAAATCTACGGAAGACTGCTTCAGTTTTTCGGCACAAATACATTCTAGCCGCCATTTTACCACTCTCGTAGCCGGTTTTTCCTACCGTTCTCGGTGCAAAAAAACGTTAATGAGGTCGAGACGCGGGTAATCGTGATAACAAGCTCATTTCATTGTCAATGGTCACGCTTCAAAATTTAATCTTTGTTATTTTGTGATTGTCCGTGCGTGCTTCCATACTAATGTTCTCTTAACCATGAACATATTAATGTGTATTTGCGAAATAATGTCCTCCAATCAAATTTCTTGCAACCAGAAGCTTACCTTGACCTTTGTGAACAGCTTGTCTTCAAAAAATGACGTGGCCGGCCATCACCTGAATTGCGCTATTAACTTCATCTAGGAAGAATATAGGAAGCTTAATTATCGGCTGTCATTAAACACCAATTAAAAGGATTACCGCCGTTGCGAGTAGGTGAGACAATAGTGGTTTTTAAAGCGCTCTAATGCGTCGTAAATGATGGGTTGAAAACTGAATTGCGCATTGTCGCGGCACCTGGCAAAGTCAGGTGTGCGTTGTCAAAACACATTAAAACGAGAGATCGAACTGGCTTACTGAGCCCGATTTCGCTAGTAAGCCAATTTTGCATCTTTGCCCGACCTGATTATGAAATATGACAAAATACTCGGGAGTCAGATTGTGACAATCAATTATCATTATCAAGTGAAAGTGAAATTCTGATTCCCCAGGTCTGGGTAAACCTGAAATACTATATCCAGAAGTGGCTATTATTGCCCTATCTAATTGAACGTTCAGACGACCACGATTCAATCGTAAGTGGAAAGATTTCCATTGTAGGAAGTAACCGGTACTGCGGTACGGTAGTTAGATTGAGCATGCTCACGTCAAAATCGCAAGTCAAAAAATAATATCAAGCACTGATTGATTTTAGATTCAAAATCGTGGCGTATCCTTGGATACCTCCACTTGCGACGTAATCGCAGTCGTGTGTACGTAAAAATCGTGGCTGGAAAGATCGCAGGGTAGTTAATCACATGCTTTTCGAACAATCTACGATATAATCATGTACGACGACATCGCAATCATGTGAACAAACTATCCACGATCTCGTCGGGCCCGATTCCTCCACTTATGATTGTATCGTGGTCGTCTGAACGTTCACCAACTACTGGAAAAATGTCTGCGATGAATGAATTTCCATTTATAAATGATACCAAAACAAATTTTCTTGTTGTCAAACACATTCACGTGACATTGCCATCCGCTTTGCCACATTTGAAAACACATCTATGTAGATAATTAGTGTTTCGCAGAGTTAAACTTTTTTTTCGAAAAATTAAGATAAAAGTTTGCAAAACAAATTAAAGATTGTACCATGTGAAGTTACATTTGAAATCTTCGTTTATTCTTTTTTAAAAAGCAAGAGCTGTCGCAGGGAAGAGTACTGATAATTAGCCATTTTGTCCAAGCTAACCCACCTGACTGCATCGACCATTCAAATTTAGGTTATTTAAGAAATAAATACACTGCGAATCGACGTGTATAGTAGAATTTGACCACAAAGAAACTTATTGTAGGACGACGCGAAGCGGAGTCCTACCAGTACTATAAGTTTCCACTATAAACGCCGATGTGCAGTGTATTTATTTCTTTTGTAAATCGACTATGTTTTGGTTAGGGCTGGGCGATATTGGCCCCAAAAAATATCGCGATATTATGGTGACAACATCGCGATACACGATATTATCGCGATATTATTTTGGTATATTACAATTGGTAAGTACAATGTACAATATATGCAATATTTCATGAATAAAGTTTGCACAATACATCCCTACGTTTTATTTACAATTTGTGGGTCATGAGAGGTCGAGTAAATGTGTATTGAACAATTATCAGTAACATCACAGTATACATGTATATAATGACCACTCGTCTGCAACAATTGACAGTTTGTCGACGGAGAATAATAACTTTGAAACAAAGGGATATAATCATATAACACGGCCCACGTGCGTTTTCGCATACATTTTTTAGAGTTATATCCCTTTGACCATAGCGCTCAACACCATGCACACATTAAGCACCGCATTCGGTTTCAAATTTCCATTTTATTAATTCGTGAGGAATTGGTTGTTTGTGAGACTATTTATCAAATTATCAGTGGTAATTGGTAGTTGGTAGCACCGTGGGACTTCAATGTCCATATACGGCAGCCCTGGAAATTAGCGTCGACAATGCCACAATGGGCAGTGCCGAGGCAAAAGCCGACGTGAAATGAATTTGCGTCGGCATTTTTTTAGCTGAGGAAAATAAATATAGACAATCATGTTCAATTAGTTTGTGAATTTGACATTTGTTGAAGCGATAGCAATGCCATGATCCGTACGGCACATGTCCACAAAATCATTTTACTCGCAATTTGCACACATTGAGACGATAAAATCTGACATCGTAATCCGTCTCCAAGCAACTGGTTACGGTTGATGGAGCAAGCTGCACCAACTTGAAAGGAGGTCATTGTGCCAGTCACATGCGCGCGACATACCAATCTCACAGTGTAGCCAACTGATGCTACTATATAGTATCTCTTTGATGTTTCTGACAAAGCATATCCAACTTGACAGGCACGTGCTCCGATGTTTTAAAACGTTTTCGACTGCGTATTTCCGGGAAGTTTGGGACTATTATACTTACTCTAACTTCACTGTTTGTTGGGACCACATGATGGGTTTCAACCTACATGGAGAATATTACAACTTGGGACGGTATTACGATATTTTTATTTCAGACGATATTATTGACGATATCAAAATTAAAACCGGGTATACCCGATATATCGTCATACCGCCCAGCACTAGTTTTGGTCCAAATTATAATGACATACCTGCTATATAATAACCCACTTTCTAGCTCGGCGTGGTATGATTTTCCACCAAACAGTTCTTCTCTTAGAACTGTAACGTCAAACATGACGTCACTATTGAACGACAACCCAATGTCCATGTGGTTTGACTTCTGAAAGTTTGAGGCGTTGGCAGCATTTCACTGATTGTACCACATTTTTTGTGGTACAATTCAGAATATCTAGAATTGTACTAGGGCTGGACGATATTGGCCCCAAAAAATATCGCGATATTATGGCGACAACATCGCGATACACGATATTATCGCGATATTATTTTGGTATATTACAATTGGTAAGTACAATGTACAATATATGCAATATTTCATGAATAAAATTTGCACAATATATCCCTACGTTTTATTTACGATGCGTGGGTCATGAGAGGTCGAGTAAATGTGTATTGAACAATTATCAGTAACATCACAGTATACATGTATATAATGACCACTCGTCTGCAACAATTGACAGTTTGCCGACGGAGAAATAATAACTTTGAAACAAAGGGATATAATCATATAACACGGCCCACGTGCGTTTTCGCATACATTTTTTAGAGTTATATCCCTTTGACCATAGCGCTCAACACCATACACACATTAAGCACCGCATTCGGTGTCAAAATTGCCATTTTATTAATTCGTGAGGAATTGGTTGTTTGTGAGACTATTTATCAGTGGTAATTGGTAGTTGGTAGCACCGTGGGACTTCAATGTCCATATACGGCAGCCCTGGAAATTAGCGTCGACAATGCCACAATGGGCAGTGCCGAGGCAAAAGCCGACGTGAAATGAATTTGCGTTGGCATTTTTTTAGCTGAGGAAAATAAATATAGACAATCATGTTCAATTAGTTTGTGAATTTGACATTTGTTGAAGCGATAGCAATGCCATGATCCGTACGGCACATGTCCACAGAATCATTTTACTTGTAATTTGCACACATTGAGACGATCAGCTAGACTAAGTGTGGTCAATATAAAATCTGACATCGTAATCCGTCTCCAAGCAACTGGTTACGGTTGATAGAGCAAGCTGCACCAACTTGAAAGGAGGTCATTGTGCCAGTCGCATGCGCGCGACATACCAATCTCACAGTGTAGCCAACTGATGCTACTAGTATCTCTTTGATGTTTCCGACGAAGCATATCCAACTTGACAAGCACGTGCTCCGATGTTTTACAACGTTTTCGACTGCTTCATGATTTCCGGGAAGTTTGGGACTATTATACTTACTCTAACTTCGCTGTTTGTTGGGACCATATGATGGGTTTCAACCTACATGGAGAATATTACAACTTGGGACGGTATTACGATATTTTTATTTCAGACGATATTATTGACGATATTAAAATTAAAACCAGGTATACCCGATATATCGTCATACCGCCCAGCACTAAATTGTACCACAAAAGAACGGTAGTGTCTGACAGTCTCCATGGGAATACATGATACTGACCAATCAGGACGAGCCTTGTATATAGGTTTAGGCAAGGTCGTATTACAAATACTTTTAATTGGAGTTTTAATATATATTCTTGTCTGTTAAAAAGTCCACGGCAGGGTGATTCAGTCAAGCTTTCAAGAGCTATTACCATGGGTTGGCTTCCGTCGTCTGTGCATCCTTCAACAATTTTCTTTGATTCACCCTACAGTCCACATCCTTCATTTGATCATCACACACATGTAACTTCATATGGATCTTCTGGGTGACCATTAAATGGGATCGAGCCATAAATTCTTTCCGAAATTTGATAAAAAAAAACATGCAGCCCGCATTTATTGGAGAAATGATTTTACAATTTACAGGCATTTTTAGGATCACCTCTAGATGGGAGCCATAATTTTTTTTAGCAATTTTATATGAAAAACATGGCCACCGGCATACCATCTTGTATTTTACTCTTTGCATGACTAAATCCTTTGGCACATGCTGCAGGCCACATCCCGGTTCCGAAACTTCCGATCATCTCCAAAATTCATGCGAATCTTTGGGGTGACCTCTAGGTTACAGTGAAGTAATTATTTTCCATAGTCCTCAGTGTTAACATATAAATGATATAATGGCCTAAAACATGGCCGCCAGTGGCCATCTTTGATTTTACTCTTTGCATAACTAAAATTTCGGCACACCCAACGTGATACATCCATCCCTCATCCGAGCTTCATATGGTTCCTCGGAGTAACCTCTAGATAGGAGCTGTCAAATTTCTTCAAAATTAAAAAAATAGCATGGCTGCCAACAGCCATTATGCATTTCACATTTGAATCCATTGGCGCACCCTGCAACTCACATTTATTGGAATAATGTTTGATAAGGCCAAAACAAAATAAATGCGTGATTCCCGTAACCCGACCGACCGTCTTCAAAACCTCCCGACCCAAGTTAATTTTATTGGTTTTAAATAAAAAAAATCAATCTATAAACCGACCGACCGCGCTGATAACCAAACTATGTACTATTACACGTGGTTCCATTTTATCTGATTCACCTCGCGCGATAAATTATATCTTTGATATATTTATATATTTTTCGCAAAGCCACATTCGTCACTCTTCAAACAGAAAGTCAAATTACGACTGGACGCAATACCGGAAGATTACAGGTTATCGTTCCACTTCGCTGACCGGAAGCACGTGTTTGCGTTTATATGGAGTATTGTTGAGCAAAAAAGCTGTAGCCAGCTGTAGCCGGCTGTGACTTATAAGACATGCGCAGCAGGAAGCTACAGTGGCCAGGGAAATGAATGGCAACTACAATGTATCACTAAAGTAAACATTGTACCCCAACTCTGATAGGAGAATTTCTTATCGGGGAGATATTTTTTTTAATACTGCTCCCTGGGGACACATAATTGTCATTCCCATTTTGTTGGCATCAAACTAGATATTTTATATCTACGATATATTTACTGTTTGGTTAATAATTAAACTTATTTCGTAAAAATATTTATTACATGACCCTACCCTTATTCCATTCAATAAACCCATTCTATAAATTGTGATATTAAACGTTCGTTTAATAACAGGAAATAGTGCCAGGTGACCTTTGACTTTCGGTTTGTCGTCTGCTCGCACTCCGTACGCTACGTCTAGAAATACCATGGCTTCCAATATTTTTCCAACAAACAATAATGAGCGAAGAGTTTGAAAAATAATGTCATTAAATATATGCCATTAAATACGCCAAAGAGTCTTTATTTATCTGGGACTATTTCTTTACGCGCGGGGCAAACAACGAATAGTTACGTGAAACGTCATCGCATGCCTTATGAAAGCCCATGTTAGTTTCGCGTCCCATTTGTTGATTTAAGTATGTTTTGTCGAGGTTTTGGATCATGCAATAAATAGAATCTACAACTCGTCCCCAGTTTATAGCGAAATTTACAAAACTCGTCCACTAAATTAGGTCTGGACCGAGCCAAAGGCTCGGTCCAGACCTAATTTACTGGTCTCGTTTTGTAAATTCCGCTATAAGCTGGGAACTCGTTGTAGATCCTCTATATATAATTATATCTTGTTAGCATAAATAAGTTTTATCAACAATTTGTTGGTTGCTCGGGTCCTTGTATGGTGTTTGATGGAGGTTAGGCATGGCCCACTCGAGACCATAAAAAAATAAAATGAAAAATAAAATAAAATGAAAAGCCTACCGCCCGCCCCTATTTTTTTTGGGCTTGTTACGGGAAACACGCATTCATTTTGTTTTGGCCTAAGAAAATAAATTCATATAGACAATACAATCTGTTTACTGAAACTTTCCTTCTTGATCACTCTATTTACTGCTGAGTGCTCAGCATAAAATTATTAACACCACCCCTAGTTGAGCTACATGTACAGTGTCATTTACATTTTCATTTAAAATATTTTGAGCTCATTTCAAAATGCACACTGAAATTTTCTCAGTTCTTGCAGAGTTACATGTATACCCCTTATTGACTTAGAATTTGCTGTTTATTTTGCCTTCCTGTTGATAACACAAGTTATGATTAGCCGATAGCTTTCAAATTTAGTATGTGGATTAATCACATGAAAATACAGGTCAACTTGAAAAAAATTCAACAGAATTTCTTGATATTTGATACATGGTTCAAACGTGAGAAGAATCAGTCCAAATTTGAATGTGGTCATGGTCCAATGATTTTTGATGGAGTTTTGCCCAAGTTGTCTGCATGGTAACTTGTGCAATATTCATTAGAATTTCTTGATATTTGTAACGTGGTTCACATTTGAGAGGATGCATGCCAAGTTTGAATTTGGTAACGGTCCGGTGATTTTTGATTGAGTTATGCCTCTTTTTCGACATAGAAAGCCCTGTTTTCTTACTTTCCACATGGTAACTTGAGCAATATTCAACATAATTTCTTGATATTTGGTTTGTGGTTCTCATTTGAGAAGACACAGGCCAAGTTCGAAGTTGGTCATGGTCAGATGATTTTTGACGGAGTTATGTCCATTTTTTTACTTAGAAATAGCTGTTTTTGGGTTTCAAAATGCACATTGAAATTTTCCAAAGCCTTATATAATACTAGTATACATTACAAATGAAACAAACAATCGATACATGGCAGGTTTTGCATTGAGAATTAAAAAAAATATACATGTAGTTATTTGTAAGAAAAATATATCCATAGGTATGATGGGTTACGATACAAAATCTCACTTGATAATATGGACATCATTTAGACACACGCACACACTCAAATCTATGTTTTAACCCTTCCATGAGTGGATCTTCCTAAAATTTTGCAAAAATCCTGTGCCAATGCATTCTATTATATATGCGAATCTCCCATAAGGCACCTCGCATATATAAGAGAATGCATTGGCCTAACAATATTTAAAGACATATTATGGACTTGTTCGGGTGCGTGAAATTTATAAGTTAGAACTCAGGCGCTATGCCAATATGGGGAATGTAGCATTCTACTAACATCGCCAAAATTTCAAAGAAATCAACCGTACCACTCCATCGAAAACATCATCGGAACTGCGCCCAATTGTAAATATTTACATCTTGATCCGGGACGCAACTCTCGGCGATAATCTATTAAACACAAATGATTTCGCCATCGAGAGCCATTGCATTTAATAAATATTTAAGAATGACAATGTGTATCGTCAATTTGGATTGATATTAGTAACAAATAACTACTTTGAGCAAGATTATTCTCAATTTCTATTTGATCACCCAACCGGAGTGTTTCAAATCACTTTAATATGACCTTGTAAGCCAGTGCATTTTCTTACATATGTGAGTCTCCCTAGGAGAATGCACTGCCACAGGGTCATTAATAATGCACCAGCGCAGCTCCCACCACGAAAGAGTTCAGTTTGAAAGACTATTTACAGTTTACACAGTCATTGGCAATCATTTTAGTTCTATCATATTTTGTAGAAATAATACCTGCTAACCAGTTTGTTTTATTGTACAGTAATGCCCTAAGTAATTGGCCCCTTAACCACATGAGAATTATGGGTCATTTTTCAGGATTTAGTCGGAAATATGGCTTGTTGCCATTCATCGGAAAGCTGAATTATGGGTAATTTTTCAGGATTTAGTCGGAAATATGGCTTGTTGCCATTCAGCTTTCCGATGAATGGCAACAAGCCATATTTCATACTAAGGGGCCGATTCCTTAGGGCACTACTGTACTCCTCCATCTCTATCACCTGGTCAATGTTGAGTTTGGTTTATCCGAACAAATTCACATGAATGTTTTTTTTATTCTTGTAGACAATGAGAACCTTACTTCTGTTGATTTGTCTCGGTGTAGCAGTTCTGTTTGTTGATGGAGCCAACAAACATGACATAGATCTGGACGACAATGATTTTGCAGAATTTGAAGAGTTTGAGGATGGTAAGAGGCACTATATAGGAAATTACATGTTTGTTTAACCCTTTCATGATGGGAGCAACACTCGTCAGCATTATAAGACTCTGGGCCAGTGCATTATCTTTATATACATGTACATGTACCGGTATGCGAGTCACAGGAAGTCATGGAAGTGTTAAGTCTGAAATTATAAGACATCATTTACCTAACTTGCATTGCTACTAAGTACCTTCATTGAGACAAGGTCAAACCATTAGCACTGCCGACCAAGTTGGTAAGGAGGTTGACAGAAAATCCATTGGCACACCCTGCAGCCTGCATTTATTGGAGAACTATATTGAACTTACAGGCATGTTCAGGATCACATCTAGATGGGAGCTATCAAATTTGAATGATTTTCGATGAAAAACATGGCTACCGGTAGCCATCTTGAATTTTACTCTTTGCATGGCTAAATCCTTTGGCATACCCTACATATGACATCCCTCGTCTGATCGTCACCAGACTGAGCATGGATCTTCGAGGTGACCACTAGATTGGAGCCATCAAATTTTGTTGAAAAACATGGCCGGCAGTTGGATTTTACTCTTTGCAAGACTAAATCCTTCGGCACACCCTACATGTCACGCCTTTCATCCGATCATCACCAAACTTCATATTGATCTTCAGGACAACCTCCAGATGTGATTAGACATTTCAAATATCTGCATGCCTAATTGCTCCATTAACTGTAACACATGTACTAGCTCCAAGTTGAGATACAGTGTCATTGACACTTTCATTTAGTTTAGTTTCTCTTTTTCTCCAAATTGGCAGACGACACAGTGCATAATTAAGGTTCCCAATGGGTGCACATCACCATCTGGAAATTAAATCTGAGTCTAGGTCGCCCATAGCAGATGAGGCCATGTAGAATGAGGTCCCCCAAAGGATAAATTTGGGGACGCTATCCCACTGTGTGTTAGCGACACTAATTTCACCCTCTGGGGACCTCATTCTGAAAATGTCCAGCACCGTATTTGCATGCCTGAGTATATGCTCAGAACGCATACTAAATTTCATTTAAAATTTACAGAGGATGAATTTGAAGAGGAGAATAATATAGATAGTCTGAGAGACGACAAAAAATTTGATGATAGGCAAAATGCCGCAAGGAAGGAAACAGACGATATGGATGAAGAAGATGATGACTCTACAATTGAAGTGAGCTTTGTATTTATAGCTGAAGTGGGGCATGGTTTTCTCGAAAAACATTTTAATGTTGTTTAATAAAAAGGACCCATTTAAATATTTCAAATGGGTTAATTTCTCAGTCAAAGAATTGTGTTTTTACAATTTATACAAATCAATTACACTAATGCCCTAAATAATCGACTTCTTAACCACAGCAGAATTATGGGTAACTTTTCAGGATTTTGTCCGAAATATGGCTTGTTGCCATTCTTCGAAAGCACTCAATGAGGGATATCCGATGAATGGCAACAGGCATTACTTTAGAATTAATCTGAGCTCAAGACTTGTCCCAAAATTTTCTTCGACATAAACCAGCTAGTGAAATTGATTGGGATAATGCTGGTTTTACGTCAAAGTTCCATTCGTATATCTTTCTGTACCGGGGTTGACCCACCTGCTCACCTAAAATCCATAATAACAAATAAAATGTCACAATGGTGACAATAAACTGGTTTATTGCATAGAAGAAATTATATTTGTTCTGAACGCCACACGATTTGTTAATTGAAAGCAGTAATTTAATGTGGAAAATATATAAATTTGATCATAATGTTTACATAATTTCAAAATAGAACGACCAATTTGACATCGGGAAATAACTGTTTGCTGATAAACATAAACAGAATATGTACACGTGGTAATTTGTAAATTGGAATTACATATCCAGTGTAAGACTTAATGTTTAACTAACAGGTAATATGTGTCCATTTATATTTAAATAGCCCATAATAGTGAATCATGTGATAAAATCGAAGTGCACACATTGGCATGATGTTTTGATTTGGGTGGGTTCAGTTATAACTCGAGATAGACGAAGATTTCTGATTATATCTTTGAATAATCCGAGTGAATGTATTATTCTTTATAGAGTTCTTCTTTATTTATGTTCTGTTGTCCATCTAGTCATATATTTTAGCCATGGGTTTTTGTTAAATTATGTTTTACCATTGTCCATTTCATGAATACCATTCTCAAGTTACATGTAACCTTCCAGTGTTTTTCTGAATGATATGACTCTGTCTGCACATGTATCTCACCAATGTGTTGTTGGGTCCCATTAAATTCTGATTGGAAGTTTGCCATATTTTATAGCTGTCATAAGAGTATCTAATGACATACATTATTCACATAGTTATCCTTTCTAATCTAAATGGATCCTCCCAGTCAGTTAAAAGGTGCACTTTGGAATGGTCTATTATTGTTTTGCAATGTGCAGGTAATATAAGCCGACGACAGATAAAAAAAAGTACAGAAGAAGTCCTATTTATTTTATTAAAATGTTTAGATAATAAGTACAATGATCGTTTGTTGAACTTATTATCTGAACATTTCCTATGGGATAATTACTCATAAATGATGCTTTTTAGTATAGAAAGTGTTAAAACATTGATTTGATCTGTAGACATAGATTGTTTCAGTCTAACTGATAACATTTAAAAAAAATTATTTTCTTGCAGACCGAGGATGATGAATTTGAACATTTTCACGATGACGAGGAGTTTGAAGGCTATGATCAAGACCGGGTTAAAGCCAAGACTTCAGAAGGAAAGCCAAATCTGGAGATAGCTAAGGTTAGCCATGGTTCTTTACCAGACAGACATAGTCGCATAGCCAGTTCTAACTACTGTAAAAGTACATTTATTCATGGTGGTCCAATTTTCGTGGTTGTTGGTAATTTAAAAAATGTTTTCATCGAAATTAATGCGGTCGCCACTTTGAGAATGGCGGGAGGTACATGTAACTCTATTAACCCGATGTACATTCAAAGCCTATAGAGAGTTATGTTATGAGAAGAGAGTGACTTTCGCCTAGGTTATGTAGGTTTCTGTCATACAATCCAGTTGTTGACATTCTCATTAGTCGTCAACAAAAGCTTGGACATGCTAATTACGCCTACAGTGCGGGTGCTCAATTTCTGATGGATCGCCGAGGTGTCTGCGCTTCTATTAGTTGGATTTGATTGTTGTTATTGGGGGTTTGGAGGCGATGGTTAGTTCTGGCAGACCCATGAATGTTCGAACCCACGAAAAAGTCATAAATGGCTGAACCACAAAAATTGATAACTATGAATTTAAAGCCAATCACAGCTGATCACAGTAATTATTTTGAAGTAAATTTTACAAGTACTGACTGTTGTTGTCTTCAGAGTCCCAGTCTTTACAAGTCAGGTGAGCGACCCCGCTTCAACTGCAATACACTGGAACCCTTTAAGATGGAACTCGACTGACTTTACACATTTACACATCAACCATCTTATTTTTATCATATTAAATGTTGAAAATTGCATATCCTCCATACCCAGTTAAGACTGAATTGCAGCAACCTAAGTTATGATCTGACATGCAATCACATAAAGACTTCCCCTTTCTTTCTGTGTGGGGAAGTTGAGACATTGTATCCTTATTTCTTGGAATGTACATTCTACCAATAAAAAAGAAAAGTACTCTTCTAATCTCTTCCAAACTTTATCCTTCCAGGGAACACACTACTGTGGGGATCACATGTACTTAGCCTCCGTGAAAACAAATATGTTTGATATAGTGCAGACTTAGATTATTGGAACAAAAAGATTCCCCATGATAAAGAATAATATATAATGTACATCTCTTCTTATCCAAAATTTACCGTCTGCACCGATAAGACTCACCAATTCATAAAATGTTTATCTGTTTAAGGCACATCCCCCCTCCCATTGCATCTGGTGAATGAATTATGTGTATTATTACATCAACTCTGTTCATTTTCTGACTTCTATTCTCCCATTTCTCTCTCTCTCTCTTGCTTCCTCATTCTCACCCCCTCTCCCGCCATCTCTCGACACTATCAATGCACGTAACTCTTCCTGACATTATATTTCCAGTCCTTCCCGTCCACTTAACCCTTTACCCAACAAACCGGCCAAAACCGGCCAAATAAAGCTTCAACAGCCTAAAATATCTTCGTTCTGTCTCAATAGAACCATACAAATATGGATATCATTGGAACCGGCTCATTGACCACATTGTGATAGTTACAGTTAGCCCTGTGCCAATGCATTCTCTTATATATGCGAGTCGACCATAGGTCGCCTCGCATATATAAGAGAATGCATTGGCCTAAAAAAAAACTTTTTTTAACACTTTTTACCATTTTTTCTTACATTCTTTAACAATTTTATAATTTTTAATGTGTTAAGCCAATGCATTCTCTTATATATGCGAGGCGACCTATGGTCGACTCGCATATATAAGAGAATGCATTGGCACAGGGCCCTTCTGTTGGGTAAAGGGTTAATCAATGTTCATGTGATTCCCCCCTGCAGTAAAGTGTTTTCTGAAAGGATAATGTTTGGAAGGGATTCAAAGAATACTTTTCTATGTTCTTGCTAGAATGTACACTCGCCTGTCCAATCATTCTGCTTGTGTATATATGCACTATTATATCTATATGTTAACCCTTTGAACCCCGATGTCCTGATCGTTAAATGTTCCCCACCCGAGGCACCTGACGTTATATAGTGTTTCCGCTGATGTAACTCGTAATGCTCTTAACTGTGACGTATATACCGGTACATGTATACACGCTCAACTATATGGCAATCTACTATGCTAACCAAACTAGTGTGTGGTGATATATGTCACACGGTATTTCAGCTGGACATTCTATTCCACTGTCAATATACATGTAGATTATATTGCGGATCCCTTTGGTAGCTCTTTATATTTATAAATAAAATCTTATCCTTTGCCTACCATAGAAGGCGTTTCTCAGAATGCACCTCTGTGCATGCATGAGGAAACAGACCCCCTATCACCAATTTGGCTGCTAAAGTCAGACGTATGAACATGTGACTCATTCGTAGATGCTCAATTATAGTTAATTTGTGCTTTGATCGCGAAATTTCTAACGAAATTTACTTCCCCTTTTCCGACGATAAAAAATGGGTTTTTTTTTTAAATTGGCCTGTGCGCATGCGCGAAGAAACAGACCCTCTCATCAGTTTGTCTATCAAAGTCACAGGTAAACATGTGGTGCGTGTATTCAAAGTAGAAGTGCAACTCTAGTTGATATGTGCGTTTATTGTGCTGCAATTTCATGTCAAATATCATATGATTTCTGGACCGGTATTCCGGTCTCCCGGGATATAGGAATATAAGGATTGGATCGCTATTCCGGTCTCTCAGGTTGAAAGGTTTAAAGTTTGAGCTGTTAATTAATTACATGTATGCAATTATAGTATTGAAAATAAATACATGTATGTTTACACCAACATAACCCTTTGACAGGTGAGTAATTCATAGTTGATGTTTTTTCCGTGGGTGAATATATTTCTGCATATAAACTGACTAATATATTAACAATCGCATATTGTAATAAATAAATCATACAAACAACATCAATTAGAAGCATGATTCGATGTAAATAATAACAAAATATCCATCCAAATTATGTCCATGATAAGTTTCCTTTGATGAGATGATTTTTCGAAGTTATGTACATGGTAACATAATATTACCCTAAATCTACCTTAAAACGACATAAATGTTGTTCCACCCACCAATCGTGTAGCGACATGACTGTTATTTTATCCGCCAAAGGGTTAAGTAAGATATTTGAGCTACCCTTGTATGATTTAACCCTTTCTATACTAAATGGAGTCTCCCAATCACTTATAATAGTATTCATTGGAATGGTATATCCTTTATTTGGAGGGGTGTTCAGGTAATAAAAGCAGACAACAGACGTTCAAAAAGATTGTACAAGAGCAGAATTATTCATATTCATGGGTGGGAAATGTTCAGATAATCAGACCAAAGGGGTTTGTTGAACTTATTATATGAACATTTCCTAAGGGAACTACTCATCAATGAGTTTTAGTATAGAAAGGGTTAAAGTGATGTTAAACACTTCGGTAGGGTGATCAAATAGAAAAGGAGAACAGTCTTGCTCAAGGTAGTTATTTTTACAAATATTATATCCAAATTGACAACACACACTGTCATTCTTATATATTAAACTAGCAGGTGGACCCGACTTCGTCCGGGCTGTTTCCACTCTGCTTTTCGGCGATTTGCGCGATTTGACCTTGAATTGTCCATTTTGAAGGTCAAGGTCAGGTGGGGTCACAATTTGACCCGTCCAAAACACTGCCCGGACAAAAGTACCCGTCGAAATCCATCCGGTTTTACCCAATTTGACATTGAATTGATCATTTTGAAGGTCAAGGTCAGGTCGGGGTCACGACTTGACCCGTCCAAAACACCCAGTGGACAAAAGTAACCATATGTATCAAATTTCGTTGAAATCCCATCAAAATTCGCGATTTGACCTTGAATTGACCCGATGTCAAGGTCACGTCGCACGGGCAAACAAATAGGCATACGACACCCCCCATACGAAAGTATCTCCAGACTCTAATTTTCATCGAAATCCCGTTTGACCTTGAAATGACCTGATTTCAAGGTCAATGTCACGTCGCACGGGCAAATTAATAGGCCCATGCCACTCCTCGGTCGAAAGTACCCCACATACCAAGTTTCATCAAAATCGGTTTGGTCGTTTTCGAGTCCATCACGAACACACATATCTTCCAAAATATGTAATAGACTAGCCGATGAGCCCGACGTTGTCCGGGCTATTCAAAAACCAAATTTCAAGTCGATAGCTCCACCCGTTTCCGAGATCTGGTCTGCGCGAAGCTGGCGTCGCACGGGCTCGGCGACCCGATAAAATTCGTATCCGGGGCAAGATACATTCACATAGCAAATTTCAAGTCGATAGCTCCACCCGTTTCCGAGAACCTGATGAAAAATTCCCCTGTTCCTAGGACATATATGACACAACAACCCATTCTGCATTTTTAATCGAGATAATTGCATTCCGCGTTTCGTTTTGCATCCGTATTTTACGCATGGGTAGCCATTTTGCAGCTTCGATTGTAATAAAGAGCGTTGATCCTTAACACCTCCGAATATGGTCAATATAAAGATCGTTGATGCCTTAACCCCCGAAGTGGCGTTTGCAGTGATTTTGATGATTGGGAGTGGAGAATCGACGTCGACGATTCCCGTGGGATTTTACCTTTAGATAGGAAGTTTTGTCTCGATCGGTCAACCCGTTTTCGATTCTATAAAGGACATACAGACAGACAGAGGTCTTCAATATATATATGAGAAGTAGAGATGGGCGGTTGTGAAATTTTCGGTTTCGGTTGTGGAAAAAGAGTTGAGTTTCGGTTTCGGTTTTTATTAATAAAAATTACTATTGTGAACAAAATCTAATTATGCTTCATCATATTACAAAGAAAACACACCAATTGTATCACCATAACTTGTGAGGTACATGTCCTTTTATAATATTAAATTATGTATCATATTGTTACTATTACATGTATATTGTTAATGTCCATGTCGAGTGGCAGTGCTAGAATGCAAGTGAGTCTGTGTATTGTGTATGACTGCAATTCAGCATCATATGATCATAAGTGTGAAATAATATAATGATCATTTATATTGGCATAAAACTAATGTGTGTGACTAGATATATGTGTATAGTTATGATTTGAAAAATAAAATTGGAAATAAACAACAAAATGAAAATAAAACATGACTAGAATCTCTCAATCACATTATCTGGCTATATGCCTATTACCATATTTAGGGAACATAATATTGTACACACTATACAGTATACATGCATCCAATACAAGTCACCTGAATGAGTGCTATTTCTCAACAGTTTACCGACAAACGGTATAATTCATTCCGGCTCCGATTCCGGCATAACATTTTTAATCAACGGCGCACAAATATATTTGACGATTTAACATCCAAACAGTGATAAAAACTAATAGGGAATGCGGGGTAACAATCATTGATACCTTTTGATATCGTATCCTCGTTATCAAATTCACCTTTCAGAGTATTTGTACGGCCTTAATGATTAAAATAACATGAGAAATAAACTGACTTGTGTTGTGTTTACTAGTAAATACTACGGCGAAAATAGGTGTACACGGAAGCAACGTAATTAATTCGTCGTGCGATTTCACCATGCGAACTCCTTTCTGCATATATTACAGGCGGCACACTTAGATTTCTTATCTTTCTTTGAAAAATATTTCCACACAGGACTCGTTTGTTCGTCGTGTTCTGCCATGATTACAGGAAGTTGTGACAACAGAAACAACGGGTTTTCCCAACTTACCACGGTTGTCATTTCCGGTTTTTCCCGACAACCGAAACCGAACTGATTCCACGGTTAACCGCCCATCTCTAATGAGAAGTAAATATTGAGCATAGTTCAGGCGATGTTTTCTACAGAGTTGTATGGTCAATTTGTTTGAGATTATCGGCGATGTTAATAGAATGCTACAATCCTCGAGTTGGCATAGCACCAAAATACTATCTTATCATTTTCACGCACCCGAAGAAGTCCATAATATGTCTTTAAAGGCCAATTTAATTTTTGAGTCACCAATTATTTTTTTATTGTCTCAGAAAGTGCCCATAGAGTAATAGAATATAGCTGAAATCATAAAATCATTACCCCCATTATGGCTCCCTGGTATGCAACAGAATTCAATACGGTTTATTTTCTATGGAAGGGGAATAACTATATCTAAATATATAGAATTATTCCCCTTCCAATGAAGATAATAGAAACTTGGGCACAGATCATACGTCAGTGTCTCAACAAAAACAACATCAAATAAGTTGACAATACAATGTTTTGGAGCTTCCTCTTTCAAATCATCTATATATATATTTTGAGACTTCCGTGTGTATATCGTTTATAGACTCTAAAACGGCTCGACCGATTGAGCCCAATCTTCCTATCTAAGGGTAAAAATCCACAGGAAGTGTCATCGGACCATTCGCGAGCCCGTGCGACCACTCCTTCACCCTTCAACTGCCACCGTAATGAGGATTGATGGTTAATCGCGTGATAATTAATGAGCGTTTGTATATGACGCGTCGCTATTAAAGAGCGTTTATATACACGAGTATAAATACGGCTCAACTGGGAATATTGAGAAAACTGGGGATATTGAGACAAAATTTCGTACTTGGGGGTTCCAAGGGACGGGGGAGATTTTCGTCGGGTCAGTTTGTCCGCCCGAGGTGACCTTGACCTTGAAACGGGTACCCACAAATGATCTTGGGCGATATCTCGGTAGTCAGCGGTGACATCGATGTGAAATTTGTTATGTATGGTCAACTCGGGACGGGAAATATTTTTGTCGGGTTATTTTGTCCACCCAACATGACCTTGGGCGATATCTCGGTCATCAGCAGTGACAACGACGTGAAATTTGTTATGACAGGGAATATTTTTGTCGGGTTATATGATAGCATGCTGTCGGCGTGCCTGTACGGGGTTACCTTGAAAAACAAAAATTAATGGATCAACCAAAGCCATGGGACGAATCCCGCCAGTGGTGAGCTAATCTGCTAGTCTACTACTAGTATATATTTTGAGACTTCTGTATATATGTGTGTGTGTCCTTTATAGACTCGAAAACGGCTTGACTGATTGAGCCCAAACTTCCTATCTAAGGGTAAAAAGCCACGGGAAGTGTCATCGCACCGCTTCTGAGAACATCCGAGCACTCCTTCACCCTTCAACTGCCACCGTAATGGGGATTGATGGGTTAATCGCGTGATAATTAATGAACGTTTGTATATGAGGCGTCGCTATTAAAGAGCTTTTATCTACATGTACTTTAGTGAAAATACGGCATTTGACCGTCTCGGAAACTGGGGATATCGAGACGAAATTTCGTACTTCGGTGTTCCAAGGGACGGGGGAGATTTTCGTCGGGTCAGTTTGTCCGCCCGAGGTGAACTTGACCTTGAAACAGGTACCCACAAATGACCTTGGGCGATATCTCGGTAGTCAGCGGTGACATCGATGTGAAATTTGTTATGTATGGTCAACTCAGGACGGCAAATATTTTTGTCGGGTTATTTTGTCCACCCAACATGACCTTGACACGGGTACCCGCAAATGACCTTGGGCGATATTTCGGGCATCAGCGGTGGCAGCGACGTACGGGGTTACCTTGAAAAACAAAAATGAATGGATCGACCAAAGCCATGGGTCCAATACCGCCAGTGGCGGGCTAATCTGCTAGTGGTATATAATATGGCATATATTTTATATGATGTGATCGGGGGGGGGGGGGGGGGGGGGGGGTTTGAACATTAAGTGGGCCTTTAATAGAATGACACTGTAAATATAATTAGCTCTCTTGTAAATGAAATGCATGTTTACTCAAATGTATCTTTGGACTTTGTAGATTCCGCTGCACCTGAGAACTAACTGGGACAGTTTCTATATGGAGATGTTAATGCTGGCGGGACTCGGAGCTTATTTTCTGAATTTTCTTGCTGGAAAAACAAAGAATAACAAATTGGCTCAGACTTGGCTCCATTCCCATAAAGACCTGTTGGAAAATAATTTCTCTATTGTTGGTATGTGTTGCACATTCTGTTATAGTTATAACAATAGTTATAACAATGTAACGCATCTAAAAGGGTCAGCGAAAATCACACTTAGCCCTCCGGAATGACAGTGACAAGTAGGAATGAGGACTGGCTGACAGACTATAAAGCCTTTCTGTTGGTCGACTTAGGTATAGTGAAAGAAACCTATCCGTCATATAATTTCCCCACGTAATGGAGGTGGTACATAAATGTATGGATGACATAAGAAAGGGGAGGATGTCTGCTAGGCATAATAAAGAAGTGGCTAAATATAAAATAATGACCATGGTCCCAATTTATCGCAGATTTATCGCTCCTTGTTCTCACAACATCAATTTTGAAGTGGAAGGTGGATCCTGGAGCGGTTTAAATGAATTTTGTAAGAGTTTTAGAACGTACCACCAAAAAAGCTGATTTTATTTTATGCCAAAAATAGAATTTAGACATTTTTGGAAATTGACTCCCAATGAGATGAAAGAAATAATGGCTTACAACCTATCGGTCACTTATCTTCCCCACATAATGGAGGTGGTACATAAATGTATGGATGAAATGAGAAAGGTGAGGATGTCTGCTAGTATAGGTATATTAACCTTTTCATGACGGGATTTGCGCTGGTGCAGCATTAAATATCTTGTGCCAGTGCATTCTCTTATATATGCGAGTCTCCCATAGCATTTCTTGCATATATAAGAGAATGCACCGGCTTACAAGGTCAAGGTAAATATTGTTTGGCCAAATATATGAGGCTATGGGAGACTCGCATATATAAGAGAATGCACTGGCACAGCATCTTTAATGCTGCACCAGCGCAGATGTCATGTCATGTAAAAGTTAAATTCCTATGTTTTCTTCATTTTTATTCCAGGAGATGATGGTCAAACTAAAGATGTACAGACAGGAATTCTTATGAAGGAGTCAGAGAACATTTACGCCTTATGGTGCAGTGGTCGACATGGAGTTGAGGGTATGCTCATAGAACTGAAGCTTGTTAAAAGACAGGACCTCGTTAATTTTGTGCAGAGAATGTTTAAACCTATGTCGGACCAAGTTGTAAGTATAACTGATTATGTTTGTTCTTTGATGCATATATATATTTTTATGACTCATAGGGAGCTCGATGGCCCATTGGATCTGTTTGACTTGTCAACACAGCAATATGAGTTCATCGCTTGCCAGGGTAATGCTGAGTTTCATATCAGGGGTTAAGTTTCGAGTTAACCTTTTCTATACTGAATGGATTCTCCCATTCACGTATAAACATTGGAATGGTTAATTATTCAATTGAATATTTTCATTTGGCAAACGTTTTGGCAAGTCACTTATTAATTCATCAACAAAGTTGAAAAATATTGGTCAATCAATACCATTCCTTACTCTCTTACAATATAATTATATTATTGGTGTTTTATATGGTGTCGGAACAGTTAACACCTCTATTAATCTGATAGCTATATTAGTAACGATGGGTGGAGGGATTATCCGTATTTAGTGTGGTGGTTGTGTTTACATAGCTAATCCTCTTGTGATGTGCCCTTCTGATGAAGCAACCCTTCGACCATTTTATTGTTCGGTGATTAGTTTATTGTTGTATGATAAACCACAAAAGAGATGCAAGTGTAGTTATTAACTAACTGCTTTCCTATCGATATCAAAAGTCATTCAAACCATGATTGTCGAAACATAAGACTCAATTGAGGTTGCAGAAAATGGTACTATCAGGGATAGCATTTGGCAAATTAAAAAGAATTTGGCAACTTATTTTGCAAAAATAAATTTTTGTCCAGCGCAGACCCTGTGTTAAGGTAATAAAAACAGATAACACACAGATGAAAAGAATATACGAGAGCATTCAGGATTCAGTGGGGTAAGCAGGGACACCCACTCATGCGATAAATGAGTACCAGTCACCTTGTCATACTGATGAGTATCGGAGCATGTTCTGATCAAACTAGAGCAGCACCTGCAGTCGGTTCATTGGTTGGCTTGTACAAATGTCTGGCGTAATATTGTACCAAGCGTGTCAGGGCTTATATTTCATCTGATTTTGCGAGAATCCATACATACTTTTTTAACGAGAAACCAGGGTAATTTGCGAGAATAATTACGAGAATCTAGATTTGGATTCCCACCAAAATATAAGCCCTGCGTGTTAGAGCAAGTAATTGGTTAATCGCTATATGAAACTGGGAATTATTTATTGTTATCAGATAGATTGCTAATCGATAGATGTACTCACATCATAGTTGAACAGGGTAATTTATTTTTTAATTAGCAAAATTATCTGTCCCAGTTCATAAAAATGGGAAATAAAATTAGTTCCAAGACAGAATCACTTGTTTCCTGGTCACTCTCACACAAATTGATTATTTTATACATAAATTTCAGGGAAGAGAAACTCCATCTATAATATCTCGGGTGTTATCCCTTTAATCATTTCTTCCAGTTAGTTCTAAAAGTATACATTGGAGTGGTCCTATTCTGTAATTTACCCTTTTTCATGTTATGAAGCTTTAATATTTGTGTATTTCTTGGCTCCAGCTTGTTACTGTGGACATGGATCCTAACTCTATGCCGAAAATGGTTTTCTGTGTGGCGCTGAAGAAAATGTGTGCAAAGTTACATAAGGATCTCAATGATCTTGTGAGTTTATATAACTAGCTTGTGATTATTTCCCAAAATGCCTTTAAAGTGATATATTTTCTTCATATTATTCCTTGAAACTGCCCATATTGTCTTCTTTCTATGATATTTAAATACAGTTCATTGGAAAATTGGCATGGGCAAAATATGCATTATCAAAAATGAATTTTAAAACTGCTGTTATTGCATGAAGAAATAGCACTAATTCCATGTTATATGAAGCTCTTTACAGCAGTGCCTAATTTTTTGCGTGTGAATATCTGGGTTGAGTCAATAATAGTGATCGTGCCAAATAATAGTGATCTTTAGGGCGACAAAAGCAGGATCTCATTGTATTGGATCATGGTAAGATATCTTCTCCATACCCTTTCATCTCCAAGAAAATTCTTGGTTTGTCAATGGGTTTCTCTTTGGGTTTGCTTTGACATAATTTCACAATTTTTCAGAGTTCATAGTGAACATCCAGTATAGGACCAATTGGTCTGTGCGATATTTCTATCATTAACCCTTCGGTGTCATATCTGTAGGTAAATATATTTTGCAAATAAATTGAGTCTTGTAGCAAATAAATTACTCAAACACCATTATTGTACATACACCATTATACATATACAATCGATCAGTGGGATCATTGGGCATGTATTGTCGCATAAACCTACATTGCATGCGGTTTCTATTGTTATTTATTTGGTATGGACACCACTACGAGTTAACTCATAGTAGCAGTCCCCACGGAACCGTTTACTACGAGTTAACTCGAAATGGCAGCCAACGTGTTAACCTGAACCTCTACAGAAAATATCTTCAACTCAAATTTATTATTTTTCTATATATTTTAGATATTAGATCGTTGTTATTACTGAGAATTTATTGAAATTTGCCTACAGTCTCCCCAATAATTTCAGCAAGTTGTCTCTTCAAATTGCGATCAAAAGTGACATTTCATAATTAGAACATCATAATATTCATCTGCATAATATCTTCTTCTTTACGATTTTATTAATACAGTGTAACATGATATTACCATAGAACTACCATTAGTGACATAAATGTCGTTCTACCCTCTAAAGAGTAAAGTCTTTACCCTTAGCTTTTAACAAACACTGTTGTGAATAAGGTTTTGTTTCTGTAGGGAATCACAATATACCTCGGTATTACAACACGTCATATTCTATTTCGAGTTTCAGGTCATTAACCCTTCCATGACTGAAGCTTCCTGAAATTATGCGAAAAACCCTGTGCCAATGCATTCTCTTCTATATGCGAGTCTCCGTAGGGATCCTTCCATATATAAGAGAATACATTGGCCTAACAATATTTACCTTGACCTTGTAAGCCAGTGCATTCTCATATATGCGAGGCTCCCTCTGGGAGACTCACATATATCAGAATGCACTGGCACAGGATTTTTAATGCTGCACCAGCACCCATCATGAAAGGGTTTAGCTGATAACAGGTTACTATAGTAATATGTTCTATTTCAGAGCCAGTTTTGTGCAGATAAGAAGGGTACTGATGTTCCAAACTCATATCAGTTACTCAGTGAGATAGGGGAAGCAACTGGTGCTGTTTTAGATAAAAAGGTAAAAAGCAAGGAAACAAAATCATGTGGATGTTTGAGACCGTAACCCTTTCAGTGCCAAGTCCTATTGTTGTATCAACCCATATTTCCTTGATCATTTTTCAAATTTATTGGTTATAGTAATGTGATACATTGATGGAAAGAGCTCTTATTATAATCAATAAATTTGAAAAATGATCAAGGAAATATGGGTTGATACAAAAATCGGACTTGGCACTGAAAGGGTTAAAATTAGTCTCACTTTTATTGCATTCCAGTCCAGTTCTGTGAATCAAAATAGGTCAATAGGACCATTAAAATAAAATATCTGTGTTCTCAGGCAATTAGATCTTAATTTTGAGATGAGGGAGGCTATTTATTTTTTATTTTTCTCAGTCTTGAAAACATACCCCAGAAACAAACAAAATTTCATTTTCGTTGTTCAAATCCATTATTTCTAACAGAAAACATGGGGGGAAAATTTATACAAGGTTTTTCTCAAGAAAAGGTTTGAGGAGAACACAGAATTAAAAAAAAATTGTCATGAATTTAGTGTGCCTGTCATTTGCAGAATGAGGTCCCAGAGGGTGAATTTGGTGACGCTATCCCATATAGCGGGCTAGCATCACCAAATTCACCCTCTATGGACCTCATTCTACATGGCCTCGTATGCTATGTGAGACATGGACTCAGATTGAAGTTATCAAATGGTGAACATTGTGATGTACCCCAATTGGGAACCTCGATTATGTGTCATTTGCCAATTTGGTGTTATAGAGAAACTAAACTAAAAAAGAACATTAGTGTTACATTGGAATTACTGATAATCCAATTAGTCCAAGAAGACACCAATGTTTAATTAAAAACTTGTAGATAAACAACGGAAAAGGTCAAAGCTTTGAAAAGTATTATGAAAATCAAATTCCGACTAAAATAATTATCCCCCGCCAAATTGAAAATTTGCGGGGGATATAGGAATGGGTTCTGTCCGTCCATCTGTCTGTCGGGGCGTGCGTCTGTTCGTCCGTCCGTCTGTCCATGCGTCCATCCATAATTTGTAAGAGTCATAACTTGAACAAATGTCAACGGATTTAAAAGATTTGTGGTATATGAGTTCACCTGACCATTACCTAGAATGAGTTCACAAGCCAGGTCCGGCCAGATATTTTTACCGAAGTTATTAGACTTTGTTTATTATTTTTGTCAAATTTACCAAATAGCAAATAGACGACGTCACAGGGCTCATTTCCACAAATGTCAACAGATTTCAAAGATTTTAGGTATATGAGTTCACATGACCAGTATCTAGAACGAGTTTGCAAACCAGGTCCGGCCGGATGTTTTCAGCAGAGTTATTGGACTTTGTTTATTGGTATATTCATTCCCATGACCAGTACCTAAAATGAGTTCGCAAGCCAGGCTTTTTGACAAAATCCCACCTCTTTTTTAGCACATACTGAGAACGCAAACATTATTGAGAATGCACTTCCCCAACTGCACATTTCGGCAGGGGATACCGCCGTCTTCGACTGCTTGTTGAACTTACGACATGACTGGAGCTTCCAGAAATTTCGCGAAAACCATATGCCAATGCATTCTCTTATTTATACAAGTCTTCCATTGGGAGCCTCGCATATATAAGACAAAACATTGGCCTAACAATATTTACCTGGACCTTGTAAGCCAGTGCATTCTCTTATATATGCGAGGCTCAATGTGGGAGACTCTCATATATAAGAGAATGCACTGGCACAGGATGTTGCATCAGCGCTACTCCCATCATGAATGATGTTTGTTCACAAATCACTGTAACAGTTTAGTTTACACAACAATGATTTCAACACAGGACATTTTGTTATTGGAGAACTATCAATAATGAATATAAGAACAAAGTTTATCTATTTCTTCATATTCTTCTTAGTGATTATGTTCTTACAGACTTTTATACTTTTAGCACATTTACCCTCTGAGTGCCTTGAGCCTCCTTAGTGGTGATGTTTTTACAGATGTTTATACTTTTTGCACATTTACCCGCTGTGAGTGCCTTGGGTCATTTGAACTGCTTCCCTCATTATCATCTTAATTTTCAGATGCGCGCTGCCTTAACAGAGTATGAAGGGTTAATAGAGTACATCCACATATCTGATCAGTATTCTGGAGCCACGGTTCAAGAGTAAGTATATTGTATACAGTAATGCTCTAAAAAAGACTCCTTAACCACAACAGAATTATGGGTATTTTTTCCGGATTTAGTCAGAAATATGGCTTGTTGCCATTCATCGGAAAGCTCTCACTGAGAGCTGTCCGATAAATGGCAACAAGCCATATTTCCGAGTAAATCTGGAAAAATTACCCATAATTCTGCTGTGGTTAAGGAGTCGATTATTTGGGGCATTACTATATATACTTGTTGTGTCGATAGCCCTTTCTATACTGTGCATTTTGAGTTCACATGACCAGTATGAACAAAATCACATGACCAGTATGAACAAAATCCCACCTCTTTTTTAGCATATACTGTGCACTCATTGATGAGTTGTTATCCCTTAGGAAATGTTCAGATAATAAGGTTGTTTGTTGTACTGATTATCTGAACATTTTCCTCCAATAAACAGGTCTACTTCTGCACTTTTTATTATCTGTCATCTGCTTATTTTTCATGAACACCTCTCCAGATGAATAATAGATCTTTCAAATATATACTTTTATAACTGATTGGGAGAACCCATTTTATATAGAAAGGGTTAACCCTTTCATTTCTGCAAATATTCTTTCAGTCCTCAAAATTGGCCACAGCAATAAGCAATGCCATGGGAAATGATGTGGCAAACTGTGGAATCTATAATGCCACAGCATTGAGCATTAAATTTGCTGTTTGACATTTTTCATAATTTCGAGGGCTGTTCATTGGGACGTTCTGTTATTTATTTTGGGGTACTCAGACAACAGGCAGAGGAAAACCTGAGGTGTTTTTAATTATGCCCCCGATCCCTGGCTCTGTCCTGTACAAATATTTCACTTCATAAATCAGATTCCTTTATATGGTAATAGCCCACCTTTGGGGAATCAACATCGTGTACTAGTGGTTTCACACTATGGGTCATGCCTCGTTCTACACCATGAGAATAGGGAGAAGTAACTTCTCCCTCTGGAGATTTTAGGGAGACTTCTTGGTCAAGTAGGGAGAATTCATGTCGAAATTGGGTAAAGTTGGAATCCTCGAGAGAAATTACTAAAATACGAACAGCGTCATATGTAGCGATGTACAGCCATAACATAATACAAAGTCATTTATCAGAGTAACCAATGAAGCTATCCCTCTCCTCAATGTGGCAAAATAACTTCGGTTTATGTTTACTGTAGTTTTGTGATTATAAAATGAAATGAAAGAGATCTAGAGGTTTTTTGGCCATGGGTAGTATCATGGAAAACATGTTACGTGTTGTTGCAAGCAACATATAAATATAGAGTTGTCCTTCATTGATTGGTGTGGTACACATAGTATCTGGATTACAACCTATTAGTAAAAACTGTAATTGAAACATATATGCTAAACGCTTCTGGAAATTAAATTTATACCTTGTATTTCTGTTTAATGATGGTGAGCTTGTCAACCAAGATGATAGCGACATCTTGTAAGTGTAATGAATACTGGTTTCAACATTATTTCCTATATATATATATATATTATTATTATTATTGATAAAGCAGCTGAAAATCACAATGACGTCATTTAGGCCTGTTGATTTCCATAGTTACCTGTGCAATTTGTTAATTACGTTGTGTACCTAATATAGCTACGTTGACCTAATAAAGCTACCTTGATGTAACAAACAAAACGTTTATTAGGCAGGATTTATGTAGATGATAGAGGTATAGTGAGCCACAGATAAATAGCTCTCATTTCCGACTGTCTGTGAAGAGTAAACAAAATTAATTCATTGCTCTATCCAGAGTACTCCACAATGCAAAAATTGCTTGCATAACCCTTTTAATTTCATATTAAATGGATTAAGTATATTCTTTTCATCTGTTCTTAATTACCAAAGTGCTATTCTCACTTCGCATTTACTACAATGACACATGAAACTAACAACCCCACTCTCATCATCCTTTTGGCCAGCGGCTTATGTAAAAACTGGAGTTCGGCTGTTGTTAAAATTACAAGGCAACTCAAACATCACCTCAGAGCTACAATAGGGCGACTTCTTGTGGCCCAGTTCGAGAACTTCACCTTCGTTGCCTTGTAAAATGCGCCCTGGTATAGGTTTCATCAATTCATTCTAAACAGAGCTTTTGGACATAGAAAATTGTGTGAATATTTACTCTGTACAAACCTTTTGCAATGTTACATCAGTAGCAGTAGTTGGACTTGAATGCTGTCTGAAATAATAATAGATCAGCAGTATGGGAAGAATACAACATACAGTGTGTAATATCCATAGAGTTTTTAAGAGTTGTTGGTTTTGATATGCCCATTTTTTTAAGGGCGTATTATGTAGGGTCCTGCGAATATTCGATATTCGATTCGAGATTCGATTCGAAATTCAAATTCGATTCGAAATTGCCAACTCGAAATTTCGAATATACACTGATGGAAAAGTAGGCTGTTTACGGGCAGGTACACACATCGATCTTAGCTGTGTTGTGCCATTTAATTACAGAAAATTATGTATATATGTACCTTATAATTCTCATTGTACATCGCGATTATATATATTAATTATAAGTATAGATAGCAATGAGCCATTATAGGACAACTAAATACGTCTGATTTCTATCTTTGAACATGGTAGCCAAAATCTCGGAGATCGCCGATGGACCGACGACGCGCGTAAATTATAATAGCTATGAGACTGATCAACCGCTAGCGTTATCCGCGGTCTATCCGTCTCAGATTCCGCGTTATGTAATATAGCTCAGAATTTAAACAACACGTGTTCCGGGCATCGAAAACTGCATTTTGGCGGTGTTTTCTTTTAAAGTTTACTTTCAATTTCGGAGCGTTCTTTGACACATGACAAAACGTCATCTGTTATTCATGTTTATTTTAAACAATAACGCTGCAGGCTTACACATGTGATGAATGCAACATGGTGTATAAATCGCAAGCATCTGGGATAACGACCCACCTATGGAATCATCTGTCCAAGAAGCATTCAGCACTACATAAACAGGCTACACTGCGACTGTTGTTGCATCTTCAAGTTTATAACAACGGGTGATTCCGAATGTTGATTTGCAATTTTGCATGCACATGCAATCTGTACAAATTTTGTGTGATTTTAGTTCCACTAATCCGTTTAGTGGTTATATATTAATCGTCGTGACGGCCGCATGGATGTTTTAATCAATTATCAATTGAAGTTAATAGTATTGCAAATGACGGTTCATCGCCACATAAGTTATGATGGAACTTCGTGTATGTAGTTCATGGAACGTTTCACAAATCGTCTAATCGTTGACAAAACATTCCCAATTGAGAATACAACATACAGATATGATTCGAATCGATATTCGATTTGATATTCGATTCGATTTCCTGAATTTGATTCAATATTCGATTCAATCAAAATCTCCCATTCGCAGGACTCTAGTATTATGTTACTGGTCTGTCCATCTGTCTGCCAAAAATACATGTCAAGTTCAAATTTGGGTTACAGTCCATTTTGTCGGAATCTGCACGAATTTTTTTTTCTTCCAGATGATAACTTTAGTAAATCTGAAGTGAATGGAATGAATATTGATATGAGTTTACAAGCCCGAAATTCAGGTCAAGTTCCAATTTGGTTTCTGACCTGCCAATTTCACCAGAGTTATGGATCTTTATTGGAATTACCATGGGCGTATTTTGCCATGCCCTATCTATGCTCTTGTTTAAAAATAGCATGGTTTTCTATCTGTGCAGAAGTGATAGGAATTGGATGAATGTTGTCCACTGGTGTCGGCGGTTAACCCTTTCATGACTGGAGCTTCCTGAAATTTTGCACATAAAAAGAAAATACATTGGCTTAATAATATTTACCTTGATCTTGTAAGTCAGTGCTTTCTCTTATATATGCGAGGCTCCCTATGGGAGACTCGCAAATTTAAGTGAATGCACTGGCACAGTATCTATAATGCTGCACCAGCACAGCTCCTGTCATGAAAAGGTCAACTGTCTATTTTTCTGGTTCGGTTTGAGCTGGGATAACTTTTCTTATTTTTTTCAGCGCTGATCAATCTCAGGCTAAGATGCCACAAGTCAAACCTGTGATTATTTTTGCATTCAATGGTGAGTTGTTGCTACTCTTTCTTATGTTTCTCTTTCAAGTTCTTTGAGTTTTTTTTTAATATTGTATTTACACTTCAGGACACACCAATATTATAGCCCGGTTTAAGAACATTTGAGTGGGGGAAAAAGAAGATGCAGGACTGTGCAGGATGGAAGAAAATTTGGGGGAACTATTAAAATAGCAGGTGTCCGTCCATCCTGGATGAGAACTTTATTTTTGGGATATCGGATCAAAACCAAATTTGGTGTGTGAGTTTATCAACTCAAAACACAGGTCAAGTTCGAATATGGCTTTGGTCCACCCATTTTTGCCAGAGTTATGGCCCCTTTTCGACTTAGAATCTGTCCTTCCAACCGTGCGCAAAGTTTCCGGTTGATAACTATATTTTGGGTTATTGAATCAAAACCAAAGTTGGTATATGAGTTTATGAGCTCAAAATACAGGCAAAATTTTAATATGGGTTCAGTTTGCCCATATTTTTCAGTTATGGCCCCTTTTCGACTTAAGATTTTGTCGTTTTGAGGTTTCTGTATGATAACTTTAGTTTGTGTGATTGTATCTGAACCAAATTTGGTTTGTCAGCTCCAAACACAGGTCAGGTTCGTATATGGGTTCGGTCCGTCCATTTTTGCCATAGTTATGGTCCTTGTCGACTTAGAATTTGCTGATTATTTTAATTTCCAGATGATAACTTTCGTTTTTGTAATCTGATTGTTTTTAAATTTGATGTGTGGATTAACCACATGAAGATACAGGTCAAGTTCAAATTTAGGTTTGGTCCGCTCATTTTTGCCGGAGTTATGGTCCTCGTTGACTTAAAATCTGCTAATTATCTTGGTTTCCAAATGATAGCTTTACTTTCAGTTGTCTGATTGTTTTTAAATTCAACTGAATCTCGTGATATTTGGTAAATTGTTCAAATTTCAGAAGACACAGGCCAAGTTTGATTTTCTCACGGTCCGATGAATTTTGACAGAGTTAAAAAAAAACTATTGTTGCTAAAAAGCCACCTTTTCAGGGGACATGTTGTCCGGTGTTTGTAGAGTTATATTTCATACAAATCACATGTCAAGTTGTGACCTTGAGCAAAGTCACTCATACTGTGACTGCTTCATCATACCTAAACATCAAATAGCCATCTGGCTTGTTGGGTAAGCATAAGTTCGTGTGGAGGTATGTTGACTCGTGGCTCTAGCGAGCACTTGTAAAATGGCTGTACCCATTCGATTTAGCATGTCCAAACAAATGTTGTAAGAATGTTAATGTTATATAAAGTGCTCAGGGTCTCCTATAATAAGTGCGTCTCCTATAATAAGTGATGAATGACCCTCGTCCTTGTGTGTTTGTCATACCACCTGTCCGTAACTTTGTCCGTCCATCCGGAACTTTTCCGAGCCTCTATTCTGTCATTTTCATGTCAATTTGTTTTAAACTTGGCACATATATCAACCAGCATGGGAATCTGCGCACCTGCAATTTTGAGTTCAGTCGGAGACATTTGGCAGAGTTATTAAAAAAATTTCGACAAAGAACTGTTTTAATTTTTTTATTTTAGAGTTAATGACCCTTCGTCAGCAGACATTTTGGTCAGCGTCCTTTTATTATCATTATTTTCCACATTGCTGTTTCAGTTGCTGGGAAAGGTAAAAGCAAACCGTCTGACATGGAAGATCTGAAGCCATTGTTGAAGCTTGTGTTTTATACTATAGATAAAGTTAGCCGATTGCAACTATCCCGTGAGGTATGCTACTAAAATAAGTTGTTCTCTACTGCCTGCATCTTATATCAGCTATTCTTAAAGGATCATAATACTTGAGGCACAAATTATCTTGTATTTATCCTATCTTATGTACTATTCGACAGAGAAAACCCCAGAACAGAAGAAATTTTAATTCAGAATATTATGTTTTATTATCAAGTATTAAGATTAGTGTTGAAATGATTAGTCAATGTCGACTAGAATTTCGGTAATAATAATTATTAATCTATTACTAATCACCATATTTCCTTAGAAAGATGCATGATACATCACTTTCATATATAACGTGAACTACCAGTAGACATCGCATACATCCAGAGTTAATTCAAAGTACCAATGCATGACAGTGGTGTAATCTAATCCTGATTATGTTGTCGGTATTGTGTTCTGTCAAAGACATTGGCTGTATTTCCTTTGACATCGCTAGATTCTTGGTGTATTTAGCGACATTGACAAAATGCAGCACGTCGGTCTCGCTATGACAATGTGAATAAAAGTGAACGGTCAAGGCCGAGATAGGAAGTCAGTGCGATGTTGCATTTAAAAGCCAGTATGCTCAGGTATGATAGAATATATCATGTGTGTGCATCTGATGATCCAAGGGTGAATGGGTCCAGCACATGTAGGATTCAACGAGAATGACTATTACAGATAATTGACAATTTCAACGCGATGACAGAAAGAAAGTTTGACTTTTAAACATCGCAAAATGCATCACTCAGGTTGCGCCAAGTGATTGTTAAAATTAATGACTAGGAAATCATCTATATTCAGAGCCACTGCAGGTTGCACTTTGTTATATTGACTGTCCTTTATCGTTTTTTTTAATGGGGTATTACTCAATGATGATGTATATATGATGTTTGTTCACAATCGTTTAGCTTTTAATTTTTGAGAAATAACCCCTGATATCGACATCCATACTTGTCCAATGCAGGTCTAGATGCGTTAGCCTATATTTGTGACCATTATAATTTAGATGCTAGTATTGGAAGGACACACACTATGCGCCGTATTCCTACTTTTGAAACTATATTGAAATATGGGCAGCTCAAGTTTGTTTGCGCATAAGCCCCTACCCACTAGATTTTAAAACCAGTCACGTTTAAATATGCAACAGACATTCTGGATTTCTCAACCCTTGACCTTTGCATGCAAACTGCAAGCAGCGCCCCCTCTGTAGATCAATCGATTCAAACTCCATGCAACGCCCTCTCCATTATCACTGTGGAGCGATGAGAGATAACTCTGCCTGGAGTTTGGAATCGACTCGATCACAGTAAGGGAGAGAACTCTATCCTGTAGTTTGTACCATGTGTTGACGAAACCACTCGGCAACCTTGATAACTCCATACCGTACTTGGAGGTCAAGGGTCGAGGAATGCAGAAAGCCTGTGAAATCATCGGCAGTTGCTGCTGATTGCCATCGTTTATCTCTCTATATGAAAATGGGCTGGTCCGTTGGGCACATTGTTTGAACTATGAAATAACCGGAGTAGAACTTACTAGAAGACAGTTACATGTATACTGTATGTGTATATTAATTCCTTGTCAATATCAGCAGCGATGGCAGTTGGGTTTTCCCCTAGCCACAAGAAAAGGGGCCCCAACATTTTATCCATAGCGGAAACCCTGCAGCTGTGAAATTGGCAGTCAAACACTTTGAAATCAGATCCTGGATGTCTAAAACTTGTTTTGGTAATTCAGGTTCTATATATATTGTCGTTGTCGACTAGTTCACTAGTAGTTGACAAGGGGCTGCCGGCTAGTCAATTATGAAATTAAATAGAATATTCCATAGTCATTTCAACACTAACTAAGATTTGTTCTGGATACTGATTTTATAGCATGCATTTATCCACTGGAAATGACATAGAAGTTAGGATCAGATTCTAAGTTACACTTTGTATAACCAGCCCCTGCCAATGTAGTAGTAAGAATATCACTTACTCACAATTTATTGGCATGTTCAAGAGATTGCTTTTGGCAAATTGTTGAAAAGTGTCAGATGAAACACAAACTGAGCCAATTCTTATAATTACACACAACAAACAGTATCTAACTTATTGTAATAAGAATACAAACTTCTTTTTCAAGTGATATTTTATCATTTTAGTTAATGTTGTTCATTGTGTGTTATTGTTAAGTGTTGTTTCAATTGTTAATGAAGCTATGCCAGCTTATAAGTGGTTTGATTGCATCCATTTACACAATAAATTTTTGTTTGTTCATATATTGCTTACTGTTAAAGAAATTCCCAATTTTAGCCTCTACAACACAATATTTTCCCAATGCAGGGGCCCCGGACCCTTTCCCAAAATACCCAGGATTATCCCTGCAGATATGCTTCCCGTCCTAAACTTATATCTCACAATACAGGCAACATCGAAGGCTGAAAAGAACCGCCAGAAAGCGGAGGAAAGCTTTTTGAAACAGGCGCACGCTCAGCGGCAGGAGGCAGCACAGAAGCGACGGGAAGAGAAACATCGGGTAGAGAAAGAAAAGCTACTGGCCGAGGAAGATCCTGATAAAGCCAGGAAGCTCGAGGTTAGATTATCTACCTTTTGATCCCCAGAAGGTGAATTCAGTGACTCTATCCCACACGGTAGGCTAGCATCACCAAATTCACCCTCTAGGCATCTCATTCTGTTCAGGCCTCAACTGCTATGGAAGACCTAGGATCAAATTTTAGTTCCCCAGTTGAAGTTGGTGATGTTCACCAATTTTTAGTCACCTCGATTATGCATTTTATCTTCTGCAAATTGGGGGATACAGAAACTTCTCAAAAGGGAAAAAGTATTTCTAAAAACAATGTTAATTTGAGACTGTAGATACTTCCCAGAAGATGAGGACAAAAAATAGAATGAGGTCCCCAGAGGGTGAATTTTGAATGCTAGCCTGCTGGGCGGGATAGCATACTAAATACACCCTCTGGGGACCTCATTCTGCAAATAACAGACACTATTTGCAGGCTTGCTTTTGTTGTGGTGAACGGCTTTGATTTCATTGGCATCAATTTTCGTGGTTTCTTATAAAAACATCATTTCATGGGGACATGAATTTGTGGATCTAGCTATCATATTTATCCACATCAACACGTCGAACACTAGCAGGTTCATGACATCTTTGTGTAGTGACTATTGAAATATTGGTCATCCAGGTATTTCGGCACCGAAAGGGCATTATGAAATCGGTCTACTGGAATAATTTTACACACTGGCGAGGTAGTTATTTATTTTTTTATGTAACCTGCGCATGATAAAATCATTATCCTTTATTAAGAGATAAATTCATTGGCCATGGTTAATACAATCAATTATAGAAGGGATCAGGCTATGTAGTATATACACTATAGCAAATAGACAACTGACTAACAACTGATATTTTTAATAAATTGATTACGTTTCATCTTGTCTTCGTGTTTTCCCAGCTAATTTCATGACATGCCAATAACAGACATACAATGCCCGATCTCCATTTTCATCTCGTACAATGTATATTAATATTTAATCTACCAACTCAGAGTAAATTATTACATTAGATGTTGATTTTGTGGTTGGGCCAAATCACGAAATCAATGAATAATAGACCCCCATGAATTATAAAAGGATTTTACAGTAAATGTTGGCTTTAGGCACACTCAGAGGAAGTTGGTGGTGTTTCTCCAAACTCCATGCAGTGTTTTTACCTCCCTTGATGATTCGGTAAGACTGCTGCTTCCGGCGATATTTTACCCACATTTGATGGACTTCTGCGATATAAATATATATAGTAAGCGAACAGAGCATGTTGGCCAGTGTTCGCGCTGGACCGAAAAAAACTTTAGCCAAAAGTTTAGCCAAATGAAAATTTTATTAGCCAAATGAAAAAAACTTAAGCCAAATGTTTTTTGGCCAAATTAAAAAACCATTTGGCAAAATTAAATCATCGTTTTCTGGTCGGTTCACAATTAATGACTAAAACGTAAAATCTAACAGACAAAGGTAAAATACACAATAATTTAAATAATTTTGATGAACTAGAAGTATTTTTATATATATCATTTATTAAAAATTTATTAATCTAAGTGACATCTGGAAACTAATAACTTAATATTGTTACGCCATTATCAAATTACAATCTGTCATAAAAGCATGCATATTATTTTGACTGTATCGGTATTGACGACAAATAGCCACAAAATATCTGTCGTGATTCACATTTGGCTGATTAAGCTATTGTCTTACACTTGGTGCTCATAAACCTCGACCGTCATAAATACAATGTCATCATAAACGTGCATTGTGCAGGCGCGCCGTGAGTGACCAGACCAACAATTGGCTGAATGGGGATTAGGGGATTAAATGTAAAAATTAATAATGACCTTTTGCTGCTTCGTGCAGAGTGACGTAATCTTTCTCCAGATTAGAACAGCCTGCACATGTTACGAACAAATTGCTTATATACCGGCGTCAATGCACTTTACAAAACATTGCTTTCTTCACATTGTCATAATTCAACCACGGTTTAATGTCCATGCGTCTTTGAATGTCCGTCTTGTGAAAACTAAAGATGATTGCATATCACTTTGTGATCGCTTGGTTGATAGAGTTGTCGATCGGGTTTCCCTTTGTACGATATTTCATAAGTACGAAAATAATGAAATACTTTCGTCACCTAACTTCGTCTTGAATGTCGATCTATTGAGCGCTTTTATTTATTAGCTTTCTGGCTCCATGCTTTCAGTCTCCATTTGGGTTCAAAAAAAGTTTAGCCAAAAGTTTAGCCAAATGAAATTTTTATTAGCCAAATTCGAAAAAGATTAGCCATTGGCTAATTTGGCTACCGACAGCGCGAACACTGATGTTGGCCTTATTAAGCACAAAAAATATCGAACAACATTTGTGTAATTTTGTACCTTAAGTTAGGATAGTCCCTCTAGAACCAAAGAACTTTGTTGTGAAATGGTGTAATTTGGTTCTCCGATTATTTTATCAACACAAAAGTCAAAACGCACATGGATGACAACATTCATGGCAAGTCAAACACGAGAGTTCTAATTTGCTGCTATTTTGCTAAGGAGTGTGCGAAAATTGTCAACAAATCTACTGCTCTAATTCTCCATTTTGTCAATAAGTTTTTAGTGTGGGAATTGTTCTCAAAGCACATAGGAAATTTATATATATCTTTAATGTCCTCCATAAATGAAGAGTTGTTTAACACATATCATATATACATAGGAAACATAGACACAGAACGGTCAACATATTTACAAGATGATACATTATAATAACAATTTACATCACAAACAAGAAATACCTCAATGCATACTTGCTCACTCTTGTGTACACACTTATTTGTTCGCACGCTCACCCATCATGTATAATCACCCCCTCTATCTATATCGCTCGCGCTCGCTCTCTCTCTAATTTCCCCTAACCCAAGCACACCAATCATACTCGCGCTATATGTATGAGCTATAAGACAAACAAAGGATAGTAATAGTCTGTGTTGACAATATAAGCTACGACATTATATGTGTAGACAAAAATCGGTTATATGCGATGAAACAAGAACCATAAATTCACAGTAGCTTTCATAAAGAACCTGAAGTCATGCACTGAACTGAGAGAAAACACAATCAGTTCGGGTGGGAAGTGACCCAGAAACGTGGCCAGTTGCCTTTCTTGGGGCTACGAATCAAGTATAATAAAGGCCTCAATTCCATATACGTTTATTATGTCATACCATATTTCATTCCTGAGAGTTGACTGCGAATTACAATGTATGATAATGTGTTCAATTAAACAGGAATAGTTGGTCGTGCAAAGGCGACAGACACCAGCGTCGCCGTAAGCAGTATGGGCGATTGATTATCCTTGCTAACATGAGGTAGAAAAATTTCTCCTCGGGGTAAAGTTGACATGTTCTCCTTAATATGGATGGAGTTAGGTTATACTGTGTTGATCCATATTTGGATAGGGCAATTTCAGAGTTAATAGTGGAGAGCCATTGTGTTTCGTCGTATACTTTCACTGACAATCGGACGATATTTCTCCAAGACTGTTTTGAAGGGAATATGCTTTCCTTGACATAGTTGGTAAGATTATCTATCATGTTGTATTTAATAAGAATGTCAAATATCTCGTTGATGAAAGAATTTGGATTAGCATCTGTGTCCAACATATAACCGTGTAATCTTAGAAGAAACACTTGTTTCCCAGTTTTGATGGGACTCAATCTACACAATGTGGCAAAGAGACTAAGTTTGCATCTATCAATGTAAGAATTCAGACAGCTACTTCCAAGAAGACCCTGTGCGATAGCCGTTCTAGTCTGGGGAGGCAAGCCTTGCATATTTTTCAGGCAAAAACGGTGATCTTTTTCTAACTGTAACTTTATAGATTTAGAGGCACCCCATAGTAGTTCGCTACCGTACAGTGCTCTTGGAAGTACTACTGAATTATATATTGTGTGACAACTCAGAGGCTTTATCCCACCAGCATACAAGTCGGCATTCTTTAGGGAGAAGTATGTGCCTTTCAGTTTTTGGCATATGTCTAGCGAAAGTGAAGAATTTAAGGCGTATTTTTCGAGGTGGATACCTAAGTGAGTTGTCGATGTAACCTCCTCGATAGGGCTATTTCCGAGATGCCATACCCTAGAACTATTCTCAAATTCTCTTTTGGTCTCGTTGAATACGATAATACATGACTTTGTGGAATTGTAAATCTACATCCATTTATGGCTATAATTTAGACATATATTAAAGAGGCTGGACAAGCCAGTACAGGAGAGGGATAGTAATATCATGTCGTCCGCCTGAACTGTTGATGTTGATGTTCTCTATGCTCAAGCCCTTATAGGATTTTTGGAGGTCCGAAATTAGTTCATCGATGAAAATCATGTAGAATATTGGTGAGAGAATAGCACCTTGCCTCGTTCCTTGAAATATATCAAACCAATTAGAATAAGAATCATTATTGCGTACACAACATTTTATGCCAGACGGGAACGCATCAAATGTACACCAGATTTTATTATTGAAACCCCGCTTGTGTAACTTATAGAGACCATCTATCCACACAGAATCGAATGCTTTTTGCATGTCGAGTAAACAAGAAAACAATTTGCTTTTCCTCTCTCTGGTGTACGAGATACACTCCTGCAGTAGGTAAGATGATGTCATGCAGCTAACTCCCTTTTGAAACCCGTGCTGCAATGGGTTAACAGTAATTAAGGTCGGTGCATATGACTCGGTACGAAGCTGTATGATCTCCGTGCTAAATATAGAAAACCACAGACCAGTACCCAGCCGGTGACAGAGTCAGAAAGGAAGTATGACTGGTGCGCTCTTGTAGATTGGTGTTTCTCCTGGAGGCTTCATCTTGTAGAATATGCAGAATCCATCAGTTGACTGCATTCAATAGTTTGGTTTTGTATATGCCCCTTTTTTCAAACAGGACATTATGTTATTGGTCCATTGGGGCGTTGGCCGTCCATTCACTTTTGTTTTCTGGATGATAACTTTAGATAGTCGCAACTGAATGGAATAAAATTCAGATGTGTGTTTACTAGTACAAAATACAGGTCATGTTCGAATTCGGGTTCAACCAGCCAATTATCGCCAGAGTTATGGTTGAAGCTAGTGCACATGGGTTGAAACTGACATTTATTACACGCCTACCTTTTTCACAATATAAAAAAAAATAGAATACAAGAATTGTGTTGCCGTGATCTTTCCACCTTTTTTCAATAGTTATTTTTGTATATTTATTGTGCGCTTCATGTCCTTGTTTGACTTATTTTTATTGCTAATTCTAACTTGTGTCACAGGTACATTGAATATCTTATCAATTGTAAGCTGAGCCCGCAAAAATAATATGTATCACATATATATGTTTGCAGCATATATTTGTATTTTATGGTTGTAGCAATATTTTTAATAGTCTAATACCTTGCTTTATTATAGGAACGGGAGAGTCGGAGAGAAATGAAAAGAAAGCAGCCCAAAGTAAAACTAATGAAAATATAGGACTAGTCTTTACCAGTAAGTAAATTAAATCCACAGCCCTCCAAACTATTAAAGCTTCTAGAGTAAATCAAATCTTCGTTACAAGAAGTTGTTGATTTTAATATTTTCTCCGATATTCACCAAATATTGTGTAAATGTACATCATAAATGACCGCTGAAGATAACCTATCACCGTTGTCAGATTTCATGATTGATTATTTAAAAAAAGAAAGTATTGTAAATGGTTAAATTCTAGTAAAGTGGATAAGCTGCCCAGTGACCTAAACTGGATCAATTTCTGATAGACGCTGAATTGTAATCAACCTAAAGGGAGGGTAACCTCATTCATCTGGGCAAGTTTGTCTGACTGGATGTATGTGGTTTATGCATGCAGTAGAGTGGTATCCTAGTGAAATTAACCCTTTTTGTGGTCCTACTCCAATAAAAATGGTTGCTTCATTAAATGGCTTAGCAGCTGAAATTAAATCTTTTTGGTGTCCTTCCCGAATATAAATGTTTACTTCACTCTATGGCCTAGCAGCTGAAATAAACCTTTTTTGCGCTCCTAATCCAATAGAAATGCTTACTTAATTATATGACCTAGCAGCTGAAATAAACCCTTTGCATGGTCCTAATCCAATAAAAATGTTTACTTCATTATATAACCTAGCAGGTGAAATTAACCCTTTTTGCTCCTATTCCAATAAAAACGTTTACTTCATTATATGGCATAGCATCTGAAATTAACCCTTTGTATGGTGCTAATCCAATAAAAACGTTTACTTCACTATATGGCATTGCATCTGAAATTAACCCTTTGTATGGTCCTAATCCAATAAAAACGTTTACTTCACTATATGGCATTGCATCTGAAATTAACCCTTTTCTCCTACTCCAATAAAAATGTTTACTTCATTATATGGCATAGCAGGTGAAATTAACCCTTTTGCAGTCCGATTCCAATAACAATCAAATAAGCCACATATTTTCAAATTATTTTATCTTTCTTTTCAGAGATGCTCCATTGAGAGACACAGATGTTCCCTTCCATGTGTATATATGTGACTGTATGACTGAGTGTGCACATTCATGCTAGTATTCGCTTTATCGTCTGTACAAAAAAACATCTTCCATCTTCATTTCAATTTCTTATTCACCAGTTCTTCAAGTTTTGAACAATGCATGTGTGAAAGAATTAAGGCCTGGTTTTCAGGTGAAGTGTATTCAACTTCCACTAATTGTAATTTAACCCTATTTGTACCACCAATTTTTTCAAAAGGGCCTCATTGTCAGAACTGAGTTAATTAACATTTTGACCAAAATGGAGAAATGGCACATTTTAGGGAGAAAATGTCTCTCAATTCGCCCTCTAGGCTTGTCCCTGCCCTCATCCCTGTTCATGGTTGATTTACCCCAACACCAACGGTCACGTGACTGCCAATTGTCACCTGTAGACTACTGAAGGCGAAGTGACTTCATCGAAATATCTCAAGGTATAAATTTTATAATCTGAGTCATGAATAATCAATCTGAATCAACTTCAGAGCCAGGAACCAACTTATTTAGTCATTTTGTAGCAATCAGGCAATAAAATAATTCAATGATCGCATACTAAAACTGAAGGGGTCATTCTCTCCTGAAAATGTTCTGAAAGTTTACACAGGTTTTTAAAATGTGCTGAAGGGTACACAGGGTTTGCTATCGGCACTAACATTGTTACTTCAAGTATGTTCCTGAAAGTCTGGCTCCCATCAGCAGTTTGTTTTAAGCTCATTTTAATTTTCAAACGTAAACAATTATTCTCTGACAGAAATCATGGCAAACGCGAAAACAAACTGTCATTTAGAATGAGATTTCAAAACCTGTGTACCCTTCAGCACATTTTCAAAATCTGTGTTCCCTTCAGCACTTTTTTGGTGAGAGTCATACTGAGTGGGGCCCGAGGCATAACGGCGATTCAGGGTTTTAGAAATGAGGGTCTTGAAAATTGTCGCGAAATGTCCTTGAGTTGTCTTGATTTACAAGAATTCTGACCTGTCGGAACCTTGGAGTATGTTTCTCATCCATTTTGTTTTGAGATCCATATCAAACTTACCAATACAGTAAGGCCCTAAATAATCGACTCCTTAACGACAGCAGAATTATGGGTAATTTTTCAGTATTTGGTCTGAAGTATGGCTTGTTGTCATTCATCGGAAAGCTCACCGAGAGCTTTCCGATGAATGGCAACAAGCCATATTTCTGACTAAATCCTGAAAAATTACACATAATTCTGCTGTGGTTAAGGAGTTGATTACTTAGGGCATTACTGTAGCTTTCATTTCCATTGATGTGAGAGTTTTGTGTGTACATAGTTACGTTGAATAATCATCAACAGTCATATGTTTCTCTTATAATACATGTTTCTCATGCATATGTTTTATATGTGTTTAGTAAATATGTGTCATTATTTATTCAGAAGGAAAATTTCTTACTCATCAAAACTGATACTATTCATAACTTCTAAACAAGATCATTTTATATGTTTTATGTTTGTAAATCAATTTCTATTTTCAAATACCAATAGAAATCAATCATAATTGTGTTTGTCATTATATATGTAATCTTCTCACAGATGTTTACTTAAAGTCATAAGAAACACTCTGCTGAGGTGTTCAAAATGGAAGAACAAAGAATCATGCCGAAATAAGTGATTTTCGTAAATTAGATATAAAAATAGGCAGACAACAGCATCATTGTACATGTTATAAATAAATAACATGCAGCGACTATTGTTGGCGGAATCATTGCTGTAATGTTTATGCCCAATAATTTGTCCCAAATAAAGTAGTAAATATTTACATTTGTGTGTTCAAATGTTGTGTTCTCTGAAATTGTACAATCGATGAGGTTGGAATAATCGATAATCTTAGTTAATTGCTACATTTTTCCAGTGGAGATAGTATTTGCATACTAACTTTTCAGTTTTATTCACTGAAGTAAGTCCAACTGGCTACTGGGTCTTTATTTTTTTAGGGGTGGGGTGATGTTTTAACTTGGAATTTTAAATTGCACCCCTCATTCTCAGAAACACCTGGAGTTGGAATTTGCCAATTGAAACGCCAGATTGCGCAACTGTCGTATAACTCCTACTTACCCGCCCCAAACTACTGTCTATTTCAGTCTGAAAGTTTAATGAAGGAAAAACATTTGAATCTCGGTAAAACATAGACATGTTTACAACTGTTCCAAAATGTTGAAAATTTTGCCCCTAATGTAGCATGTAGCCACCTTCCTTCGAATGAACAAACTGCCATTATTTTATATTTGCAATAATCAAACTGTTGACCTGATCTCCTCTTATGAATTTCATTATCCAGTATGGTTCATCATCCAGTATGGTTCATCATCCAGTATGGTTCATCATCCAGTAAGGTTCATCCAATATGGTTCATCATCCAGTAAGGTTCATTATCGAGTAAGGTTCATCATCCAGTAAGGTTCACCCAGTAGGGTTCACCCAGTAAGGTTGTGAGTGGTAGATTGAAGATGTATTCAGGGTTCTTTCTGTATGATTTCCAGTAATAACCATTCTGTGTCGAAGACTCCAAAAATATATCTGTATTATGTATTTTATTTACTTATTGTAATAATATCGTCAGATCTAGAAGGACCAGGCCTCACCACAGGTATTTGTTACAGGCCTCTGGGGGAAATTACCAGATATACCAATATATACTATAAAAGTTACAATGTTCACATATGAAAGATGGTGTGTTTTTCCCAAAATTGGACTTGTGAACCTTGTCACTGGTATAGTATATATATTGGTTTCGTTGCTATTTTTTCCCCAGGGGCCTATGGTATTTGGCACAATAGACCCCACCATCTCAAAGACATATATATATAAGACAAGGTAACTATCTATTAGATGACCCAAATTCCCACTCCCTGGCATTGTCAAGCTGTGACTAAATTTTTTTTTTTTTTAAATTGTATTCAAACTAAACAGATGTTTTGTCCCTGAAGGACTATAATTCATTATGGCATACCACCTGACTCGATCAGTTGAGTGTATCAAAAGTTACAGGCATTAGAACAATAATTCCGGCCAAAATTTCTGGTCTGACATTTACTGGGCACACTGGCAGACACCGGCTGAAACAATTTCTGATCAGACCGGAGAGTACAGCCAGTTTGTCGGTAACATTCGACAAGACTTACATTGGATAAATTTCTCGTAATTTTGTATTCATTTCAACTTATAAAAGAATCTCCTCTTGCACCCATGACTGAGATATGTAATTAAACAGCTTTCACAAAAGTGGGAAACGTAATTTGTATTCCATTTTGGCGACCTTGGGACAAATTAGGCTTTTCACTTTCTTGAGAGCTATTTAATTGCATAGTGCCATAAGAACATCTTTTGTGAATTGAAATGAATCAAATTTACCTGAGATGTAAGTCTTGATGAATGTCCCCGAAGAAGAATGACTGTCCCCTCGGAAAATTCCTTTAGTCGGTGTGCCTAGTAAATGTCGCACCAGAAAATTTGGCCAGAATGTTTCTGTTCTGATGCCTGTAACTTTTGATACAATCAACCGATCAGGTCGGGTGATGTGCCAAACTGAACCATAGCTCTTCTTGAACAAAACAGGAGTTATAGTGTGAATAATATATATATATATATGTATATATATATATATATATGTCTTTGTGGTGCTGGGGTCTATCTATACCTATGGGCCTCAAAATATTGTGCCCGACATTTGCAGAATACCCCTTTTACCCCAAAATTTTGTGATGATTTTGCAAGTTAGCTTCCTTTGATTTTGTCGTGTTTCATTGACAATTAAATAGATGGGTGATATCTTGGGTGAAATGACCAATAGGCCAAAATTTTGACTTGTGGGCCTTGTCACTGGTATAGTATATATTGATATACTTGGAGCCACTGAAAAATCTGGTTGTGTTTTAACCCTTTACCCAACAAACCGGCCAAAACCGGCCAAATAAAGCTTCAACAGCCTAAAATATCTTCGGTCTGTCTCAATAGAACCACACACATATGGATATCATTGGAACCGGCTCCTTGACCACATTGTGATAGTTACAGTTATGCCCTGTGCCAATGCATTCTCTTATATATGCGAGTCGACCATAGGTCGCCTCGCATATATAAGAGAATGCATTGGCCTAAAAAAAATCTTTTTTTAACACTTTTTACCATTTTTTCTTACATTCTTTAACAATTTTATAATTTTTAATGTGTTAAGCCAATGCATTCTCTTATATATGCGAGGCGACCTATGGTCGACTCGCATCTATAAGAGAATGCATTGGCACAGGGCCGTTCTGTTGGGTAAAGGGTTAAGGGCCTGTGGTGTGTTATATATTGTTTGTATTGTACACACCAAGATGACTGTTCCATTTATGGCACTAACTTGTGTGGCTCTTCTCTTTCTAGTTGAACCTTGAATACATCTGGGGTTTTTTTTCCTTTTTGGCAATATTTCCAACAGATTTTTTTTATGAATCTTTTTGATAGTTTGTCAGTATTCTCATAAAAGGTGTGACAAACAAGCCTGGAAATAGTGTGTCTTGTCATTTGCAGAATGAAGTCCACCCTGAGTGTTAATTTAGGGACGCTTTCCCTCATGGTGGGCTAGCATCACCAAATTCACCCTCTGGGGACCTCATTCTGCTCTCCTGCTATTGGAGACCTAGGATCAAATTAAAGTTCCCCAGTTGAAGTTGGTGATGTTTACCCATTAGTCACCTCGGTTATGCATTTTATCTTCTGCAAATTAGGGGATATAGAACTTCCCAGAAGAGAAAAAGTAACTAAATACAATATTAGTTTGAGACTATAGATACTTCCCAGAAGATGAGGTCTAAGCAGAATGATGTCCTCAGAGGGTGAATTTGGTGATAATAGCCAGCTTTGCGGTATAGCATCACTAAATTCACCCTCTGGGGACCCCATTCTGCAAATGACAGACTCACAATTTGCAGTCTTGGTGAAAAAACATGTCACTCATATTTATAGACTAGACAGTGGTTAACAATAGATATTGTCCATTGAAAAAACTGTACATTGATCAGTGTCAAACAAAATAGTGTTCTGAACATTCTATTGATAGAAGCTTCTGTTTGTTGACTGCTGCATTCAACTCAAAATTAGAATCTATAGAAATAGTGCAGGGAAGAGAGACCCTCTAAGATCTTTACTCAAATTGTGTTTGATTTGTACAAATGATCATGCCATGTCTGCTACCTTGTATTTTATTTCCATTAAATATTAAGAGTTTACAGGATTATTCACTATTAATAAGTGTTACCACGGAGCTTAATGCTTTCCTTATGTCTGCACAATGTTTGATTACTAAATCCGAGTTCATGCTATCAGTGCTGATTCTGAGTAGTATCTAGTTCATAATATGATGGATGTATTTATTTACACACACCTGATAATTGCTTCCGGTTTTCACATACTAGTAGTGTTATATAGCCATTACCCCCCTCCCCACCACCCCCCCCGTTGTATACTGAGTCCATTTGCTAATAGACCAATGATCAATCACACTGTGATGCTATTATACAGCATTTAAGAAGAAATGCCTCTTTGCATACACAACTCAATGAATTTTGATCACCAATCAGACCAATCATGAAGCTAGTTCTTAGTTAATTAACACTTAAGGACGGCTCATGCCTTTGTGTTACCGCCAACCGTAGATGCTATTTTACAGGTTAAAACGAGTGAATAAAAGCCTGGATGTCTACGATAGCTCGATAATGCGATAACTCAAACATTTTTTATCCAATCGGAACTAAATTTTGCATATGAGTTTCTCAGCCCAAAATTCAGATCGAGTTAGAATATGGGTTTTATCCAATTTTTTTTACGGTGTCATGGCCCTTTTTAAAAAAATATTCACTTTTGGAGTTATGCTCCGCCCGCCAATTTTCACCAGACTAGGGACCCTTTTTGTTGGAATTTGCACTCAATTTTCGTTTCCGGATAAGAACTTTAGTAAATCGGAACTGAATGGAATGAAATTTGATATGTGAGTTTACTAGCCCAAAGTACAGATAAAGCTCCAATTTGGGTTCCGCCTGCCAATTTTCACCAGTCTAGACGTGGCCACATATATATACATTTGAACCGCTCCGTGACCACGTCTGGGTTCAATAATGATCAAACCATATTATATGCGCATTATACAGTGAAATAGTTCCAATGCACTTTACATCAATTATTACCTCGGCCATAGGGCATGTGACACAATTGTCACTCCCATCCTCCAACGTGTAAGCAACCCCAGCTTCAACAAATTCCTGTCCATATTAAAGGTACTCAATCCGATCAGACGCTCCGATTTTACTATCTCTTTGGCTTCGGGGGTAAAAAATATTTGATTCGAGTCGAGGAACCCCACCCATCAAAGCTCAGTGATCAGATATCGATTTTTGAAGTCTGTTATTATCTCGAGATGTGTAATAATATGTGGCCCAGAAATACGTGGTCAAACGGAGGGTCTCGGACAAAATTGCGGATGAAGATGGATAACTCTAAAATTAAGTGGTAATACGGTCAAATTTCATGATACTTTAGTGATAATACGGCCTTATTTTCTTAAACAAAATGTTGATAAATAACAAGTTTTGGGAAATTTGATACAGTAGTTGACAGTGGTTAGCATTATTTTGTTGCAATAAATCGATTTGGATAATGAAATCGTATTTTGATCGGATTGAGTATCTTTAAGATTAAAGTGATGTGGAATACTCCGGTAGGGTGATAAAATAGAAATAACCTTGCTCAAAGTAGTTATTTTGAATATTATATCCAAATTGACAACACACGCCGTCATTATTATATAGTAATTAAATGCAATGGCTATTGGTGGCGAAAATTAAGTTTTCGTTATATAGTTTATTCCGATAGTTGCGTCCCGAATAGAGAAGTAAATATTTACAATTGAGCGTAGTTCGGACGATGTTTTCTATGTAGTGGTATGGTCGATTTGCTTGAGATTTTCGGCAATGTTGTAAAATGCTACATTTCTCCAGTTGGCATAGCGCCTGAATACTAACTTATTAGTTTAAAGGCACCCGAACAAGTCCATATAATATGTCTGATCACCGCATTGTCAATTTCAACAAAAGCCCGGTAATAACAACAATCTAATATTGATAATGTATTTAGAAAAATAATTCATTTGAGTCGAAGATGTCTTCTGTAAACGTTCAGGTTAGCAGGTTATTTTAAAAATCAAATTTGATCATTTATGCCGCAGGTGTAAGATGTTTTGGTAATTTTATTTACGAGTGGACCAATGGGCGAATGCATTATGGGTGATTAGGTATATTGAGTAAACCGTACCGATAGAGTCACGATAGTCCGACACAGATTAGCACATGTGTTTACGCCACCGGTGTAATTGGGGGACATGTCTCTATTCCGAAGGTTCGCTATCCCGAAGGTCCACTATTCCGAAGGTTCTCTATTCTGAATATTCGCTATTCTGAAGGTTCACTATTCCGAAGGTTCGCTATTCCGAAGGTTCTCTATTCCGAAGGTTTTTGTTATATTAAGGTTAATTCTATATTCTAAAGTATTGAGAGGGTTCATTATCACGAAGAATCTTTTTATGAAGGAAATAACTTAAAACATTAAATGTGATTTTGTTTTGTTCTCGCGGGTTTTCTTGAGTTTAATGTCATTACGTATGACCTTATTTCTCATTACATATTCACGCCACGCAGCCCACACAATTGCTATGTTTCCATGCGATTTAATGTCATTACGTGTGACGTAATATCTCAATAATCTCAATAATGCGCCAGCTAAAGGCGGAGTATAACAGTGGGGCTATAACGCTTAATGAATACTGGAGGCTATAACAAACTGCGTAGCAGAAGATCGCTGAATAGACGAGTATGAGATGAACCTAACTGCAATTGTGACTTTGTATTGACTTTAAAGGCCCACTTAATTTTCGATTCATCGATTTTTTGATAGTATATACGGTTTTCATAACAATTTATGCCATAAAATTTGAATAAAATACTGTAATTCATCACCATTTGAAACGCAGAATACTTCTATCTCCTTGTTTGAAACACCCTTAAAAATCGGCGTCAAGTCGTGCGTATAACTAGCAATTAGCAACTAGCATGTCCCTTTCGGTTTTCCATAGATTTCGACGTAATTTGATACTTAGGGGTACTTGTGTCCGGGAAGTGTTTTGGACGGATCAAATCGTGACCCTGACCTTGACCTTCAAAATGGTCAATTCAAGGTCAAATCGGGTAAAACGGACGGATTTCGACGAAATTTGATACCTAGGATACCTTTGGCCGGGGAGTGTTTTGGACGGGTCAAATCGTGACCCCGACCTGACATTTAAAACAGTCAATGCAATGTCAATTTGGGTAAAACGGACGGATTTCGACGAAATTTGATACCTAGGGATACTTTTGTCCGGGGAGTGTTTTGAACGGGTCAAATCGTGACCCCGGCGTGACCTTGACCTTCAATATGGTCAATCAAAGGTCAAATCGGGTAAAACGGATGGATTTCGGTGAAATTTTATACCTATGGGTACTTTTGTCGGGGGAGTGTTTTGGACGCGTCAAATCATGACTCCGACCTGACCTTGACCTTCAAACTTGTCAATTAAAGGTCAAGTCGGGTAAAACGGACGGATTTCGACGAAATTTGATACCTAGGGGTACTTTTCTCCGGGGGGGGGGGGTGTTTTGGACGGGTCAAATCATGACCCTGATCTGACCTTGACTTTCAAAATAGTCAATTCAAGGTCAAATCGCGCCTTTCGCCGGAAATCAGATGGGAAACAGCCCGGACGAAGTCGGGCCCATCAGCTAGTGTAATAAAGAAGACAGTTTGAAGAATGTAGTGTATAACACGAGAAACGGGAAAACTTGATATATGGAAGTATGCAAACTTCCCACATGAAATTTGAAAGCTAGTTTATATTATAATTATATTATAATTTATATTTATGGCTAATAATATGATCTTGGTGGCGTTACCATTTCTGACTATGGTTTTCTTGTTTAATATGCATTTACTTTATGTCTAGCCATAAACTAGTTTACGAATTACCACGTACTGGACGTAATCAAATTAATTGACGGATAGTGGATTGGACAACGCATGGCACACTGTGCCGCACACATCGTGTATTGTTGATACTGGGCAGGAACTCAAGCCACTCACTGACTATACAATAAAATTAATGAGTATCTGGGACTATATTTTGCATATAATATAACATGTATTCGATACATTTGCCTGAAATCTGTACACAAAAATATCTCGATGACTCAGGGTGACTTGCTTTCTATTTTTGCATTCCGGCTTATCTGCCATCTAGCATTACTTCATACTCAGCAGACAGTCAAATAATGAAATCGTGTTACCTTATTCTACGAAGCAGAGAATATAAAAAGCCAACAATAACATTTAAGTACAGAACCCCTTTAAGAAATACGCTGACCGTACAGTCGTGCTCTACCAAAGTATAGACGTTTCCGGGGAAACTTAATAGAAGTGTACAGGTTTTTAAATGACCACTACAACGTTGATACTCGATCATGAACTATTCCAGAAAAGTTTGTCCGATAAAACTAGAGGTCACCAATGGAAGTTACAGAAGCGAACAGTGCTAAAGGACTATGGGAAATACTTCTTCACACAGAGGGTAATAGAACACTGGAACGCGTTACCAAACCAAATCGTAGCAACACCATCTCTGAAGGAATTTAAAATGTTAATAGATTCATATTTCCACAACAGGCGATATATATATAACGATGTCAATGACAGAACTCTACCAGCATAACATAATTTCAATCCATTATGATTGTGACATTTTTACCAATACATTTTCATTAGTACTGGAACAAAAAGTCGAAAGACTTGTTCCATGATTATGATGATGATGATGATGAAGACAAGTATAATTATGTACGACTAAAAGTCATGGATTACTTTAAAACTGAATTAATTCATTTACGTTATTCTATACATGTATGTTATTATGTGAAAGGGGTAAAATTCATGGCGACTTACTCCCCAAACATTGATGATGACGATGAAGACAGTCAATGACTGTGCATGGGGTCGCTCACCAGACTAAAAACTGGGACTGAAGACTAGGCTACAATAGTCAGTACTTTTCAAACCAAGTCTAAACAGGGACACATGTAGAGGGTCTTCGTTGAACGGTGGAGGGAGGTGTCCATCTTGCAATGTATAACTGCACACCACTCCCCCTCCCCAATAGATCGATGCCCATTACCTCCCAACTGGACCAAACTAAATTACAACTGGTACTTCAAGATCTCCAGCTGTTGGAAATTGATCAAAACCTTACTGATAATACCGGTATATATCGAAATTATTACATGTAATATAGGAATCTATATACAAGTACCAAACATGAATGTATAGATATAGATCCATTTATCTAGTAGTTTAAAAGGGTATATTATAGAAGTTGAAGTGAGTTCATTTTCCTTAAAATGCACTTGGGTGAATTCGGGACCGACAATTTGTTCGGTATAGAGTGGGATTAAGTTACAAAATTTTGGAAATGGTTGTCAACAAGGAACCTCTGATTAATTGTTGCGTGAAATCATCAACATAATAATTAAGACACATCATTATCACAGATAAAAAGGAGTTAATAGCCTGTATAAACATAATATTGCAACACCTGCCTGTATAACTGCATAGAACACAGCACACGAATCACACAAATACTCCTTATACAGAGCGGCAAGGACCCCATATTTTTCGACTTAATGCACCCACCCTACACATGAGATTTTGATATAACATTTTAACGCCTGTAATATGGGGCATCTGATAGGCCGTGCTGTGGTTACCAAAAGTGGTGCATTTATGGTGAAAATCCCAGTTTCCATGGCAACCACTAAGATTTCAATGAAATTGTGGAAATGATCAATATTAGATCTGAAATGAATTTATATTTATACAGAATTATTTGCCGGCTATAGCCCGATAAATTGATGCAAAGGTCACTTGTCTGTGAGGTCAAGGTCATTTGTTAAGGGTCAAGGTCATCAAACAATAAGTGATTTTATAAGGTATATTATGAAATATGTTTCTTATCAGACAATCACACACCTGCTTTTCAGAATAGGATAGTCACCATAAGTATCATAAATATCTTAAATATACCTTGTGTATGTGAGGGTGTGTAGAGTGTGTGCGTATGTGTGTGTGTATATATATATATATATATATATATATATATATATATATGTAGGCCTATTTTTATGTTGAGTTTTTGATGACCGGTCATCCGTATCATTTCGACCACACGCTACTACCGTGTGATCGCAAATACATAATTTATGAGCCGCTTGTTGACACTTGAACCATTTAAATTTTTGGATCATGCGCTAGTCTGGTTATATGTTGGTTATGGATATCGCCATACATCTACTGGTAGCCAAAACGACAGTTCCAATTTCAGAGTTGCAAAAGTATCCACCTATTTATTCTTTATCACCAATAGTTTTTTGTCAGGTTCTACTCAGAATTTGAAACAATCTTTAAAGATGCATAATCTGAATTAACGCTCGCAAATTACTATTTCCTTGGCTTCGGCAGTAAAAATATTTGATTCGAGTCGAGGAACCAGCCCATCAAAGCTCAGAGTGATCAGATATCGATGTCTGAAATCAATTTTTTTTTTCACCACCGATAATTTTAGGTGGCCCAGTAAACAGTTGGCGAGAAGACGGTCTCGGACCAAATTGCGGATGAAGATGGATAACTCTAAGATCCAGTGGATTTTTTGTGCCAGATATTTGACAAACCGGCAAAATTTCGTTAAACAAAATGTTGATAAATAACAGGTTTTGTGCAATTTTATACTATAGTTGACTGTGGTTAGCATTAGTTTTGGGCAATTACTCGATTCTGATAACTGAAGCGGCAGTTCAAAAAATGTTGTTGTTGGAATCTGATGATATGGGTACCATTGGGATTGAGTACCATGAAATTACGCACACATGCTGACTGAACTATATATAAAACAAATTTAGGGATTTAAAACAAAGTTTATAACACATTTTTTTATTCAAAGTATGGAAATTACAATTCAAACAGATCACGTCACATCTCAACTCTTGGCATGCCAGGGACCAGCTTATATACCAATCACTCATTGATGACACCTCAATGGAGCCCCAGACAGTGAGAACGAGCACTGATGTCTGTCGTCTGCTTGGGTCGGTGTGAGGTTACACATGTGAGTGTTATCAAAATTAAACCATTTCTATACTAAACACTCATTGACGAGTAGTTCACTTAGGATATATTCATATAATAAGTTCAACAAACGACGATATGAACTTATTATCTGAACAGTTCCCACCACTCGATCAATATGAACCTTCTACTCTTGTATTATGTTTTTTTTCTGTCTGTCGTCTACTTAGGTATCATGAACACCCCTTCAAATTAGAAGTAGACCATTTCATATACTTTTATCAACGATGGGAGAAGTCCTTTAGTATAGTATGGGTTAAATATATATATGGAGAACTAACTTCTCCACACTCACGTATACGTATACGTACCAGGACGAAGTGGAGTGTGAGAGAAGTCACAATTTTGGGCTGAAGTTAACACAAATCAACACTAACCTTCTTGAATATCCAATAAGTAATATGTATACATGAACCCATATAATAATACAATATAATCATGTTTATTTCTGAATATCTCACTGTAAGCATTATGTTTGTAACTATTTAACAAATATACAATCAATCAATCAATCAATCATCCTACCACAATCCGTATTATCCAATAAGTAATATGTATCCATGAACCGTTTTATCATCCAATTATAATCCGCATTATCCGATCAGTAAAAAAGAACTCATTTATATACTATTGCAATATAAGTATAAAACACTTTAAAGGGGAAGGAAACTATCGCATAACTAAAATGGATGCGCGTTAAGCAAGCTGTTCTCTCTTCGTGTGTAAAATTTCAGCGCAAATCTCCAAACAAGATCGGAGATATGGCGTCTCAAACTAACCCGCGCAAGCAATTACGCCAGTAACTTATTTAACGCGGCCATTTTGGAAGAAATATTATCTCCTTTTATAGTTAGTGACGTCACGGCCTCACTTGGTTGCTTAACCCTTTGAAACCGACTGGCCGCAAAAGCGGCCAGCCAGAAAACGTTCATACACCCGACTGGCCGCAAAAGCGGCCAGCAGCATTCATACGTGACATCATAAACCTATGTAGCATGGGTATACATGTTATAACCATTGGTATATCCACTTATATCTATGTAAATGATCCCAAGGAACTTCAGCAGTGCCATGGGTGCATGTGTATGAGTTTGTTGTCGACTAGTTGGGGTAGAAAAACATGCGCATGCGCACAGCGCAGAATTCAACAAACGTATATTATTAGAAGCGATTCGGGTAAAGTTCTACATTGTTGCGCGGTTCGCAGGATTGTAGAAAGACACCATTTCGATCACTCTTTTTGGTTTAAATTAGTATTGCATACATAATCAGTGTTCTGTCATATGTGAGGAAGGCGCACGCAGTTTCTTATTTGAGTCTATTTGTTTCGCGCATGCGCATAGGATAAAATGATAAATGTATGGATTTTGTGTGAAATGATACAATCACATCAAGGATCTCCATAGTACATAAATTTGCGTTATACAGCTGCACGTTTTGACATTGCACCAGAGTAGTACTGTGGAAATGGGCTGCATGGTCACAATACCATCTAGTCCGATCTACTTGCGCGTGCACATTACAAACACGTGGTCAAATCGTGCATTATTGAGCAATTATGTAAAGTTTAAGACTCGTGTCACCATTTGAACATGACCATCACCGTGCCATATAGGCGATGTATAAAACGGGACGTAATGCCATTGAATGCACAGGGAAGTTGTGTCATTCGATCACTTGGACTATATGCTTAGCAACCATTGATACCGTTAAATACAAACTACATGTAGTTTCAATCTTCTGACCTGATGTATCTCCAGTTTCACAATAGGGTATTGACTGCATAGAAAATGCCGTTTCTCAGCGAGGAATTATACGACGCTATAAGCTATAATTGCATTATACTTTCAGTTCCGGGTAGTTGCGTAGAAACCGTTATCAGGGAGTGACCGTGTGGCAAAGTATACCGTTCTAAAAAAAATACACAGTGGCCCATGGGAACATGTATACCTGTAAAATTTCAGACCTCTAGCACCATTTGAACATAACCATCAGCATGTGCATGCCAAGAATGTCTAAATTGGGGCATAATACAATTGGATTCGCAGGGCACTGGTGTCATTCGATCATTTGGGGTATTTGCTTAGAAACCGTTGCTACCCTTAAATACAAGTTAGGATCAGACGTCTGGCCAGATATATCTCAAATTTCACAATAGGGTGTTGACTGCATCAAAAACGCCATTTCGTTGGGTTGAATTACGACCGTAAAAGCTATAATTGTATTTTACTTTCAATATCGGGTAGATGCCTAGCAACCGTTACCAGGGAGTGACCACGTGGCAATGTAACCATATCGTAAAATAATCAGTGGTCCATGGGGAACATACACCTAAAGTTTCAGAAATTTGACACCACTTGAACATAAACAACACCATACATCTAAACACTGGCCACAATGTAAAAAATACCACTGGGAGCCCAGGGTCAGGGTGTCGATCGTTGTGGGGAGCCAGGGTTCAAAGGGTTAACGCTAAACTGTATCGCGTAGTCTGTTTTAAGATATGAAAATAAATAAAACATCAGATTGAATGTCTGTTGTGCACAATGAATGATTATCTGTTGTGAATGAATTATAGTTTAATTCGCGAAAGATTGTTTGGTTGGCATATTTGAACATATAGAATGAGTTTGGCCGAGATTGTCACATTCAAATGTTATCCGACCATTAGGCTAACTGGCCGTAAACCAATTGTTCAAGTTATAACGTAAATAATTTATGGCTTATAATACATGTATTTAGTCTTCAATATGATGTGATTGCTTGGATTTTGCGCATAAGAACAAAAAACACGCCGAAATTATTTTATTGTGGTAGCCTTTATACATTTCTGTACAAAGGATAAGTAACGCAAAGTGAGGCCGTGACGTCATGATCTTATAAATATGGACGCGCCGTAACTAGCAGGAGTTTTATATTACGCGATGTGATAATGTTGTGTTTGAGCATAACTTAGAACTGAGAGGTGTTTTATCGCACCATGGTTGATATACCAAATATATTAACGGCCTGATTTGTTGAGGATTTCCTTCCTCTTTAACCCTGCTAGTTACATTGATCTGCGCTGCTTATTTTCTGCTTGGATCTATACCATCTGGAACAACATAGGGGAATTAATTTTCATCTTTTCGAAAAAGAGGCACATTTCAGGGAGAATATATATGCTGAATCCCTCTTCCTGCGTGTCATACGTCCATCCCGATGCACCCCCCCCCCCATCGATCACACCACCGTCATACCACAGGCGCTGCCGTGCATGTGACCACCCAATGCCCACCACAACCGCAGGGGCTGCCGTGTGACCACACCGCTGCACTCTCCCACCCCACCACTCACACTACTGTCAAACCACAGGCACTGCCGTATGACCACCCCGCTGAAGACGTCAGCGATGTTCCCAGTTTCGGGCATTCGTTCAGCAGCTCGCATTCATATTTTTCGTCTGTCATCAGTCTTGAGTTGAATGAGTAGCAGTATGTTTGTTGTGCGCATTTTGATGCGCACGCGATGACTGAGCTGACATTCAGAGCTGCACGGAGCTGTGATATGGTGTTTCGGTTCTGTGGTGCGAAGCAATATTTCTCTGAAACATACAATAAATACACATATAAGAGGTGGTCAATAAACCATGGACGTTAATACAGATTTATACGGTTCGGCCGCGCGCATTCTGTAACTTGTAACTGCGCGCATTGATACATTCATTTTGCTTGTATGTATATGCTTTAATTGTCAAATCTATTAGTTTGTTGGATGATGATGATGACGATGCTGATGTAAGTGACCACATTGTATATATGTACATATCCATGTTCTGCATTAATTTGCAGCGATGACAATTAAAACAAATTAAAAATATGTATGCTTTAATTGTCAACGCTGCAAATTAATGCAGAACATGGATATGTACATATATACAATGGGGTCACTTACATTGTCATCGTCATCATCATCACCATCATCCAACACACTAATAGATTTGTGCACAGCAGGTAAATCGCAATCACTTATGGTACGAGTAATCGCAATATTCCCCCTCCTTTGGGTTCTTTTCGATGTCGCCTGATAACATGAGGGTTAGAAAGATCAGAATGAACCATATCTTCAGATTGAGTGTTCAGAAATAGCATTTTAAGAGTCTGCCATTTTTTGTCACCTGATGTTTGTGAGTTTTCTTCCTCATGTCGAAGACTCAAATCGCTATACCCTATATACTGCTGTGTCGAACAAGTCATAACGCTGTTTTAGTCTGTGATTCGATATGAGTCTCGGGGAGCGATTGAGTCCTGGACTTGCATGTGGAAGATCCGTCGTATATATAGAGCTGAGTTGGTGTTGCCACCAGTCCTGGCATCCGTATGTTACATTGATGTGCATGCGGGAGGGAATAGTTCGGTTGGTTGGTGGAATCCGTGTGTTAATTGTACAAAACATGCAAGCAACATGATAAGATGTGGACATAAATGAAAACATGACAATAACAAAGATGGAGAGATGATGATATGACATATTAATGGTTTGGCGTGGTTTGCATGGGTTCGAGACGTGGGGGGGGGGGGGGGTTCTTCATTTATGTGCGATGTTCAGCATGTCAAGCAAGCAGAGATTTTGGAGAGAGAAAGATAGAGAGAGAGAGAGAGAGAGAGAGAGAGAGAGAGAGAGAGAGAGAGAGAGAGAGAGAGAGAGAGAGAGAGAGAGAGAGAGAGAGAGAGAGAGAGAGAGAGAGAGAGAGAGAGAGATGAGAGAGAGATGAGAGAGAGAGAGAGAGAACGAACTGTAACTCTAACGCCTGTCCACGTGTTCGTCTGTTTCATAACTGGTATGCAAATGAGTATTCCATAGAATGCCGTCTTTGGCAACAAATAAATTATCTATATATAAAAGAGTATAGTATCTGTCTGTCTGATTGTCTACCAGTCCCGATGAACCCATTGCAATCAAATTCGGTGTGGTGACTCGGTGTACCCTGGTGGATGTTAAAACGTCGTTAGTTTTTCACAAATTTGATTTAAACAAATTTAATTACAGGGAGCACAGGCCCCTAATGCACAAAGGGGCCATAATATATATAATAACATATATTATTTATGCAAGAGGTCTTATATGGGCGGCCATTCGGTCGGAAATTACGTGAAATAAAAGTTAATGGCTGTTTGTGAAACAATTACATGCATCGCACATTCAATAGCAATCTATTTCAAACCAATTATAGTCTCCAGTTTCAAACCAATAGTCGTTCTTGGATTCAATAAGAGACAATTCCGTTTTAATAGATATAGATTCATAATCAATGTTGACCGATGCAGAATTAATGTGCTATTTTAATTTAATAGTATTCATTGTTCAACTAATATATAATAATAAACAATTGGTACAGCTATCGCATGTTCAATAAACGTACATTCCGTTTCAATAGCCATATTTTCTTAATCAATAGACATATTTCAAACCAATAGTCTATTTCCCACGATAAATGATTGTCGTTATCAAACTAAAAGACCTTATTGTAAAACTAATAACTTATTGTAAAACTAATAACTAAAACCGTAATTAACTTTTTGTAAAACTAATAACTTATTGTAAAACTAATAGACCTTATTGTAAAACTAATAACTTATTGTAAAACTAATAACTAAAACCGTAATTAACGCTAGAGGTCTCTGGTGGCTATGTTAAAGAAACTTTGTTCATGTGACGTCAGAAATATATAAATAAACATGGGAATTCCCAATGTCGTGTCGGTGTGAGGATTTGCAGTAGGTCCCTATTTGCGGATGTCCCTTTGTGGAGGTCCCCGAATTCGCGAAGATCCCCATAACATGGGCGAAATATGTTGATTTTAATGAGGGAACGGGTGCGTATATATAAATTGATACGTACTTTAAACAAATAACGAACGATCATCATAACAGTGGTTTGTTCTATCAATTATATACGTCGAGTTCACTTGGTGCAAATCAAACGACGATAAATATTCACTATATAGATCTATATGTCCTCGTATGACAAAAGGACTCCTTAAATTTGTGAATAATATGAAGAATATTTATTAGATGTTATTTATTAAGTCAATCAAATAATATTATTCATTAACTAGCACTTATATATATATACTCCAGGAGATTGCTGCGCGGGTGTCCTGATCACGCAAATTAAATCGCGGAGATCCCTCAAATCGCATTCATAATTCACGGAGTTCCTTCTAAATTGGCAAAACGAACAACTTTAAAGAAGGAAAGTGGTGTATATTGGGTACCTTTAAGACAAATTCAACGAATAATAAATAATAATAGTTTTATTCATCAATTATATTCGCGGATATCCCTTTGTGGAGTTGAATATTATATCACGATAAAATATTTGCGGAAGTCCCCATATATAATACATGTCCATGCATGCCCGGAGGTCCCATTATAATTTGTGAATAGGATGAAGAATATTGGATGTTTTTCAGTCAATTAAATAATATTATTCATTAACTATAGTGCCTACATGTATACAAAGAAGACGCTGTGTGCATGGCTGTCGACCCCATCGCACTATTATACTAAAATACGTCTCAATTGACATATACACAGCCGAACCCCTTAAATTTGTGAATAAAATGAAACACACTGCATAGATGTTATTCAGCCAATTAAATAATATTATTCATTAGCTAGCGCATATGTATATACTCCCGCAGAAAGCTGAGCGGATGTCCCGATCACGCAAATTATATCGCGGAGATCCCTCAACTAGCATTCATAATTCGCGGAGTTCCCTCTGTAAATTAGCAAAAGGAAGGGAATTACATTATATACTCCAGGAGAACGTTGTGCGTGTGTGTTCCGATCCGGCAAACAAATCGCGGATGTCCCTCAACTCGCATTCACAATTCGCGGAGGTCCCTCTAAATTAGCAAAATACACAACTTTATAAGGAAAGTGGTGTAAATTGGCTAATTAACACATATATTTTAACGAATAATAAACAAAAATGACGTAATTAATCAATTATATTTGTGGAGGTAATATTATTTAATTGGCTGAAAAACGTCAATAATCAATTTTCTCCATCTTATTCACAACTTAAAGGGGACCTCCGGGCATGCATTTTCGGGCACGTATATCGGAATCTCCGCAAATTCTTATCGCCGTTTTCAATCTCCGCAAAAGGGAGCTCCGCGAATATAATTGATGAATTAAGCCATGATTGAGTATTATTCGTTGTATTACAGTAACTAACCAATATGCACTACTTTCCTTTGTGTGTTTTGCCAATTAGAGGGATCTCCGCGAATTGTGGATGCGAGTTGAAGGACATCCGCGATTTAATTTGCGCGATCAGGACACCCACACAGCGTTCTCCTGGAGTACATGCAGGCGTTATAGTTAATGAATAATATTATTTAATTGACTGAACAACATCAGTAATCAATATTCGTCATCTCCACACAGCGTTCTCCGGAGTATATATAGGCGCTAGGTATGAATAGTAGTATTTAAATGACTGAAAGACACCAATAATTATTGATAAAGGGACCTAGCTCCGGGCATACAGGGTCACGTTTACATGGGGACGACCGCAAATTCTTATCGTCGTTTTCAATGTCCTCAAAGGGACCTCCGTGAATATATATTGATGAATTAAACCATTATTATTTATTATTCATTGAAGAATATGTATTAACTATAGCCAATATACACCACCTTCCATCTTTAAAGTTGTTTGTTTTGCCAATTGAGAGGGACCTCCGCGAATTGTGAATGCGAGTTGAGGGACATCCGCGAATTAATTTGCGTGATCATCTCCGGGAGTATATATATAGGCGCTAGCTAATGAATAATATTGACTTAATAACATCTAATAAATATTTTTCATCTTATTCACAAATTTAAGGAGTCCTTCTGGCATACGAGGACATATAGATCTATATAGTGAATATTTATCGTCGTTTGATTTGCACCATGCAAGTGAACTCGGCGCATATAATTGATAGAACAAACCACTATTATGATTATCGTGTCGTTATTTGTTTAAAGCACGTATCAATTGACATATATACGCAACCGTTCCCTCATTAAAATCAACATATTTCGCCCATGTTAGGGGCTCTGCGAATGCGGGGACTTCCGCAAAGGGACATCCTCAAATAGGGATCTACTACAAATCGTCACACCGACATGACATTGGGAATCCCCATGTTTATTTATATAGTTCTGAAGTCACAAAGTTTCTTCAACATAGCCACCAGAGACCTCTAGTGTTAATTACGGTTTTAGTTATTAGTTTTACAATAAGTTATTAGTTTTACAATAAGGTTTATTAATTTTACAATAAGTTATTAGTTTTACAATAAGTTAATTACGGTTTTAGTTATTAGTTTTACAATAAGTTATTAGTTTTACAGTAAGGTCTATTAATTTTACAATAAGTTATTAGTTTTACAATAAGTTAATTACGGTTTTAGTCATTAGTTTTACAATAAGTTATTAGTTTTACAATAAGGTCTATTAGTTTGATAACGATAATCATTGATCGTGGGAAATCGTCTATTGGTTTGAAATATGTCTATTGATTACGAAAATATGGCTATTGAAACGGAATGTACGTTTATTGAATATGCGATAGCTGTACTAATTGTTTGTTATTAGATATTAGTTGAACAATGAATACTATTAAATTAAAATAGAACATTAATTCTACATCGGTCAACATAGATTATGAATCTATATCTATTAAAAACGGAATTCTCTCTTATTGAATCCAAGAACGACTATTGGTTTGAAAATGGAGACTATTGGTTTGAAATATATTGCTGTTGAATGTGCGATGCATGTAATTGTTTTCACAAACCACCATTAACTTTTATTTCATGTATTTCCGACCGAATGGCCGCCCATAGTCTTGCGTAATCAGGATGTAGATCCTTCTGACGTGCACTAGCTGACAACTATAAGAAATCTCAGTTGGGATGAGTGAGTAAGAAAAAGGAAACTAGGATTTTATTATTTCTCACCTGTGGAAATGAGTTTTTCAGCATGGACTTCTACCTCACACACCGACAGTGTTGTGTATCCCATTGCCTGAATCTCTACTCGATTACCATCGATTGGAGGAGAACATGTGATGACCACCACCTCTCCCAATGAACCCGGTCCAGCATAAACATCACACATTGTCATCGATCCAGGGTATCCAACCCTTATTTGAAGGTTTTGGAGTTTGTTGGCCTCAGCTGTTGAAAATATGTTATATTGAAAACATGCACATAACGTTATAATTGCACCTGTTTTGTTGGTATTGTAATTTAGAATACGTAGTATATGCACATATATCACACGAAACCCCTATTATATCATTTAACAAGACAGTCAATGACTGTGGGGTCGCTCACCAGACTGCAAAGACTGATAAGACTGGGACTCTGGAGACCAAAACAGTGAGCACTTTTCATAATCACTTTAAAAGAAGTAGATTTAAACAGGATATGTGGCTAGAGAGACTTCAAGTATGTAGCTTGGTAAAAAACCACCTTGAAATCGCCAACTGTACACTACTGATCACCCCCCTCCTCCAGCTCAACAAGTCCCCTCCCGACCGGGATCCAGACTCCCAAGTCTTAGGTTGGAATTTCACAACCGACACCTCAAACTTTCTCAATTGTTGGAAATTTCCAATCTCACAAGCGCCTTTTTCTAAAACCATTTAAACATGTTTGAAGCCCAATTATCCATGGACCCAAAACACAATACATGTATGTCAGACCAATCAGTCAGGTGGTTCCAAGGTAGATGTTTTAATGAATTTGGTATTTCTATGATTTTATTGGACACAAAAGTGTTAACTCCCCATAGACTGCCATTTCTTGACAGGTTGACCTCATTTTAACAAATCTGTATCTCAGTCACTAAAGGATCTTCCTGATTCCTCCATACTATATGTAAGCTAAATAGTCCAAAATCCCTTGAGAAGACATTTTAAGAATTACTATAGAGACATATAGTTATGTCCCTGGTCCCACCCTTTTAACCTGGTGACCCCATCTGAATAAATTTGAATCCCAGACACCAAAGAACCCTTCATACATATCATAAATGTCAGTCAAATAGACATGATGGTCCTTGTGAAGGAAGCATATTAAGAGGGAAACTGTCCTTCGCTTGGCCCCTATTTGACCAGGTGACCCCATTAAAAAAATCTGAATTGCAGTCAAGGAAGAACATTCCATTCTATATAAGCCAACTAGTTCTTGCAAACATATTTTAAGAATTACTATGTAGTGAAATAGTTAAGTCTCTTGCTCTGCCCTTATTTGACTTTGTGATCCCATTTTCGCAAATCTGATAAGGATAAAAATTAAGTTCCCCAGTTGAAGTTGGTGATATTCACCCATTGGGCACCTCATTTATGAATTTTATCTTCTGCAAATTAGGGGATATAGAAACTTCCTAGAAGGGAAATTTAACTAACAACAATGTAAATTTGATACTATAGATACTTCCCAGAAGATGAGGCCTAAGCAGAATGAGGTCGTCAGAGGGTGAATTTGGTGATGCTAGCCTGCTGTGCCGGATAGCATCACAAAAAGCGTGTCTGTTCCTACATTGTATATGCCTGGCCTCAAGCAACACAATGTATTATACAACAAGCCTTGAAATAGTGTGATAGTGTGTCTGTCATTTGCAGAGTGAGGTCCCCAGAGGGTGAATTTAGTGACGCTAAATTCACCCTCTGGGGACCTCATTCTGATAAAGTCCTAGAATAAAATTGAATTTCCCCATTTGAAGTTGGTGATGTTCACCCATTGGGCCCCTCAATTATGAATTTTATCTTCTGCAAATTAGGGGATATAGAAACTTCCTAGAAGGGAAATTTAACTAACAACAATGTAAATTTGATACTATAGATACTTCCCAGAAGATGAGGCCTAAGCAGAATGAGGTCCCCAAATGGTGAATTTGGTGATGCTAGCCTTGAATCAAGCTTTGAAATAGTCTGTCTGTTATTTGCAGAATGAGGTACCCAGAGGGTGAATTTAGTGAGGCTATCCTGCACAGCGGGCTAGTATCACTAAATTCACCCTCTGGGGACCTCATTCTGATAAGGCCCTCAACTGCTATGGAAGACCTAGAATAAGATTTGAAGTTCCCCAGTTGAAATTGGTGATGTTCACCCATTGGGCACCTCAATCATGAATTTTATCTTCTGCAAATTAAGGGATACAGAAACTTCCTAGAAGGGAAATTTAACTAACAACAATGTAAATTTGATACTATAGATACTTCCCAGAAGATGAGGCCTAAGCAGAATGAGATCTTGATACTCTAGATACTTCCCAGAAGATGAGGTCTAAGCGGAATAAGGTTCTCAGAGGGTGTATTTGGTTATGCTAGCCTGCTGTGTAGGATAGCGTCACTAAATTCACCCTCTGGGGACCTCATTCTACAAATGCCAGGCACTCTTTGAGAAAATGAAATTAATCTGATTTTAATGACCACTGAGTGATAACATAAACAACAAGGGTGCTTCATTGATAACACCATTAATCTCATTTAAATTATGGATGACATGAATACACTCCCTGGGGAGTCATGTCATGTCTATCAGTTCATAGGAGAGTTTCCTTGTAATGGGAATTTAAATAAATATACTTTATTTACCTGTGAGTTAGGATATGAGATAGGGTGGAATGCTGTTGGTTGGGGGTGGGGTTCTGGGTCATGTGGGGGGGGGGTGATATTTTTTGTTTGTATGTTAAATGATCAAGGAGTTCCTGAATTTTTTATTATTTTTTTGGGAATTATGGCCCTGGCTCCACCACTATTTGACCCAGTGACCCCATTTGAACAAATCTGAACCCCAGTCATTCAATGACCCCACATACCAAATATAAACTAAATCGGCTTAATGGTTATTGACAAGAAGTCGTTATAAGAATTACCAAGGAGGAATATAGTTATGGCCCTGGTTTCGCAACTGTTTGACACAGTGATCTCATTTTAACAAATATTAATGACAGTCACCTAGGGAACAACCACCCCAAATATGATCAAAATGCAAAAATGTAATTTTTTGGTTTTTAGAGTTATGTCCCTGGCTCTGCCCCTAATTGACCCAGTGACCCAATTTGAACAAATCTGATTCCCAGTCACCCAAGGTTCCTCAGTACCAAATATAAGCTAATTCGGCCCAATATTTTTGTAGAAGAAGTCATTGTAAGAATTACTATGAGTTATGGCCCTGGTTTCTCAACTAATTGACCGGGTGACCTCATTTGAACAAATCTGAACACCAGTCACCCAAGGACCCTCCATACCAAATATTAGCTAAATCGGCACAATGGTTATGGACAAGAAGTTGTTGTAAGAATTACTGTGGAGGAATAAAATTATGGCCCTGGTTTCGCAACTATTTGACCCAGTGACCTCATTTGAACAAATCTGAATGAGAGTCACCTAGGGAACATCCACACCAAATATGAACCAATTTGGTATGATGGTTTCAGAGGAGAAGATGTTTTTTAAAAAAGTTGACGGACGGACAGACAGACATACGGACAGACGGACGGACGGACGGACGGACGACGGACGAGGAGTGATGACTATAGCTCCACCGGAGACTTCGTCTCAGGTGAGCTAAAAAGCCATTACATATCTCCTTATCTCTCACCAGTGATGAATAGGCGCGTGCTTCCCGGGATCACGCCAACAAAATTTACATTGATTTCGGCGGAGTAATACTATTTCGAAAAGCCGCGCATGACACCAACACCAGACATTGCAAAACTTATTGCTTTGTTCATTAAAGTTAAATTCTTGTCCAACTTCGTCTCACTGACGAAAAGAGATACAAAATCACAGAGGCAACTTGGGGGCTCTATTTTCCGTTGCAACCAGAGCGCGCAATACTGTCGTACACGCCTATGAAGCGTCTCAGCCAACGCTGTAAATGTATGCATTTTGCAACTTCTTTTAAGGATTTTGATTTGTTAAAAAGGCATAAAGCTCTAGTTATTGTATGTGATATACAAGATCTTCAACTCGCTATGTTGGGATAATTTGAGGTCTAATAATATTTATTTTACTGAAAATACAACTTCTAAGAGTTGGTCTGCAAACATCGGTTTATACTAAATACATGTTCTCGCATAGAAACGGGCATATTTGAATGATGGTCAACCCTATATTTCACCTCATAAATACACTGGGGTGACAAAGGGAGAATGTACGCCAATTTCAATAAATTCTCTGTAATAACAACGTTCTAATATCGATAATATATAGAAAAATAATTAATTTGAGTCGAAGCTGTCTTCTGTATTCAGATTAACAGGTTATCTTAACATCAAATTTAATATTTAATATACATTTACTTTGTGGCTTCAGCGGGGTGTGAACTCAAGCCAACCACTGATACAATACGATTAATGAGTATCTGGGACTAATATGAATATAATCAGTCTATTTAAACATACACTCAGATTCATAATGATACTGAAGGTCACACTATTTTTTATATGTGGGTATGTAGTTTACTCCAGACTGGAATATAATATAACATTTATTTGATACATTTTCCTAAAAAATGTCCAATAATATCTCAACGACGAGCGATCTATTTATGCATTCCGGCTTATCTGCCATCTGTAAAATAACTTCGTACTCAGCAGTCAGTCAAATGATGGAAATATGGTTACCTCATTCTACAAAGCAACAACAACAACATTAAATTAAATTATAGTACAGTACCATTTTAACTTGCTTTTTGGAATAAGTATCTTAATGAGGTTGCATAACATCGCAGGTTCTTTGGTTGGATACAGATAGTCTCTTCTGATGTAGTAAATTCATCTTCTCACTATTTAGTGGGTGAGTATTGAGCGATTTCCTGAGGTTGCTGGTGCTTTTTATTATATTTACTTTATAGCTGAACAATTCACACAATGTGTCTGCCTTATTCTGATATTTCGTAGCTTTTAATATATTAGGGTTGGATCGCCGGTCTCTTCGTTGGAGGAGTTAGTGCCGAGATCAGACAGATAGCAACTTGCTTTCAAGTTCCCGGGGTGGTTGGTCCAAACCATGTTCTTGTATACCCATATATTTTTTTAGTTTAAACAGGGGGAGGCGGAGAAAAAAGTTCCAGACACGTAGGCTCTTTTTTTTCATTGTGATCATAAGCTAGTTTGGTACCCATGATTCCCCCATTTTAAAAATAAAATATTAGTGGAGTAGATTAAGTCAAATTTTCAAGGCAATTGTTCGAATTGTGACTAAAGCATGAAACTTTGCACATATGTACATATTCACATACTTATTGATATTAGATATGGAGCCACGCTGAAATTTTACTTTAACCCCTCTTTTAAGGGGTTTTCCGAAATTAAAGAGCGTTTCGTGATTATATAATTTATTAAATGTCGTAATTAATCTCACCATGAAATATGCTATTTAAACTTTGCCATATACAGTAAGTATGACTCTGAGATATATAACGCCACATTTTTAGTGTAAAATTTAAACTCCCATCAAGATGGCCGTCAAATTTGACATTTTTTCACGAATATCTTCTAGATAATTTTTTGCTGTATGGAACTGGTTCAGAATTGTGACTTTATTTTTGTATTATTCATATTATAAACTGATCATTGGTGCAATGGAATATGCCATTCATGAGGTCCTAGTCCCTTCCGATCCCTCAAAAATCTTATTTTTACAGAACTCGGTATGAAATTTCACCAAAAGTCACCGGTAGGATTCTAGTCATATTTTAACAAGAAATGGACAGAATTGTGCAAACTAAGTGAGGCGTACCATGACTCATGAATATTTCAACTCAAGGGAACCAAAATTGTCACTTATTCTGAAAATGGCTGCCAAAATGGCGACCGAAACCTGGGAAATGATCAATATTGGCCCAGCATGCCATGTAATCGCTTACAAGTTGTGGTCGATGAATAAAATTGGCTATTCTGTCTTATATACTTTAAATTCTAATATTTCTGATGCAGATTGGTTAAGTGTTACTAATGTAACCACTGACATCAGAATTATTGGATATTTCTATCACAAACTTGACATCAAAATTGGCAAAAAATTACTTTTCAGGTTAGGACCATTTATTCAAGTAAATGGAACTATCTTTGGTATTGATCTGTCTTAACTACGTCACACGAATGTGTTTTTAGACAAAATTACTCAAGATGGCTTCCAAAATGACAACCAATTTGGTATAAAAAAAAAGGTGGATTTTTGTACATATATCCCAAACATTATTCTCTGTTCCCAACAGTTAGCAAATTATAACTCACCTGGTTATTACCATGTTATGCTTACTCCAATGACTACTACATGTTTCATTCCCGTTGTCCCTGTACCTTCTGAGGCATGACAAATTCCTTTTAAATGGTGAACTGTAGTATGAAATTTGCAAGAAATGTCTTCTGGGACTCTGGCGAAATTTTTGAATGGAAATGGGCAGAACGTCTAAACGGAACTGAGTGAAACCATATTATGTGGCTGCTCTTGACAATTAGCACGGAAATCAACTTAACATATGGTGCATATCCAAATGGCCGACAGGGAGTGAATGTGTGGTCATATATATAAGGTGAATAGTTCTACAGGGAGCTATTGTATGGTCACGATATGTGCGAAGTAGTGGCCATATGGTGATGGGCTGGTGTGTCTATGGTGAGATGTATAGGTATACAAGGGGTGACTGTATGGTCATGTGTGAGGTGAATATATATATATATATATATATATATATATATATATAGCTATATATATACATATATATATATATATTCCTAGATTGGATATTAGGGCGACAGTCCTCTTTTGTTCAACAGATTAAAAGCACTAATGTGGACATTTTACTGTCTTCCAAACTTTCTTCCCCTAAAGGCGACGAAATCTGTTTTTTTTAATTCTCGTCCGCACTAGGCGGATGTATTGATGCGCATGTGTAATAAGATGACCGTTATTCCGTGAATATGACCTCCTAATTATATATATATATATATATATATATATATATATATATATATATGTATGCATGTATATATACATACAAGGATTGCGTGTATGGTTAATGAAGTGGTGTATGGGTGTAATGATAGCAGCTGTATGTGTGTTGTTTATGTATATATATAGAGTGACTGTATGATCACGTGTGGGATATACATGCGCACATTGGTTGACTATGTCATGGATGGGTGTACAACTATACATATGTTGGCTGTATGATCATGTGTGGACTGTGTGTGTATGAATAAATAGGGAGTGGTTGTATGCTTATGTGTAATGTATACATGGAATGAATGTACGGTCATGATTGTTGAAGTGTTTTTGCATACCTGGAGTATAGCTGGTGGTCATTGGGTGTGTGTGGGTATATATTAAGTGTCCTTGTGGCCATGGTTGTATATGCGATGTATATGCATCTCTGCCGTGGCTGTATTGCCATTGGTTGGTGTATAGTTATACAGAGAGTAGCTGTATGACCATGGATGGGTTGTGTGAGTGACAGTGAGTATACATCGAGTGGCTGATTTCTCATGGGCGAGGTGTATATGCAAATCTGGAGTGCACGAATTGTTGTGGGGGTATTGGTATATCCATTGGTGATGTGTATACTTATACCTGTATTGACTCTATGGTCATGAGTTGGGTGTATATTTATATCATGAGTGGGTATATGATCATGGGTGTGAAGAAAGGTATACAGGGAGTGACTGTATGGTCAATGGTGAGGTGATGTGTGCGTTGTATTGCTATATCTAGAATGTATGTATGGTCAATGATGAGGTGTCGGTGAATACCTGGAGTGATTCCATAATCGGCATTGGTGGGTGTATATGTACATTGTATATATTTTTGGTTATATTGCCATGTGTGTGAAGTCTGGAGTGTGTGAATGGCCACTGTTCGGGGCCCTGGTATATATAAAAATGGTTGTATGGCCATTGGTCAGGAGTATATGCATACACGGAGTTACTCTACGGTTATGGTTATATGCAGTGTATATGTTTATCTCGAGTGGATATATGGCCATAAATGTGGCAAATAGATATAGAGAGTGAGTGTATATATGGCCAATGGTGTGGCGAATATGTATACAAGAAGTTACTGTACGGCCATATTTGTCATGGGTAGTAGTATACATGGTGTACCCTAATGTCGACTCATGGCTGTGTAGTCACGTGTGTGGTTCACGGGTAAAAGCACTTGTTGTTGTAGGTCATGGATGTGTACAAAGGGAATGGCTACATGGTCATTTGTGTGGTGTTCATGTATAAATAACATGATTGCTTTGTCATGGGTGAGTTTTACAGTTGGGCCTTTGGTGACTATCACTTTCCATAATAACTCAAGTATATGTTAATCGATTGGAAGGTAATGTTAGAGAGTTCTTCATCATGGTGGCCTTTTATATGCACAATGAAGGAAACGGTGTTCACGGCATGATTCAATCAATCTTGATGCTAATGGCCCAGAATTTGATGTTATTAAGCAGTTTTTCACTAATCTCCTTGTTTGACTTTCCAAAAGACCTACAGAAGAGCAGAGAACAATGTCCGGCATATATTTGAAAATATCAACTTTACTACCAAATGTATTGGACATTATGCAAGTCAGCCTGAGTATGTTTTTCTAAAAACACATCAAAGTGAGGTATTTAAGACGGATCAAAACAATAAACACTATAGATAGTTCTCATTGTGACTGATTATGACGCATTTAAGACGGATAAAAACAAACACCAAACACCAAAGATAGTTCCATTTAACTTGAAAATATGGTGCAAACCTGAAAAATGATTTTTGCCGATTTTGAGAGAAAATTCCAATAATTTTGGTAATGTAAAAATAAAACTTATCCAAAATGCATCATAAATGTTGGTATTCAATGTATATATGACAGAACGGCCAATTTGATTAATCATCCACGACTTTTGATCGATTGCATGGCACTCTGGGACAATATTTACCACTTCAATCTTTTGGCCGCCATTTTGACAGCTATTTTAAGCATAAGTGACCATTTTGGCTCCATTGAGTAGAAATATTCATGAGCAATGGTATGCCTCAATTAATTTGCACAGTTCTGCTCATTTCTTGTGGAAATATGACTAGAATCCAAATGGTGATTTTTGGTTAAATTTAATACAGCTTTCTGTAAAATCGAATTATTGAGGGACCGAAAGGGGCTGGGATCTCATGAATGGCATAAAGTCATTGCTCCAATGATCAGTTAACATGAAAAATACAAAATAAAGTCACATGTCCGAACCAGTTCCATACAGAAGAAACTGGTCTAGAAGATATTAGTGACAAAACGTCAAAGTTTTCACTTACGGCTGCCATTTCGACGGTCATCTTGAACCGGGTAGTTCCAATTTCGCCCTAAAAATGTGCCATTATATCTCACAGAGACATACTTACTGTATATGCCTAATTTTAAATCGCAGATTCCATGGTAAGATTAATTTTGACATTTAATAAATTATTATAATCACGAAACGCTCTTTAAATTCGGAAAACCCCTTAAAAGAGAGGTTAAAGTGAAATTTCAGCGTGGCTCCATATCTAATATCAATTGGTATGTGAATATGTACATATGTGCAAAATTTCATGCTTTAGTCACGAAGTGAACAATTCTTTTACTAATCTACCCCACTATATGCACTATATGATCCGATGTATTTTCGGTGACCCATCCCCCGAAAATTTGTGAGAAATATCTACACGATAACATAACCCTTCAGTGTATCATATATGTTTTTCGTTATTGATACTGTGCAATGCTTTGTTACACAGACACAATTGTTAACCTTTGATATGAATTTTAGAACCTTTGCGGCCTCGTTCTGTGCATGGCGAGGAACATGATAAATAAAGATGAGGTTGGACATCAAACCAAAACAATTTGATGTAGAATTATAAACATGTTGTTTGTTATCCATACAGTAATGCCCAAAGTAATTGACCACTTAACCACAGCAGAATTATGGGTAATTTTTCAGGAATTAGTCGGAAATATGGCTTGTTGTCATTCATCGGAAAGCTCTCGCCGAGAGTGGCGGGCAATGGCAGTGGCGGGCAATACCTTTTTGTTCCCAGTTTTCGTTTTAATTAGCATAATGTGATATGATGTATCAAGTTTTATTTTTGTTGTTTCAAATTTTATTTTTACAAAAAGCTTTTTAGTGCCAATTTTTTTGGGGATTTATTCTGTTTAAATGATAGTTTATTTTATTGTGAAATTCAGTTGTTATGTTTGATTAAAACCATTTTGTTAGAACTGGTCGAGCAATTTGTAAGTCACTCAGAGTCACTGGTGAAGTTTTGAATGACACAAATTGTTGGGGTCACAATCTGGAACAGTGATGAATTCTATGCTCCAACAGACGGGTTCAATATGGTTTCTGAGGTGATAACCCACTCGGGACAAAGGAATTGGGCACAAATATTGGGGGGGGGGTAGATATATTACATTAGGAAAGGTTGCGAACGCACCTGTGTTGTCCCCTCTGTTGACGATCTCCACTTTTGATATCGTGAATGCTCTGTCAAGGTCGACTTGCCATTTAGGAGACATCATTAAACCCGTCACCGCACAGTAAGGTGGGGTGAGTACATTGATCGACTGTCTGTCTCCGTCGATGGCATGGGATGCGTCACCATTCGGATCCAGATTCGACTCCGACGCAGTTCCCAAAACAGCCACGTTACACTGAGTCTGTGTTGAATCTGAAATTATCCAATAGGGATGGTTCTCCCCTTTGATATACACACAAAACAATATAAGGTTTGGTATCGCAGATGCTCATAGAAATGGTCATTAAAGGGATACTGTACTCAAATGTTGCTGTTGGTTTCTATAGTCTCTGAGTCGTAGAATAAGGTTACCAGATTTCCATTATTTGAAAGTTTGTTGAGTACGAAGTAATGTTACGAATTGCAGATTAGCCGGAATGCGAAATTAACAATGGTCGTTATCGAGTAATTTTTGTCAGTTATCAAGCAAATGTATCAAATAAATGTTATAGTATATGCATACTGGTCCCATTTACCCATTTAAGTCATTGTAAGTCACTAGTCAGTGGGTGGCTTGAGTTTCAACATAATTGTTCATATGATCATGTGTGCCACACGTTGCCCAATCCACTATCTGTGATTATTTTGATTACGCCTTGTACACGGAAATTAGTAATTCAATTATGGCTCCAGCCATAAATTAAATTTATATCAAAATATTAACTTTGATTTTAAGATAACAAATTACTTAGTATTTTATATATTATCGATATTAGATCGTTGTTATCACCGGCAATTTATTGAAAATGGCGTACAGTACCCCTTTAAGAGTGAATATAACCGACCAACTACAGTACTGAAGTAAGTTAAGCCTACAAAAAAGTACTTGGACGGACTGAGAATATAACTAAAATTGCGCTGACGGTCATAAAAAATAGGCAAACCTTAAGGCCAGAAGTGAGGTAAATAAATCGGGCAAACCTGGTTTTCGATCAATATATTGTTGTTTAAAATAGGTTCGTGGAGTAGGATCGAAGTTGGAAATTCGGTGGATATTCTCGTGAAGTTAGATTGAAGTTCGAAGTTCGAAATTCAGATTGATATTCAAATTCTAATTTGTTTTGCCTCAAGTTCTTGTTTTGTGTCCCAATTCGTGCTCCCCATCTCGAATGTTGGTGAAAAGAGATTTTTTCACTTGTTCTGAGATACCGCCTGACTTGGTCCTTTTCGGCTTATTTTGGTTCAGCTATAGAGGGGGCAGCTGAAACCAGTATGCCGATCGGAACTAAAATGAGGGTGGAATACAATAAAATAGTGTAGTTTATAACTTCATAAACCATTCCTCTTGATTACCGTTTAACGCGTATCCCCTCTGGGCTCAAACGAATTGTTTTCGCCCAAAATTTTCGTATTATTTCTAATAAAAGCTAGAATAGATTTTTTTGTTCCAAAGATGTATAACTAAGCGAAGGACAGACGTGAGTTGCTTTTTCGTTACCGGTATATAAACACTTTGGCTGCAAAATATAGTGTTTTGAACAATTGGTTACGATGCAGCAGCCCAGATTGGAAATTCTCGGATATTTGTTTTACTTAAAGTTCTGATATCTATACCGCCGCACTTTGTCCTTTTCGGCTTATTTGCTGGTTCAGTTAAACTCACAGGGTGGAATACAATAAGAAAGTGTAGTTCATAACTTCATTTATTACATGAACCTCCCCTTATTCCATTCTGGACCATTCACTAAACCCATTCTATAAATAGAGGATCTACAATAGATTCTATTTATCACATGATCCAAAACCTCGACAAACCATACTTAAATCAACAAATGGGACGCGAAACTAAAATCGGCTTCTATAAGGCATGCATGACGTTTTACGTAATTATGCGTTGTCTCCCAGCGTAAAGAAATAGTTCCAGATAAATAAAGACACTTCGGCGTATTTAATGGCGTATATTTAATGACATATCTTTTCAAACTCTTCATTCATTATAGTTTGTTGGAAAAATATAGGAAGCCATAGTATTTTGAAACGTAGCGTACGAAATGTAAACAGACGACAGACCGGAAGTCAACTCTCAACTGGCACTATTTCCTGTTAAACGAACGTTTAATATCACAATTTATAGAATGGGTTTATTGAACTTTTTTTTCCTTTTTTTTCTTTTACACACGGAAAAATTATATATCATATGAAAGTAGAAGATGTAGGCTTCATGTTCCGCCCTGCTGTAAAATGTGAAAGTGGTGCCGTTGCCATGGAAACAGAATGTAAACAATGTAGACACAGTTTGATATTAAACCATTTCCGCAAATGGTAAAAACTAATTTAAGCCCATTCTAGGACAGGAACAGACGTTGAAGATCATTTATTGATGATTTGTCCACTATAACTATGTTCCAACGATTCCAGTATTAAATAGGATGCACATATAGGTTATACGGGTCTTTATTGTCATTTTGGGGTGAAAAATGGTGATTTTTGCAAAAAAATGTGATAATTTTGGAATTGGGACATTTATTGAATACTACATTGGTTACAGTAATAATTTATGCATTATTATGATGGCATCATACGTGTACTTAAAATTAATTTGGATAAAACTGCCGAAAAGGCCCAATACCAAGATAAATACCTGTTACCATGGAAACGATATTTAAAAATACAAAAAATGCCGTTATTGGAAAGAAATGAAGACCTATAACCCTTGCGACACAATATAACTTTTTGAAATTTGTTTTTTATGACATGCACTTTTAATCCGGACTTCTGTGTTGGGTAATTGATGCGGTTTATTCAGCTGTTGTCATGGAAACGGACCAAATTTCGCCAAATAATGATGTTTTTTTCCCATAGAGCTGACATTTAAAGCATGTAATTTTATGAAGCAAAGCGTATTATGACAACCCGTTATAGATGTCTCAAAACCTTTTTCAAAGATTACTATTTCCCAATTATCCCAGTAGTAGCTAGGATGCACATATAGGATATGAAGGTTTTATTGCCATTTTGGGGTAAAAACTGTTAATTTTTGCAAAAATGCGATAATTTTGGAATTGAAGCATTTATTTGATACTACTTTGGTTACAGTAATAATTTATACATATTATGATGGCTTCTTACGTGTGCTTCAATCTAGTTTTGATAAAACTGCAGAAAAAGCCCAATACCCTGAGAAATACCTATCACCATGGAAACGATATTAAAAAATACACAAAATTTCATTATTGGAAAGAAATGAAGTTCTATAACCATTGCGACACAAATTTACTTTTTGAATAATGAATAATGATGTTTTCCCCTATAAACCGGACGTTTAAATTGTGAATTTTATAAAGCAAAACATATTGTAACAACCTGTTATAGGTATCTCAAAATCTTCAACTCATATATATAATACAATAGGGGATAAGAGCACCCCTAAGACGACTTTCCTGCAGGTTTGCCAGACAAATTTACCTTTATGTGAACGCACCCTGACATGGTACTCATCAGACTCAGAGTCCACGTGTTTTGATCATTTTATTCCCAATTTCTCAGCTGTTTCTGTGGATCTAGACGAAAATTGTCTAAATAGTGATGTGTTTTGCACAATTTTTTTTATTATTGGAAATTGTGTGAAAAATTACGGGTATGTTTAAAAACCAACACCACGTATCTGGAAAATGCCATGATAGGATTTTAAAAGATTCGCTGTCTGGGAATTATGAAACTGATTTGAAAGCAAATAGTTGATGATTATAAGCTACATCCCTAAATAGTAATTACCTGTACTTACTCAGAATAACGGCATAACAAGTTCCTGGAATATATCACATCCGAACCCCTTTGGGTCAAATGTAGACCTGCATGATTAAAATGGGTCATGTAGTGTGATAATAGTGAGGATTGCTATGCAAATGCGGTGATATGGTACGTCACAGCTGCCTTATGTCAAGCTCAGGCAATATATCCGGTTAATATATCAATATATGTGGTTAGTTAGTCAATAGATGCAGCCTCTTTGCAATTATATTTGGCTACTTTGTCAATATTGGAGGTTAGTTAGTCAATATATGCAGATAATTTGTCAATACATGTGGTTAGTTAAGTCAATATATGCATCTACTTTGCAAATATATGCAGCTACATGTATGTTTCCAATATATGTGGTTAGTTGGTCAATACTTTGGCCATTAATTTGGTTAGTTAGTCAATATATGTAGCAAATTAGTCAATATATGTGGTTAGTTAGTCATTATATGCAGTTACTTAGTCAATATATGTGTCAGTTAGTCATTATATGCAGCTACTTTGTCAATATATGTGGTCAGTTAGTCATTATATGCAGCTGCTTAGTCAATATATGCAGTTAGTTAGTCATTATATGCAGCTACTTAGTCAATATATGCAGTTAGTTAGTCATTATATGCAGCTACTTAGTCAATAAATGTGGTTAGTTAGTCATTATGTGTAGACAATTAGTCAATATATGTGGCTAGTTAGTCATTATATGCAGTTTCTTTGTCAATAAATGTGGTCAGTTAGTCAATATATACATCTACTTTGTCAAAATGTGCAATTGCATTGACAATATATGCAGCTAATTTATCAATATATATGGTTAGTTGGTCATTATATGCAGCTACTTAGTCAATATGTGTGGTTAGTTAGTCATTATGTGTAGATACTTAGTCAATAAATGCGGTTAGTTAGTCAATATATGCATCTACTTTGTCTAAGTAGCTGCATATAATGACAAACTGACCACATATATTGACAAAGTAGCTGCATATAATGACTATCTAACCGCATATATTGACTACGTAGCAAAATATAATGACTAACTGATCACATATACTGACTAAGTAGTTGCATATAATGACTGACTAACACATATATTGACAAAGAAACTGCATATAATGACTAACTAACCGCATATATTGACTAAGTAACTGCATATAATGACTAACTAACTGCTTATATTGACTGAGTAACTGCATATAATGACTAACTAACCACACATGTTGACTAAGTATCTACACATAATGACTAACTAACTGCTTATATTGACTAAGTAGCTGCATATAGTGACTAACTATCCGCACATATTGACTAAGTAGCTGCATATAATGACTAACTGACCACATATATTGACTAAGTAGTTGCATATAATGACTAACTAACCGCATATATTTACCAAGTAGCTGCATATAATGACTAACTGACCAAATATTGACTAATTATTTGCATATAATGACTAACTGACCGCATATGTTGACTAAGTAGATGAATATAATGACTAACTGACCTCAAATATTGACTAAATAGTTGCATATAATGACTAACTAACCGCATATATTGACTAATCAGCTGCATATAATGACTAACTGATCGCATATATTGACTAATTAGCTGCATATAATGACTAACTGACCATATATATTGACTAAGTGGTTGCATATAATGACTAACTGACCGCATATATTGACTAAGTAGTTGCATATAATGACTAACTAACATCATATATTGACTAAGTAGCTGCATATAATGACTAACTGATCGCATATATTGACTAAGTAGCTGCATATAATGACTAACTGACCACATATATTGACTAAGTAGCTGCATATAATGACTAACTAACCGCATATATTGACAATGTAGATGCCTATAATGACTAACTGACCACAAATATTGACTAAGTAGTTGCATATAATGACTAACTAACCACATATATTGACTAAGCATCTGCAAACAATGACTAACTAATCATATATATATATATATATTGATAAAGTAGCTGGATATATTGTCAATGCAATTGCACATTTTGGCAAAATAGATGTATATATTGACTAAATTACCACATTTATTGACAAAGAAACTGCATATAATGACTAACTAACCGAATATATTGACTAATTTGCTACATATATGGACTAACTATCCAAATTAATGGACAACGTATTGACGAACTAACCACATATATTGGAAACGTAGCTGCATATATTTGCAAAGTAGCTGCATATATTGACTTAACTAACCACATATATTGACAAATTAGCTGCATATATTGACTAACTAACCTCCAATATTGACAAAGTAGTCAAATATAATTGCAAAGAGGCTGCGTCTATTGACTAACTAAACACATATATTGATATATTAACCGGATATATTGCCTGAGCTTGACATAAGGCAGCTATGACGTACCATATCACCGCATTTGCATAGCAATCCTCACTATTATCACACTACATGACCCATTTAATCATGCAGGTCTACATTTGACCCAAAGGGGTTCGGATGTGATATATTCCAGGAACTTGTTATGTCGTTATTCTGAGTAAGTACAGGTAATTACTATTTATGGATGTATCTTATAATCATCAACTATTTGCTTTCAAATCAGTTTCATAATTCCCAGACATCGAATCTTTTAAAATCCTATCATGGCATTTTCCAGATACGTGGTGTTGGTTTTCAAACATACCCGTAATTTTTCACACAATTTCCAATAATAAAAAAAATTGTGCAAAACACATCACTATTTAGACAATTTTCGTCTAGATCCACAGAAACAGCTGAGAAATTGGGAATAAAATGATCAAAACACGTGGACTCTGAGTCTGATGGGTACCATGTCAGGGTGCGTTCACATAATGGTAAATTTGTCTGGCAAACCTGCAGGAAAGTCGTCTTATGGGTGCTCTTATCCCCTATTGTATTATATATATGAGTTGAAGATTTTGAGATACCTATAACAGGTTGTTACAATATGTTTTGCTTTATAAAATTCACAATTTAAATGTCCGGTTTATAGGGGAAAACATCATTATTCATTATTCAAAAAGTAAATTTGTGTCGCAATGGTTATAGAACTTCATTTCTTTCCAATAATGAAATTTTGTGTATTTTTGGTCGAGTTTTTTTCCAAAACTCGACTTATAGTTTGATGAGGGACGGTGGGCGGGCGGCGGACGGGCGGGCGGGCTTGCGGGCGGGCGGCGTGTTTTGCTTATAACTCAACCGTTTATTGACGGATTAAAAAATTTGGTGTGTGAGTACATATCCATGCACGTAAGCTGCAGACAAAAAATCGGGTTCGTCCGCACATTTATTACAGAGTTATGGCCCTTTGCCATTTTTCACTGATTATAGGCTCGTTAGCGCAACAACTTCAACAAATGTTATCTGATTCGATTGAAATTGGAATATAGGTGTCTCCCAAGAATATCTCGGACGAGTTCGAAACCCGGCCTGGTCCGATAAAATTTGATAGAGTTATGGCCCTTAATTAGTCATTTTTCACGAATTTTCAGCTCGTTAGCGCGATAACTTCAACAAACGTTCTCCGATTTGATTGAAATTTGGAATATAGGTGTCTCCCAAGAATATCTCGGACGAGTTCGAAAACCGGCCTGGTCCGATAAAATTTGATAGAGTTATGGCCCTTAATTAGTAATTTTTCACGAATTTTCAGCTCGTTAGCGCGATAACTTCCACAAACGTTATCCGATTTGATTGAAATTTGGTATATAGATGTATCCAAAGAATATCTCGGTCGAGTTCGAAAAACGCCCATGTCCGATAAAATTTGACAGAGTTATGGCCCTTAATTAGTCATTTTCACGAATTTTCAGCTCGTTAGCGCGATAACTTCAACAAACGTTATCCGATTTGATTGAAATTTGGTATATAGGTGTCTCCCAAGAATATATCGGATGAGTTCGAAAACCGGCCTTGTCCGATAAAATTTGATAGAGTTATGGCCCTTAATTAGTCATTTTTCACGAATTTTCAGCTCGTTAGCGCGATAACTTCAACAAACGTTATCCGATTTGATTGAAATTTGGTATATAGGTGTCTCCCAAGAATATCTCGGTCGAGTTCGAAAACCGCCCATGTCCGATAAAATTTGACAGAGTTATGGTCCTTAATTAGTCATTTTCACGAATTTTCAGCTCGTTAGCGCGATAACTTCAACAAACGTTATCCGATTTGATTGAAATTTGGTATATAGGTGTCTCCCAAGAATATCTCGGACGAGTTCGAAAACCGGCCTGGTCCGATCAAATTTGATAGAGTTATGGCCCTTAATTAGTCATTTTTTCAAAAAATTTCAGCTCGTTAGCGCGACAATTTAACAAACATCATCCTATTTGATTGAAATATTGATATAATAGGTGTCTCCCAAGAATACCTCGGACGAGTTAGAAAACCGGCCCTGTCCGATAAAATTTGATAGAGTTTTGGTCCTTAATTAGTCATTTATAGCCACCGGCGGTAAGCCACCGAAAACGAGACACAGCATCTCTGATGCCACCTCTTGTTTAATATCGTTTCCATGGTGATAGTTATTTCTCAGGGTATTGGGATTTTTCTGCAGTTTTATCAAAATTAGATTGAAGCACACGTAAGAAGCCATCATAATATGTATAAATTATTACTGTAACCAATGTAGTATCAAATAAATGTTTCAATTCCAAAATTATCGCATTTTTGCAAAAATTTACAGTTTTTACCCCAAAATGGCAATAAAACCTTCATATCCTATATGTGCATCCTAGCTACTACTGGGATAATTGGGAAATAGTAATCTTTGAAAAAGGTTTTGAGACATATATAACGGGAAACGTTGTCATAATACGCTTTGCTTCATAAAATTACATGCTTTAAATGTCAGCTCTATGGGAAAAAAACATCATTATTTGGCGAAATTTGGTCCGTTTCCATGACAACAGCTGAATCAACCGCATCAATTACCCAACACAGAAGTCCGGATTAAAAGTGCATGTCATAAAAAACAAATTTCAAAAAGTTATATTGTGTCGCAAGGGTTATAGGTCTTCATTTCTTTCCAATAACGGCATTTTTTGTATTTTTAAATATCGTTTCCATGGTAACAGGTATTTCTCTTGGTATTGGGCCTTTTCGGCAGTTTTATCCAAATTAATTTTAAGTACACGTATGATGCCATCATAATAATGCATAAATTATTACTGTAACCAATGTAGTATTCAATAAATGTTCCAATTCCAAAATTATCGCATTTTTTGCAAAAATCACCATTTTTCACCCCAAAATGGCAATAAAGACCCGTATAACCTATATGTGCATCCTATTTAATACTGGAATCGTTGGAACATAGTTATAGTGGACAAATCATCAATCAATGATCTTCAACGTCTGTCCCTGTCCTAGAATGGGCTTAAATTAGTGTTTACCATTTGCGGAAATGGTTTAATATCAAACTGTGTCTACATTGTTTACATTCTGTTTCCATGGCAACGGCACCACTTTCACATTTTACAGCAGGGCGGAACATGAAGCCTACATCTTCTACTTTCATATGATGTATAAATTTTCCGTGTGTAAAGAAAACAATTAAACTCGAAAAATAAGCCCCATTGGGGCCAAGACCGCTCATCTATTGTTTACGCGGGCAAACAACGGATAGTTACGTAAAACGTCATCGCATGCCGATGTTAGTTTCGCGTCCCATTTGTTGATTTAAGTATGTTTTGTCGAGGTTTTGGGTCATGTAATAAATAGAATCTACAACTCGTCCCCAGTAAAAGCCATAGGCGCTGTGCAAACCTAATTTACTGGACTCGTTTTGTAAATTCTGCTAGAAACTGTGGACTCGTTGCAAATCCTCTATATACCATTCCTCTTGATTAGAGTTTATCGCCTATCCCCTCTGAGCTCAAACGAATTTGTTTTCGCTCGAAATTTTGGCACTTCCCTTAAGCACCACATCTCACTTAAATGGGTTGTGTACACTATTAAATCCGGCCATTTATGGGGCCATCCCCTTTTTATACTCAACAGAATATAATTATGCAACTAATGAATTAATTTGAACCATGGATTAGTGCAAACTACAGGTTCGTGTTATCTGTGAACGATGCAAACAACATGGTAATTATAATGATAATGAATTTATGACTCCAAAGATGGGGAGCACGAATTAGAACACAACAAAGAACTTGAGGCAAAACAAATTAGAGTTTGAGTTTCAATCTTAATTTCGAACTTCATTCCAGATTGAAATTTGCCCAGATTGAAAATCAGATTGAAATTCAAAGCTATCGATCGAGTAATTTTTCGAAGCTGAATGCTGGGTTCTCTTTCGGAAAGTATATAGCATAAATACCAAGTTTCAGCTCGATCCAGCCATAAACAGTGCCACTTCCAATCAGCACCACCCGTCCCTTCAATATTGAACGCGAAATTTTCCCAAGTCCAGCGGTAACTCCGAAAAAGTGAAACAAAATCACAGTTGACCTAAAATTCGAGATGGGGAGCACGAATCGGAACACAACAAAGAACTTGAGGCAAAACAACTTCGAACTTCAATCTAACATCACGTGAATCTCCACATAATTTCGAACTTCAATCCAACTTTACGAACTGTTAATATGAATGGAATCAGTTGATGCTGGGGGAGGGGGTACACATAAGTGAGTGGGACAGCACTTGTTCTCCAATCCAATTGTTTGTATAAAATTGTATGTTTTATTTTGAAGCGTTGGTGTTTAAATTTGAGACACTGTGGTGTCTTATTTCACCCCTTCAAACGCCTTTATCGCTACAATGCTGAGGCAGAAAACTATATAACACATGCACACTGCGCCGATTTTAGAATCTGCGTGGTTTTTTGAGACAGTCCACATTTTGGGGGATTGGGTGGGATTCGAACCCTGACCCACGATGGCGAGCGCGCCTTGCGACAAAGTCCGACGTCAATACCACACGGCCAACGAAACGAAACACAAAAAAGGAAGCTCAAATGGCCGCTGTTTTCCGACGTCGCTCTTATTAGTAGAGCGGACAAACTCAAAAAGCTCACTAGAAGTAGGAGTTTAGTCCATCGGCACCACAGACGGGCTTGTGATACATCATTTTGAAAGTTATGACATTCCGCATCGGATAGGACCCGGTGTGAAATATACAAATGATGCAAAAGATGATTTTTAGCTGATTAAGTGCCAAAATTCAGCAAAAATCCCTGTTTTTGTAAAATTCGGCAAAATGCGAAATAAAAGTATAGAAACGCGAACATTTTGCGCTAAAATATTGTAGTCTACATATCTCTAGATATTTACTATGATAGTGGTACGATTTCTCTGATATAACGAAGATTTTTTTTAGATTTGTTGTAAAAATAGACAAAACAGCGCAATTTTTCAATTTTTTTGCCTCACTTAATGGGCGATAGATCAATATTGTTCTGACCGGGGATATCGTATATAGTCTAGAAAAGTGATGTGTTATGTAAGATTATTTCAACCCTCACCCCAAAATTCAGCAAAAAGTCACTGTTTTAGGGAAATTCGGCACAAATGAACACAAAAGAACAGGTATTCGGGATATGTTTGTGCTACGATATAGAAGGTTACACACTTATAAATACAAAGTAATGCAATGCCATGATTGCGGTGATAGATGTAAAAATTTCTTAAATTTACGTGGAAAATAGACAAAAAATCATTAGTTGTTTCGCCCCTCATAATAGGAGATTATTCAGTATTGCATTCAATGGAGATCCCTTATATAATATAGAAACTTGTGGAAATATATACTGCATATGATTGTAGGATAAGGATGTCATTCTTTGCCATAGATGCTATGTGGTGGTAGATTGTGTCACCCCCACCCCAAAATTCAGAAGAAACAAAATCAGTTTTAGAAATTTCGGTATGGCAGAATACAAAAGCACAACTCCGATTATTTTGTGCTATTATATTGAAGTGTACCCACTTCGAGATATACATTATGATAACGTCATGGTATAATTTACAGATGGCAACCTTTCGGAGTTTTCTGATGAAAGTAGACCCTCTATATACATGGGTGATAATTCAATTCCATTTTGAACAATAATCCAGGACAAACTCTCAAGAGTTGACGAGACACATAATGCATATGAATGTTTTCGGATTGTGTCATCTTCTGTCACATTTGTTTGGTTACGTTATTGCACACATCGCCCCAACAGTACATTACATTGCAAGATGAGACAAACACGGAATATTCCTATACACATTTATGCATTATACACATACCTTATCAAGCTGAGGCGTTTGGTAGCTAGTTGAGTTGAAGAAATTACATCATTGTATATGTTTACTTCGCATAATATAGCTTCACAGTTGTATAAGATTATACGTATTTGGAGGTTCAGTGTTTGTTAATAACCAGGTCCAGCCACAGTACATGCATGTAACTTGTAACACGTGTTGCCATTACCAACGAAATCACCTGACTCACATGACCATTCCACTTACACGCACACCATCAAACAACCGTTTAGACGTTTTGTGTCAAATGTGCAGCATTGCGAAATGTGTATCAGAGGGGTGTCCAAACTTTATATCAATCGACGAACCTGTGCTTAGTGAACTTTTGTTAAATTCTTCAGTAGCGGTGACCACGTCGTTACTTTTCCCAAATGGGTTGTTGGTACGAACTATCATTATAGTAGTACTATACATATAGGAATTACGAGTATAGCTTATAGTAGGCGTATGTGTTTCGTACAGTCTAAACACCTTTTTACAGAAGTGACGATTGCGAGTCCATTTGGGAGAAAATAGTGCCGTTCATTGCATTCAATCTTCTTGCCACACACAGTATTGTGATATAGTTATGTTTGTATTTAATTATGTTGTTTACATGATAAATATTGTTAGTTGTACACTAGATGAATGCATGCAAAACTCGCTTGCCCATATAGTTGGGTTTCTCGAATCCGTAATCGTAACTACAGCTATTGAAAATCGACAACTGATAGAAAGAATACATATTCTAGTGATGTACATGTAGCACCATATGCGTAATTCATGCGTACAGTAGGTTATTATGCGTAAGCTGTCAAGTTCCAACACAGCAAATAATGATTTACGGTAGGCATCCATTGTAATGCATTGCGCTAAATATCGCCCGAACCCAAAAAATTCTAGAAAATCCGGTGAAAAACGGAAACAATTTGTGACACCAGATAGCTATGATGTCACAAGATCATGGTTAGATTACCAAGCACACTTTGAAATTTGTTCCAATATTAATGGATTGGAAACTGATGACATGGGCCTTTATCTATGCGCATCCTTGAGATGATTGGCACAAGGAACACTCTGTGACCTACTCACAGGAAGAGAAGAAGACTACAACGTTCTTGTTGGTGCGATAAAAGGCCGATTTGGTGCCAAAAACCAGACTGACCAGATGGTACAATTGCGTGCACGACGGCAAAGGACAAGAGGGGGGGGGGGGGGGGTTACCGATGTCTGACCAATATATTATATCATACTGCAACACGTGAATTAAGAGACACCTTGGCAAAGGACCAATTCATTGGTGGGTTGTATGATCCAGATATATATACGGCTCATTGTACAACAATCACGACTGGGCTCTCTTGGTGAGAGCATAAGACATGCATTTGAATTAGAGGCTTTTGCCAAGTCTGAAAAACATAGGGCTAAACACTATGCTAGGGTAGTAAATGAAGCAGACACAACACAAAGCAAAAATATAGAGTTTGAAGAACTAAAAATGTGAAAGAGATGAACTGAAGCCCCAAACTGGTTCTAATGGAAAAGCTCAAAATAGCTCACAACCGTCCGAGTCATCACAGTCCATCTCTGAGATGAAGGACATAAAACAGATATTGACTGATGTGAAGAGGTGTAAAGGGGAGATTAACAAAGAATGACAAACTTGGAGAACCATAACAAGGAGAAAAGGGGTAACACAAATGAGTCCTGGCGGGACTGTCGTGACGATAGACAATGGAGACATAATTATAATGATAATCCTGATTATAACACGAACGAATGCAAAGAACGCACCAGATGCAGAACTTCTCACAATCCACGCGACATGTGCCATAATGCATATCGTGGTAGGGGAGACCAGCAGAACACAAGTGGACATCGTAACTCCAACGTGTTTGTTAGATACAGCTCTTCTGAAGAGGGGGGCTGTACTTAGATTGCAATATGTATGGGCAGCCAGTGAGGTTTCTGATTGGTACTGGAGCAACAGTTTCCATGCTCTCAAGAAACTGTATGACTACTTATCGGAAGATAAATACCATATGTTACATACATGATGTAGCACACGAGCTGCCGATCATTGAGTCCAACGAAACGAACAAGGCATATCGAGTTGTATCATCTGACTCATCGGAAACTCTGCCAGAGATAGTATCTTCTCGTCACTTGTCAGAGCACATCAACACAAATTCCCCAGAAGGAATTGGAACTATTGAAACTGATTATCACGAGCCCACTTATACCTCGATAAGCAGCATGGATCAGGCACCAGCTACGGTAGAGAACACAGATATTGGCAGAATATGCCATATGTGACTCCTGGAAGGTCTGGAAATTCACAAATGCTCAGAAAGCTTAACGAACCTATTATGGGTCTATATGATCACATGACAATACAGCAGTACTTTATGCTACCATATAAGCAATGAGGATGGGTTTCAAAGAGCTGAACAAAAACCACCCTATCCTAAAGTGAAACCAAATGCACAGGAGAAATATATTCTTCCTGACACATTGGCAGACATACATGGTCCGATAAATTCGACATGTAATGACCAAGGCCTTGGAGATATTACGGCATCTGTTCGTCATCATATTCCAAGAAATATGGCCCAACCCAAAAACGGCGCCATGGTACCCCAATGGGGATTCAAGGACGATATATAGAATTAAAGAACATCGCAAGGTTGATGACAAGGCTCGATTTGATGGCTGTGACCAAGAAGATCGTGACGCATTAAAACCCCAAATACTGCGGGAAGATCCCCATAGGGCAAAGTCGTGGATGATGACTCCCAGATAAGAGAGCCACAGAAATACAGTATATATACTGGTTGTATAGTACCGTTGATGTAAAAACAAATATTCTATTATATGATTAAAGGGAAGTGGCAGCCATGGGGGAACATCGAGTCCCGGGTGGCTGCAGGTTCATTCAAAACACGACCCCTTGGCTCAAATTGCATGGTTGAGCCACGAATAGGTGTGGTGAGATCGCGAGCTCACCTTAATGGCTGTGCCGTCTCGTGGGTAGTTCATGCCCATTGGTCGCTAAAAACCCTCTATGTGTATCGAAGAATAGTAGGCAATGCGACCGCATTGGAGAACATTTCTGCACCCAGATACAAACAAACTTTGGCTTCCATCGGTTCCAGGTTGCAGACGACCTACGGTGTAAAGGAAGTCGTACCAACGACCCATTTGGGAAAAGTAACGGCGTGGTCACCGCTGCTGAAGAATTTAACAAAAGTTCACTAAGCACAGGTTCGTCGATTGATATAAAGATTGGACACCCCTCTGATATACACATTTCGCAATGCTGCACATTTGACACAAAACGTCTAAACGGTTGTTTGATGTTGTACGTGTAAGCGGAATGGTCATGTGAGTCAGGTGATTCCGTTGGTGATGGCAACACAGCTTACAAGTTACATGTACTGTGGCTGAACCTGGTTATTAACAATCACTAAACCTCCCAATACGTATAATCTTATACAACTGTGAAGCTATATTATGCGAAGTAAACATATACAATGATGTAATTTCTTCAACTCAAGTAGCTATCAAACGCCTCAGCTTGATAAGGTATGTGTATAATGCATAAATGTGTATAGGAATATTCCGTGTTTGTCTCATCTTGCAATGTAATGTATTGTTGTGGCGATGGGTGCAATACCGTAACCAACCAAATGCGACAGAAGATGATACAATCCGAAAACATTCATATGCATTAAGTGTCTCGTCAACTCTTGAGAGTTTGTCCTGGATTATTGTTCAAAATGGAATTGAATTATCACCCATGTATATAGAGGGTCTACTTTCATCAGAAAACTCCGAAAGGTTGCCATCTGTAAATTATACCATGACGTTATCATAATGTATATCTCGAAGTGGGTACACTTCAATATAATAGCACAAAATAATCGGAGTTGTGCTTTTGTATTCTGCCATACCGAAATTTCTAAAACTGATTTTGTTTCTTCTGAATTTTGGGGTGGGGGTGACACAATCTACCACCACATAGCATCTATGGCAAATAATGACATCCCTATCCTACAATAATATGCAGTATATATTTCCATAAGTTTCTATATTATATACGGGATCTCCTTTGAGTGCAATACTGAATAATCGCCTATTATGAGGGGCGAAACAACTGAAAATGAATGATTTTTTGTCTATTTTCCACGTAAATTTAAGAAATTTTTACATCTATCACCGCAATCATGGCATTGCATTACTTTGTATTTATAAGTGTGTAACCTGCTATATCGTAGCACAAACATATCCCGAATACCTGTTCTTTTGTGTTCATTTGTGCCGAATTTCCCTAAAACAGTGACTTTTTGCTGAATTTTGGGGTGAGGGTTGAAATAATCTTACATAACACATCACGTGTTGAATATGATGACATATTCAGCATACTGTCGTATGCGGTATATATATATACGCACTTTTCTAGACTATATACGATATCCCCGGTCAGAACAATATTGATCTATCGTCCATTAAGTGAGGCAACAAAATTGAAAAATTGCGCTGTTTTGTCTATTTTTACAATAAATCTAAAAAAAATCTTCGTTATATCAGAGAAATCGTACCACTATCATAGTAAATATCTAGAGATATGTAGACTACAATATTTTAGCGCAAAATGTTCGCGTTTCTATACTTTTATTTCTCATTTTGCCGAATTTTACAAAAACAGGGATTTTTGCTGAATTTTGGCCCTTAATCAGCTAAAAATCATCTTTTGCATCATTTGTATATTTCACACGGGGTCCAATCCGATGCGGAATGTCATAACCTTCAAAATGATGTATCACAAGCCCGTGTGTGTTGCCGATGGACTAAACTTTCTGAAATCAGTTCCGTCCGCTCCACTATATATATAGGACACTATAAGGACATTTTAAGGTCTCTGTGTTAGATATATGGTAGCTATTTGTAAGTAAGTAATGCTTTATTCCCAGCCAATTGGTAATTTGGTACATGAGAAAACATATAATTCACTATGTACAAATGAGAACGCTCCGGTCCAAATATTTGAAAATACACATGCAAACAGTAAATACTGAAAAACAATCATCACACCCAATATATAACAACAATTATGCATACATACACACATACAATTATATATATGCGTGAAACTATCTGTACTTCCTTAAATAATTACAACATAAAAAATGGACTGTTAAGTGTATAGCAGAACTTTCGCTTGTAAGAATATGAGACTATTAAATGCATTTTAATAGAAATTTGAAAGCAAATTATTCAACATTTACAAAAATGCAATTAGGTTTCGTTCTATTAAATTTTGTTGTATATATCAATATATGCGTGAGTTATGTGGGAGAAAGAAAAAAAAAAAAACCCATGCAGCTTATAAAATCGGTGCACTGTGTGTTATGTATGGTCTCAGGCATGTACAGAGGGCAACCGCCCGGCATGTCTCGGAGACAAGTACATATAACATGCAGCTGTTACAAATTTCTACCATATAAGATATGATTTAGTGAGCGTCCGTTCACATGCACTGGGTCACACGATCTGTCGAAAATTGAAGTTCTATAATCTATGAATACTTTGAATATATGTCCTATTGTTGGAGTTATAAATAAATACTACATTGTGTCATTTCTATACTCTTACCTGCTATCCTAGCAACAACAGCAAACGCCAACACCAACACGGCAGACCCCATGGTGTAAAATTACCAGCGACTGTCGTTTTAGCACTTTTGCTAAACCTCTGTATTGATAATGATCATGTCATTTTATGTCAGAATGTTTCATCATTGAAAGCACAAGACAACCGGCAACGACCCGAAATCGCGACACGTTCCGTTCGCGCGGAAATATGGATGTGCTCGGACAGTGACCGTGACAGACAAATATATTCAGAATGAGCTCATATATTGATTGACGGAACTTGTTGTCCACAACAACTTGGTTTGAGAAGTATATAGATCACAGTTCTATAATTTAGTGGTCTATCGGAGTAACTATGTTTTATCTATATATGATTCTGGTTGTACGATTATGTTAGTGCATCCGCTATCGCGATCCGCCGAACCATTAATCTATACTTTCCAGCACAAAGGGAAGGACTTCACACGCTGGCAATTTCTATGGTATATATGTTTTGCAGGCATTTCGTCATAGAAACCACATGGTGCCAGAATATGAACGGCACAATGCGTATAAAATGCATCTTTACCAAAGCCAACAACGTGAGAAATAAAATTTCTGTATATTTCCACATGTAACGCGGTGCTATACTGACAAATACCTGCCTTCAAATACCTGCCTGACTGTTTCTTGAGAGATAATTGCATGCAATTTACTAGCATATTTCAGTAGCATCGCTAAATGTGAAACTACAGAGTTTTAATTTCTCATGTAGATAGCAGTGGTACAAATGCATTTTATAAGCATCATTGCTTTTGTTTTCTGGCACATTATAGCTTTCTGTATCGAAATGTCTGCAAACTTGCCAGTATGTGAACGCACCCTTACGTGTAAGGTTTATGCCAATTTTAGTTAACATACTTGTATATTTGCGAATATATTATGTCTGTCTGTATGTATGTAATGTGTCTGTCTGTCTGTCTGTCTGTCCGCTATATAAATCAACGTGGGACCATCTATATATAGAGGCCCCGAACAGGGGTCTAACGGGGGGATCTTTTATGAGGAATGATGCAGGTAACTGGTGAAAACATTCAAAGTAACAGAATTATATATCGTCGTCTTCATGATTCATGGAATCTTGTGGTAAAGGACCATACCATCAGGGATCCTGTATTTGTTTCCTATTTGTGTAATTGCATTTGTAATAAAATACTTTTAAAATTGGAGAGTAATTTAAATTACGTTTTGATTTCTTTGATTATATCTTGCCAAAGTATTCTAGATTATGTTTGTAGAAATTTCTACTATAGCATCTATTTGAATTGGCCAAAGGATAAAATGTTTTTATAGGTTGCATTGCTGATGGAAATGCCACCAAAGAACACATTCACAAATTGTTCCATCAATAAAATATTTTGTTTTATCTGAAGCCAAAAGGATACTCTACCTAAATGTTGTTGTTGGTTTCTTTAGTCTTCTTTAGAATAAGGTAACCAGATTTCCATTATTTGAAAGTCTGTTGAGTACGAAGTAATGTTACGGATGGCAGATTAGCCGGAATGCGAAAATACCAATTGTCGATGTCGAGTAATGTTTTGACAGTTTTCAAGCAAATGGATCAAATAAATGTTATATTATATGCATACTAGTCCCAGATACTCATTAAGTCATTGCATAGTCACTAGTCAGTGAGTGGCTTGAGTTTACGCCCAGTATCAACATATTTTTTACACGATCATGTGTGCCACACTTTGCCCAATCCACTATCCGAGAATTATTTTGATTACGTCCTGTACATGAAATTCGTAATTTAATTTATGACTCCAGTCATAAATAAAATTTATATCAAATTAATAACTTTGATTTTAAGATAACCTATTATCCTGAACGTTTACAGAATACATCTTCGACTCAAATTACTTAGTTTTCCATATATTATCGATATTAGATCGTTGTTATCACCGGGAATTTATTGAAAATGGCATACAGTACCCCTTTAACCATTTGAGTGCCAGGTCGATTTTTGTATCAACCCATATACCCTGTGCCAATGCATTCTCTTATATATGCGAGTCGACCATAGGTCGCCTCGCATATATAAGAGAATGCATTGGCCTAACAATTTTTTTTTTCTTTTACAATTTTTTACAATTTTAATAATTTATTCTTATATTCTTTAACAGACTTATTTTGTAGGTTTAGGGCCGATGAGATCGGCCCCTGGCACTCAAAGGGTTAACACATGAAAGCCGCATAGTGGTTTGCGCTCCAAAATACACCAAAATACACCAAAAAGGTCGATACAAACTTGAAATACCTTTCTATTTTGGTATTGGCATTTTGGGTCCCAAACAAACCAAAGCCACGTGCACGGCATTCATGGAACACAAAAGAGCGTTCCGTGTTAGTCTATTCCTGATAATTATGGTAGAAATAAAGAGCGTTTGTTTCACTTCTGAGCGAAAAATTGAAAACAGTTGGAAAATGGCAAATATTTGTTCAGAGCATACGGAGCCGGTACATCAATATTTCGTGTATTAGTCAACATATTTTATACCTCCTTCCAAATTACGCAGATAGCAACGGCATAATTTATGCGGAGAGCGCAGTGGACGGGGCGATATCAGAACAGCCCATCACAAAACGTCACGTTCAGACTTCTTGATGTTGAACGTTATGAATCATTAACTTTAAGTTCCCTCACAAAAGCTATAATCGAAAAGCTGCACGGGTAGTTCGTGTGCGACATTTTGATATACAATGCATGTATTGTATACGCGCATTAACGCCACTAGTTTAGTGCGAAATGTTATGAACGCCTACCGATTTTTCAGTTCGAAAACCGAGGGTATATTGGGGTCACAACATTAATATTTAAAATAGCGCAATTCCCTACAAAGCGTAAGCGTCATAAAGGTACATTTCAACTGTTAAGAACTTGGGATAATTGATTTGTCTCTTTTGAAAATCGAAAAGTTCTGTGCAACCTTTTCGAATATGCATGACCGCCATTGTTATTTTTGTCAGTGTCATGTATGTGGCGAGAACGTGTTTCATTTCGTAGGCTGCGAAAGAGCTAAAAAAGCGATGTACGTATTACTTAATAAGAAGAGATCCAAAATAGCTTAACTGTTGAGAGCACACTCGAAGTTTACGAAAAATCAGTTGTCCCGATTCTAACATACGGAGCAGAGATTTGGTCATTCGAAAACCAATCCTGCTTCCAGAAAATAGAACTATGGTTTCTAAAAATTGTGCTTAATCTGAAAAAATCTACACCTTCAGCATTCGTTTATGGGGAACTGGGAATATTCCCCATCACTATGAAAATCAAATTAAGAAATTTAAGTTACTGGGGAAAACTTATACAAATGAACTGCAATAGGCTACCATTTATACTGTATTATATATTACTCACTTATTACAACTCATCTAACGTTAACAACCCATGGATTGTAAATATGCATAAACTGTTAAATGAACTTGGAATGGGGGTATATGGACCAATCACACATTATCTAGTCTCGACAGATTTAAGAAGTCGGTCAAGTGTAGGCTGGAAGACCAATTCATTCAAGAATGGAGAGGTACAACGTGTAATTCAAATAAGTATGCCTTTTACAAAATTATAAAACACGACTTCACCAAAGAGAAATTCCTCTCTTTCGTGAAAAAACTCCAAATACTTCTGAAATTTCGTACCCGCAACCACCACTTACCAATCGAATCTGGTTCATGGATTTACTCAGATTATTCCGATAGACTATGTACTCTATGCGGTACAAATATAGGGGACGAATTCCACGTAATATTGCAATGCCTGTGTTTAAAAGACCTGCGAGTCAAATACATACACAAATATTATTATTGTCGACCAAATACCATCAAATTAAGTGAACTTTTTAACTGTAAATGACATAAAACCTTGAAAAACCTATCTCTTTTCATTAGACTGGTCCTGATTTTATTCAAAAACTCCTGAGGCATACTATATACGTAATACATTAAAATCCGACATTTGCACAACCATGGGCTGTTCTCAATCAACTGTATTATTATAATATGTGTAATTTTCAACGCGCACCATTTTTGTAATTTGTACAGAAATTATATGCACTGTATTCCACCGAGCTCTATTGTGTCATATTTGACGATTTGAGTGAATAAATAAATTGAATTGCGGACACACTAATCACAGTAGCGATGGCATAGTAGGTGTGACAATTTATTATGGTGCAGTTTGGTGACAACTGGTTTTCATAATTAATATGCCATAGCTAGCTTTGTCGCCCGCTGCATATTCGCACAATGAGCCCTCCAAAGTTCGTTATAATCAGCCTTTTTCTTGTTTTTGGTCCTTGTATAGTTCGCTTTGTTTATTCCAGATATTTTCTTGCAGCTGCATTTCCTCCAACACAGCTTCATCGGCCCACATGATAATATTAGTGGAATTATGCGTAGAACTAAACGTCGCAAAATGAAAAACGCAATAGGGGAACTGTCCTAATACACATGAAATTAATATAAGTGAACAACCATGAATTGAGGTCATATGAAAAAACGTACTGTTGGCATGATATGTGAGTGAATGAGGGATTGCCACAGTGACAGTCAAACACAATTCTGGACGATCGAACGTGCAATTATATATATCGTAGAGAACACAATGTAGCAAAACGCAATGAGTATAGAGCTCAACCTTGGTGAAACGCAATGGGTTAATTGGTCAAGTCGACTCATTGTGCGGAAAGTCAGCGGGCAACATGGCTATAGCTATGGCAGAGAGAGAGAGAGAGAGAGAGAGAGAGAGAGAGAGAGAGAGAGAGAGAGAGAGAGAGAGAGAGAGAGACGTGGGAGTGTCAACCCCTTAATTTATGGACATCTCTGCCAACAAATTAGACACTTGTCATGCTCATTGCATGTATTTTAATGCACAGGGTAAGGTAGATTACATCATTCGATCGATATTTTACTTAAAACCTGTATATCCAAATGAAATTAAACTATGGATATTTTATTATATTTACTATCAGAGACATGCATTCTGCTAAAATATAGCCTTTTTCATGTTATAAACATGCAATTAGTGGCTTCAGTGGGCCTGCATGCTTGCATCATTTAGAGAGTAAAATCTGAAGAAATCCCCTTAGTTTGAAATATGTAGCATCTTCCAACCTTATAAGAGCTGACCTCCAATGAAGACCCTCTATAATGTGCACACAATATTTTAATAAAATTGTATTAAACTTCCCCATGCACTTTAGCATTGAGAAATAGATAAAACTTACTGACAGTTCTCCAATAGCAAAATTACACCTGTTGAAACTACAGTTATGTTATAGTGATTTGTCAATAAAGGTCGATATACCTTTAGTATTATTGTTCAAATTTTTTTTTTGTCTGAATATTATTTTCAGAATATTTAATCAATGTGTTGGACCTTTCCAAAGTTCACCAAAAAATGTTGCTCACAATTTTGCTCTCATTGAACTTTTAAATTATTCCACTATAACTGTAATTTGTACATAACAATTGATGCATGTTTTTGACATGCAAATGTCATTTTTTGAAGAGCTATTAATAATAATCCACTTTTCTTTCATTAAAATGGACATTAATTCTTAATTTTAAGAGAAAATGTCATAGTAGAAATATTTTCTCATTCTTTGTATATATTTTCTAAAACATTAGAAATATTTTGCTATTATTTCTTAAATTCAGAAAACACAACAGATAAACATTTCTCATGTTAGAAATATTTTCTTACAGACAAGAAATTATTTCTCACTTTATAAATATTTTCTTGTCGAATAGAAATTATTTCTGGTTTTAAGAATATTCTACCACATTTCTTGAATCTGTTATCTTCGCAAGAACAAATGTTCTATGTTTAGAAAATATTTCATGGTGTATAGAAATAAATTCTTGATTTTAATTATTTTTGCTTGCTTCGAAATAATTGTTTATTTAGAAAATCCTTTTTGTCAGTGTGGAGAAGAATATGTATCAGTTTGGTGGACATCGGCGCTAAAATATTTTTTATAAATTTTGGCGCCCCTCCCCTCCCAAACCTTGACTCGAACGGCGCCACTTTATCTTTAAACCACACCAATACACTCCTCATGAAGATGATTACATACTAGTCTAAATTCGGTGGGAAAACTGCGACAAAATAATGTCATGTTAATGATTACACTGCCCCTGTTACCAACGGCGTCATGCACTTTAGAACAATTCAACCTGCATGATTATCTTCCTCATAGAAAGATACCACTGTTAGACCCTTTGAAGCAATCTAAATGGCCCCCGTGTTAATGTCAATAGAACACATACAGACAGAGAGACATTCGCAAATAAAGATGACTGCAACGTACACTGGTACAATCATCATCACCAAAAAAAAATATTGCGAAATATATTGACTTTGTTAATACTTGCACATATAAACACCACGAAGGCCGTATGTCCCTTTAATTACCGCAGAACTGAAATGAATTCGTTCAAGATAATTATCGAGGACGAAATGGGACCCGTCTCAAACCGCTACAGATTTCATGAATTGGTCCAATATGTCAGGGTTAATTGACGAGATAGTGGACATTCGTAAACACTTTTAGTTACATTGATCTGCGTTGCTTGTTTTCTGTTTGGACCTATACAATCGGAATAACAGAGGGTAATTAAGGGTCAGATGTACGTTTCCTTGTATGTCAAATTGGATTTTCTCAAAAACCTGCCAGGAATTTCTTTGTGAAATTTGGTACAAGCGATTATTGTGACACAATATTTAAAGAACCATCCACCCATTTACTTTACTTTTATGGCATGAAAAATATGTAAAAATTCACTGTTTTCAGGTACCAAGAAGTTCTGTAATATAGATTTGTTTTAAAAAGTCATATATCCATCCTATATCAAGATCATGAGAGGAGACTTAATTATTCTTTATTCGTGAAATTTAATGATTATTTTCATTTAGAAAGGCCACTACACATAAATTGATTTATATATTTGAGAATGTTCATGTCATGACTGTTGATCAATAAAAAATTGGGCTGAGATTAGTTGTGGGTCATGGGTTAATAACCAAGTTAAAGCTGACCACCACATCTCTTAACACCATGGCCTAATTTCAGATGATTGACCCCTGCTTGAGTGGACCACACTGCATATCAACATTATAATATATGGGGGCATGATGCTATATTATGTAATTAAAAATCTAACTCAACATTATGATACAAATGAAGCCTCCTCTGGTCCTCCTCTCATTGAACCAAGACAATTTGTTGACTGGAGTTTTGTGTGAAAATATTAATTATTCTAGCAGTTCTTGGTACCGAAAGGGATAAAACAGACAATAATATTTCAACCTCTCAAATGTATTAAACCCCATTGATTTGTCATATCTCAATAATCGGTCAGATTATATATACAATGAAGATGGCGATATTATTAGTTATCTTCGGCAACATCGAGGGTACATGGAGATTTAATACATGGATGTCGATTTTGAACCCCGAGGCGGAGCCGAGGGGTTCAAAAAGAGACATCCAGGTATTAAATCTCCATGTACCCCACGATGTTGCCGGAGATAACGATTTTGTCCCCACAACAATAACCATGTCTCCTTAATTTAAGTGTGTTTTTCATAGGTTATCCGATTAATTCACACCAATAAGAATAATTCAGTAGCTGACCTAAGGACCCGGCGTCAGGTGACGTCAAATTCGGCGTGCGAGAGCAACGTCACGATTGGTGGAAACTGCCAGTTCAAGGGTTATTCATATACCCCCGATGTTTCACGTGCTCATATACCCCCGATGTTTGGCACACGTTCTCTTATACCCCGCCGTCAAGGGTGATGGGGGACATGGTGATTTAAACGTGGCGTTGTAGCCAATCAGATTGCTAGTTACAACAGATTGCTAGTTACAACAAGTGAAATTAAAGATTTTTTACCAGACAGATCCAGAGAAATTCTTTTTGAAAATCACTTGCAATTGGCAGGATTTATGCAACATCGGCGTTGTCAATTCACTCAATGTTGCTATTTATGGTTTTGTGTGCAGCAGATATACTTTAGGGAGAAGGGGTAAACGCGGTGATGCGTATTGCAGAAAACGTGGTACAATTCGCGTATATATGTGGCCTTGGTGGATATAACCACATATAATTTCCAAGTATATATAGACAGTCTGCCGCAGAGTATGTATGCATTTATCGATGTATTATAAGGTGGATTTTATTATGTTACTTTTCCGTTTCACGAACGCGTTTCACAAAACAGTCTTAAGTCCATCTTAACTAGAAAGTTAAGTTCCCGCGCTTTTAGACTGGCTCTCGACAATTTATTACAGCTATGCGCAATAATGGTTCTGTGTATGATATATGCATATGTACGTTGTCTGATGATAGATAAGAAGGGCGTGTCTAGGCACAACTATGATATTGTAATGAAAGGGCGATAATCAGAATAGTGACTGGTGCATACTGAATGGGCGCGCATTCTAACTATATGTTTTCGCTCAGATTCCATGAACACATAGCTGTATGCTTCCAATACCTATATATACAAACAGAACGAGCTCCAATATATTATTTAAGTTATGAAAGGAACTTATATATCATAAATATATGGAGGAGAACCTTCACCTATAGCACATGCCACTAAGGCTAGGCCATATGCTGGTTCCTTTCGGGTTGCTGGTATTAGGTTATAATACAGTATACGTCGTTGAAGCATCTATAATACTAGGAAACCGAATATTTACCCACCGTGGCATGCACACGCAATACACCACGACGGAAGGACCAATCTAAACGCTCTTTATTAAATGCCAACAGTGGAATGCTGATACAAAACGCTCTTTATGTATATGACTGTAATGTGAATAATACTGCATATCATGCTTCAAATAGACAAATTTCCAATATAAGACATAATTGTAGAAGCCATATATAAATTATGTTAAATTTCATCTGCTCTGCTTCTGTTGACAAATATGATAAACGCCTGTTATAATTAATAAACTGCATGTGGGCTTCGAAACTACGCACATGTCGGGCTACGTTGAACGACAATTTTTGCATAGATGTTTTGATAAAACCAAAGCGACGGCTTTTAGTAAAGAGCGTTTATAATTAACAACACGTGAATATATGGTTTATAGTGATATATGTTCTATATATATATGATATATGCGATATATTTTTATTTCATAGTTAATAAAAATGTGATGCAGATGTAATAAATGTTATACATTGGATCTGAGATTCACGTCGGTGGATCATGACAAAACACCCGGGCTTATTATGTGTTATTATCCTGCCGATATATAAACTGGGTACATGTACGTTATTATTAAAAAATATGGAATAGCATCGGCACATTTAACATATCTGTACCCACCCCCACCCCAGCTATGAGAGTATGGTTTACAAAATACATTTTACAATCAACCCATAACAATAATATAGAAAGGAAATCATATAATAATAATAGCCGACATAATCTGAATTTATCAAACAGCTGAGTATAAGTCATTTACTATTATCCTATATAGATGTGAACATGTTCGGACCAATTGTCACAACATGACTACTATCTACAGTAAGTTTGTGTGATTTGAATCGCAAATAATGTCCAAGTCTGAAAATATATTTTTGTGTTATGCAGCAATTAGAAATGTATAGTCCGGTCTTGGCTGTTTACAGCTAGTATATAGTGCATGGACACCCGCGCGGTCACATCCCCAATCGCGCAACCACTGGCCACGTCCCTGGTGTAGCGTTCCAGTTGATTATTAATTACTACTATTTCCGAAACATCCCTCCGCGTTCGCAAGATGTTATTCAGTTAAATGTATTTATAATAAGATACACGGACAAGATCCCATCCATATTTCCGACAAAATGCGGATCACATATATAACTTAGATCTTAGCTTTAAGATTATCTTAAGACACCTCACACCAGACTTAAAGTTAAGATCAAAGTTAAGACCATATTAAGTCCCAACTATGTCATAAGTTGCTTTCATGAGACTGGGCCGAGTACTCTATCAGTCTCTATATATACTAGTATATGGATATCTCTCATACTATTCTATATGGTAGTGAATTTTGAAAGGATTGATTCTGTAGATATAAAAATAAATGATGATCGGTCACATTCGTGAGACTGCTCTGAGTACATATATATCTGCCTCTAGAACAGGTGACAGAATCAATACATCCCTATTAAATCCCTTTAACTGTTTAATTAAGAAATAAATACACGGTGTAGAGGTGTGTATGGTCAAGTTGTACCACAAAAAACTGATTGTAGGACGACGCGTAGCGGAGTCCTACAATCAGTTTTTTGTGGTACAACTTGACCATACACACCGATACACCGTGTATTTATTTCTTTTGTAATACGACTGAAAGTTTATGGTCACAATTCGACTGAATAGTCAACAAAATACTGCGCTTTTTCGGTCTCAGGTGAGAAAACATTTCGTGGTGTAATTCGTATTGGGCGTACTCGATTTCTTTGCATGGAGTACTCCGGTAATCTTGTCTTGTTATGAAATTCCCCCGTTGACTTTTCGAGGCACCTCTTCTAGAAAATAATCGTTGTGATTGGCTAAGAAAACGATGTGTTTTCAGCGGCGCCCGTGCCTTTCATTTAAATTGTACAGGAAATACGATTGCGGTCATTTCTGTGTTGAACAACATGGGACAACATGAATATGATCATCGACTATGGACCATTTTCCTTACACAAAGCGATCTAAATGATCTAGTTTACTAAACTAATCTTATCCCCCTTCTGTACTGGTGAACAAACGCTTTCATTTTCAACTTGATTCCGAAATATCGAATATGATCGAGATTCGAATCGACGAATGCACAGCCCGGCCCCATGGATTTATTTTGTCATTTAATATACTTATTAAGTAACTTTCTTTGGTCGTAACATATATCAATATACCATAACATCATTTGGACCATATTCATTGGCAACCAAACTGGTTTCAAGCGACAAATCGCTAGAAAATTCGCAAGATTGTCAAGAGTAGCAAAATTCAAAGGGTTACGGGTGCGGGTGTACTCCGTTGATGCCCCGTTTGCGCGGAGTTAGAAAAGACGGGAAAAGTCGCGTGCGCGATCTGAATAAACCGATTTTTTTCGTGGTACAATCGGAAAAAGTAGAATTGTACCACAAAACTGGAACGAGATAGCCATGGTAACTCGGGCCACTGGCCAATCAGAACATGGCTTTTAAGCATAGTTAGGCAGGCTCGTATTACAATTACGCATATATCACCCGATTCAAATAAAAAGGATGATAAAACTGCATTATTTTTCCGTTTATGGCCGCCCAAAACTCCATATTTTTTTAACCGTTGTACGAGTCCCTGCTTTCGCTTGCTCTTTCATTAGATACATTAGAGAGATTTCGGGCATCTCTGCATGATCAAACGTTTCTCTTATACTCTGCAATCATTCTTCCTCGCACAATTCGAGTGTTTGTTTTCTCTTATATGACTAGCTACTAAATTTTGAAACAAATTTCAATTGCAATCGATTTTGTCCATGTTGGCGGCCATTTTGGAACAGACATTCTACTTATATAGTTTACGACTAAGCATTGTTTTATATATTTCAATTTATTACGAATTTAGCATTAAGCATTAAGATCAGAATTTTCCGATACCATATATTGAATAGGAAATTTTCCCCAAAGTTGATTTTAGCGGATTTTGTATCTGTTGATCTGCAAACAAGTCCGCACATTTTGAGACCAAAGCGGCTTCATTGCCAATTTATTCTGGGTCTAACCGACTAACGACCAGTCTATACTGATTTATGCCAAGTATGCTTTACTCTATATAATTAGGAATAACTCACGTTTAAAGGTTCACTTGCTTTTTGAATCACAACACATTATATACAACATATTCCGTAGTATATACCATTTGAAAGAGGAAGCTCCAAACTATTGTATTATCAACTTATCCGGTCGAATAAACTGTGAACATGTTGTTTTTGTCAAGATACCGACGTGTGTTCTGTACTTAATTTCGATCTGGTCTGTGCTGCCAGTTTATTATTCTCAATGGAAGGGCAATAACTCTATCACTTGGTGGACACTCCTAGGCACATATTGCAGCTGTTCCCTATTCTGTTGGAATATATATATATTTTGGTTCCTCTTCCAAATGTATGTAATATGGAATATGTTATGTATAATGTGAGCTGGTCATTCGGATATGAATTGGGCATTTAAACTGTGCTTATTTACTCTTAGAAAAGAAGACCCTATACAGCTGTTACGAAATCGCAAGGTCAAATGTATTCTATATAGAATAAATCGGGTTGCTGTCACAATTGTGACATATATTGACGTCATTTTATTATTATTTTGTGATTTTAGATGAGCGATAATTTATACGCTTGACGTCCGATATAGAAGAGCAATATAAAGCAACAGTCGTAAACCAGTATCATCTTTTCTGATTTCACTATAGCTAGTTGAAGAAGAACTATTATATCGGGATAAAATAAATCTTAGGTACTTAGGCAGTTCATATACTGACATAATTATATTAAATGATCCATTTTACTATCTACATAATTAGCTTTGTTACGTATACTGCCAATAGGTTAAACTGTTTTCTAGTTCAGGGCACCCATAATCTATACAATATGACAATCGCCCCTACAACATTTGATCCAATAACTCTTGTTTCCTTCAGATGAGCTGTTTTAAGTAAATCCATATTTTATTAATTGTTTGTTGACATTAGAGCCATTAAAAATTTAAAGGCATATCAAGTTTGGTAAAGGTAAAATTTGTAATAATCGTCGTTTTGAAGATTTTTCGTTGTATAGAATGCCTAATGCAGTTAATAATTTATGTCAGATGAATATCAGTTTATTCGTGGCTAATGATCTCCGTATATAAGTATTTCATGTAGTTACAATTATCGCAAGACCCATAAGTTTTCTCGGAATAGGACAGATGCGTGTAGTTGATAGGTTTATTGTGAAATTATGTCACTTTAAACCAACTTTTTGGTTGTAAACCATTTGGTGGAAAAAGGACAATTAAGATTTCAATAACATTTTATTAACCAACATTAAAGCAATACATTCCAATAAACAAAAAATATACAGGTCATATATATTATGTAGTACTACACAATAGAATCATATATACATGTAAGTAAACATATCCTATATTTCTTCTCAGGCCAAAGAAAATTAATTGTCTGGTTGCGCATACAAGTTAGAAATATTTAGGGCCGGTAGGTAGGTTTAATGTATTAATTTTCAATTTTATTTTAGTTTTAAAGACATGTATGGCCTTCGTTGTAGGTTATAATTTAAAATTAAAAGTTTCAAAATTATGAAAAAATCCTCAAGAATATACTAGAGTACAGTATAAGGAAAATATGAGTGTGATATTATCCTCAAAAGTCACTTTGTGTGAGCCGATCGTTTGTTTATATACAGCACGTATATAGTGTACGATAAGCAAATCACTCAACACCGTGACGATATTTTTGAGAGATTGGTTCACGCAACTTCAATGTGACCCATTCTACAACGAAATCTTGAGTGGCGAAGTTTAGCGAGGGCTATACCGATATGTGGTAAACAACATGGTATCAGTTTTAACCAAAGTTCATTTATTGGAGTCTCCCCTGTGTTTTAACAAAAGTTCACTTATTGGTGTCTCCCCGGTGTGTTGCTTATCGCTCACTCTTTACTTACTGTTTGTTTACATAACACAGCGTACGAACTACAATAACATGCTATTTACACGGTACATGGTTTAAGAACACAATCTGTCTATATTTTAATACTCTTTCTGTTTATGGCGGTTTTAACGAATGTGAATATTTTGGCAGCAATGCCCACCACCAACGCTTACCGTATCTGTAACATATTATGCGTGTCATAAAACTGATAAGGATGTGTTGAAGTAAATACAAAATCCAAATTTGAATTGTGTATTTTATATGTAGGTTCAATTTTCATAACACTGTCTAAAATGTGTTATGAAATGCTTTGATTTGATAATCAATGCTTTTATTTGATATTCAACCCATTCTGATACATTTAAAAGTGCATGTTTTCGAAAACGTTTTACAAAAAAATTAAAATGTTTTGATAAAAACCATGAATAAAATTTAGGGTAGTGGGTACAAAATATGACCGGTAGGAAAAACCCAACCCCAAATATGTTTTGCTTTGGCCTTATCTTGACTACTGGCGGCCGACAACTTCATGTGACATACTGACATGACAGCGATCAGCCTCGAACATTCAAATATAAACAATTAAAATATAGTCTATGTGGGGAATTTGAGACAACTTACCACTATCTCTTTGAATGTACATTTTATCAAGAGCCCAGAAGAGAACTATATGACTCCCTACCAAATGTTGCCTTATCTGAGAATACACTAATGCGGGGGGCCAAGAGAGCTTAGTCTTCGCGAAAACAAACAAATATTTAATGCAGTACAGACATATATTATGAGAACAAAAAGATTTCCATGATCTGTATGGGTAACAAATTGCTTTGGATTCCGGCCGCGTTATGCGGCAGCACGATGTTCTCCATTATATATTTAGTACTAAATGTCTTCCGATAACGATTATTTTGTAAGTTACTTTACTTGTCACTATCCTGTATATACGTGAAATGATTCTACATGAAGAATGCAGCGATATTCACAGTGAACCCCATTGAAATAGGAATTGGCCATTGCGATTGACCCCCTCCCATGGAGCCTGACGCATGCATATTACTACGAGCATAATTTTCATCACGCAGCAACTAAATTATTGAAAACTCTGTCCCCTCTACTTTCTCACTATCCCTCTCATTCTCTCTCTCTCTCTCTCTCTCTCTCTCTCTCTCTCTCTCTCTCTCTCTCTCTCTCTCTCTCTCTCTCTCTCTATCTCTCTCTCTCTCTGCCTCCTGCTATCCCTAACACTATCTTCCCGCTGTGTCCATCCCAACTTAAACTTAGTTACTTCTCCTTTAAAAAATATTATTTCTATTATTTCCCGTCTGATCGATACCCCTCCCTCACTTATTGGGGAAGGGGCATGTCGCCAAAGAGGAGAAGACTTCATATAAGCCCTCGGGCTTGTTTTCTGATCCTCATTTCCATACATTATCTCTTATATGTTGTATATTTATGTCATTTGTGTATTATGTGTATTATGTTTGGATTTGGAAATAAAAATATGTTTACACTAAATATAAACAAGTCACTTCTATATAGTTGAGCAGTATATGGAGAAATGGACGATTATTTTATCACTGAGAAGTAATATAAGCTGAAGTTTTAAGATACGGATGGCGTTCGCGGCTGGTAAAGCTGAACAATAATACAAAGCTTGTAAAACAATTATCATAACAAAAACAAAACAAAAAAACGAGAAAAAATAGATAGACTTTGTTCTTATTTTCATTATTAACGCCACCTGTGTACAGTATACTGTTCTACAAATGTTAGAAATCTGTGGTCCCATGCGGATTTTATAAATAGATAATTGTTTTTTTTCCGGTTATTTTGGGACGAGTTAAAGTTGTACTGCGACCCCGAGTCCGGTAAAAGCTGTAGTTGGAATGTCCAAGTTCGTGAAAGTTCTACTGACTATGCCGATTATTTGAGAAGTTTTATTGTTTTAGGATATTGCAGGAAGGCTAATCTGGCCGTGTCAAATTGAGCTATAGCGATGGGATATCTTGCAGAACAACACATTTCGGGTTTTCGTGGGGTGTGTATTCGCTGGATGTCTTATAGTTGCAGTGTGTAACTATTATGACCGCGTTAATTGCGTTCGATGTTTAGGTATGAACAATGGCTGGGCCATGCACACTTGAAGATTTTATGGTGGGAACACAATTTTTTATCCGCATTTAGCAGCTTTCTGGTTTGGTGAATGAAAAACCTGCAGTAATAAGTCGTAGTTTTTTGTAATAATTTGAAGGATTAGTTGTTTTAACGGAATTCTGAGGCGGTGCATTAATGTAACCAATATATTTTATATTATAATTTATATTTATGGCTAATAATATGATCTTGGTGCGTTACCATTTCTGACTATGGTTTTCTTTTCAATAATTCTGCAGTTTCTTGCAATGTGTTTACAGACAAGCTGTATCAGGCGTCTAAGGGTGGATACACACATGCATGTAATCTCTGTATGTAAAATACATGTATTTTACATGGCCACGCCAATAATTGACAACATTAATCACCTACGCGCGAGCGGTTCATTGTTAACAGTCCAGACAAGTGAGTAGTTATAAGCGAAGTCAAATTGTCGGCTGTCATGACATTTAAGGCCAGTCCAAAACATGTCTTCTCTGCTGAAATTAGTCAAGTCTGTGTGATATCTGGCATTTTATTAATGCACGAACACGAGATGCGACACATCTGGCATATAGAACATGTTCGACCATGATGCTTGTTTGGCGTGGGGTGTCGAAAGCTTCAAATCGGTAAGGGACTTGGTTGAATACATGTATATCGGTCGGAATAATCTGGGCAAGAAGGTACAATATAATATGTTTTACTTAAGTAGCTCAGAGTTAGCCACCCCGCGTTGTATCTTTCGGGATCATATACAGCCGCAAGTCGGGAATGATCACATATAGCCACAAGTCGGGGGAATCCTGATCCACCACTTCTATAAATATCAAAAGAGGACTGGTAATTATTTACATATAGAACACCAACATATGGGTTATCCCACGAACAATTATTTTAAGTGGCCTGGCGACTCGATTCAAGATAACGGCTTTTCTACATTCCCACTTAATTGGAACTAGAAATGAGAGCGGTCAACACGTCGACAATGATTGGGTTGTCAGTGGACACATATTACATTGTCTGTATGATCCATGTAAAACGCCATATATACACGATAATTACAGAGATTACATGCATGTGTGTATCCACCCTAATCGAGGAGCGATAACTCTAAAATGCAAATAACTATCAATGGGAACGGGTTATTTTGTGTTGCATATTTCTTTAATAAAATAATATTACCACCAATGTTGGTACTCGAGTCGCCTAACATTTATTTATTTATATTAAATCACAATAAATCATCATGTGTAGCTGTATATCACTGTGCACACACGTGCATATTTTGGCAAAAGCCGTAATAATTATGTCAAATTTGGAATCATCATCAGGAGACACACATATGAATTCAGGTGATATACCGGTGTACGATATCTTTGTATCGCATGTTATTTGCTAGTTCAAAGGCGAAATTCCAATAACATTCTAACCTTATTACGAACGCCGTCCGCAAGGGTGGATACACACATGCATGTAATCTCTGTAATTATCGTGCATTTGGCGTTTTACATGGATCATGCAGACAATGTAATATGTGTCCACTGACAACCCAATCATTGCCGACGTGTTGACCGCACTGAGTTTCAGTCAGTTCCAATTAAGTCGGAAGGTATAGAAGCAACACAACAACGCCACTCTTATGATCCAACAAGTGATTATATTTGCAATGAGAGAACACATCTATAATCCGCATTAATCCTATTACAACCAGCAAATCCCTTTTACTCGTTTAGTGACATTGAAGTGATATCCATTTTTAATTTTCTTTTCACAATCTGTGACAGTAAGGCAGTAAAACATTTACCTTGGCAAATAAAGTGACACCTGGGGTCAATACTATGAAATGTTTTATTTGTCAGATTGTTAGAAATAAAAAAAATTAATTTCGCCGATACTATCGATCTTCCATTACAACCATCAACTTCATCTTTCACAGAATATTTGTGATTTAATGTTCCAGACCATAATTTTGACCAAAAGTAGAAAAATATGCTGCTGTTGGTCTAAAAACAACAAATTCATCTTTCACAGAATATTTGTGATTTAATGTTTCAGACCATAATTTTGACCAAAAGTATAAAAATATGCTGCTGTTGGTCTAAAAACAACAAATTCCTCACTAATTCATGTTTGGAAAATTAAACAATGAGAACATTTCGGCCTATATGTTGGTGTAAAATGTCCAACTAATGTATCTGGCATGAAATTTTAAAATGTTAAAAAAAAATACCATTGTTGGGGTGAGACACCCAGATCTACTGTTCGGACGAAAGGGTGAGATCATTTCGACACCCAGATCTACTGTTCGGACGAAAGGGTGAGAGACATTTCGGCCTATATGTGGTGTAAAATGTCCAACTAATGTATCTGGCATGAAATTTTTAAATGTTTTAAAAAATTACAATTGTTGGGGTGAGACACCCAGATCTACTGTTCGGACGAAATGGTGTATAGTCGGAGAACGATAACACATAACTTATTATTAAAATGTTTGTATTCATGATTAAGTGTACAGATAATATGCTCAATTTTCGCTGTACTATGAACACACATTTGTTCTTGCAAATTAGTAAACGCTTTTTGTATATTATAGCATTAAGTCTTCATAGTATTGACCCCGGAACACATTTAAGATAGAAGCATGGATCTGACTAGATATAATCCGTTGGGGTTTTCTACTTAAAGGTACACAATTCGATGCGAGGTCCCGTGTCATCAGATTCCAACAACAACACTTCTTCAAAAGAGGCGTTATCTATCAGAATCGATTAATTATCAAAAAATTGTGCTAACCACTGTAATTGCAAATATAGTACAAATTATCCAAAACGTGTTTTATATCGAGATATTGTTCAACGCAATTTCGTATCGAGAGCATGTCGGTCGTCTCGTTGAATATTTGGTAGGCCGCCAAATATTCCAGGTGGTCAAAAATAACAGATTTCAAAAATCGATATTTGATAGCTCTGAGCTTTAATGTGTGGGTTCCTCTACTCGAATCAAATATTTTTTACCCCCCCCCAGAAGCCATATAAATAGTAATTTAGGAGCGTTAATTCGCATTATATATCTTTAAAACTTCCAACTCATCCAACTGTTTGAAATTTCAAAATTTTTATTGAATTACGAAAATAATCGACTTTTGGTTTAAAACAACATATTTTACACTAAACACATGGTTAATTCGGATTATATATCTTTAAAACTTCCAACTCATCCAACTGTTTGAAATTTCAATTTTTTTTATTGAATTAGGAAAATAACCGACTTTTGGTTTAAAACAACATATTTTACACTAAACACATGGTTGAAATTTCAACGATTTCAGTCTATTTTCGGTTGAAGATTCAAACTGGTGTTGTGCATGCAGGCATTCATTCATTTCCGAGCAGCGTTCAAATTTGTGAGCAGATTTGGGGCTGAGACACCCACCGTCACTATCGCCATGTTACTGGGGAGAAGATATACCCCACGTATATATCTCTCTTGCTTGGCCCCTGACATTGTTACTGTAGCAGAAAGGGTCAGGTTACTACGTTTTCAACTTTTCGCCGAACAAAGACAAGGACCAGTCTATCGCGCGCACGAAATTCGACACCAACAGTTTCTGTCTAAATGTTTAGTTCATGCATGGAAGTAAAAGAACATTTACAAATGAACGATTTTCGTCTCAAAGTTTATATAACTGCTAAGTGAATGAAAATTGCTATATAGATGTCGTCTGTCATTATTATGCGACTCTCGTGACTGTTTATTTTCGCGCAAAAATGTCTCTTGTTGAATAGACTGGCTCCTGGTCGAAAGCTGCAAAATCTGAAAACGTAGTAACCTGACCCCCCCCCCCCCCCCCCCTCCCACAGCGTTACTGCATGTGCTCCCCACAACTCACACCGTCATATCACATATGCTGCTGTATGTCCAACCCGCTGATGACGTCAGCGATGTTCCCAGTTTCGGACATTCGTTCAGCAGCTCGCATTCGTATCTCCCGTTTGTCCTCGGTCCTGTGTTGAATGAGTAGCAGTTTGTCATCTGTGCGCATTTTGATGCACACGCGATGTCTGAACCAACTTTCCGAGTTTCAATAACGGTTGACATGGTGTTTCGGTTCTGTAGTTTGGAGCAAAATTTCTCACTGCTATTACCTGAAATATACAAAACTGATAAACATGAGAGGAGATTCAATAAACCGTGTGCATGTTAATACATGTATTCTTATAGGTTCGGCCACACGTATGTGACTGTGTACTTGATTCGCATCGCGTTTGATATACAAAACATATATCTAATCCGGCCCAGATTAAATTGGAATTAGCATATACTAATCGGACACCAGGGGACACGCGTGTTCGAATATATAAAAACTCGCACATCAACGCTAACCACGAAGGGTGATAACTCTAAATAGAACGTGCTTTTACTAAATAACGGACATTTGGAAATTTGTATGAAAGAAATTACAACACCACAAGTGTTTGGTCATACATAAGTCGAATGTTCCTATTATATTGGGTGGGTGGGATTGGGGATTTTTCAAATATCTCCGTTAGTCAATATTAATATTAATCCTCGATTATAATCCTAAGATCAATCTTAATATATCGTGATTTAATATAGTGATCCAGCACTTGTGTCCCCTGTGGTTGGGATTATATATTAAACAATATCTAATCACCCTCAGATTAAGTATTTATTTACAAGTAATTATATAGTAATGGCCTGTAATTGTATTAGGCAGGTCGCGATCTATACAAATTCCCGTTCAAACGGTTAACAACAAGTGGCATGCATGGGTACCTCTTTGAAAACCTCTGGACGGCGGCCATTTTGGCGTGCGGGTGAACATTTATGGTGCCCTAACATACTACACACTTTATTTTACCTAAATTGGTCAAGGGGTCGTGATATGTCATGGGTGCCCTATTTGAACCCCTCTGGGCGGCGGCCATTTTGGATCGCGGTGGGTGTGTGAGGTGAATATTTAGAGTGTACAACATAACACACTTTGTTTGACCTAAATCAAGGGGCCGATAAATGGCATGTGTGTCTTATTTGAACACCTATGGATGGCGGCCATTTTGGATCGGATGGGTGAATATTTTCGGTCTCTTGGAGCCACTCTACAACACCCTTTGTTTGAACTAAATCGGCCAAGGGGTCGAGAAATGGTTTAAGTTTCAAACGTGTATATAACCTATAGCTTTATGTCCTAATTGCTAATTTATCAAATAACATAATTACATGTATCTGGAAAATTTGTGAGAAATATGGAAATTTTAATTGTATGGGTCTTAAATCTTGTATTGGTTGAGAACACACAAGCTGTTCATTGATCGTATCAGTTAACCCCGTGCCGCCCTAATAATGTTTAGACGAATAATGTGCGAGCTTTAGCGATGCTAAGGCGATCATCGCACGATGAAAATGTATGGATCGAGATTGAAAATGTTTTGATTTTTCTTGCACCCGAACATGTATCAGATTCTATATATATATATATACACCCCGAAAGACATAGAACAGGTTTCCGTCTCCAAACAAATAAAGCATGCCTTCTTCGTCAAACAAATTGACCAAAAAAAGACCATTCGAATTTAACATGAATCTGACATGGCGACCATTTTTATTTATATCGCTTAAATTATGTCTTGTCACAATACTTGTTTCATATGACACAGTTACCCGTCTCCGCGTTCCAAAGCAACTATCTATCAGACGGGAAATGCACTGACTATGAGATCGGCGAATCACGAAATTAGCGACGTCTTTGTCCGATGATACAGTCATTTGGCTTCAAACAATAATACAGTTCGCATAATGTAAATCGCAATATCTTACTTCCGGTACGAATCACCATCTATATGAGTCAATAACAATTTTGGTCAAAATTTATGTCCTCGGTGGATGATGAGTTCATAATGCAACGTGCGGATCCCAACTATTGTGCACAGTGTGCATCTCTATCACTGTCACAACATGCACACACAAATAAGCGTGATGTTCGGGTATATATGTATGTAATGGGCTCATTCATGGCCAGATTTGACCGAAATGGCCTGTCCCCAGGAAATTTTTACAGGCTAAAATCGAAATTTCGATATTTTAACTACATGCCACCGAGAAAATCCTCTGGCATATCATTAGTTTAGTTCTTGATATAAACTACTGTAACATATACACCACCCACGATTGAACTTAACTAAGTGAAAATTGCTCAGAAACTTTGTACCAAGGCTGCTGTTTACAGAGGCTGTTTGTGCGTGAACACACACAACACCAAGCTGAAATATCTAGAGGGTGTAACTGGGGTCTTGTTCTTCTTTCAGATTACAAAATGTGTTTGATTTGGAAAAATATTATCATTTACGTGCGTCGATGTTTTGAATTTTCGTTACATGGAAGATATGTTTATGTTACATTAAAGATGTTCTTATGTGGTAAGTCGATTTTGCATTTCATGTGATTGTTATGAAACCATGCTAGCCGGGAGAAAACATCAATTACAACGAGACTGTTACTTTGTATTAGTTATTCCTTCGGTTGCAACATGATTCCGTGTACGATCTAACTCAAATCGAGTGGCCGTTACAGTAACTACAACAATTGTTATCCAGAGGACATGCCTGTGGCATTTAATAATTTTTTCTCTTTTCTTTGCCGCGGAAATATATCACACGATATACATAATATTTAATTGGTTATGTTTGTCTTTCAACTCGAACTATTTTTCTGGTTTGGATAATAGTAACCTTTCTAGTGTTAAATTTGGGAAATTAGTGTTACACGAGGGATATGTGTATGTTATAGTAAGGATATTGATACGTTGTGAGTTGATTATGCGTTAGGGGGACGTCTTTTAAACAATATGGCCATCCCAGATAGCATGACTACGTTGGGCCAACGTTGGCATAATGTCGGCAAGGTTGGCATTAGGTTTGGTTGGGTTGACGTTCTTGGCCCTTGGTTGGCCCAACGTATTCCTCCCAAACGTTGGAAATATAACGTTGGCCCAACGTTGTGCCAACGCGAACATGCCAACGGAATTATCTGCAGTAAATTGGTTGGGTTGGCGTGGTTGGCCCAACGTATTCCTCCCAACCGTTGGAAATATAACGTTGGCCCCCAACGTTGAGCCATCGCGAACATGCCAACGGAATTATCTGCAGTATAAATTGGTTGGGTTGGCGTGGTTTTCCTTTGGTTGGCCCAACGTATTCATCCAAACCGTTGGAAATATAACGTTGGCCAACGCGAACATGCCAACGGAATTATCTGCAGTAAATTGGTTGGGTTGGTGTGGTTGGGCCTTGGTTGGCCCAACGTATTCCTCCCAACCGTTGAAAGTATAACATTGGGCCAACACGAAAATGGAATTTACTGTACACATCACATTGGTTGGGTTTACGTTGTTGGCCCTTGGTTGACCCCAATTGAGGTATTCCTCCAATGCAACAGTTGGAATTATAACGTTGGTCCAATGTTGGGTCAACGCTAACGGCTTCATGGCAGTCCAATTACATATAGCGTACATACATGTGATATAAATCTCAACGATATGCCGATACTTTATGTTGGAAATACGGGGCGAGCAGATATGTAAGAAGACGGTGGTTGAGCAAGGTGTTGCGTTAAATATTCTAACTGCTTTTGCTGGCCGAAAAAATGTAATGACATTTCTTGGTATAATTATGATGAAGTGATCTCGTTTATTCCAGATCCACAACTGATCGAGGGGTCTCATTCACATTTCGCTGTTGGGGAATGTGCGTTGGACTCGGCGATGAGTAAACTGTTTTAAAGGTTATCATTACTTCACCTCACTAATATACTTTTTTTATATGTGAATATAATCACAATTCCCCAGAACAAAAATTGTGGTAAATTTTTGTTCTGGGGACCTGTGAATATAATTAAGGTGGAATTCATGCTTGTAATGATGAATTCGAGCAACGTGCATCGGGATAGCTTATCTAACACCAGGAACATGTACTTATATTTATGAAACATGGACATGCACTTGTTTTAATTTATCTCAACCGAGCACAAAGCTAAACGAGACAGGTATATACGAAAGCGATTCAAATATACAATGTGTGCAAATTTACATGTATCCGGATAATCCCATAGCATATCCCTGTCGTACGTTACTCGAATCTATCACAATAGTTTAACATACACACAATATTCTTTATCCTTACATATTGTCCAGTACGCGGGCAGCTCTTCACCACATAGTTGTATTATATTTAAACACAAACGAATGTTAGTGTACGCTCATATTATGTCATCTGATAAAGCAAGGGATAGAGTGTTCACCCGACTATATCCAATGTCTATCGTGTAACGACAATTTATTTACTATAGCACAAGACACGATGGTATTCAGTTAACAATATTCGTTATACCATATGTGTACTAAATGTGTAAAAAACAGTGGGACATTTATTATGAAAAGAAATTCCACAAATTGAACCTCGTTTTATATAATAGCCTGTATATATGCTATGCGCCTTTTTTTGTCAATCGTGTAATCTTTACTGTAACGCACATCATATATTGATATAGAAATACGCGTCAGAAAACATCATTAAGTATTTGGGACATGAATTCTCGCGAGAATCGCCATAATATTGAATTTGCACTGATGCCAGTACATGATTATGATACCTAGATGTATACAAATGACATTTCGCATATGACTGTGTCAGTTGTGTAACGTTGTGGTCCTTACTGTAACAAAGCATATTCCTACATCGTATACCAAACGTCAGATATCCTGATTGTGTAGTTCGTCGCTGTATTTTCTTTATGAATAACAGGTTTTATCATCTTGTTAGCATATTTCGTAACTCTGGATTTCGACATGGCTTTTATACAGAAATTTATCAGATATTGTCCACCCCGTAGCAAATATGTGTCTTTCGTGTTGCGCTGAAGTCCGTCGTGTAACACATATTATTTTTTCATCTATAAATGAAACGTTATATATTTCAATTCCAGTTTTGTTCAATATTTGATGGACAAGGAGTGTCCAATTCAATATTATGTTAGAAAGTGTGTGACATTTGATTATCTTGATTTAATAAAGTTTAATGTTGTGTTGAAAAATGAGTTCCATTGTGGCCCCCATTGAAAACCAGCTATATAAAGGGTAAATGTTTTCTCGATCTATGCATTACCGGTCAATACTCAATTCGGATCAAAAAATATTCCAATATCTCTATTCTGAAAAATGATATACCAGATGACAATACTGTTACAGAAGAGACATAATTTCCAGACATCCACCATTCATAGCATCATAAAATATCAGTGCTGGGTGTTTAAGCTCGAACATCAGTCTTTTCTTCCAGTTCAATAGCTATATATCTCGAAATGACAACAACTTTCCCCATTATCGGAACTAAAAAAATGCCATGTGGCATATCTGTAATTTTGACAAAAATTGATATTGACTCATATATAGGCTAACTGCTGGTCACAATGGTCACGCAATGCGTCAGTTTAGTTCCGTTGGCAATGGCAACACATTGTATAAGTTTACACGTAATTGCATATATGCCTTCACGAATATGACTATTCTTTATTCAATTGATTCAAGAGCTCACTTAATTGAACGACTATGGGGATAATGGTTCATTTGATTTTGATGGAAACGTGTTAAGCCCTATCTGTTTTAAAACCAGTCACTGGACGCTGTCATGATCCGGGCATGGAGTGTACGTAAAGCTACGTTTTCCGTTTGAATTTGCTGCGGTACTTTATCTCTCTGCAGCGTATATAATAGATATACAGATATAAGACATGAAACCCCTAGGTAATATAACATTAAAAAAGCTATTGTATATTTCCTTATATATCACTAGTGATGAATAGGCGCGTGTTTTCCTGGATCACTTGGAATCGCGCCAACAAAATGACCCACGCCTTTTACATAAATTCAAGCGGGTTAATACTATTTCGAAAAGCCGCACATGACACACACACCTAATAAAATGTAAAATGATTGCTTTGTTCATTAAAGTTAAATTCTTGTCCAGCTTCGTTGCACTAACGAAAATAGACACACAAATAAAGAGGCAAATTGGGCGACTTTCCATCGCCAGTCAGAGCGCACAATACTGTCGTATACGGTTAATTGTGAAGCGTCTCAGCCAACGATGTAAATGTATGCATATTTCACGCATTTTGCAGAAATCTTTTAACGATTTTGATTTCTTAAAAAGGCAAAAAAAAACCTCTAGATATACAGGATCTTCAACTCGTTATGTTGGATATTATATTGTATTATATGCTAAGTTATCAAATAGTTGATGGAATGTGTTAGCACAATTAGTCGTTTATTGCAACTTGAAGGTTCTTCGTGATTAACATGTTCGAAGCTTATCTACATGTGTATTAGCTTCCACGAAATCGTCCGTATTTATTTACTTGAAATGTGAAGCGTAACTGGTTGGTCGCCATTGTTTTAGTTCACACAAAATATGATGACGGATTGTTAAATTAGTACCGGATCTTAATTAAATAGGTAAAGCAGTCACGTTGGTAGGGTGAGACAGCTGGTCACGTGTTGGTGAGACAGGGCAATCTCGCCCAGCTATCCCACACGGGCTGCCTGTGCTAAAAATATGTAGGGGGTAGGAGAAATCGATATATCACTCGTATCCATCCGCGCTCAAATTAAAAGTGATTCGGTTCTGATGTAAGACTGTGCTAAATGTCCCTGATTGTTCAGGTTGAATATGTGGTCAATAAAAATTGTTTGTTAAACATACTATGATGTTAGCCACTTTATCCTTCAACCAATCTGTCTGGAAAAATGGAGCTATTTTTATATGCACAAGCTCATTAATTACCATGGCTGTGCTGGGGTATAAAATTGCACTTTTTGCTCTTTCGAGTTGAGCCATGGGCCAACTGGACGGAGCATATAATAAACATCTAGATTTTTGGATGGATATAGTAGTTATCTCATTCGTGACGACAAAAAAATAATTAATTTCCCCTCGTGGCAGTGCAACTCATGGAAATTCATTTTTTTTGGTCATTACTCATGAGAATTCCCATATCCAACCAAAAAGATATCCTCTATTTATCAACTCGCTTCCTAAAATCTTATACTGTTTGTAGATTCGATCACGATGGAGCAACTTCAGAAATAAAAAAACAGTATTATCCACTCGTCCCCTGCGTCGTTTGTGCGATCTTTAGAAACACAATTAAATATGTGATATATAAAATTTACGTGTTACAATTGCGAGTTCGTGGTTGTAACAAGAATGTACATATCCTTTGCACTAGTAACTATCAAAGGACTCAGTTTGTGGATATGTCCACACAAATAGAAGGAGATATGCACATTTAGGTTGTTAATTCCGAATGTGGAGTTCTTGGCTAATTTCTCCATTTACGAAAAAATAGAGGAGGAAGAAAAAAGAAACTAGGATTGAATTATTGCTCACCTGCGGGAATGAGTTTTTCAGCATGGACTTCGACCTCACACATCGATAGGGTTGTGAAAGACATTGCCTGAATCTCTACTCGATTGCCGTCCATTGGAGGAGAACATGTGATGACCACCACCTCTCCCAACGATCCCGGTCCAGCATAAACATCACAATTTGTCATCGATCCAGAGTATCCAACCCTTATTTGAAGGTTTTGGAGTTTGTTGGCCTCAGCTGTTGAGAAAATGTTATATTGAAAACATGCATATAATTTCCAAAATCTACTATAAAAACAACTTATATAGCTGCCATGTTTCGACTTTTAACTTGCTTTCTGGAATAGGTATCTTAATGAGGTTGCATAAACTCGCCGGTTCTTTGGTTAGTGTAAACATATTTTATTCCAATCAAAATAATAACATATATAAACATTTAACAGACATTTTACAGGAGAATAGAATAATATAAATTCGATTGATTGGAAAGGGGATTAAACAACAAGACCAAGGGCTTTTATTAAGTTTGCTTCTTTGGTTTGGTAGTCTCTTGTGAAGGGCGGATCCAATGGGAAGCGCCCGCCCCTATTTTGTCAGAGAAACAGGGGGGTGGGATGGACAAATATTGCAGATACGAGGCCCAAAAAAATGTCCGACCTCAAGGTAAACACCACCACCCCCTAATTGCAAATCAAAATATTGTTTTCCGCGGCAAAATTTGGGACCCATCTCCCTTATTCCATATCTGACATTTTTTAAAGCTTGTTTTCTTTTTTTATTAGGAATACCACCACAAATGTATTTCTTGTTCACTCTTGTTTCCTATCCTGTCTGTGCTACTATCTATTTTACAAATCAGTAAATATATGAGCCTTCCCATCATACCATTTAGAATTCACCATTATAACTGACTATTGATAACAAAATAAATGGCGTGAAAACAATTATATCCCAATCTGCTCCAATCATATTGATATAGGTACTTTATTCTGTGAAACAATCTATGCATAAACCTGCCTGTGCGCCAAGTCTAATCCCAACATAATTTTTGAGCTTGTTATCTGGTGTTATTGATGTAAAATCCAGGTGAATTCCAGGTTACTGTCGTATGGAATGGTATTATATGTGTGTATTGTGTGGCAATATGGTAACTGAATCGGAGGTCCAGAGCCTGTCAGTATGCCAGAAACTATGGGTTGGTGTCTGGAAGGATGGGGTGGCACGATACATGGGTTAATCCCCGTGTTTACATTTGACGTTACTCCGTGTGTGTAGAGTACGCCGGTCGCACACACAGGGCAAATCGTTTTACGGGTCTAAAGCCATATTATGCCGATGAGGTTACACAAGAAAACTAAGATGCATGCATCAGGTCGGCCGTGAACTATCTACCATAGAATTGTTGTAGCTATCGATTATACATTTTGAAACACCTGTCTGTATGTATCTATGTGTGTATGCATGAATGCATGTGTGTATGTGTTATAGACTCTAACACTGCTCGAATTTGGTAGTTAACGTGTCAACTTGACCTCGCTCATATGCATGTTTCTGGACCTTGACCGATCCGACTAAAAATTTGTGTGTAGGACTACTTCGATCCCGGGAGCAATATGGACGGGTCCAATTTCACGTGGGACCATGTTCTCGAACGTGCTGATATAGGCATGTTTCTGGACCAATTGAACAATAGTTTGGCCAGACGCTGTATATACTGGGTACTGTCCAGATGGAGGCGATCACAAAAAAATAATCCCTAACTAGCCCGAACGAAGTCGAGTACATCAGCTAGTCTAATATATATTTTGGACATTTGTCTGTCTGTTAGCTATGGCCGGGAAAACTGCCTGACAGATTTGACGAAATTTGATACCTAGGGGAAATTATTTCCAGGGAGTATTTTGGACGGGTCAAATTTTGATCCCGACTTGACTTTGACATTCAAAAAGATCAATTCAAGGTCAAATCTGGTAAAACGGAAGTATTTCAACGAAATTTGATACCTACTGTTACTTTTGTCCCAGGAGTGTTTCGGGTGGGTCAAATCATGACCCTGACCTGATCTTGACATTCAAAATTGTCAATTCAAGGTCAAATCGGGTAAAGTCGGGCGGATTTCGACGGGTACTTTTGTCGTGACTTTTGTCCGGGGAGTGTTTTGGACGGGTCAAATCGTGACCCCGACATGACCTTCACCTTTAAAATAGTCAATTCAAGGTTAAATCGCGCAAGGGGAACATCCCGGACGAAGTCGGGTCCACCAGCTACTATTATATATTTCTAGATTTAGTTACAAACTAAATACCTGTATATTGTACAAAGAAATGTTTGACAAATATATCTGTATCAATATTACCATGCGGGTCATTAAAATAGATACGACGAAACAAATTTTGAAGGGTGCATGTATCAGGTAAATTTTAATATTTCAAATGATGACAGGAATGCGGAAAGTTGAAGTACCAACGTAATACTGGCTATCCGCATGAAGAGATATACATGTATATAAAAACCAAAATAGAAGATGACTGCTGGCGACAATGTTTTCCAAAAAAATTCAAAGCATTCGATAGCTCCCATCTAGTTGTCAGCCCGAAGATCAATATGAAGTTTGGTGACTCTCAGATTAGGGATATGTCTGTACAGTTGCTAAACAATTCAGTCATGCAAAAGTGGATCAAAGAGTAAGATACCAAATTGCTGCCTGTGGTAATGTTTTTTAACGAAATTCGGGAAAATTAGATTACTCTCACGCTGGTTATCCAGAAGATCATTGTGGAATCTGGTGACGATCGGACAAGGGGTGTCGTCTGTAGGATCAACCAAATTATTTAGCCATAAAAATAGTAAAATTGAAGATCACCGCTGGCAGTGATGTCTTCACAAGGACAGTTTGAGAACAAAATATGGCTCACATCTAGCGGTGACCCAAAATATCCACATAAGAAAAAGTTCTCCAATAAAAGCTGGCTGCAGGGTGCGCCAATTGATTCAAATTCGAAATTTAGCAGGGTGTACTGCTTGTGGCCATGTTTTCCCCGCAAATTTGATAGACTGGTGGACAAAACCACTGAATCCGTTGAATCAATATACATTGATTAATTTATATGCATTGTTATACACAGTACTGGTATATAAAGGTACTGAAAATAACTATATTACTAGTATACATAAAATAAACCATATATCATGGCTATGGGTTCATGACAGCTGAGAACTTGGTGTGAATTAAAGTGTGGTGGTTTCTCAAGCATATCTAACCATCCACGTTAGAAACATGCCATTAAATGTCATAAGTATAATCTAGCTTGAGGACAGAAGTGATCCATAAAACCCCCCTTAATTCAACCAGGTCCTTGCGCGATGTATGGTCGATCACATGATTATCTAGGGGGATTATAATTGTTGTATAAAAACAGCACTGCGTGTAAATATAAAATAATGCTACAGTGCTACATCTTATTACAGATTATTGCCATATAAAATCAGTGATTATACAGACAGTCTGACAAAATAAAGTTTCAGTGACACTCTGTCCGAAGAGGGGAATAATTTCATCTGTTACAGTCAATGGAGCAATTATGAATCTGGAAAGGTGACATTTCTAAGTAATACTAGATATCGACATAACGCGATAACATATAACGTAAATGCAATATGGCCGGTGGCGACCATTTTTTCCTATGAAATAAAAAAAATATTTGATAGCTCTCATCTGATAGATCAATATCAAGATAAATATGAAGTTTGGTGATGATCGGATGAGTGAAGTGGACTGTGGTCTGTGCTAAACGGTTTGGTAATGTTTAAAAATATTCTTACCTTAATATTTTTATGTTCACTTTATAAACTTCACTGAGTCATCTTTGTCATGTATTGAGTTTGATATCTTTTGTTAACAGTTTATAAATTATGTATGTCTCATGTTTGTTATTTTAATATATGTGTTTATTATCATTAAATAAAGTTGCATTCCTTAAAAAGATTCTTACCTCAATGTTTTTATGTTCACTTTATAAACTCCACTGAGTCATCTTTGTCATGTATTGAATTTGATATCTTTTATTAACAGTTTATAAATTATGTATGTCTCGTGTTCGTTATTATATTATATACACTTTATAGTGTGTTTTCAGAACGAAAAAAAAAATGAATAAAATCAACAAATTTGTAAATTTAAAAACAATTCAAACGTTGTTGTATTCCATGTCCCAGCCCGGACATATACACCAAATTTCAATAATATTCATTGAGAAACAACGGACAAAACGCTATATAACACCCGTATACATATTTTATTCCGAGCCGGACTCATCCTCGGGTACATGTTATAGTAGGTACCGAATTGACACACGTCGACTGGGGCGAGTTGGCCCTGGGGCGATTAGGCCGATTCCGGCACCTTCTATAATTTACCGTATGTATCCGTTTACGCGTAGTTTACTTTAGAAAGTTCCGCAATTATTACCGTAAATAGAGCGACCATATTTGACAGAGAATGCCTCTGTTATTGATTATCAAGTTGCTATACATTAAAAACGACAATTCACATGCTCGTTCTAGCGCAGTAGTCTATTTTCCCCATGTTAAAGGACATCCACAAATACTAAATAACGCTAACCTACTGCCGAATGTTTTACACGACAACTGTTAACATATTTGGGCTGAATTCATCTGACGCGGTATTATTCCTCAAAATAAACAACAAAACCATCGTTACTTGGAAATGTAGTTTAGGCTAACATTTACATAAATCCTCCACATCATTTATTCGACACACACGTCAGATGAAAAACAGACATGAAGTAAACGGCCAAATTGGCCGAAATGATAATGATAAGTTCATTTTTTTAGTTATGTCAGATGGTCAGGACGACGAAATTATTTCGAGTTATATGTTTTGCATTAATTTTAATTTTACATAAATATTTTCAATTATAATTTTAATGACTAAATTATCATTCCAATGTGAAATACAGTTTGTTGATAATTTTGGGAACATAAATCCACTGCCTACCCGTGCCTAACATAACACATATCTGACACGGCGCCAAGTCTTGGGTGCCCAAAGTTTCAACGCTGATTATTTATAAAAGAAATAGATATAGAAATTATAACTGTGGTGTCAAAATGACTATTCCGTCTATATACAGCAAAAGAAATGTGTAGACTATACATTGCCGGGTTATACAGTGTAATCCGATGATTCGATAGTACGGAGGTTTGCCTCGGAATATCTAACCCTTAGACCATCGAATGCTAGGGACTGTGCTATATATAACGCACTGGCGGCAGTATCATCATAACGAAATTATATACGCCATATTACCATGGTGTATATACTACCATATCACACGAAACCCCTATTATATCATTAAATGAAAGTGTCAATGACACTGTAGCTCAACTTAGGTAAGGGAATAATTTAATGGTTGACAGTAAATTGAGGAATAGGAAATGTGCTAATTGAAATGTCTAACCTACATGTAGCTGTGCCAAAGGATTTAGTCATGCAAAGAGTAAAATCCAAGATGACTGCTGGCGGCCATGTTTTTTGGCTGAATGACATCAAAATGACTCGTTCCCATCTACATGTCATTGTTAACATCCATGACAAATTTCACGAAGATCCGACTAAAGCTACGACCTGTAGCCCGCGCCAAAGGATTTAGTCATGTAAAGAGTAAAATCCAAAATGGCTGCTGGCGGCCATGTTTTTTGGCCCTACGACCCCAAAATGACTCGTTCCCATCTACATTTCAATATTAACATCCATGACAAATTTCATGATTATCAGTCGAATAGTACGACCTGTAGCCCGCACCAATGGATTTAATTTTGAAATCCAAGATGGCTGCTGGTGGCCATGTTTTTTGGCTGAATAACCTCAAAAGGACTCGTTCCCGTCTACATGTCATTGTTAACATCCATGACAAATTTCATGAAGATCCGACTAAAGCTACGACCTGTAGCCCGCGCCAAAGGATTTAGTCATGCAAAGAGTAAAATCCAAGATGGCTGCTGTCGGCCATGTTTTTTGGCCGAACGACCCCAAAATGACTCGTTCCAATCTACATGTCATGGTTAACATCCATGACAAATTTCATGAAGTTCCGACCAAAGCTACGACCTGTAGCCCGCGCCAAAGGGTTTAGTCATGTAAAGAGTAAAATCCAAGATGGCTGCTGGCGGCCATGTTTTTTGGCTGAATAACCTCAAAAGGACTCGTTCCCGTCTACATGTCATTGTTAACATCCATGACAAATTTCATGAAGATCCGACTAATGCTACGACCTGTAGCCCGCGCCAAAGGATTTAGTCATGCAAAGAGTAAAATCCAAGATGGCTGCTGGCGGCCATGTTTTTTGGCCGAGCGACCCCAATATGACTCGTTCCCATCTACATGTCATTGTTAACATCCATGACAAATTTCATGAAGAGCCGACTAAAGCTACGACCTGCAGCCCGCGCCAATGAATTGAATTTTAAAATCCAAGATGGCCGCCAGCGGCCATGTTTTTTGGCCAAATGACACCAAAATGACTCGTTCCTGTCTACATGTTATTGTTAACATCCATGACAAATTTTTATCAAGATCCGACCAAAGCTACGACCTGTAGCCCGCGCCAAAGTATTTAGTCATGCAAAGAGTAAAATCCAAGATGGCTGCTGGCGGCCATGTTTTTTGGCCGAACGACCCCAAAATGACTCGTTCCCATCTACATGTCAATATTAACATCCATGGCAAATTTCATGAAGACCAGACGAACAGTACGGCCTGTAGACCGCGCCAATGGATTCAATTTTGATATCCAAGATGGTCACCAGTGGCCATGTGTTTTGACAGAACGACCCCAAAATGACTCGTTCCCATCTACATATCAATATTAACATCCACGACAAATTTCATGATGATCAGACGAACAGTACTACCTGTAGACCGCGCCAATGGATTTAATTTTGAAATCCAAAGATGGCCGCTGCGGCCATGTTTTTTGGCCGAATGACCCCAAAATGACTCGTTCCCATCTACATGTCAATGTCAACATTCATGACAAATTTCATAAAGATCAGACCAAAGGTACGACCTGTAGCCCGCGCCAAAGGAAATTGTTGACACACATACACACGGACACACGGATCAACACGGACACACGGACGACGGACGCCCATGGCAATAGCTCAAACTTACAAAGTAAGTTGAGCTAAAAAGCCATTAAATATTTCCTTATATATCACTAGTGATACTTGGCATCGCGCCAACAAAATTACCGCGCGAATTAGTACTATTTAGAAAAGCCGCGCATGAGACCAGACATTGCAAAAATATGAAAATATAGAATTTCCATTTAGAAGTGTCGAATATGACCACCCAGGTAGACCTAGCATACTCTCATCACACACTCATCTGGAAACTCCAATGCATTTATACATGTGGTAGACAAAATAAAAGCACATCAACCAGTATGTGAAAAAAAATCTCCATACTTTACTGTATTAAAAAACTTTTCAACTAAAACAGTGTCTGGAACAGGTTAAACTGTAATTTGAACTAAATGAGATAATTTCCCAGTCAAATAAGTGATATTAGTAGGATTTATGCGGTTTTAGACCAAAATAAGTGAAGTTTGGGGGGGGGGGGGTAAACAAAATATGGAGTAAAAAATTATTTGTTTTGCAGGTTTGGGGGTGGTGGGTCCCGAAAATGCCAGATGCAGAAAAACGGCATACCTTCCTGCATAGTTTTAGACATACATGTGCCAAACTTTGAACAAACCAGCACCATGTGACTAATTTAATGCAATACAAATGAATGATTAGTACACCATTGTGGCATTTGATTAGCAACCGTTGCTAACCTTAAATAAGACATCTGGTTACTTTGACGGCCAGGTATACCTCAAATGTAACATTTGGGTATTAACTGCATCGGAAACGCAAACGTTGAATTACGACCCTAGCAGCTACAATTGCAATTTCCAGTGTATTCCCGGTAATTTCCTATACTATGTTTCTCGATCCTATAATGATCAATGGCCATGGGACACAAACATGTACAGTTTCATATCTGTGTCACCATTTGAACATAACCAATACCATCCGACTATCCGACTGTACGGTGGCTCGCAAAGCAAGCTAAATTTTCACACCTTCAGCCCATTCGAGCTAAAATGATTACTGATCAGAGGGGTCCATATATGGTACCATGCAAATGCCCCCCCCCCATTTTAGGTCGAATACACTGTGTTGTAGGGTGACCCCTGAGACAAACTAAATATTCACCCGCTTTCACCATCCCCGATCCAAAATGGCCGCCCAGATGGGTTCAAATATGGCACCTATACAATTTATCGGCCCCCTAACCGTTTGATGTGGTATAATTGGAGCTGTAGGGTAGCCCCAAGATGTACTGAATGTCGCGGGTGCCATAAGTGACACCCCCCAGGACGGCGGCAACTTTGGAACGGGTTGGTGAAAGGGGTGATTACTTAATTTGTTTGACGGGCCACCCTACAACACCCTTTATCTCAAATCGCCGTGGCTCATGCCAAGATGGTGGACAACTACAACCAGATCATCTCTATCCGCTTCCATTACAAGAATGGGACTGACGATCGTATATCACAATTAGTTATTTTGTGACAACGAATTAGTATTTCGTGGCCACGAAATAAAAAAAATATATTCCCATGTCCTAACAGTTTTGACTGACACTTATATAAATATGACTCGCAGAATTGTTAGCACACAACTCCGTATTTTGAAATATATTTCAGAGTCATACAGAGTCATACTTGACATATGTGCATAATTTCAACTCGCACAATTCATGAAAAGGCTGATCGTGTTAGTTAATATCTGAATAATCAGGAAACGCTCTTTAAATTTTTAAAACCATCCAAACGATTTGTTTCCACTAAAATGTCAGACTGAAAACAAGTAGACTCTGAAAGTAGACCGCAATATGTGATACTTTTGTTAATTTCAAATCGCACAGTCCACCAGAAGGTTAGTTATGAGGATTAATATTTGTATAGTAAGGAAACGCTCTTTAAATTCTTAAAACAGTCCAAAAACACTTTTTTCCAATAAAATTTAAACTGGACACAGGTAAACTCTTAAAGTAGACACGCTATAGATCAATAAACCATTCGCATGTCGTTTTAGACAATCCGAAATTGCGCGACCGTTGTTTTCGACCAAATGAATCTGACTTGTGAAATCAGCGAGGGTGGGGGTAGGGTTAGCTTTTCTGCGATATCTTTACCAAAAATCGATGTATCGAAGTTTTGTTTGTGGCATATGATCAAGATATCCTTGTAGATTGTTCGTGTTCGTCTATATGTGATGTAGCTGATTTTAAGAATATACAATACCTTAATATTTGGGAAAGAAAATTGAAAATGCAGTCATAAATACAATTCATCTGATGATTTTATGATATAATTCCACATTAAGATATGTAATTAAGTAATTTGTGGCAAGATCTCTCCATGTTTTTCGATTTCCAAGAACAAAGAAAGCCACTTACCGAACTTGCTATGCGTAATAGCATGTTTTTATTACCAGGTGGACGGGGAAAAAATAGAGAGGTACACAAACAAAGCCTCACACAAACCTGTTTCCACTAAAATATCAAGCTGGAAACAGGTAGATTCTGAAAATAGACACACTGGTGGTATAGAAACCGTTCTCAATTCGCTTTTAACATTCCGAAAACGCGCGACCATTTTTTTCGACATAAGGAATCCGACTAATATGGAAATGCTACTCCGGAACTTAGACCGGTAGCACCACAACCACGGAATCGGGGCTGGGTGAATCTCTGAAACCACGGCATGCACGGAGCTGGATGAATCCAGTACGGCCGCGACTCGCTGATCTTGCTTATTGTACAAGGCGCTGTCCAAAGAGGCTGGGGACCATTCTGTGGGTAACCGTTAACTATAAAAACATTGGTTGGTCCAAAATGGTTTCATGACCCTCTCTACAGTTTTGTTTCTTTTCGGAAGAGAAATATTACATTCGGAAAGTTTGCGAACGCACGTGTGTTGTCCCCTCTGTTGACGATCTCCACTGTTGATATCGTGAACGCTCTGTCAAGGTCGACTTGCCATTGAGGTGACCCCATTAAACCCGTCTTCGCACAGTAAGGTGGGATGAGTACATTGACCGACTGTCTGTCTCCGTCGATGGCATGGGATGCGTCACCATTAGCATCCGGATTATCCTCCGTCGCAGTTCCCAAAACAGCCACGTTACACTGAGTCTGTGTTGAATCTGAAATATAGATATGTTTAGTTGTATATCGGTCACGACAGGAAATAGACCAATATAATATATAGAGAATACCTACAGTTTATAGAGAATACCTACAGTTTATAGAGAATACCTACAGTTTATAGAGAATACCTACAGTTTATAGAGAATACCTACAGTTTATAGAGAATACCTACAGTTTATAGAGAATACCTACAGTTTTTGTTTGAATACGAAATATCTCATGAATGTCTGGAAAGAAATATAGAATTTTCGAAAATTCGATATTTCTTTCCAGACACTCATGATATGTTTCAGGTATTCAAACAAAAACTGTACGTGTTCTTTTTATTATATGCGCCTTATTAATGTTTACAGTTGCTAAAGTATGCGGTATTTTCACTTTTAATAGCAACAACAAATAGAACAGTAGGCCTACTCGGAAAGCAACTTGCATCTGGTTGACCAAATTTCTAACACCGATCAGATGATAGGCAGAAAACCGCTTTCAATGGAATAATCATGACGTAATCTGAAATCACGTCATTTGGCAAGCTACAGTGAAATAACGAACACTACAATATCGCATTTCACTGTAGCTTCGAAAGAAACGTATATTGGACGATCTACATTTCGGTAATTTTCCGTTATTTTATAGGCAAGCATATAATAGAAATTATGTTCTAACCTCGGGATCAATTTTAATTCTTTTATTTAAAAATTGCAGTGAGGCACTGGAGAGGTTTCGCAAGATCACATTTACAATTAACGGTTAGAAATAAGTTAGTTCTCCTGTGCGTATGAAGCTTCTGTGAACTACCAATTTGTTCTATCGCGAATTAGATGTACCATTGATTTTATACTTCTCGTTTTCAGATTATATGAAGGTAGTAGCCTGACTTCCCCGTGATTGCGCAATTGTATATGTCCCGCACAAGGCACTGTCCGAAGAGACTGGAGACCATCATGTGTGCAACTGTTAACTATAACTGTAATTCTACGATACCTTTATCACGCCCTGTATATAGGGTGAATACTGCCCGGCATATCTGGTGGTGTCATATATATCGCTATACATGTATGTGTGTACCGGTTAGACTTTTTGCAGGATGTATGTATTCGCGAATATATTTTCGCGGATTTTCATTGTTGCAGTATGTAACTTTTATTGACCGCGTTAATTGCTTTCGATATTTAGGTGTGAACAATGGCTGGGCCCTCTTGAAGATTTTATTGCGGGAACTCAATGCATAATATAACAGCTAACATTGCTGATAAAGTATGTCTGAGTTGGAATGTAGACTATAAAGGTCGTATTGCGAAGTGTCGGGGGTGTATTCAATCCGATTAGTATATTTTTGGTTCGCATTTAGGGGCTTTCTGGTGTGGTGAACGAGAAACCTTCAATAATAAGCAGTGGTTGTTGTAATACTTTGAAGGATTAGTTGTTTTAACGGAATTATGAGATGGTGCATTCATGAAACCTTGAATGAATTATGAATAATTAGTCTCCAATAATCGGAAGCCATGGATTCTCTCAACCATTTAATTGTTTTAATAATTGGTGGTGAATGAAACCTTGTCAGAAGTTATTGATGATGAGTCTCGAAATTGTTTGTAAACCAGGCATTCAGTGTTCAGTCGCCGTAGATTGGCTTCTGTCAGTAAATTTTTGTTTTTTAAAATAATGTGTTCATCGGGAACCAGTATTATTGGATAGACTAAATGGGATTAGAAACGTACTCGGTATTTGCGTACTTGAACCTTGTAACGAAGATCGACAATTTTGGCCTGATTATTATTCTACATGCTATTTCATGCACTATTCAGACCTCTATTTCAATAGAAATTAGAACAAATAACAAAGAAAAAGCCGCGAGCTGGCAGCGCATCGACATAATAACGTGTCAATCGTCAAGGCATTCGTCACTTTTTTGGCAATGGGTGTGTGGTTATTGGTGTATCAATGCAATGGCCGTTGCATGTTCAACCAATTGGAACGTATGCGCCCTTTGTGAACACATATCATACATGACGTATGGTGTGTAAATATTTCATAATTATCATCACTTTAGTTTGCACGTCCGAATTAAAAACTGTTTTCACATGCTTTCTCTCCAAGCGCACGCTGTGCACACATACAATATGTTTAATACATATAATCAATTACATAGCCGTGACCTATATATACTAATTTTTCACAAGCAATACATTAAAGCTCCAATTGATTTTATATATGCCTAATAATATGATCTCGAGGGCGTTACCATTTTGTGATAATAGATAAATAATAAATTAAATTATTTGTCTTCACGAATTGGGAGAGAATTTTTTCCTATTTTAGAACAGCTGCACATGATGTCTGTGTATTTTTTTCGATTGAATGTTCTCGTGAGTTTTTATTTTGTTATCCCTCGCCAAACATCCACCGCCAACGTAATAGAAATGGGTTCAGTGACTTCCTTCCGTCCGTAACAACATTGGAGCTCTCTATATAACTCACTCTTAAAAAACAGCTTCTTTGTTCTACGTCGACTTATATATAGAGCATAATAATAATTGTTGTTACTATCGCAAATTTGTTCCAAAGGCACCTTTTCTGTGACAGAATGATTGGAACACTCACTTTGTAAGAATTCTTCGGCCATGTGGCCTTCATCAGCTTCATGGACATATATTACACTACATTTCAAGAGGACATCATTACACATAATAATTATAAAAACAATTTTTTTTATTTGATAATTATTATTTCATGATGTCGGATTGAAACTGTCGTGTAATACATGCCCATAAAGCTGACGAAGACCGTGCATGTGGCCGAAAATTAGAAAAGCAAATCACAATAGTTTTTGTGTTGCGGAAAAATTACTTTTATGACCTCTTGAGCCAACCCCTCATATGTGCACGGAAAAATATTTGCCCCTCTGCCAAAATATGTAAAATAAGTTCGATACTTCCGGTCCCAAATATGATAACATTTAGTGTGAGATTGTAGTTGTGTTTAGAACAAAAGTCTGATATTTCCCTCTTTTTTGGACAAATTTATGTTATGACTGAAAATGACTTTATGACCGGGGTGGATCTGAATTGAGTGAGCATAGCTTTCTATATAACCGGGCGGGCTTGAATGAAGTGAGAATAGCGTTCTATATGGCCGGGGTGTATCTGAATGGAGTGAGAATAGCCTTCTTTTTAACCGGGGTGGGTCTGAATGGAATAGCTTTCTATATAACCGGAGTTGGTATGAATGGAGTGAAAAGGGCTTTCTATATGGCCGGGTGGATCTGAATGGAGTGAGAATAACTTTCTATATAACCAGGGTAGGTCTGAATGGAGTGAGCATAACTTTCTATATAACCAGGGTGGGTCTGAATGGAGTGAGCATAACTTTCTATATAACCAGGGTGGGTCTGAATTGAGTGAGCATAACTTTCTACATAGCCGGGGTGGATCTGAATGGAGTAAGCATAGCTTTCTATACAACCGGGGTGGTTCTGACTGGAGTGAGCATAGCTTTCTACATAGCCGTGGTGGATCTGAATGGAGTGAGATTAGCTTTGTGTAACCGGGTGGATCTGAATGGAGTAAGAATAGCTTTATGTAAGCAGTTGGATCAGAATGGATTGAGAATAGCTTTATGTAACCGGGTGGATCAGAATGGAGTGAGAATAGCTTTATGTCAGCGGTTGGATCTGAATGGAGTGAGAATAGCATTATGTAACCGGGTGGATCTGAATGGAGTGAGAATAGCTTTTTGTAACCGGGTGGATATGACTGAAGTGATAATAGCTTCGTGTAACCGGGTGGATCTAAATGGAGTGATAATATGGGGATGGATATGAGTTGTGCGAGAATATCTTTCCTTATACCACAATTGCCTATGTTAGTATGTGTCAGCTCTACGCCCTACTGTGTGTATAAATTTCTACTGTGTGTGTAAATGTTCAAACGTCAGTTTTGGGTTCAACTTTTATACCCATTATAGAACAATGAGTTGTGTGAGAATAGCTTTCTATATAACCGGACTGGATCTGAATGGAGTGAGCATAGCTTTGTGTAACCGGGTGGATCTGAATGGAGTGAGAATATATTTATATGTAACCGCGGGGATGGATATGAGTGAAGTGAGAATAGATTTATATGTAACTGCGGGGATGGATATGAGTGGAGTGAGAATATATTTCTATGTAATCGCAGGGATGGATATGAGTGGAGTGAGAATATATTTCAATGTAACCGCGGGGATGGATATGAGTGGAGTGATAATATATTTCTATGTAACCGCGGGGATGGATATGAGTGGAGTGAGAATATATTTCTATGTAACCGCAGGGATGGATATGAGTGGAGTGAGAATATATTTCTATGTAACCGCGGGGATGGATATGAGGGGAGTGAGAATATATTTTTATGTAACCGCGGGGATGGATATGAGTGGAGTGAGAATATATTTCTATGTAACCGCGGGGATGGATATGAGTGGAGTGAGAATATATTTCTATGTAACCGCGGGGATGGATATGAGTGAAGTGAGAATAGATTTCTATGTAACCGCGGGGATGGATATGAATGGAGTGAGAATGGCTTTCTAATCGTGCCAAGGTAACGCAATCAGATAACATTTCCTGGAGTCAGTTTCACTTTCGTTGATAACATAAAAGATAATACTATTGGCAGAGTCATTAGGTTCGTTGGGTCGATAAAGTGCTGTTTGTTTAAGTTTGCTTACGATTTTTGATGATAATGATGGGGACATAATGACAATCTTTTACGATTGATTTATACCCCGGGCGTTATACCTGCGCATCAAGCGACTTACATTATGCGTTATCGCTAACGTTTTTGATGTTTCATCAATTCCCTGTATAATTTATGGCAGACACGATTTAATGTACGGATGAGGGATAAGGTTATGTATATATGTGTGGTTGAAAGGTGTAAGGTGATATTTTTCATGTAATGAGAGCCATTAATAAAACTGCTGTCGTGTTATAAAAATAGCTACATTTTCTGTCCCGGTTCATAGAACAGATTTGACAAACAAATGATTTTCCAGTGACAGAAGCTCTTATTGACATTGACTCTTATTGACTGTACTCACTGAAAACCTGCAATCATTTTCCAAAAAATTACTTTAAAATGGCATTCAAGCAAAGTGGGTCAGATTGTAATTCACAAAATATTTTTTGATCTTTTAAATTCTATGTGTGACAATATAATTCTTTCTAGATCACAAAGAAAAAATAGTAATTTTTCCTTTAAAAAAAAACGTACTTTTGGCTCAGAAAACAGGGTAGTCACCAAACAGTGAAGAAGCCGAATTTATATGAACTCAATTTCGAATCGGGTGGTTAGATTTGGGGAACTTCAATCTTGGCACATATAACATCAAGAGTGTAAAGTTTTAAAATATCATCTATAGAAATGAGACGGATATACATACTCTCTTTATTTAAAAAAAAAACAACGCCGATGCAACAGTTCTCATCGGATTCTTATTCGGCCTCGAGTCCGCGTCTCCTCCACCGGTGAAACACATGCATCATCGTATCGAGACGAGGTGTGTGCGACCACGCACTGCTCGCGCAACAAGAATGTGCACCTCGGGTGTTGGCATAGTATTATACAATGTACCCAACGGTGCCGAATAGAAACATACAGAGGACGGAATCCAAATTTAAAATAAACAAAGGACAAATAACTCTAAAACGGAAAATTCTAACATGATCAACACTTCATTGAATAGCCTTGTTATTGAAGTTATTCATTACCAAATTCCATTGAGCTCCTATATGCATATGATAGTCAAGCGGACGGAAAACCCAGGAAAACAAAGAAGGGTAACTCTAGAATAGAAAATTCAAACAATGTAATTGGTCGCTCTTTTGAAAGAACTTCCGATGGTGAACCTACATGCCAAATTTCATTCAGATCCAATGAACCATGACTGACATGCACGGTCAGACATTCCCCCACAATATTTTCCAGATAAGCAAAGAATGTTAACTCTAGAATAGAAAACGCGCACGTCATTAGACCCTCTTTTGAAAGTAGTGCATGATGGCAAACATCGATACCAAATTTGACCAAGAGTTCCGTGTAAATAAAGAATTATAACTCTGGAATGGAAAACTCAAACAACGCCATTTGATCCTCTTTTGAAAGCAGTCATGGTGGCGAATATATATGCCAAATTTCATTCAGACCCAATAATGTATGTTTGAGATATCTGACAGACAGAGGGACGGGTGGACAGGCGGACGGACAGATGATCTAGCCAATCTAGTAACACATAACACATGTTACACTCCATCTGTGCTTGAGATGTGAAGTTTGACGTCACTCAATCTAAACCTGCTCAGTGACAAACACAAGTTGGTGACACAATGACGACTACTTGTGCAATGCGATCACTGCAAACATGCGTAAAATTATCTAAATAAACTTCGCTGTGGCAACACCCGGATGTGATCAGAATAGTCATTAACATACGGTACATTTAATTTAACGTGCACTACGCGAGGTCAACAAAAGATAGAGAACAAAGGTTTGACAAGCCAGCCATGTAATCTAATGGCACGGTAAATACTCAACGTCGTGGGTATTATTTTAATAGGCGACCATTAGTGTATAAATGTATCGGAACATGTATCGACATAGTTATATTAAAGGTACTCAATTCGATATCGATGGTCCCCATATCATTAGATTCCAATAACAACAAAACGTTTTGAAATACCGCTTCAGTTATATCAGAATCGAGTAATTGCCCAAAAATAATGCTAACCACAGTCAACTATAGTATACAATTGCCCAAAACCTGTTATTTATCAACATTTTGTTCAACGAAATTTTGCTCATTTGTCAAATATCTGACACAAAAACGCCACTTGATTTTAGAGTTATCTATCTTCATCAGCAATTTAGTCTTCTCGTCGATATTTACTGGGCCATTAAATATTCCAGGTGGTGAAAAATAATAGATTTAAAAAATCGCTATCTGATCACTCTGAGCTCGAATCCAAATAAACAGGAATTGAGGGGCGCTTAATCGGATTGAGTACCCTTAACCTAAGAATCAATGCAGTACACCAGTACCCGTACGTCAACAATAAATTATATAACTCATAAGTGGATCAGAATTTTCTAAAAGAGGAATAATTTTTTAAAGATAAATCTGTCCATTAACCCTTTCTACACTAAATATTCATTGACGAGTTGTTATCCCTTATGAAATGATCAGATAATAAGTTTAAAGGTACTCAATCCGAATTAACGCTCACAAATTACTATTTCCTTGGCTTCGGGGGTAAACAAAATATTTGATTCGAGTCAAGGAACCCACCCGCGTCATAGCTCAGAGTGATCAGATATCGATGTTTGAAATCTATTATTTTAATTTTAAGTGGCCCAGTAAACAGTCGACGAGAAGAATATATGTGATCAAATTGTGCATGCAGGTGGATAACTCTAAAATCAAGTGGCTTTTTTTGTGTCAGATATTTGACAAACCGGCAAAATTTCCTTGACCAAAATGTTGATAAATAACAGGTTTTGGGCAATTTTATACTATAGTTGACTGTGGTTAGCATTATTTTTGGGCAATTTATCGATTCTGATAACTGAAGCGGCATTTAAAAAAAAATTGTTGCTGTTGTTGTTGGAATCTGATGATATGGGGACCATCGAATCGGATTGAGTACCTTTAACAAACGACCATATTTCCTTCCAATATATATGACTTCTTCTGTACTTATATTATCTGTCGTCTGCTCATTTTTCATGAAAACCCCTCTACATCAATAATAAACATTCGAATGACTACATTTATAACTGAATGGGAGAATCCATAGTACACTTTGTATAAACAGGGTTAAACGGGCATTTTATAATTATTTATATTTTATGAGTTCTAATAAACTATATTTTTTGTGTTGGTAAATCCTAGCTATTCTGTTTTGTGTCTGTAATTTCGATCCATCCTTCGGTTTCAAAACATGCGTACACCAACTAAACTATGTATGAAATCGGAACTTCCAATTTAAACTAAAAGTACCGTCACACATGACAAGATTAGGAAATATCATGTAATAATTTATCGTAAAATCATAAATGATCAGTTATGAGATGTCGGTCTGGTGTGTAATACACACAGAACCGTTAACGTGTGTTAATGGCGCTGGAGGGATGAGGTTACTATACCTTTTTAGATTTTTGAACAGGTACCAGTCTATTTAACAAGAGACATTGAGTGTGCACAAATAAATAGACAAGCGAGTCGCAAAAACAATGACAGACAACAGCTAGATAGAAATTTGCATTCACGAAGCAGTTATATCAACTTTGAGACGAAAATCAATTAAAATGTACTTTTACTTCCACGAACTAGAAATTTAGACAGTTGTTGTCGAATTTCGCGCGATAGACTGGTCCTTGTCTTTGTTCACCAAAAAGTTGAAAACGTAGTAACCTCACTCTTTCTGCGTAACTGCATGGTCGACAGTTTATGGAACGCTTGCGGTCGCGGAAATAAACAAACAACATAAAAAGGAAATAAATATACAAAACAAAAACAGATACAAAACTAAAAAAAAAAAAACATTCACAAACGAATATAAAACAAACAAAAAACAAAAGAAAGCAACAAAAAAGAGGAAAAAAGTTAACAAAATAATTAAATGTACCATCTGCTCTTTTTTTTTAAGACACAAATTTTCATATTCGTGACGTTATAGAAAAATATGAAAATTTCCTGGATTCGTTGCTAGCCTAAAATCGGTTAACGTACTGGTCAAAATTCTCAATAATTGGAAATTTCATGACTAAAGCATCAGCAGTTTGAAATATATTTAATGTATTGCATGCCGCTTATAGACCAATAGTCGGTTATTTTATTTTATTTTACTTCCTGAGTAAAAAATTTCAGACTGAACATCCCTCAGTTGGAATTTTGCCAACCATGCAAGAGTGGTGTTAGGTTGGATCAAGAAGAAAAAATACTAACACGGGGGGGGGGGTGCAATTAAGTCAGATACCAAACACGAGCTATGTTTTTTTGTTTGTGATTGACTGGTTGGAAGATTTCCACTTTACACCATTCCTATAAACATGTTTATCGTTGGAAACTGAAAACTGATGGCCATTTAGTCAAAAATATTTGACTGGATGTAGGAAAATATTCGTCTCTTGTTGATTGGTTGGTTGGTTGGTTGGTTGATTGACTTAAATCTGCGACTCCTCGTGAGGTTACAATTAACAAACAAGTGTATAATAAACAGTGCAAAATAACAGAGAAACAAGATATATTGTTTTAAACAAAAAGTAATGAGTAATATCAGACTTCAAGAATGAAGATATGTATTACTGAGATGATTAAAGGCTAGAAGATCTAGAAACGACTTATTTACAATAAAGTGATGGCAGAAAAATTAAACTACAGAACAATCTCAATTTTTCCGTTGAAATTGCTAATGATTAAGTTTGACCAATGTTAGGGGCAGACACCTCCTGTTGTCTGGTCCAAGATGATGGAGCTAACATACGCACTGTTTCAACTATATTCTTACCTCCTATCATAGCAACAACAAGAAACGCGAATATGAACACAGCAGAACCCATTGCGTACAATAGCCTGTGTCTGTATTTTAGCGCTCTTTCTGAAACGATGTTCCTTGCTTTCGTGCAATATTTATGTCATTTTATGTCAGAATGTTTTAGAATTGTTGAAATCACGACTATCCTTCTCTCAAATCAGTCTATAATCGCTCAGACAGCAGAAAGTTGTTAGAACCAGCTCCACATATATGTTAATTATGAATGTCAGAAGCACTATATTCTTTCTGAACTGTTCTTGTCTTATTAAGATGTTCGCGCCAAAAAAGGTAGCGAAGCGAAATCGCACCACGTTCCGCAGAGCACGGAAATATCGATATGCGAAGATAGTGACTGTGACAACCAAATATATTCACAATCAGCTCCAATACTATATTGATCGACGGAAGTACTGTGCGAGGACCCGATATTGGTGGATTAGAGCATATATTATAGTCCGATGAATGTATTTGCGAATACACCCCTACATCCCGTTTACTGATTTGGAGGAGCACGTTCACACGGAGCGTAAACAACCAAATTGAATACAAAACGTTATTGATAACAAAATCTATGAAATTATTCATTTTCGTCCGCGCATCATCGAGTTAATTGCTATTAAGGCAGCTGGGGCGATGAAATAACTGAGCATTTTAAATTGTCAACGATGAGTCGGTGACACGAGCTGTGTACTTATAGGCTTCATTATAATGCATTCATCCACCCAATTATTTTTTAGGTAAATGTTATTTTAATATGCGTTGTACATGTAATACATATCTCTGTTGCGGGGAGCGGAGGTTCGCGTAAGTTTTCAGAACTCGTCCTCCAATCCCCCAATATCTGTATTTCATTCTATATGCAAAATAACTATTTTTAAATATAAAAAAAACACGAGCTTGGTACTGATATCTCCATCAGTAGCGAATTATCTTTGCATTCTAAATTCAGGAAATCCATGCGATGAAGAGGTTTAGGTTGAACTCTTTCAATGCCAGTCAAGCATCAACATTGTAAATACGTCATCATATTTTCATATTGCATCATTTACACAGTGGCAGCACGCTGAAAGACGACCATATAGGCCACGCACTGCTGTTCCTGTGCAGTAATATAATTTTGTTTGGTATTTTGTTAATGTTTCATATATTATATATCCGATCAGACCTGTTACCTCCATTTTTTCCTGTCAGGGAGATTGACTCTGCCAATCAGTGAGATTTCAGGTTTTGTCAGTGAGTTTTAATTTGGTCGTCAAAACATACATATTTGGTACCTAAAACTACATGTATATGAAAGAGTTGTCTGCCCTTTAAATGTGACAGTTATTGGAATGGTGACACCGTGAGATGCATGGTGAAAACTGGAGACTCACGGCGAATCCGGGAGAACTAACAGGTCTGTATCCGATCGATGCATGGCCATTTCGCTAAGAAGTGAGAATTGTTCATGCTCACTGAAGCAAGAACGTGGAGCAATGAACACTCATGTGTGAATACTGAGCCCGTGCCTCCACGTCTCTGACATTGTTTATCACAATGGTCATGCAGGTATGGATTGAAAACTACCCTGAAGCATCAACAGACTGAAGACTACTCAATATGTGGTGGGAGAACGTTTCCAATGGTAGTTGGACTATAATCTGTCGATAAACTCTGCATAACACCGAGTGTGAATTGTTAGGCACGAGTAGGGGCCTCATTTAACACTGACAATAATAAGGTGACGAATACGGAAACCGCTGTCAAATGTTGCATGCTGACGTTCCATGATACGAACAAACAGTGGTGTAGTCTGTTGGTGATTGACGAGCGAAATTATAAGTTTATCAAGCTAAACCTCGCAATTATCCAACGACTGACAAATCACAGTAATTCCTCTGCCCATCCCTCACTCTCTATCTCTCTTATCTCTCCCTATCTATATCTCTCGCTATCTCTCCCTTCCTCGTTAAATTTATCGTCATAGCTGATGTCATACATATACAAACTAAATTCATGAACAAATATATCGGATTTTTCATATCCGAAAACAGTAAAATTTAAAGGATTTTAAATGTCATGAAAGTAGAGAAAATATGCTAAAATTTCAACTGATTTGTGGCACTTAAAGGCCCATTTAATTTTCGAGTCACCGATTATATTTTTTTTTAGTGCCTTGATATATATACGGTTTTAATAACAGTCTATGCCATAAAATATAATTAAAATACTCTAATTCATCACCATTTGGAACGTCTGTGTCTCAGAAGGTGTCCATAGAGTAATATAAAATAGCTGAAATCATAAAAACATTTCACCCGTTGTGAATCCCAGAATGCAACAGAATTCAAACTGTAGTTTATTTTCATTGGAAGGGGAATAACTCTATATCTAAATATATAGAATTATTACCCTTCCATTGACAATAATAGACTTTGTGCAGAAACTTGAGCACAGAACATACGTCGGTATCTCAACAAAACAACATGTTCACAGTTTATTACATCGAATAAGTTGAAAATACAATGTTTTGGAGCATCCTCTTTCAAATGGTATATAACATGGCATATATTTTATATGATGCGATCTGGGGGTTCCAAAATTAAATGGGCCTTTAAGTGTTGTGTCCAAATGATCACATGACCAAATTTTTAAAATTCCTGACAGACTTTCAGAAAATCCAATTTTAATGTCAGCAATTCTAGGCAAGATGTGAGTCTAGGCCTCAATGATACCGCTTATAATTTCCAACTATCGGCGGCACTTAAATGTTGTGTCCAAATGATCACATTGTCAAATTTGGAAATATCCAGACATACTTTGAGAATATCCAATTTTAATGTCAGCAAATTTAGGCAAAAAAATGTGTCTTGGCCTCAATGTTACCTTTCTGATCATACAATCATGCATTGAAACGCCGTTAACGCCCGCAGTAACCGGGGCGAAATATAGTCGAGGATCCAAAATATACGTGTGTTCATACTCGTCTTGGGAAACCAGAAAATAATTGGGGAAAATTGTGATTCCGTGGACCAGAATACTCTTAGGACATTGCATATACTGGAAGATGACAAACACAATTTAGTGCATGGCATCTACATGTCTCAGTTGATCCTTTCCTTTTATCTGAATTCCATGACATCAAAAACACATCGTTACTTTCTTAATCTGGGATCCGGTTAAAGCACAACCGGACGAGTTATAGCAACTGACATATTCGATGAGTGATAGCATATTATTATGTTATATCTATTCGTTGTCGATAAATCTGAACAAGGTCCCCCCCCCCCCCAGAAATAAGTCCCGCCGTAGTGAGATACTGTTTTTTTTAACCGTAAGAGGTATACGGTTGCTGAGTGACAATGCAGCATCCTCCATATATGCGCAGATATGTAAGTGTATAGGCAAATTGTGCACACGTGTGTTGATACTATGTCATATAGCTTGCTTCAACTTGTTTTTCGAGTCTTTTATAGACTATATAGAGAATGCATATGATCGCATATGGTATGGTCAACTTCACAATTATTCAATCTAACGAACAGAGCCATGGATTTGTTTTAGAAAAAGCCGATCAATCATACAAGTCAATCGTGTATATACATGTATGTAGAAAGTTCTGACCCTGTCTACCAGATGTTGCAGAGCATCTGACACCACCAATAGATGGCCATGACACAGGCAATCTCCTCCCGATATCACAAATTAATTGGCCCACGACGAATCAACCAGTCGATAAATCAGATCAATTTGGAGCGGATTCTTCTATCAAAATATTTTTGGGTCAACCTCTCCATTCAGCTGAATACAATTAGAAGGTATTTTCATATATATACGAGGCGATCCCGACGGAGAGTCTATACCCTCTGTCTCTGTCTCTGTCTCTGTCTCTCTCTCCTCTCTCTCTCTCCTCTCTCTCTCTCTCTCTCTTCCACTCTCGCTATCTCTCTCTCTCTCTCGCTCTCTCTCTCATCTCTCTCTCTCTCTCCCACTCTGGCTATCTCTCTCACTATATCCCTCTCTATGAGAGAGAGAGAGAGAGAGAGAGAGAGAGAGAGAGAGAGAGAGAGAGAGAGAGAGAGAGAGAGAGAGAGAGATAGATAGAGAGAGAGAGAGAGAGAGAGAGAGAGAGAGAGAGAGAGAGAGAGAGAGAGAGAGAGAGAGAGAGAGAGAGTACGGGAGCAACTAATGGAGAGGGATATATATTGAGAATAAGGGAGAGATATATAGAGAGGGGATGTACATGTATATAGAGAGTGAGATAGACAGGGGAGGTACGGGAAGTGAGATATATATAGAGGGGAGATACAGAGAGTGAGGGGGATATCAATTGAGATGAAATATAGAGCGGACAGAGAGGTCGAGAGATAGAGAGATCGAGAAAGAAAGATGTGCCGGGATATGAAGATAGATGAATCAATGTCACAAATCGCGCGTGTCACACCTAAAGATTGTGTTTTTTATATGACGCAGTTAGGACTTGAATTGCAGGCGGAACCTCACACTGGGGTTGTTGTCTCGGATACAAAATATTGAGGGGTTGTTTACGACTGAGGGACAAAATGTCGAGCAAAATGTCGAGGGTTCCCCGAGTGCAATCAATGTCAGGTGACAAGGGGCGTGTCTAACAGTTTACCCGTCGTTTTCACCCCATACAAGAGTCTTTGTTTTCGAATGCAGGCGCGGAATAATGCCGTTCCTTTTGCGTCCCGTTAATTGCACCCTGGCCACGACAACCGATACGACGTGAATGAAAGTTTTCTGTTGTGATATTGATCAGATCGGACCGCACACGCTCTCAATGTATACAATAATGATCATCGATAACAGAAAAACTGCATCGAAAATCTCGACACCCGGGGTAAATTACACATGTCTCCCGGATGTCTCCCGATAAAATGTCCTGTGTTGTACGGACATTGCTCAATTAAACCTCCAAATCATCAAGTTAATGCCTGTACTTAATTGTGGTATAGGTGCGATAAAATATGTCGACAAATACACGAAATACCGATCTGCACTCACTATATACTCTAAATAAAACTTCCAAACTCAGACAAATTTCGAGCTGTTTTAATTTTCTTTTGTTTTATGTTTACCATATCATGAATTGACTAAGATTAATAAGGAACGCTCTTTATAATGTTCCTTGCTGAAGAAAATTCGGTCCCGATTTTCCTAAATTCTACATGGCTGGAATAAGTCTGTGGCATATAAAGTCCGTATAAAAGTATTTAGTGCCGGCCTATTCATCGGCCTATACAGTCGTTTAAAAGTATTTAGTATCTATTTATCGGCATATAAAGTTCTTATAAAAGTGTTAAAACAGTGTCGGTCGATAATATGATAACACCAAGTTAAAGACCCATCAAATCTTTAATGTAGTACGACATTAAATATTTGATGGGTCTTTAACTTGGTGTTATCATATTGATGAGAACTTCCTATTAGACCAGACCCATACGGCTAAAGATATCAACACTACTATATATATATTGGGTTATTTTGGAGAGGGAGTTCAGTGAGGTGTGCCTATAGCGCTCCCTATATTCTTTTTAAAGCTAATGTGGGGAATGAGTTCAGTCAATTGGATGTATATATATATCGAAGATATTCAGTATGAAATGGCACGAATAGTCACTGGGGCCACGAGAAGTACCAGTAATCGCAACCTACTATTAGAAACCGGTTGGGAAACAATTTCCTCACGTAGAAAAAAACAGAAAATGATACAATTTTTCAAAATGACTAGTAACCAAGCTCCGTCTTATCTATCAAACATGATTCCTCCCGATTCCACTTCATCTGGCTACAATTTTAGGCATGTTAGTAGCCACCCGCCTGGCAGCAACAGAGACATTTACATGAATACTTTTCTGCCTTCGGCTACACGAGCATGGAATAGTTTATCGAATTCAATAAAATCGTCAAACACACTCGAAGAATTTAAGCGTAAACTAAACATTGACGGTGCGAAAATTGCAAATTTTTATCTCCAGTGTTATTCCGGGAAAGCCCAAATATATCATACTCGTATTAGATTAGGTTGCAGCAACCTGAACAGTGACCTTGTTATTAATCACTTGAAAGAATCACCACTGTGTCAATGCGGTAGTTTTGAAACTGAATCAGCTTACTATTTCTTCTTCCGATGCCCTCTTTACGCCAGAATTAGATCAGAACTTCTAAGTAACTTACCCGTAAGTATGATAACAACCGATGTTCTATTGTACGGATCTCACGAACTTTCAAACAAATTAAATTCCAAAATATTCTTGGCGGTACAGAAGTTTATTACGCCACAAGGTGGTGTAAGTTGTTTTATACAGATTTTGATATTCTGTGGTCGACTGGGCGAAGGCATTGTGTGATAAATTTTTTTGTGCCTTACTCAATCGTACCGATAGAATCACGTAGATGCTGACATTGTAAAGTTAACGCCACCGGTGTATAATATGTTTTTGAAAATATGACTCAATCGTATCGATAGAGTCATGACAGGCTGAAATTGTAAACTTAAAGTCGCCGGTGTAATAATATGTTGTTGAAAATATAAATAATCTGATAGCCTGAAAATAATGTATAACCCATTGGGAGCCCCTGGTGTAGTGAAGTGAATTATGGGTAATTTTAATTGGAGTGCGCATGTCTGTTCTGTTGTAGTAACCGCGATCTTTTATTTTCTGTTCATCAAGTCAAAATTGTATCGTATACACAATGTGTTTGTACCGATGGATGTATCGTGACTCGACTCGTTTTCGTGGTCATATAGGCCCTATATAACCTATGATCACGAAAACGAGCAGAGTCGCGATATCTGATAGAATTAGCGCTAACTAATGAATAATATTTTATATTATAATTATATTATAATTTATATTTATGGCTAATAATATGCTCTTGGTGGCGTTACCATTTCTGACTATGGTTTTCTTGTTTTAGATAGTGGCCGTTTCTCATAATCACTTCAGGCCTGATTACATTGCACGAACCGCTTTTCTCCTCCGTGGTCGTGACGTATTCGTGCTAGTGATTCGTGATTCCCCCACTGAACGGATGTGTATTGTGTTTTATTGTGTTATTTTGTATCAAATGTATATGTTGTGTCAAACCTCTCTCCCTCCCCCCCCCCCCCCTCTCTCTCTCTCTCTCACTCTCCTCTCCCTCTCTTTTTCATTCTCTTTCTCACCCATAACTTCCGTATTACAATGTTATACCGTATCTCAATCCCAAACAATATTCCAATCAAACAAAATTATATATCCCGTCAGCTTTACCTCCAGTGATATTTCTGTCAATTGAGGTAACATTTATTCCACGAGGAGAGGACTTTAAAAAAGCATTTTGCTTGTTGTCCAATCCTCTAAAAAAAATCTCTATTTCTACATGTATATTGTGTCTATGTTATATGTTTGATTTTTTTTAAAATAAATATTGTTTACACCAATTGGATGTATATATGTTACAGTTAATACGTATTATCAGTTATTATGTATGTGTAATACCTGATTCACTCAGTTAATATAACTATGTAATACCTGAAATTTTCAGTTATTATACATAATAACTTAAATTAGAAGTGTATCATTAGACTTATTAACTGATTTTGATAATTCCTCATCTTCAACATCATCTTCATCATCACCTACATCATCATCATCGTCATCATCATCATCATCATCATCATCATCATTATCATTATCATCAATATAGTCATCTTCTTCCTCACGTTCAACATTAACATCGTCATCATCGATCAACGTCGTCGTTCTCAACATCATCCCAATCATCATCATCATCATAATCATCATTATGATCATCATCGTCATTATATCCACCATTGTAGAAATGTAAATACGTCTTGCTTATCATATTTATTTTTGTTGTTTCTATAAAATTTAATTATGATATCTATTCATTATGTTGTGCATAACAATGTTATATTCTTTGTAAAATCTTCAATATATGGAGGAAATAAAGATATAATAATAATAATAATTCATTGTAGACTAATAAAACTTAGATGCTCTGGCTACTCTATTGCTCAATTGGCTGTGGCATGGCCATCACTTTAGGAAATGGTTTCCCTCCACCGCAATGGGTTTGTGTTGACAAGGAATAGTGGCTTCTTGACACTTGGGCAAAATCCTGCAAGTGTAATTAATATAGTGGCTTCAGTCATAATTCTGTTCTAGCATATAAACCAAACATGATGTAGGTCTGCTTCATATGTTTAGAATGGATGAACTAGCGATAACAAATAATTTCAACCAAAAGCCCTACGAGAGCTATGCTACCAACAAACGTGTTTTGATTCCGAAAGAGGATTACGAGCAGATAATTGGTGACCTGCTGGAAGCGAGTACTTCTTCCAAAAAGACTTCGCATCAGTATTATCTGTTAAAGAAGTATGAACTCTTCATATGTGGTGATGTACAAAAGATGATTCGTCGACGGGAAGCCGATGAAGGCCCTCTGTACTTTGTTTCTATAGAGGACACATATGATATTATAAAGCGTGCGCACATAGCAACTGGTCATTGCGGTAACGTTACAGTTCCAATCCATTATGTCGACAGAGGTCGCGGTGATCCTCGCATCATTATCGGTATCGTCACAGATATCAGTGAAAGTTGAATGTACTCCATCGCAGTGAAGTCTGTTGAACGGAAAGTACTCTCGAAATCAGTTTGATGTGTGTGCCACTGCTCTGTATAGCATTGATGATGTTATTGTTGACAATAGTATTTCCCTGAGATCAGCTGTTCAAAGGGAATCTATTAGTGGTGTTCAAGGGTTTGCAAAGTGCAATTGTTCAGGTAGCAATCGATGTCAGACTAAGAGATGCAAATGCTTCAAAGCATGACTGCTATGTAAGCCATGTAACTCACGATGCCACTCAAGTCTTGACTGTAAGAATAAGAACTGTTGAACTATTACTACATGCTGTTTCAAGATGATTAAGGTGTATTATAACGCAATAGTATTGTTTGTCAAATGTTATTGATACAATTTGTGTGTGATTTTAATGTTTCAAATAAATATCTTATGGTTAATAAATATGTTGATGAACTCACACAAGTTGTTATTGTCAATTATAAAAATCAGTTAATATGTCTAATGAAACACTCCTAATTTCAGTTATTATGTATAATAACTGAAAATTTCAGGTATTATATATATTAACTGAGTGAATCAGGTATTATACATATTAACTGTAACATATATATATATAGCGCTTATAATATGAGTTGAGTTTAATTTAACAACTCAATTTCTCGTGACAAATGGTTGTGTTATTTCGATTTAAAAAACTAAACGCACAGACCACTATAGTTACACTAACACCAGCTATATACATGTATATAAAATAGTATAGGATCTGTCTATTTGTCTGTTCGCGATTTTTCTCCCAGACCAATGGATCGATGTCAATCAAATTTGATGTGGTAAGTTCGGATACCCGGCGGATATTTTTAAATTGAGCAAGGAGTTTCATTCAAACAATTTTGTTTAATTTAAATTTAAAATTTTTTTTAAATCAAAATGTTTAAACGATCAAAATGAGCGCGAAATGTACAAACTGGCCCCTCCGACGCTGAATAAACGTTAGTTTCAGTCAGTATAATATTATTTGAGTCAAGCAATGAATTTAGTATATTTAGTATATTTGAGTGGAATTTCCGACAACATGCACTTCATTCATCCGATAGCCAAAGTACCTGTCTACATACTCACTTATCACTTCATTGAAATACGCGCAAAATATGTCTTTAAAATTACCCTTGCAATTAGGTTTAACTTGCCGCATATATAGTAAATGCATATGACTGCATTTGTAGAGCAACCAAAGGTTTTATTTTTTGCTGTACATTCTGTTTTGTGTAAGAATTGTATTGCGCTTTGGTGGATCATCAATTTCATTCGTGTGATCAAAGCGTGAAGATATGTTCCGGGATTTCATCTGGAAATTCATCAAAATTATTTCCGTTTTCTAAAGGAGTGCTCAGTACACATTGTCGTAGATCTCCGAGATAAGATAAACACGGTTCCATTTTTTGTACACGCACAATGGTAATGTAAATAGGCGGAAGTACACCGAGAAATTCGCCCTCTAAGAAGACAATCATTTAAATGTCCACTTAATAGTCAATAAGAAGCTTTCAGATTTTACGATTAAATCGTCCGATTGTAAATATTTTGCTTAATCTCACGACGTTGCACTTAGTGTTGTTACCGGAAAGAGTAAACGGAAGAGTAGGTTTGCTTACTCAATGAATATAAGTAGGTTAAATCAATTAAATGTCTCAACTGAGTATACCTTTATGTTACTCCTGTTCACATGTACCTATAGAACTTAATTAAACTGGTAGACTATAATACAGAAAGGAAAGAGACTGAGCTAGCGAGCGCTAGATGATAATAACGGTATGATGTTCGTGGATCTTGCTGGGGTAGGCATTGCGTTATGGGACAAATAGGATCATGCCACTAATCTCTATTCCAACCACGCCCGTATAAAGATCATATTCCACTATAAGTACAAAACCTGCAACCCCGTCTGACAGGGGACTTTCAGGTTCAAACGAGCCATGTCAATTTAAACGTATAATGTACGCTTAAAGGTACTCAATCCGATTCGATTGGCCCCATATAATCAGATTCTAAAAACAACAACAACAACAGTTATCAGAATTGAGTAATTGCCCAAAAAATAGTGCTAGCCACAGTCAACAATGGTATAATATTGTCCAAAACCTGTTATTTCTCAACATTTTGTTCAACAAAATTTTGCCCGTTTATCAAATATCTTTCACAAAAAAGCCACTTAATTGTAGAGTTATCCATCTTCGTCCACAATTTGGTCCGAGACCGTCTTCTCGTCGACTGTTTACTGGGCCACTAGAAAATTATCGGTGGTGAAAAATAATAGAATTCAAAAATCGATATCAATCTGAGCTTTGATGTGTGGGTTCCTCGACTCGAATCAAATATGTTTCACCCCGATTCGTCGGGACATTACCTTTATTTCTGCTGATGGCATATTGGAATTTTTATTCAAACAGCTTGATAATTTGAACACTGAAATCAGCACGCAAATGCTCATTCGCTTGAAAGATAGGCTGGCTAAACGCAGAGACAAGAACTTAGTATCGTTGTTACGCTATTTACACGACCCAGTCGACCCTTCGCGTGAGACCGGCAGCAGTACTTTCTTCGAACTTTCATACAAAATTGCACGTACTCGCCTGGCGAAATTGGAACTTGGTAGATGAAACCCGCTGTTGACTTAGATGGACATAATGATACAGAGAAGCAAACTTCTGACGGGTCACGGAAACCCCGTGGTTGCGAGCGTTGAAGAACCTGTGGTCACGACTCACGAGTGTTCCCACCCTTGAACAGGAATCCCAGGCATTATATTGACAAGAAAACCATAATCAGAAATGGTAACGCCCTCAAGATCATATTATTAGCCATAAATATAAAATATATTGTTTACATGAATTCACCGGTGGCCTCAGAATTCCGTTAAAACAACTAATCCTTCGAATTATTACAAACAACTAAGGCTTATTACTGCAGGTTTCTCGTTCACCACACCAGAAAGCTTCTAAATGCGGATAAAACATCGGAGGTATTGTGTTCCCGCCAAGAGTGCATGGGCCAGCCATTGTTCATACCTAAACATCGAAAGCAATTGACGCGGTCATAATTGTTACATACTGCAACTATAAGACATCCAGTGGATACACACCCCACGAAATGTGTTGTCCTGCGAGAAATCCCATCGCTATATATAGCTCAATTTGACACGGCCAGATTAGACTTCCTACAATATCCATAAACAAGATCATTTATGATATACCCATGATTTTAATTATAGAATATAAAATATATTGGTTTCGCGAATGACCAACTCAGAATTCCGTTAAAATAACAATAACAACCAGCACCTAATTAACGAACCGGCGGCCGACTCGGCCGTCTCCGACCACAACCATCAGTGGGCTGCAGAACGAAAAATATCTATAAAAGTTGAAATATAAGACTCACAAATTATATTTGAAAATTCTTTTATTGGTAATTGACATAGCTTGTCACAAACCAAAAATCAACATTATTGACATAATAATGTAAAGGACAATAAAAGAAATTGAAATTCCCAACTACACATTTTACCGGTGACCGGCCTCCTGATCGCGCAGTTCGACTTTTAATAATTATTATTAGAATAATATTTAATTATTCCTCATTCCGCGACCGCACTACTCCGTGCAGGTATCAAATATACGCATCCGGAAATTATACTTTTCCTATAGCGACCAGAACTGTGACCTTTGAACTTCGCGCCGGTTTGAAATTTGATTGACATTTTTGAGAGGTGTTTGTTTGGCAAAAATATCCATCTCGCAGAGGAGTAGATTTTTACAAAGTGTAATAAGTAACTGCTTAGAAGCACGTGTAACCGGCAATAAGGAGAATCCCGTGCAGAAAACTTATCCCATTTTCAGGTTAGGTAACTCCAATAAAATGTAGCGCTATTTTCCCCGCAGGCAATTTATTGTGTTATTTGATATTAATTTGTTTTGGCAATATATAACTGGTGCTGCTCTGGTATGAACTGATGCGACACTGATTAAAGTTACAGGGACCTTATTTGGCAATATAAAACTGGTGCTGCTCTGGTATAAACTGATGCGACACTGTTTGAAGTTACAGGGACCTTATTCGGCAATATAAAACTGGTGCTGCTCTGGTATAAACTGAGGCGACACTGATTGGAGTTACATGGACCTTATTTGGTAATATATAACTGGTGCTGCTCTGGTATGAACTGATGTGACACCGATTGGAGTTACATGGACATTATTTGGCAATATATAACTGGTGCTGCTCTGGTGTGAACTGATGCGACACCGATTGATATTACATGGACCTTATTCGGTGATATATAACTGATGCTGCTCTGGTAAGAACTGATGCGACACCGATGATATTACAGGGACCTTATTCGGCGACATATAACTGGTGCTGCTCAGGTAAGAACTGATGCGACACCTATTGATATTACAGGGACCTTATTTGGCAATATATAACTGGTGCTGCTCTGGTATGAACTGAGGCGACATTGATTGGAGTTACATGGACCTTATTTGGCAATATAATATGATCATACGCAAGCGTAATTAACGAACCAAAGCTAAAACAATCACATAGGCCGGTGTCGCATCAGTTCATACCAGAGCAGTACCAGTTATGTCGGTGAATAAGGTCCCTGTAATACGAATCGGAGTCGCATCAGTTCATACCTGAGCAGCACCAGTTATATATTGCCAAATAAGGTTCCTGTAACCCCAATCAGTGTCGCATCAGTGGGTACCAGTGCAGCACCAGTTATATATTGCCAAATAAGGTCCATGGAACTCCAATCGGTGTCGCCTCAGTTTATACCAGAGCAGCACCAGTTATATATTGCCAAATAAAGTCCCTGTAATTCCAAACAGTGTCGCATCAGTTCATACCAGAGCAAAACCAGTTATATATTGCCAAATATGGTCCATGTATTTCAAATCAGTATCGTATCAGTTCATACCAGAGCAGCGCCAGTTATATATTGCCAAATAAGGTCCCTATAATTCCAATCAGTATCGCATTTGTTCATAACAGAGCAGCACCAGATATATATTGTCAAATAAGGTCCCTGTATTTCCAATCAGTATCGCATCAGTTAATAGCAGAGCACCACCAGTAATACATTGCCAAATAAGGTCCATGTAACTCCAATCAGTGTCGCATCAGTTCTTACCAGAGCTGCACCAGTTATATATTGCCAAATAAGGTCCATGTAGCTCCAATCACTATAGCTAGTTATGGTATGGTGTGGTCGTCGGGTTGAACCTGATTTTTTTTTTTATAAAGCTGGTTTTGCTCCCATTTTGCGCGCGCACAAGTATCAGGAATAACATATCAAAAATCCGCTAAAATCCGCATTGGGGAACAATTCAGGATTCAAGATCCATCTTCATCCGCAATTTTGTCCGAGACCGTCGTTTTGACGACTGTTTTCTGGGCCACAAATAATTGCAAATAACAAACTTCAAAAGTCGATATCTGATCGCTCTGAGCTTTGATGGGTGGGTTCCTAAACTCGAATCAAATAGTTTACCCCCCCCCCCCAACGAAGCCAAAGAAATAGTATTTGGGAGCGTTAATTCGGATAATGCATCTTTAACTAACTAATCATATAGCCAAAAATTGTTGAAACTGGTCGGTAAAAATTGAAACACAGGGGTAAATTGGAGTGTCATGGAATCGATGCCGTTGACATCAGACGTCTTAGTGCCACCGCACACGCTGCGATTAAAATCGTAAGTGGGGAAAATCGCAGGAGGAAGCATCCAATGCGCATGCCCGCGACAATATCGTAGCCAAATCGTAGCAATCAAGCACTGTTTGATTTTACCAAGAAAATCGTGGCGTGACTTTGGCAACGCGCGCGATCGTAGCTGTCACATGACCACTGTCGCACTGGTCATGTTGTAAATACCACGAAAATCGTAGATGCAAAGATCGCAGCACCGTAGCGTCTGCGGGCAAGCTACGATTTCTCCACCTACGATTTTCCCCACTTACGATTTTAATCGTAGCGTCTGCGGTGGCACTTAAATGAGTACAAATTGATTATATGATAAATAAAGAGCGTTTATTATCAGCTCAGATGCAGAAATATGTTGGACAAGAGCATCGCTGGCTGGACAGTCTATATGCACATGGCTAGCTAGTAAGAATAGTCACTATAGCTATCAATGCAGTGTGGTAAGCATATATAGCCAATTAAATTAGTCACTATATATAAGCTAGTCATGATAAAATTAGCTAGATCTGGTGGATAGTCTATAAAGCATACTATAGTCACTATAGCTAACCATGGTGGTAAGTCTATCTTGTCAGGTACATTAGTCACTCATGGGATCCCCTCCAGTAAGGATGGTCAGATTTTGGCAGTGAGAGAAACTACTGAAAACACACCTGTTCAAAATTGCGTACGGTCTCAAGCGAATAACGGTTTTAGTGTGTATATAGAACATATTTAATTGACCACCCGTGTATATTATGCAGCGCATATAACACAATGTTGTGAAAATAGGCGCTCTACAAATGTGAACAAGAGGTACGCTGTCGCGTGAAATTTGCCCCCGACCGTAGCAATTCGGATTAAGCATGGACGGTATCACCATACCAAATATAAGCTAAATCTGCCCAGCGGTTGCTGAACAATAATGCAAAATGTTTGTACGGACGGTCAAAATTGAATTTTCTAAGTATTGACAATCATATAGATCAATATAGCTAGCAATGGTCCATAGTCTACACGCGAGTAGGTGTGCCGGCACTCACTATAGCTAACCAAGGTGTTATGTCTATCTAGCCAGTTACATTAGTCACTATAGACTTAAAGGGGCAAACATGAGCAATAAAGAGCCTTAAAAATTCCTCCTTATCAGTTTGGAAGATATGTAGGAAAATTGTTACAGATGGATCGCATCTAGGACCATGGAAATGCCACGCGGCAGGCGCGTTTGACACCAACTGACCCAAAGTTACAGGATGCGACCAATAAATATAAGATCAATAAAGAGCGTTTATTTTCAGTCCAGAAGATATGTGGGGGCATTGGTGCACAACAGTAAAATGACACAGGGAATGTCACGGGATAAGTTCTGTTGACCTCAAATAATTTAAAAGTGCACTAATTATTAACAATAAAGAGCGTTTATTATCAACTTAAAATATAGATGTAACTTTATTCTCAGAGGCATGCAATAGGTGCTGATTTGAAGGGCCACTAGTAATGGGTCACACGACTAGGATAATGTCATGTGACAGGTGCCTTTGACATCGGGTTACTTAAAATGGAACCAATAAATTATATGACCAATAGAGAGCATGTATATTATCAGTCCAGAAGATATGTGAGAAATTCGGTGCACATCAGTATTTGGGCCCTAGTAAACAACCCGAATTAAATATCATATGAATTTATGATATACCCATACAATAATGATTGGACCACCCAATGGTAGGACACTGATCTCTGGAAATTGGTATAAGGGTAAATATACCCTGGGGTAGGGCCTATCATTCATTCCAATTTGGGGTTAAACATTTAAGGGCCCATCATAGAACACGTCTATGTGCCTATATCTTTGGATTCGGGGCATATATGGTTGTTGGGACATATTTGGACCCTCCTGCATCTGGACATGACTCAGGTATAGTCGACGTAGGTTTACTCTGAACGGGCCCCAATTTGTGGTTCACTATTTTAAGGGCCCATCATAGGAAATGGGTATGTGCCTATATCATTGGATTCTGGGTATATAATATCGATGCTGGGAGATATCTGCCCAGAATCCAACAATAAGGCACATACCCATTTCCTATGATGGGCCCTTAAAATGGCAAACCCAAAATCGGAGCCCATGCAATGTAATCCTAAATCAACTATTCCCGCGTCACGTACGGATGCATGAGGGTCCAGATATCTCCCAACATCGATATCATATGCCCAGAATTTAAAGATATAGGCACATACACATTTTCTATGATGGGCCCTTAATTGTTTTAACCCCAAATTGGAGCCTGTGCTGTGAAAACCTAAGTCAAATATACCTGAGTCATGTACAGATGCAGGACGGTCCAGGTATGTCCCAACATCCATATTATATGCAAGAATCCAATGATATAGGCACATAACAAATTTCTATGATGGGCCCTTAAATGTTTGAACCCCAATATGGAGCCCATGCAGCGAAAACCTAAGTCAACTATACCTGAGTCTTGTGCAGATGCAGAAGTATCCAAATATGTCCCAAAATCCATATTTTATGTCCTAAATCCAAAGCTATAGGCACATGTCCATTTTCTGTGATGGGCCTTTACATGTTTGAACCCCAACTTGGAGCCCGTGCAGTGAAAACCTAAGTCAACTATACCTGAGTCATGTACAGATGCAGGACGGTCCAGATATGTTCCAACATCCATATTATATGCCAGATTCCAATGATATAGGCACATACCATAGATCAAAATTTAAGGGCCCACAATAGAAAAGGTGTATGTGCCACATACACCTTTTCTATTGTGGGCCTTTAAATTTTTGAACCCCAAATTTGAGCCCGTGCAGTGTAAACCTAAGTTAACTATACCGGAGTCATGTCCAGATGCAGGAGGGTCCAGATATGTCCCAACATCCATATTATATGCCAGAATCCAAAGATATAGGCACATAACAATTTTCTATGATGGGCCCATAAAATGTCGAACCCCAAATTTTTAGACCGTGCAGTGTAAACCTAAGTTAACTATACCTGAGTCATGTCCAGATGGAGGAGGGTCCAGGTATCCATAGTATATGCCCAGAATCCAAAGAATATGCCCTACTCATCGGGTATATTTGACCTTATGCCAATTTCAATCGGTTAGTGTACCCACGGTTGGATGATCCAATCATTGGGTATATTATAAATTCATATGATCATTTAATTAAAGTTGTTTAGTCTGGATACTTTTGTGCACATATTTTCTCACATATCTTCTCGGCTGATAATAAATGCTCTTTATTGATCATATAATTTACTAGTCTCCCTTTAAGTGACCTGATGTATAAGGCGCCTATCACATGACATTACCCTGTAATTTGACCAGGGTAATGTGACAAATCTGCACAAAATACTAGTGGACCTTCAAATCAGCACTTATTGCATGCCTCTCCGGAAAAAAAATACATCTATATTTTAAGTTGATAATAAACGCTCTTTATTGTTAATTATTAGTGGCCGCTTTAAATTATTTGAGGTCAACAGAATATATATCGTAAAATACCCCGCGTCATTTTACTTTTGTGCACCAATTTCCCCACACATTTTCTGGACTGATAACAAACGCTCTTTATTGATCATATAATTTATTAGTCCCATTTTATGTGACCTGATGTAAAAGGCGCATATTAGATGACATTATCCTGGTCATGTAACCAATCTGCATCAATTACTAGTGGCATTGCAAATCAGCACCTGTTGCATACCTCTCTGGATAAAGTTAAATCTATATTTTAAGTTGATAATAAACGCTCTTTATTGTTAATTAATAGTGCCTCTTTAAATTATTTGAGGTCAACAGAACTTATCCCGTGACATTCCCCACGTCATTGTATTTGTGCACCAATTCCCCAACATATCTTATGGACTGATAATAAACGCTCTTTATTTACCATATAGGCTTAATTTATTTGCCCCACCTTTAAGTTTAGGTCATCTGGTGTCAAATGTGTCTATCGCATGACATTCCAATGGTCAGTCAACGATGCTCTTGTCTCACATATCTTCTGCATCTGAGGTGATAATAAACGCACATATTATATCACCTTACATGTGTCAATTTGTCCATGTCTGTCAATTTTCACTGACCAGATTGCAACCATTTTGATTATGTAATTAGTTATTTAGGTTACTTAATTATTAGTTCCCTTTTAATTCCTCCCGGCTATATAAGCCGGGCAAATGAACAAACAGACAAATAAAATTGAGTTTTATTAGTACAAATACCAGAACAAGAATCTTAAGCATTTCCCATGTCAAGTTCTAAAGTCTATGGTTTCTGTGAGCACCTTTAATATTTAGTCAAACTGTGCCACAAGCTGCAAAACAGTGTTCAGTCCCCTCACTTCGCCATTGGCTTGGCCACAGGTGAAGGAACATAGAAGTCGAATATATAAAGACTTTAAATATCCGATTTCTATGTGAAGGAAGACAGATTTAAAATAGAATTATCTCCCTTATAAAACCTCTTCTATCGCCTTCTTGCTTGTCGGTTACATATGCTTATAAACAGCTACTTATTACACTTTGTAAAAATCTACTCCTCTGCGAGACGGATGTCCAAGCGTTTGTTTGAGTTTGAAATTTGTTTGAGTTTGAAATTTGTTTGACATTTTTGAGAGGTGTTTGTTTAAAAACCCTTTTTATTTAGCCTTTACCACGACGATCTACATAATGACGAACATTGAAAGTTAATTATGTTTGACCACTAGTAATATAACGGCATAGAATAGGCGAAGATTTTATGAAAAGTGTGTAATCGGACGGAAACACTCAATTTTCAAACAGAATTTCAGAAATCAGATTGAAATTTGGGAAATTGAAAATGGACTTTCAGCCAGACGGTGATTCTGATTATGGGAGTTTGGATGGCGATGCATTATCTCCACACGATATAGATAGAGATATCAATTATCTCACAGAAGAGTTGAAAGATGTAGAAAGATCACTGTTGTCAGAAAAAAGCCTCTACATCAAAATGTTGAAGTTGACCGTTGAAGGAAAGAGGTCCAAATTACATTTAATAAGTTCTGAATGTGCACGCTTACGAACAGCATTATCCTCAAATTCATGCCATCGTGTTGAGTCTCAGTCTTGTTTACGTCCTGAGGTACCGGTAGTTCGGACAGAAAGCAATGAGGAAAACTCCTGGATTGTTTCATCAGTAAGCGAAGCCACGCTTCTGGATTCCAGTACTGGTACATCATTTATAAAATCGAGTGAAATTCTCCCAGTGGAACATGATAGTGGTGTGAAGTATAATACTAAGAGTACAATGTATTCATTTAAATCCTCAAATTTCCATGAGCACAAAGGACAGCACACAGCAGAAGTCAGCACTACTGGTATTGAGAACAATAAATTCAATCCTAGGATGGTAGGACACAGTTCAGATGAAACATTTATACGAAACAAAACCAAAGGCAATTTGGGGAAAAGCGACATTTGGTTTTGTACCAAATTCCAATCCAGACAGTGTAGACATAAATTTCCACACTGATGTCATCTCGGCGGCATCCAACGAATAGTTCAACACATTTGTGCCACTTGCTGGTTGAAGGACAGACTAATTGAAACACACCCAGAATGTTCAAATGTTTGCCCTCATTCTGTACTACATAGTACATGTAGTGATCCATCGACAAATTAGCATCCTTATTATATAATTATATACCCAGTAGCGGTTTGATTTTATAGGAAACCTGGCAGTTTTAATATAGTGTATTTCAACCATATCATCAGTAAATTTTAAAGTTAGTCCAATATATAGTGAACTTAAGTCTTCTACACATTTTTAAAGTAGCGGGATGGACTCATGATAATCTATTCGTACATGTATCATTGATAAGGCCAAATAAAAAAGATAATATGTTTCCGATAACGGAGAGAAAAAATTAGGGTAGGTAGGTAGGGAAATGTTTTTTTTTTTTATTATTTTTTGATATTTTTTCCAGCTGCAGAAATATTGAACTACCTCGACCGAAATGACATAAAATGCCTACTTGTGTTGTAGGGAAATTATTACTTGTGGAAATATACATTAACATTGAACAAGATATCAAACTTGCTGTTATTCTTAATAGTGTGTTTCCGTATTCACATACTGATTTTGGCCATAAACTCAGAGGGATGGGGCTCGGAATTTATGTCCGAAAATATTATAGAACCTATATATTTGAATTGTTCATATGGGATATTCTGCCTGATTGTTGAAGATGTCAGTTGGGCTGAAGGGGGTCACTCGCCAAATAAAAGTGCTGAAGGGTATTTTACGGTACACAGGTTTTGAAAATCTGCTGAAGGGTACACAGAGTTTGTAATCAGCACTAATGCAGTTACTTTAAGTGTGTTCCCGAAAGTCTGGCAGCCACCAGCAGTTCGTCTTCAGTTAATTTAAAATTTCCTTGCAACCTATACAAAGATCCTCTAACAGAAATCATGACAAGACACGAATATACTGTTCAGCACATTTTCAAAACCTGTGTAGCATTAGTTGGTGTCAATTATAAAATCAAGTTTATCAAAACAAAACATTTATTTTGAACAAAATAATATATTAAAGGGGTACTGTATCCTGAATCCGGTTATTTGTAGGACTATCTCCTTGTATACTCAACAGAATATATGCAACAAATGAATGAATTTGAGGCATGTATTAATGCCAAATACACTTATGTGCTTGAAAATGAATTTATGACTCCAGTCATATAAATTACCATGTTGTTTGCATCGTTCTCATAGAACACATCAGTGTATTTGGCACTAATCCATGGCTCAAATGCATTAATTTGCTGCATATATTCTCTTGAGTATAAAAGGAGATGGTCCCATAATTGGCAGATTCGGTACCCCTTTAGATAGCACCCAGCATTTTTAAATGTGTGCAAAAGAAACATGGTGGGTGAAGCAATGAAGTGTACCAGTAATATGTTGTTTGAATATTAAGTGTCAAACGAAATGGAAATGTACATTGTCATTTCTCATGCTGTCAAGAAAATAATAAATGGGCATGCATGTTTATTTGGAACTCATGAATATGTTCCATAAGTCCCAAACGAGGCATAATGGTAAAGCAGGCATGAGATCTATCCACTCTCTTGAAATTAAAATTGCAAGATTCATGCCTATCAATCCACAACCCATCACACACCTGTGGCTTTTGAGACAACTGTCACACTTCATGTCACTTATCACAGGCTTATGTTAGAAACCATGTGTTTTGCACCTAATGATTAACAATATTTATGAGCATTGGCGGTAAAAACAGGGTCGGTCGATGTACGGAAACATATTATCTTTTTTATTTGGCCTAAGTATAAACTATTGTGTAGTTTACATTTCATTTACGAGTCCAGTATGGTACCGGGTATCTAGAAAAATTGATGTGAATTTCTATTTGTAAACTGACGTACTATTTATAGCTATCAGACAACACTTTTGCGTGGATGCCATTGCATGGTCCTAGTTCATTTTTAATATAGTGGTAGAATTTACATTACACGCCAATTTTTGTATGCAGGGGTACTAGTACCTTTTCAGGCTTTTATGTATACTTCAAAATCATTTGTGTTTACAACTCTGGGGACTTCACCATGTAATACAAATTATAGTTAGTTTTCAAATTAATCAGGTTTGTTTATAAGAGTTATATTTTTACATCACTAACTCTTCACTTTTTAGAGTTCTATGTTTTCTTCAATCTGAATTGAGTTCCAAACTGAAAGGGCCCTTTTCCTTATTTCCTGCTATGACATTTTCATACATGCTCTTATATTTGACATGTCATTCACATGTAATTCAGTAGTATGATTTACTTTATAGATTATATTTGTGTATACATGCAGGGGTCCCATTTGTGTATACATGCCCAGGTCAATCAATATAGTAGTATAAATACATAAATCAGTTATGGAATTTATGTAATGAATACTTTTAAACATTATAATCCAAACAAAATTCCAAATAAAGTAATTTCTTTTCATACTTATGTTGGAAATTGTCCTGAGAATTGTTTTTGTTTTAAATCTATGAGTGATATCACACTCTGACAGCAATGATGCTAGTGGTATATTTTATTTAACCTGGTGACAAGTCTTATAAATGTTATGTCTTGCTCTGATATTTCCTTTATAATAGTACAAAGTGATATATTGAATCCACAGAATTTCTGTGATTGAATCATGTTAACCTTTAAACAGTCCGTTGTGAAGCTGAACCATTGCTGGGAACAGCTACATGGTGATTAAAGGTACTCAACCCGTAAAGAGGGTCCCCATCTCAACAGATTCCAACAACAACAATCCGATCAGCGGGTCCTATATTACTATTTCTTTGGCTTTGGGGGTAAAAAATATTTGATTCGAGTCGAGGAACCCATCAAACAAAGCTCAGAGTTATTAGATATTGATTTTTCAAATTTGTTATGTTCTCGAGATGAGTACCAATAACTGCCGTAATCTGCTCTGGATGTGTACTCAAGTGGTAATTTTAACGCAATTTTGACTGAGTTCTGGGCCAGATAGTATTCCCGATAATGAAAAATAATAGATTTCTAAAATCGATATCTAACAAATCTGAGCTTTGATGGGTGACTTCCTCGACTCGAATCAAATATTTTTGACCCCCGAAGCCATTGAAATAGTAATTGAGAGGAGTTTTATCGGGTTGAGTACCTTTAATACCATTCTCAAATTCTGGTCTATATAGACCCTCAGTATTGAGCTGTACCGTACATGTACATGTATATGACAAGATCCTTAAATGACCTTAATTGTAATGTCTGCTATTGACCTACTTTTGATCACGTAACATGACAAATGATGCATATATCACATGTATTTCTCAATTGATAATTTGGTACATCCCTCGAAGATTAACGTTTGTTTGACTCAATCATGTAACGTTTAGTGAGATGATTTCAGAAATTGATGGGTATATCACAATTGACTATGAGATTCACTTGATTCAGGTTTGTTCTTTACAGTGATGAAGTAATCGTGAATCTTTACATATATATCGGTTTCACATTCTATTGAGAAACTACATATCACTATTATTATAGTGCTCCCCTTTAGTCTATATCGATATGAGACTTAGTTGTGACAAACGTAATGTGAGATACATGTAGGTACATGTATTTACAGAATTTGTTCATAGGTTTCTAAACGTCCAAAACAAAAACATTTTCGACCAGCTCTCATATCTGGTATCTTATATTGATTTATTCATTTCTTCATATACATGCACTACCATTATTAGAATTTTATATAGACACTATGCATGTGTACATATGTGAACGCCTGTATATAAGGCAACTGATATGTCTGATATATGTGTATAAATGACATGTACAGTGGTAGCAGAGGTACTTGTAGAACCTTTATTCTGCGAGCCATGTCTGGTGGGCTGCCCATGCATTCATTCGAAACAATGCCTGTACATTAGATTTAATGTAGTACGAACATATAAGCACATTATATTCACTTATTTAAACAGCACCTTATGCTGAGATCTGACATGTAATGTGTACACATATTGAGCATTAATATCAATGGAGTTGTGCTAGTAAATAATTTAAAACAGCAGAACATCACTATTCACTAGTAACTTATATTAATAGTTTGTGATGGTTATTTTTATGAACATGGTTATTTATAACTGGTTAATATATGGACTAATTACATGTACATGTATCTGAAGACGATAGTACTCCTTTTTGCGAGATGTACAAATGTCCTTTACCAGTAATATAACAACGATAAAGAGTTTAGTCTTTAGATCAATATATGACAATACATGTAACTCTCTTCGCAATTGACAAACATACAAAACAAACTTTTCGAAGAACAAATTTTTTACATACATGTAAGAGGAAATTTTGTTTTTCTCATCGTGGACTTTCTTGGACGATGGGGTTCCTTTCAGTCTATACTGTTCAATTCATTTACCTGTATTTACCTGTATTCTTGAGCCTTATAAGCTTTCGCTTGTTGTGGCTAATAGGTTTGTCCTTGATTTCAAATTTTAACAATAATTATTAGCAATGGACAAGTGCACAAATTGAACAGAAAGTTGGTTCTTCCTCATCGGGGACTGTATTGGACGATGAGGTTCTTGTCAGTCTATAAACTGTTCATAATCAAAACACATAGTGGCACTTGAAAAATTTGACACGAGCAGCACCCGGGCAGAGGACTCAGAAATGACTATGACACCTTTGCTAGATGGTGATAGACGGATAGTCCAAACTATTTATATATATAGGGTTAGTTTGGTCACTGCGAACCCGCGATGGACGACACTTTGAATTGACCATGGTGATCCTGATATATGTAGATATGAGTGTTGATTAATTTGAATATATTAGGTGAAATGACTTGACTACTTGAGAAGTGAGCATGGTATCTTCCAGGCGTAGTTCTTGAATAAATTGACGTTAACATGGTTACCTATATGAGAAGTGAGCATGGTATCTCCAAGACGTAGTTCTTGAATAAATTGACGTTAACATGGTTACCTACATGAGAATTGAGCATGGTATCTTCAAGACGTAGTTCTTGAACAATTTGACATTAACATGGTTGCCTTCATGTACTGGTATTAGATTAAATACTTTTGACTACTTCGAAAATTATATTGATATGACTAGGGTAATGTTGCCAGGCAATAATCCTGATAATTTAGACATGATCATGGTCACCTATTAGAAGATATGATCTTGACTACTTTGGTGGTAATGACAATGATATTAATCATATGTGTAGATTGTTGCTTTCATGGGTTAATCATCAGTTTGACATTAACATGATCACATATTAAAATGGATGAATTTGACTACTTCGACATTATCATACCGGTACACTGTAGCCTAATTTCGAGAGACGATAGTCCTTCATATTTGAACAATTGTTACATGACTTTTGACCACATTTATTTAAACATTGTAGTATATCTTGATAGACAGTAGCCCTCGATTGTTTTTAGATGTCAATTTGACAGTTAATTTGATTATGGAAGAAAAAAAAAAAAAAAAATGATGATAGACTTCGCCCATATATATAGCATAATATAGTTTTCCAGAACTGGCAGCCCTGGTGTTTTTTTCTTGCTTCTTTCCAGGGTGTTATTGCTACACCTTGGGGGAGTTGGTCCTTCGCTGGAATTTGATATGGTTTCTAATTCCCTGGTATCCTGGTCTGGTTTTGGATATTATTGTTATATTCATCCAGACTGTTTTTCTTCCTTGGCTGCTGGTTCTGGTTTTCTTCGAATGGGCAATATCCACTTTTTTGTATAGAATAGTTATGACCAATAATAGACTTCTGGATATGTGCATGCAATAGTATGCACTTGGATTCTTAACTGCCAAATATGGCATACACCTTCAGTATGATGTTTGATATCCAATCATAATTAGACGAGTTTAGATATTTTAGGTACCGCTGCATTTACCGCATTAAAGCGCATACTTACGAAGAGTTACAAGTATTGAAGTCTTTTTATATTTGGCGGGCCTTCGGCTTGGCGGTATACTTCAATACTCAGATTTTGACTGTATTTGATATGTGTTATTTGAAGCTCATGTGATTTCCTTAGTGTTTGACAGATTTACTGAACTGATATGTGATTGTGTAATGATATTCATTTGTACTTGTTTATGTCGGGAAAATGATACTGTATGATTGTTGTCGAACTGATTGAATGATGTGTGGTGAAGATGATGGGTTCATATTCACTGTGTAACAATGCTGAGCTTGGCTCACTCTTGCCATAATAAATTGTGTAATCAATGTTACACTTTGTTTCAATCTGAATTCCTTTAACATGCTGGTATTGGTATAACAGCGTTATCTCATGATAGCCCACTAGAATAGTTTACAAACGACATTATTTACAGTGGGGAGCAAGGGGAGTAATTATAAATAAACCGGAAAAACCAATTTTCTATTTATAAAAGTCCCATCGGCCCACATGTTTCTAATATTTGGTCACCAGTATACACCCGATGGGCGTGAATAAATCGGTGGCTACTCATTCCGCCAAGGACGCGGAACCGAAAATAAACGCGGAGTTTAAACTATTCGAAGCAAACAAGGAAAGAACGCCCAATCTGAATTTCTTATTCGAGGCATTAATGAGTGGAACACCCACCTCGGTTGAAGCTTAACGTTCCTTTTCGGCGGCTGGCCAGTTTGCGACAAAAATTCGCTCACGTCTTAGTGATCGATCGTTGTGCGATCTCCTTTTTCTAAGGAAGTACTTCGGCAGCAAAACAGTTAACTGACTCAATGTGATTAATATCGCATATTCATCAATTTAGTTATCTATTCTGTAACTGGAAGTTGGAGAATAAAACATTGGACCTTTGTTACACGTTTTAGTTGAGTGTTTACGCAGCGAAATTACGCGGTCGGAACTTCGGAACTTTGGAAGATGGTATGCTTTTATTTGTTTATTTTGATGTATACGTACCTGAAAATAAGTCTGACATAAGAATATAAAGAATATGTTATGTGCCCTACGTGTGTTTCTGTGTCTTTAAACCACGAAATATTCAGTTGTCAGTCATTCCTGTTGGTCTGTAAATTACCCGGGAAAATTCCCGGTTCCCGGTTCTGATGACGTTTTCAGTCCCGTTCCCGGTTCCGCAAAATCCGGGAATATATTAAACCCTATGGCCGGGGCCCCGAAGCCAAGGAAATAGTAATTTGCGAGCATTAATTCGGATTATGCATATTTAAATAAAGCACAATTTATGAGCAAGTTTTAGTCCGTAGTATTCATTGAACGTCTATCTACTCTGGCTACGGTCGTAGTGATCATATTCCATCCGTTCTAAACATGGAAACTTGCCGATGCACTGACAGAGCTGTTCTGACGGGGAACTTTATAATATTGAACAAACAACGCAGGAAAGTTAGTTATGTGTTAATGCTTGTTCCTTAATAATCTATTTCACAGCCGGAGTGGTACCAGCTTGAGATTGCATGATTTTTGTGACTTTTGTGAGTCGAGATCACGAGAAATTCGATGATTGTATAAGCGATGTAAATCAAAATCGGCTCAACATAGTCACCTAAATAATGTGCAATCTCGAGCTGGGACCTTCACCTACTGTGAAATATTATTACACCCTCTTAAGGTATATCGACAGGCGTAATTGGCCATGTGATAGGGGGTGATGGAGGAAATTCCATTACAAACGTACTCGGCATTTGCATACTGGTGTTTTGCGCTCTGGCAGTCGTTGACTCTTCGCCATCACAATCTTGTCTTTGCAGGTGGACACCGCTTACATATTACAGTACCAGCCAAATACGTGCATTGCTTACGCTATAGAAGACAAACACTTACCTCGTTCGTTTTGGTAACTGCACATAGCGAGGAATTGTGGTCACTAGTTTCGGTGCGATCTTACGATTTACCGGTATTGGAAGTAGGCTAGACGTACCTTTACTACATCATAACACATTAACCTGGCATCATGAACGTGGCGACAGGGTGTCTTACCCCATAGACCATGCCATGAATTTCTACTCCATTAACTCCAGCTACGCCCGTAGAGATCACACAACACTAGTTCAAAACCTGTGAAATTGTTTGTTTTGTGACCGGGAATTAGATAAGTTTATAACATTGCAAAAAAAAAAAGTGCTGGTAATATATTTCTTAGTTAATATCTGTTCCTAAATAATGTACTTCATTGTAGGTGAAGGTCCCGAGCTACAATATATTCTTCTTTTTCTGTTTTTTTTTCTGTTATTTTTTATATTACACATTTATATACAGAACTATATCTGATAACAACGATTGAATAGATATATAGACGGGAATGGTGGGGGGGGGGGGGTCGACATTCGTACACAACTCACACACGCCTTGCACACACACATTGATATATTAATAATATTGTATGCCTACGTGTATAAACGTATATATATTTTATTTATTTTTTTATGCCAGTTATATTCTGTCTCAAATTTGTTCATGAACTTTGGACTGGTTTGCCGAATCTCAGATTGTAAACTCGGACTATTTACTATTCAAGATAAATATGTCCCCTGCTATAAGTTAGTTATGTGTGTGCCATGTTGTTTGTTGCATGGCTTTCATTAGGGCCCCCCACTCGAGTTGGAAATGGTTCAGATATATTCTATGATGTATGCCTAATACTATGATCTTGAATGCGTTACCATCATTTCTGAGTATGGTTTTCTTGCAGTGTTAAGCTTGGAACATGTATTAATTAACTCAGAAATATAACATGGACTGTTTTTTTCCCAATGTTATAAACTTCCCTGTTAGAACACCAAATAGTTCTCCACGATGGGCGTATAGTAAGAGCAGAGAATCATGACATGATCTAGAATTTCAAAACAGATCAGCTGACAATTCTGTCATCAAATGGAACTTCTGTGCGAATTGCTGCACGTGAACAAAAACACCAAAAAGTGAAAGACTATTATGGCATATATATATATATAGGGTGCTTGTTGGTGCTGTGGTACTAAGTCTTGACTAATATTGGGTCTACGTGCAAAACATGGGTTCATGTGGTACAAAGTTACAAACAACCCTGTTTGCCTCATCGAACCCGCCATACACCCGGTAATTAACCACAACATTGGCACAAACACGCATACGATACCCATTGTTCTCCCATCGACAAGGCATGTCGAGTCTGCGTTGGTGCTCAGTCATTTTGGTCGATCGGCAGAGTCATATCGGAGAGAAATATCTGTGGGGTTTTATCAGATTTCCGGCTCAAAAATTGCAACTATTGTGTAACAGCGTAATTTAAAACCAGCATGGTGTATTGTTGCGTGACTGTACTCTATACGGTCTTTCGATGTCACCGAATTGAAACACGAAGGTAGCCTACTTAAAAATTGACATTCCCAATGTTTTCCAGAAAATCACGGAGAACACAGTGGTGTGGGTGGAAAAGGGAAAATGTAACATCTTAGAATTCTTGCGTGGGTGGCATGCTGCAACGACTTAACCCTTTTAGTGCCAACCCATATTTTCTTGAACGGGTTAAAGGTGTATCCATGGTTCCAGACACCCACTTACAATATAGAACAATCTAATTTAATTACTAGTAACAGAGTTATTTTCTTCGTTCCGCGGAAAAAAAGGTGAATTATGTAACATAAAAGAGGGTGTCAACCCCACCCCATTTATGGTACTCGGGATTTAGTTGATTTTCAAGTGAAATTCAGGATTCATACTCCCCTGTTAACTGGTATTCGGGATCGAGCATATTCCCAATTTAACAAAAAGGCTGGTACGCAGCTTTAATAGCCCAAAAAAAAGGATTATTTTCCAGCCTAAATCACATATTTTGTTTGATACCTCTCGATATGTTTTAAGTTAAAGACATTAATGTGTGAAAAATATGACATTATAGTGTTAAATTGCTAAGTATGTATTCCATATTTTCTTAACTGGTACCCATGATTCACCCCCTCTGTTAACTGGTATTCGGGATTTAGGAGGGTATAGGAGCTCACATATAAGAAGTGCCTGGAAGATTGATTGTGGTCATTGGATAATTTGGATTTTGACCAAAACCAATGCCACAAATTGATCTTCCAGTCATTCCTTATAATCAAATACCAGTACATTTTAGTATAACATTAAAGATGCATTATCCGAATTAACGCTTCTAAATTACTCTTTCTTTGGCTTCGGGGGTAAAAGATATTTGATTGGAGTCGAGGAACCCACCCACCAAAGCTCAGTGATCAGATATCGATTTTTGGAGTTTGTTATTTCATTAATAAATACACCCCAAATATCAAATAACAATCCAGTTTGTATGTATTCTCTCCCCTATTATATATACTAAGGCAATACCAGCCAGCAGTCCCTTACGGCAGAGACTGTCCAGAAGAGGGGGCAGAAATTAATGAACTTCTCTTTATTCTCATAGTATAATCCTCCCTCTCCTGGCCAGCTCTCCCGGTGAGGAACAGGCCAAACAAATTTATGCCACTTTTCCTCCATGTGTTACTATTTGTCACTCATCTGAACAACAGTGCAAAAATAATCAACTTGTCTATAACCTTAACCAATTCCTCAACCAAATCAAGCAGTATTCACACCCATATTTCATTGATCACCTTAAATACTGGTATTCCCCACATTATTGAAAATTGCAAGACGATCGCGCAGGTCTCAGCATAAAGACATCACGATAATCATATTGGCTACCAGATAAAGCATAACAACTAAAAAAATGACTATAATCACCATCTCACAACCCGACCCCCCCCCCCACCCCATGCCCCCACCCCTTCTTGCCCATCTCTATACAATAATACACACATTGTAAATACGCACCCGCACTATATTCACCCAATATACGTACATATAACACTGTATCATTATACAAGCATAAGGGCCCTGCCCTTACAAGTTATACTTTTTGTGGGGTCCTGTTGATATATATGTATTATAATTATATTGAATACGAAATAAATCTTATTGAATCTTGAATCTTGAATCTTGAGATGTGCAATTATTCGTGGCCCACAAAAACGTCGCCAAACGGACGGTCTCGGACAAAATTGCGGCTGAAGATGGATAAATCTAAAATCAAGTGGTACTATGGCCAAATTTAGTGATACTCAAGTGATAAAACGGCCATATTTCGTTGAACAAAATTTTGATAAATAACACGTTTTGGGAAATTTTATACCACAGTTGACAGCGGTTAGCATTATTTTGTTGCAATTAATCGATTCTGATAACTAAAGCGTATTTTGAAGAAATGTTGTTGTTGTATCTTGATATGGAGACCGTCAAATCGGACTGAGTACCTTTAATAACATGGACAACTATTCAAAACTACCAAAACAATTGTAAGTAACAATGTTAAAATCCAACAGTCTCCCAATAACATGCACAAGCCTTGAAATAGTGTGTCTGTCATTTGCAGAATGAGGTTCCCAGAGGGTGAATTTAGTGATGCTACCCCGCATAGCGGGCTGCAGAATGAGGTCCCCAGAGGGTGAATTTGGTGATGCTAGCCCGCTATGCGGGGTAGCGTCACTAAATTCACCCTCTGGGAACCACATTCTGCAAATGAAAGACACCCTATTTCAAGGCTTGCACATGCAGCCAGCGCGTGTACATGATCGGCTTGAAGTTACATAGGATAAACCTTGGAAACGTTCATGCATATAAGTCATATAATCCTTACGGTGATTTGTACTAATTCATACGGATGCTAATTGTGTGAATGTAGATGTGAGTGATTATAATCATCTACTGTATATTTTGGAACTTCTGTCTGTCTGTATGTATGCGTATATGTGCATGTCTTATAGACTCGAAAACTTCTCGACCGATCCGACTCAAATTTGGTATGAAGGCCTACTTTAATCCCGGGAACAAAATGGGCGGGTCCAATTTCACGTGCGACCGTGTCATTGACCTTGATCTCGCTCATATACGCTCATATATAGGCATGACCGATCGATAAATAGTTCCCAGACGGAGGCGATCACAAAGAAATCCCCAAATAAACCTGGTCGAAGTCGGGCACATCAGCTAGTCTCATATATATTTTGAAGACCTCTGTCTGTATGTATGTTTGTTTGTTTGTTTGTTTGTCTGTCATTTATACAAATCTACGATTCTCGACCGATCGGGACGAAACTTGGTACGTGTGTGTAGTTTGACCGGGCGGTGAACGTTGTCGTATTGGCGAGCCCGTGCGGCGCCCGCTTCGCGCATGCGCAGACGAGATCTCGGAAACGGGTAGAGCTATCGACTTGATATTTGGTATGTGAATGTATCTTGCCCCGGATGCGAATTTTATCGGGTCGCCGAGCCCGTGCGACGTCAGCTTCGCGCATGCGCAGACGAGATCTCGGCAACGGGTGGAGCTATCGACTTAAAATTTGGTATGTGAATGTGTCTTGCCCCGGATACGAATTTTATCGGGTCGCCGAGCCCGTGCGACGCCAGCTTCGCGCATGCGCAGACCAGATCTCGGAAACGGGTGGAGCTATCGACTTGAAATTTGGTTTTTGAATAGCCCGGACAACGTCGGGCTCATCGGCTAGTCTATTATATAGTTTGAAACTTATGTCTGTGTGTGTGTATGTATGTATGTATGCATGCATGTATGTGTCTTATAGACTCGAAAACTGTTCGACTGATCCGACTCGAATTTGGTATGTAGGCCTACTTTGATCCCGGGAACAATATGGGCGGGTCCAATTTCATGTGCGACCGTGACCTTGACCTCGCTTATATACGCCCATATAGGCATGTTTCTGGACCTCGATCCGACTCAAATTTGGTATGTAGGCTTACCTTGATCCCGGGAACAATATGGGCGGGTCCAATTTCACGTGCGATCGTGTCCTTGCCCTTGACCTCGCTCATATACGCTCATATAGGCATGTTTCTGGACCGATCGAATAGTTTATTCTGCCCAGACGGAGGCGATCATAAAAGAAATCCCTAAATAGCCACAAATCATCCCACGTCAGATAGTAAAAACTAAACCTACACACACCCACACACACACACACACACACACACCCTCACACACACACACACACCAAAGAATGTCAACTTGATAACTCAAAATTAACATAATAGCAAGAGCACGCCGTCGGGGCGTGGCATAATACGCCCGTTTCTGAAGTAGAGTGGGCAAGGTTTAATTCATATGTTTGAAACCTTTGACTTAAGACGAAATAATAACAAAAAGTATAACACAATAACTTGGAAACCGTATATCAGGTAAAAATCGAGGTCGAAAAAGGGGCATAACTCAGTCAAAATCATGCAGACGAAACCCTTATTCGAACTTGATCTGTATTTTGATGTGGTAAACTAACATACCAAATTTGGTTCAGTTCACTCGATTCAATCTAAAGTTATCATCCGGAAACCAAAAGCGGACGGATGACGGACGGACGGACAACCCATTTGCAAATCAAACCAAATCAAATCAAATATTTAATGGTATCAATCCAACATGTGAATTATCACCAATTGACCAACATAATTAAAAATTAAAAATAAAGAAACATGTTTGTGCTGAAGTGGTAAATAGATGTCTTTGATGACAATGTGCATAATACGACCGTTTTTTTCAAACGGGCGTATAATTATTGTTACCCCTCTTAAATATTTTAACTATATCAAATAAATGGATAAAAAATTCAATATATAATCAAACAATATATAGCGTCTTTCTGGTGGCGCTTCTCGTCCACATCGTGTTATTTTATATAACATATTCTTATAACAGGAATAAAATAAGTTCCATAAAAATTGGCCTGCAACTCTCAGATATCTCTCCAGTAATCCAAATTTCATTTCATTTATTAGTATGTATGACGATGAAACGTGAAGGTATAGCCTACTAATTTATATGACATTACTCAGAATCACAATATCTCAAATAATAAATCATGCATGGAGAATGGATTGTATACACGTAACACTATGGCATGGATGGAAACAGTGTCCTAAATATTGAAAGAATGAAATTTTTCTTCCAAATTATTCAACTTATAATTCAGACAATCTACATTAAATCCACATTCCCACAAAAATCAAATGCCTGGCCACAAATTCGAAGTTGACCACTATTTTAACAAGACAGTCAATGACTGTGTGGTCGGCTACCAGACTGTAAAGACTGGGACTCTGATGACTACAACAGTCAGTACATTGATAAAATCACTTAAGACAAGTAGTTCTAAACATGGACATATCTGGAGGTTCTCAGATGAGCCGGGCTCTTCATCTTGAAATTTACTATTGCACACCACTGACAAATCTCCAACCTCTTACCCTTTTTAAACAAGACAACCAGACCACAGTACTAAGTTCACTAAATTTCTTTTGCACATCCCTCTTTTACAACTGGTACCGGTACTTCAAGCTCTAAAACTTTTGAATAGTTCCAAGCTGATATCCCCCATAAAGTTAAAATTTGTGGCCATTTCGGTCCTACAGTTTAACCTGAAGTAGGAACATATGAACTGTTGGTTTTAAAACATACTGGTTGGAAATTCAAACCGAACTATGAGAACAATTCTCAATTCTAACCTATTTTGGTGTGAAAATCTAATCTACAACTAATGTTGTATCAGGCATGAAATTTCCAACTGTTGAAAATTTTATCAAAGTAGGGAGTCAAAACTCCACCCCCTCCCACTGCCTCAAACATGCCCCCCCCCCTCACCCAGGCAGCTTAGAAATAATTAGGAATCTATATATAATTATACCAGTACCAAACAGCATAGATACAGGTAGGGTTGGTGGGGAGAGTTAAATCTCTTATCGCTGCCCTTATTTGAACAAATGTGAATCCCCATCTACGAGATCCATTCATCTAGTAATTTCAAAGGGTTGATTTTAGAGTTGAAGTTAATTTATTTCCCTCAAAAGTTTCCTAAAAAATTACCACATTTGAACAAATATGAACCCCGGTCACCCAAAGACCCTCCATACCAAAATATAAGCTAAATAGGCCTAATGGTTCTTGAGAAGAAATTGTTTTAAGAATTACTATGGAGGGAAAGAGTTATAGCCCTGGCTTCACACATATTTGATGAACTTATTTGAACAAATCTGATTGTGAGTCACCAAGGGAGCATGAATACCAAAATATATCAACCCATTCGGTCTTTAATATTGATCTGGAGAATATAACAATTGTTGATGGATAGACATCCCGACAGACAGACCGATGGAATGACAGCCCGACAGACAGACAAATTAAATTCAATATAACCCACAACTTTTTTTGTGTGGAAAATTCAAGGTATTATTGCACCTGGAAAAGTGGGGGGGGGGGGGGTTAAGAAAATAATAAGGGTACAGCCAAGCCTGAATTGAGTGTGTCTGACATTTGCAGAATGAGGTCCCCAAAAGGTGAATTTAATACTAGTATGCTATTCCGCAAGGTGGGCTAGCATCACATGATTCACCCTCTGGGAACCTCATTCTGATTAGGCCTCAACTGCCATGGGAAACATTGAAACAGATTGAAGTTCTCCAGTTGAAGTTGGTGATGTGCACCCATTGGGCACTTCAATTATGCATTGTATCTTCTGCAAAATAGGGGATATAGAAACTGAACAGAATGGGAAAAGTAACTAAACAAATGTCAATTTGACACTCGAGATACTTCCCAGAAGATGAGGCCTAAGCATAATTAGGTCCCTGGAGGGTGTATTTGGTTATGTTAGCCTGCTATACGGGGTAGCATCACTAAATTCACCCTCTGGTGACCTCATTCTGCAAATGTCAGACACACTAAACTCAGGCTTGAGAACAGCAGTTTGATTTAATTTGATAATGAAAACAAACACATAGCAGCTAGCAGTTGTTTACACCCAGCCTGCCAGATGACATACATATATTATTCTAATCTCAATTAATGACCTGTGTCTCTCTGCAGAGATATAATATCTGCTTCTGGTGAGAGGTTGGGAAGTTGGGAGATGATATGGGGTGGAAGGGCTGTTGGTTGGGGGCAGGGTGGGGGGGGTTTGGGCCACGTGGGAGCGGGATGGTTAATGGAATGTTTCCGTAATTTCATTAAAGTTTAAAGTTTCATAACTCAGCAGATGTTATAATGGTGTCACTTTTTAAAATTTTATAACCTGTTATTTTTTTTGTTTAAATTAAGTTAAATGTTATGTTAAATTGAGCAAGGCCGCCCTGAAAATTCCAAAAATCAGAATTTTTTGTTTGTTTTTTGAATGATGTCACTGGCTCCGCCCACATTCGATCCAGTGACCTCATTTGAACAAATCTGAAGCACAGTCACCCAAGCACACATTATACCAAATATGAACCCATTCGGCCCAATGGAACTTGAAAAGAAGTTGTTTAAAGAATTACTATGGTGGGAAAGAGTTATGGTCCTAGTTTCACAACTATTTGACCTGGTGACCTCATTTGAACAAATCTGAATGCGAGTCAACTAGGGAACATCCACACCAAATATGAACCCATTCTGTCTTATGGTTTCAGAGGAGAAGATGATTCTTAACAGACGGATGGACAGACGAGGAGTAATGACTATAGCTTCACCGTAGACTTTGTCTCAGGTGAGCAAAAAAGTAGAACATATACAAAATTAGGTTGAGTAAAACTAAAGTACATGTATGCGATAACAAACTTAATACTGAAACAGAGACCACCCATCCTCTGGTCCCCCCCCCCCACCAAAATTGGGGGACATCTAGACTTACTAGCACATATCCTTAAGTTAAATTACCCATATGGAAATGGATTCTATGCATATACTAATTGTTGTGTGAAAACGGTTCCTTTGTCAATATGGGTGCAATAATGTTTCTCTTTGAACTTTAAACCAATATTAGTTATATTACGTGTGAACTTTCAGTATTGTTCATTCTCTGGAAATGCGTCATTCCTAGTAAAACTATAATGATTATATTAGTTAAAGTTCTCAGTAAAATCAATAGAAACAACCTTCAGGTTCTCTTGTACTGAATGGTCAGGTGTCAGTCAGATACCAGAACAGACCCTTAGTACTAATCAATGAAGCATTGATGAGGGTGAACGATCTCAGAATAAAACCAATTTCAAATCAATGGCTCCATATATCCAGCAGTCACGCCGCCATTCTTCTATTAAAGGGTTGCCTGTCATTAATCTGAGACATAGCCTGAGTTAAATGTGAACCTTGGGGAACTATATGCAGGATTGTTGATTGGGGGGGAAAGAGTTCAGTCCCTTGTCCTTGGCCTGTTTCCTGTACAATGGCACCCCTGACTATATGGTTTGGATCCACCCGACTATATGGTTTGGATCCACCCGACTCTATGGTTTGGTTCCACCCCTGACTATATATAGTTTGGATCCACCCGACTATATGGTTTGGACCAACTATATGGTTTGGATCAACTATATGGTTTGGATCAACCCGACTATATGGTTTGGATCCACGTACCCCTGACTATAGGGTTTGGATCCCCAGCTGACTATATGAATTGGATCCTAAACGCACATGATCATAACAGCTATATAGATACCTGATCACAATATATAACTCATTTTAGCACTGCACATGGCTTATATATCTAAAAAAAACAATATGACACAAATCACCTATAAAGTTCATATCCCTTATATATGTCAAGAATGAGATGATTTCGCCAACTTGGAACTGATATTTTTAAAAGTTGGATATGTAATTAAATGCTTTTGAAAATATTTCAAGAATTCCCAATCTCTGGAGGAGTACTGGGGGAGCACAGAACATACATGTTTTGTCTCCTACATTTTCCATAAATTTAGTTTTGTTTTGTGTTGGTTTGAATTTTTAATCAGCGGTCGTGTAAAAATTTGCACATGTAGAGCATGGAAAGAACATCTACAGCTGACTTCGCTCTGAAATGTTTCTGGTACTACATAATTTTGACGATTAAATGAAGAAAAAGCAGTGTGTGAAGTCTGTAAATTGTTTCATATTCAGAAAACCTTTTCCATAATTCGAGGGTTGAATACACATGTCGCAATGTTTGTTGGGACCCCAAATCATCAGGTTCGAAGTTGAATTTTTTTTTTTACTTCAATGCGGCCACAATTCACAATAATTTAATCTAATTCCTAAAATTCCAATGCCAAGCGCTCGAGTAAAAGCTCTAAACAAGTATTTATCGACCTGTTTTGATACTGGGGAAAATTCAAAAACGATAAAACGCCATTGTGGCTTTAAAATATGATACACATAATTCTAAAGTTAGCAGTTAGCTGTGCCTTTTATTTCTGAGTGAACAGTTTTAAAAAACAAAGATGCAACTATTGCTACCCTATATACATGTGGATTGCCAATGTTGTTGAATAACATCACCACACACTGGCCAGTTTTTCTTGATTATAATGAAATTTAGGATTCTATCATAGTGGAAATATATATTTTAGACATTTCTCTTCAATGAACTTTGATAATCATCAGCAGTTAAAATAGGGCAGAGGGGTCAAAGAAACATGACTTTTAACCCTTTTATGACTGGAGCTAAGAGAATTTATTGGCCTAACAATATTTACCTTGAGCTTGTAGAGAGAGTAGTGATCTTCTCCGTCACCCCACCCCACAACAGCATTTATGCAAATTCGGGGGTTCATCTGGTATAACTAAAAGGGATGTAATTTTATTGTTTTGTTGCATTACGAAGGGGGTTCAGTTATATTTAGCGGTGTGCGCTGACAATTAGAAGAAAGGACAGTCAAGGTCATGCTACTCCTGAAGTTCTGTGAGTACAGTCCAAGCCAGAATATACAGTTGAGGAATTGACTTTTGGTGGAATGCGACAGATGAGTGAAAAATAAACATCATACTTGTTCCCATATGAATAAATACTAGTTCTATGTACAGCAGTAATACTAAACTATACTAGTATATTACTATTGTATACAATGTCATACTGCAGTATAGTATGGTTTTACTATACAGTACAATATAAAATACTATGCATATATATCTACCATAAGTCATACTAAAGTATAAATACTATGACAAACAAACTGCCGAAAAACATAAATTGAAGCAAATCCTAGATGGCCACCAAGGTCACATGATCATGTGACCCATATGACATTGAATGGGTTTCCACGGCGGATGGTAATAGGTCATTGCCATATATACCCACATGTGAAGTTTCAACTGAATACATCAATAATGACCAGATAGTCATTGCATTACCCATATATACATGAACTACTTGTATATTTACATCCAGAATGCTTGGCACTGGGGCTTATGTCCATGTGGCAGGGTGGCAGCAAAAGAGTTAATGTGGCACCAGTGCAACTGCCACCCTGAAAGGGTTAAACTTCAACAAACACATCCCAGTTGACATAATGCTTCCCAAGGGAGATTACAAATTTGAATACTTCCTTACTTCTAATGGCCACAATTCACAATCGCTTAATCTAATTCCTAAAATTCCAGCGCCAATCGCTCGAGTGAAAATTATATTTTTCAATTCTAGGTTAAATTGTTTCGAAAACTCATAAAGAACCGGCATTTTGTCCAAAACATCTACGTGTATCGACAGATCTAATGTCAATCTGTTCAAATCAATCGTATATTTGAATTATTTCACCACTCATTTCTCATCTCCTTAGATTCCGGTGAAGGTTCCAGATTCAAAATCATCCAACTGATCATGATTCGATTTGATTCAAAATCCGTCGGGTGATTCGTTCATATTTTGAATACTGGTTGAATACAACCTGGTGGTCACAACCAATGACGCGGGCTGTCGCTGGTCCATGGAGTATCAAATCTATCCTTTTCCACAAACTGTACAAAACAGTACGATTACATTACTTAGAACCTTATAAGTAATGTAATCGTACAATTTACACCAAAAATTCAGAACACACATATGAAACAGGGCAATGTCAAATTGTAAAAGCTGACCGATTGTATACCTATCCGGGTCAAGACTGAAGAGTTCAATCCGTACGAGAATTTCAATGTACGTAAATTTGTTCTGGATAAAACATTCGCAGCCTTCATTGTTGGAAAACTTCTCTCGGCACACTGCAATAACCAATTGCTCAAAACTTATTGTTAGGATTAAAATAAGTGACGATTCAATTCAAGATTCGATTCAATGTGAAATCCTTGACCTGATTCGATTCAAGCCAAAAATGCCTGATTCGCCTGAGTCTACATATCCCTTGAGGAGCATTATGTCAATAGCAATGTGTTTGTTAAAGTGGCATGCCCATTTTTAATTTTAATATTTTTACTCCCTTTCTTAAAGATGTCCTGTGCATTTTACATGCAATATTTGGTTTTGATGGCGAGATATCCACTTTAAACAGAAGAAGTTTTAATGCATTTTGAATTGTTGTCAGCCTATCAAAAATTCAAATGAATGTCTCTAATAAAGAGCATCCATGCTTCAATTGCCCATTTCCGATGAATGGCAACAAGCCATATTTCCGACTAAATCCTGAAAAATTACCCATAATTCTGCTGTGGTTAAGGAGTCAATTATTTAGGACATTGCTGTAACTCTCTTAGAACTGATTGGTTGGTGTGACATTGGCATGTTTGCACTGTAGCATATTTCTGAGAATAAGTTATATGGGGGGTGGGTGGGAGTAGCACTGATATCTGCCTGTTGCTGGAGTATATAACAGACTGAAGAAAATATGTTTTGAAAATATGCAAATGTAACATTTTTAATGAATATGCAAATCACAAGTGGTATGAATAAATAGGCATAAACTCATCTACAATAGACTAACTGAACAATAGTGGGTTTAGGGATGTCATTGACGTCTGACAATATTCAACATTCAGATTATTCACAAATATCACTGAATACAATTGGGCAAAATTAAATCACTCATTAGGATTCTATTGTTGTTCATTATTTTTATATAAGTCAGATCCGTAAACTAACAATATAAAATAAACATTGCCAATGTTACGGTAGTGCACATGTCCCTGACAATAATTAGTTATGGTAATAAAGGTACCTAAATACAAGACAAGGTTCTTCTTCATGCCTGAAATTTAGTATTTTCAAATGTCCCCAATAACATGGCTGCAATACCGGACAGAATCTTGTTTGGGAAATCTTTTAGCAGGTCTTTGATGGTTTCAGGAAAGATATTCCGATGCTATCTGCTATTGATCCATATGCAGGCCTGACAATTTGGTGCTGGACATTTGCAGAATGAGGTCTCCAGAGGGTGAATTTAGTGACGCTACCCCGCACAGCGGGATAGCAGCAACAAATTCATCATCCGGGGACATCATTCTGCATGGCCTCATTTGCTCATGTGCACCCAATGGGACCTCGATTATGCAATGTATCATCAGCCAATTTGGGGATATAGAAAAACTAAACTAACGAGAGGCCGATAACTAACGAGAGGCAGTGTTCGCGCTGGACCGAAAAAAACTTTAGCCAAAAGTTTAGCCAAATGAAAATTTTATTAGCCAAATGAAAAAAACTTTAGCCAAATGTTTTTTGGCCAAATTAAAAAAAACTTTGGCCAAATTAAATCATCGTTTTCTGGTCGGTTCACAATTAATGACTAAAACGTAAATTCTAACAGACACAGGTAAAATACACAATAATTTAAATAATTTTGATGAACTAGAAGTATTTTTATATATATCATTTATTAAAAAATTATTAATCTTTATGTGAAAGAGTGATTTGGGGGGGGGGGGGGGGGGATTGCCCTTACTATCATTATTTTTGTTTGTTTTATATCAATATCTTTTTTTAAATCATTAAATATTTATCCTTGCAAAAATATCTAAGTGACATCTGGAAACTAATAACTTAATATTGTTACGCCATTATCAAATTGCAATCTGTCATAAAAGCATGCATATGATTATTTTGACTGTAGGCCTATCGGTATTGACGACAAATAGCCACAAAATATCTGTCGTGATTCACATTTGGCTGATTAACCTATTGTCTTACACTTGGTGCTCATAAACCTCGACCGTCATAAATACAATGTCATCATAAACATGCATTGTGCAGGCGCGCCGTGGGTGACCAGACAGACAATGGGCTGAATGGGGGATTAGGGGATTAAATGTAAAAATTAATAATGACCTTTTGCTGCTTCGTGCAGAGTGACGTAATCTTTCGCCAGATTAAAACAGCCTGTTACGAAGAAATTGCTTATATACCGGCGTCAATGCACTTTACAAAACATTGCTTTCTTCACATTGTCATAACTCAACCATGGTCGGTTTAATGTCCATGCATCTTTGAATGTCCGTCTTGTGAAAACTAAAGATGATTGCATATCACTTTGTGATCGCTTGATTGATAGAGTTGTCGATACGAAAATAATGAAATACTTTCGTCACCTAACTTCGTCTTGAATGTCGATCTATTGAGCGCTTTTATTAATTAGCTTTCTGGCTCCATGCTTTCAGTCTCCATTTGGGTTCAAAAAAAGTTTAGCCAAATGAAATTTTTATTAGCCAAATTCGAAAAAGATTAGCCATTGGCTAATTTGGCTACCGAGAGCGCGAACACTGACGAGAGGCCGATCACGATCGGCAGATGTTAACCCATCCCTTGGCGATAAAAATTTACTATGATCTGAATCATAAATGAGAGTTTTGGTTTTGAATTATAGAGTATACTGCATGTACTATTATAGACAAATGTACATAACACAAATTATTGGAATGTATGGGTCACAGGCATTTAAATAAGAGAATGCACTGGTACAGGATATGTAATGCTAAACCACCACAGCCTTGGGTTAAATGTGAAAGGTGTGACCTGAACATGGAATAATATAGCAGAGCGTCAACAAATCTCAGGAATTGTTTATGTTGAACACTGACCTCTCTATTAAACCAATATTAAACAATTATAATGACCTCAGACCATCTGAAGATATAACTCTGCAGCACAGATGTCCAAGTCTACTGCTAATATCATGTGATGTTTATTGTTGAATCTTTATTTTAAATTAGATACCATAGCCTTCTTTATCAGATTATTTGCACATTGGCATAAGAGACATCAGAAAATGATATGGAATGGCATGGAATTGGTGAATTTGATTGCTCCAAACAGATTTACCAGTACATAACACAAGATTTTGGACCGATTTAAACAAATTTGGTGCGGTGATTCGGGGTACCCTTGGCAGAGTTATAATGGTGTTAGTTTTTCAAATTTTCAAACTTAAAAAAATAATTGTTTTTAATTATAAAAAAAAAGGGACACATTGGGAATCTTTTTAATCAACTTGTATCATAATCATCAATATCTAAATGAAAACAAGTGGTGAATCCGGACATCACAATAAGTGTACCATACTATGGTATAGGTACACATAAAAATCAAAATAAATTAATGAATCAATAGGGGCAAAGAGGGTGTCAAAATAAACCAATATAAAATGAGACATGGTATCAGATAGTCCAAGTCTTCTTGTACTAAAACCAGCTAAGATATTGGGATGGCGATGCTGGCGTTTAGTCCAAGACCGCCCTATATGCTCGCTTATGACACGGCTTAAGCGTTAGTGACCCGCTCAAATAAAACCACAATTATATGAAATAAAATATCACAATTGCGACAATAAACGGATATTTTCCGCAGAAGACATGCTATTTTATCTGAAACCCACATCAGTTGTGAATTTAAAACGGTAATTTAATGCGAAAAGAGACATTTACCTCAATGTTTACAATTTTTTAAAAGTATGCGAACTCGGTTGACCTCGCGAACTGTGTTCGGCATTTTCCGTTGAAAATATTCCGTAGATTTTGGACAACAACGCAAATTACGATGAATTCTCCATTGTAATCGTAATTATGTGTGTCAATAAATAAAATAATAAATAGATTAATTAAACATTGGAGATATAAATGTAATACACTAAATAAATGAACCTTAAGTTTGAAAAGTCCCACTAAAACGGAAGAACTATATTTCGAAACTGTGTGATTCGGTTCTCCGATTATTTTATCAACACAGATGTCAAAATGCACACCACACGCATGGCAAGTCAGACACAAGAGATCTAATTTGCTCCAATTTTGACAAGTTGCTTGCGATAATTGTCAACAAAACTACCGTTCTGATCCTCCATTATGTCATTAAGTTTTTAGTGCGGGAATTGTTCTGAAAGCACATAGAAAACTAGACTTTCGGGCGATCGGTTTTCGCCATTTTTGTTCGGAAAACCCGCGCTATATATAGAAACGGAAAGTAGAATTCCCAGAACAAACAGCGGATTATGCCAAACTTATTCGGACCACTTCGGCTTTCGGTTAAAACGTAAACAAACAGAGAAACAAATCGATGTTTGTGGCAATCAACCGGAATATTCTATGTGTAATTTAACATTAAAGTTAGATTATTATACACCATTATGACCATTAGATGTAAGCCTTTCCGATGTATATAGCATCATGTATTGATTTGCTAGGTAAATCGAGTAAAATACACCACAAATTCCCGCCACAGATCGTGGGCGTAACTCATGTGGTAGGATTGGTATGCAAGCGGGCTTGGACTAAACGCCAGCATCGCCATCCCAATATCTTAGCTGGTTTTAGTACAAGAAGACTTGGACTAGGTATCAGACAGATGAAAGTATCAGGAATGTTGAGATGTGTTAATCTTTAACTACAGAAATCCATGCAAGTGAATGAGGAGAAACCTGGAGATATAACAGAAGAATGATTAATTGAAATTTCAAATGAGAACATCCCTACAAATGAATAATAGACTATTCCAATTAAAACATTAGAACTGAATGGGACAGTCCATTGAATCATGATTTTTATTGGGTTACAGCTTCACCACTATCATAGAGCTATGTTGTATATACAGTGGCTAAAAATAACTAATATTTCAATAAGAGATCACTTCTGCAGTCTCTCATATTGCAGTTAAGCTGCATTATTGGTAGTTAATTGTAATCTACCTGGGTTATCAAAAACTCAAATCTGTTCAATTCTTAGTTGAAAAAGGGGCATAACTCTGGTATAACAAATCAGATCTAACCCATATTCGAACTTGATCTGTATTTTGAGTTGAGAAAATCACATACAAAATTTGGTTCCTATCAGTTGAAAAATTGTAGATTTATCGAAACATGCATGAATTCTATGTCAAAGGGCCATAACTCCATTAAAAAATATCGGATCAAACCCATATTCGAACTCGATATGTATTTTGGGCTGAGCAAATCGCATACCAAATTTGGTTACGGTCAGATGAATTTTTATTTAGTTATGGCAGCATGAATGAATTCTAAGTTGAAAAAGGGTCATAACTCTGTAACAAAATCTCGGATCAAACCCAAATTCGAACTCTATCTGTATTTTGGGCTGAGAAACCCATATACAAAATTCGATCGGATAGAAAATGTTTGAGTTATCGCATTACTCGTAAAGTGTCTACGGACAGACAGACAGACGGACAGATAGACGGACGAACGACGAGTGGTCAATCCGGGCAACGACACTATGTTTACCATACTATGGTATGGGTAAACATAAAAATGAAAAAGAATATTTGTGAAGAATTTGAAAATAAAGATACTTTCCAGAGATGAGGCCTTAGCAGAATGACGTCCCCAGAGGGTGAATTAGTGATGCTAGCCTGTTGTGTGGGGTAACATCACTAAATTCACCCTCTGGGGACCTCATTCTGCACATTTCCGGCACAATATAATCTCAGGTCTCTCCATATGTCACAATGAAGGGAATGATTCCAGGAATATGACTCTTCTATCATGATATTTATTTCATTATATTTTATTTTTTTGAAATATTACAGTTTTGCAACATTTGGAGGACATTTGGACATTCTCTATTCCAAGTGTTAAGAACTTAATGTGTCTTATATTTTGGTACTTTTAGCACAATGATTTTTTCATGAGCCTGTGTGAAAATGGAACAGTACACATCACATCAAGTATACAAGATGTGAAGGCAGAGGAAATATTGAGAAGCAAACATGGAGACACGAGACATGACATTACATGAAGCTGTATAAGTATATAAATGCAGTCATATATGTGACCCGCCATATCAAATCCAGTCGGAAGTCGGGATTTTTTATGATCGACTCGCATATATAAGAGAATGCATTTGCACAGGGTAAAAAAATCCCGACTTCCGACTGGATTTGATATGGCGGGTCACATATAGGAGGTTATTATTTGGTTAGTTTGATATTGGCTGAGATATCAGCACAAGGTAACCAAACACTGTGCTGCAGTTGATGACATCACAACTGAGTTAGCCAAGTTAGGGGCAATATCAGCCGAGGTCAATAACAGGCCGCTCAAGCAGTGGCTCAAGGCAAATATAACTATGATATCTAATCAATGTTTTTTATTGACTTTAATATTTGTTGAAATTATTGGTTGACATCTAAGCCAAAGAAACAATGACAATCAAATAACTATTACTAACCAGTATGGTGTCATCGCCTACCCCATTGAATCATGAAAACCAGTTAACAGAGGGGTGAATCCTGAATACCAGTTAACAGAGGGGTGAATCCGGAAAACCAGTTAACAGAGGGGTGAATCCTGAATACCAGTTCACAGAGAGGAATGAATCCTGGGTACCAGTTAACAGAGGGGTGAATCCTGAATACCAGTTCACAGAGAGGAATGAATCCTGGGTACCAGTTAAGAAAATATCGAATACAAGTCATGGTTATTTCATATGATACAGTAATGCTCTAATTAATTGACTCCTTAACTACAGCAGAATTATGGGTAACTTTTCAGGATTTAGTTGGAAATATGGCTTGTTGCCATTCAATGGAAAGCTCTCCACTTTCATGTCAAATCCCAAAATCATCAACAAATTCTTGGTCTACTAGCAATGGAGCAAATTTATGCCTGAGACCTTTCCGATGAATGGCAACAAGCCATATTTCCGACAAAATCCTGAAAAGTTACCCATAATTCTGCTGTAGTTAAGGAGTCGATTAATTAGAGCATTACTGTACATTTCACACATTTGCTGAAGTACAGAAATTATGGGTCTCTGAGAGCTTTCCGATGAATGGCAAGAAGCCAATTTTGCAACTAAATCCTGAAAAATTACCAATAATTCTGCTGTGGTTAAGGAGTCGATTATTTAGGGCATTCAAAACGGCGATTTTCCTTTTTTTTTTTAAATGGCGATTCATGAGGTCTGTAACATGACATCATATTGTCATATTTAAATTATGTTAGAAAAACAAAACAACAAATAGGGTGGTTGCTATATTCAATTAATATGTTTTTGGCATAGAGATAAATGTTCATATACACATAGAATGAATGGGTGAACATTAGATTCTTTTATAATAAAAAAATGTTCAGTACATTATCCAGCATTTAACAAGATGGATCAAATGACTGGCCATAATTTTAAGATGCTGCGATGTTGGTGGTTCCTGTTGATATATCGCTAATATTGGTTGAATAAGCAAATTGCAATTTACAGCCCGTTCAAGATTGAGATTCAATACTGATTTTTTTTCTCATTAGTCTAAATATTTGCAATTATCAAGTTTTACCCATTGCTTTAATCTGTGTGACTTGTTCGACATGACTTTCAGGAGAGTGAGACTTAAGAAGCCAGTCGAACACTATATGTACATCACTTACAGTATATCAAAGTATGCTAGACAGGAAACACCTAGTTTAGTTTAAAGATGCATTATCCGAATTAATGGGTGACGAGACATAGAAATACATTGATCTACACTTAAATGTAAATAATTCCGTTTGCTTGAACTACCACTTTCGTGAAAACATGCATGTCGTTTCAAGATCAGATATATTAAACACAGGTGTGTTCCTTGACTCGAATCAAATAATTTTCACCCCAGAAGCCAAAGAAATAGTAATTTGGGAGAGTTAATTCGGATTATGCATTTTAATTGTGACCAAAATATTTTTAATTCTGTATCAGAGAGCTATTTTGCAAAGAGAATGGCTGATATATAAGATGAGATGTTTTGGCAGACTAACTGATCTGATCATACAACATGGTACATAAGCTGAAGAATATAAGGATATATTATCATCTGGAAGATACATGTGTCATACAAACGCATAGAAAAAAATAAATAAAATCACTTCAACAACAAACAAACACAACATATATTAATTGAGAGTGTGTCATAATAATACATGAGGCCAAAAATATTTAAAAAAAACAAACAAACAATGAATCTGTGTTCTCAAGCAAGCCCCTCTTCATCTCAATTAAGTTTATTTGTTAAATTAATTAAAATGTTTAAAATTGTTCAAGATTTCAAAGTTTATAAAACAACACGTTTGGGCCTGATATAAAAGACACCATTTTGTTTTATAATGAATATTCTATGCATTTATTTCATATCATTTCAATGCAAAATAAATTTTTTATTTTAAATACAAAATTATATTCTTTGTTAATTATGGATAGAGTTTATATGTCATATTTTTGTTTTCCAATTTTTTTTTTAGCAAAACAAAGCAGAAGATATTGTTAAATTGGATTTTTTTTATATTATTTCCTCCCTATGGGAGACTCGCATATATAAGAGAATGCATTGGCACAGGATCTCTAATGCCGCACCAGCGCAGCTCCTATCATGAAAGGGTATTTAGAGGTCTGGAACCTTGAATAGATCTTTAAATAATAATCCTTATCACTAGTAATAAACACAGATGTGCTTATGGACTTCACATCCTCAACTTCTATAACTTGTAAAAAAAAATAATATAAAAATATCCTCTCTCACTAAATTTCACTTATATATTTGCTTGAGAACACAAGACAATTTTGATGCAAAACTGCTTTCCTTCAGACCAGGTTTAACATCTGCACCGGGTGACCTCGTCGAGATCCTCATCATTGTATCACACGATCTGTCTTGAGAAGTGTGCATAATGTTATTATAATATATTACCTATCACCAACTTATACAGCCATGGGAATTGAGGAAAAGATACCAAGGCAATATTTTTGCCTAGGTGGAAGAAATCAGCCTAGGCAAAAGCCGATTTTACCTTGGCAATATTGCAACAATATTTCCATTTGAAATCAACAATAACCTTACAATCCAGGTGTTATTTTATTATGATTAGTTATCAGTGAGACAATGTTGTATGCTTAGATCTAATTCACTCAAATAACTGTCATCTAAATTCTTAGTTATTTTGGGGAATATTGTTGCCCACTACTTAACATATATAACCACCTCCCATACAGATTCATTGTAGTTAGCCCTTCCACGACAGGAGCTTACAGAAATTTTGCGAAAAGCACCGAAAACACTGTGCCAATGCATTCTCTTATATATGCGAGTCTCCATATGGGAGTCTCGCATATATAAGAGAATACATTGGCTTAACAATATTTACCTTGATCTGTAAGCCAGTGCATTCTCTTATATATGCGATGCTCACTATGGAAGACTCGCATGTATAAGAGAATGCACTGGCACAGGATCTTTAATGCTGCACCAGCACAGCTCCCGTCATAAAAGGGTTAATGCACCAGTGCCATGGATGCTATTGTAGGACAATACTAGTATATGTAAAGAAGACTTAGAAGAGTAAAAGGAAGTCATTTTGGCTCAATATTGACACAATGAAATTTTTGTAACCCAAGGCTAATTCCCATTTCCCAGGGCTGTTTTTATAAATAATTTTGCCATTTGTAAATTTATTGGCAATTTAAATTTTTGTATTTCAGCTCAATTGTGTTAAAGAGGGACTGTAAACTTAATCTGGCCATTTATGGGACCATCTCATTTATACGCAACAGAATATATGCAACAAATGAATGAATTTGAGTCATGGGTGAGTTCAAAATACACTCGTGTGCTCTATGAATAACGCAAACAACATGGTAATTATAATGAAAATGAGTTTATGACCCCAGCCATAAATTCATTTTCTTGTATTTTGTACTCATCCATGGCTCAAATTCATTCATTTGTTGCATATATTCTGTTGCATATTAAATGAGATGGTCCCACAAATGGCCAGATTTAGTGTACCTTCCTCCTTTAAAGGAAGTGACCTGTCTCTGTGATCAGCCAAGATGGTGACTTGGGAGACATCTCCCTAAATTGTGCCACTTCTCCCTATTTTTATCCTAGGGAGAAGTGACTTCTCTCTTATATACAGTGAAACCTCTCCAAACCGGACCCTCTACAATCCGAACCCCTCTCCATTCCGAACGAATTGTTCAGTCCCGAATTTACCCAAGTGCATTGTCACAAATTATTACCTCTGGAATCCGAAACCTCTGTACTCCGAATCACGGACAGCTTTATTAGTCCGTAAGTGAACAAATACACTAATGTTTACCTCCAAAATCCGAACACTTAAAGCGATGGAAGAGCTAGACTGAACGCAATCAGTTAAAAGGTAATGATGTAATGATGTGAACGTTTCTGCTTTTGAGTTGACCTGCGTGTGACCTCGATCACCGTCAGTGACAACAGTTAGTTACAAACGGACGAAGTGTTCTTGGTACATTAATCAAATTTATTTACAAATTAAAACAAATATAATGCCTGAGAATAAAAAGATACTGCCGTCTTTATATTTAATCTTATTCTAAATAAATTCCGAAAGCAATAACAGACAAACGCGCATGCACACAGGTGATGTACTTTTGTACTACGTTGTATTGAATAAGCGTGCCAATTTAATTAGCGGTCTTTTGTATCGGCAAAGTTTTGAAATGGATTAAAACAACAGGTGTCTAATTAGATGCACCTAAACCAGAATTGGTTACTGCACTGCACTACCTTCAGATACATGCAGATACAGATAGATACATGTTTGCTTAGATCACAAACTGATTGAACAATGGTGACTTCACAGATAATTAGAGCAGTGACACATTGTTTTTACATCAGCTATTGTGCTGGGATGGACTCTTTGTTTTTACAACAATTGTCCAAACTAAACACTAATTCGCTAAAAGTACAGGACGGTGGTTTATTGTTACCATCACAGTTTTATTAAATCAACTTATCACAATTAATGAGCCATCGGGAAAACGATAGCTCAAAGTTGAAATCTACCGTCAACATTTTTAAAAACGCGAATCACCGTAAAATGTATCGTTTCCGTGTTTCCTGGTTTAACTATACATATATTTATTTCTTATTATAGCATGTTTATCTATTGCAATTTATGTTTTATTTTGTAGTTTATTGAATAAAGTTTAAGTAATCAGTAATGAGGTGTTCGGGTTTCGATAACTCTTACTGACGGCGGCAATATCTGCCGATGGTTTTGCAATTTTCTGTAAACCGAACACCTCTCTAAACCGAACAGAAGGGCCGGTCCGAAGGGTGTTCGGTTTAGAGAGGTTTTACTGTACCAGTTTGCATATTTCAAAACAGCATATTTGAAGTATATTTGCTGGCTATAATGGTACACTTACTCATTATAATAGTAATATAAATGGGCTATTGTATTGTATAATACCTATTGGATCATAGAATGGTGATGTTGGGGTGTAAATAAATTTTGAGCAATTATGACTTCTTCTACATAATAATAGTCCACTTCTCCCCAATGAACAAATAGGGAGAAGTGACTTCTCCAAATTTGAAACCTCTTGGCTGGTCCCTGACCTATCTGTGCCAGCCAGCGGAATAATTCAAGATATAGTAATGCCCTAAATAATCGACTCCTTAACCACAAAATAATTATGGGTAATTTTTCAGGATTTAGTCTCAATGAGAGCTTTCCGATGAATGGCAACAAGCCATATTTCTGACTAAATCCTGAAAAGTTACCCATAATTCTGCTGTGGTTAAGGAGTTGATTATTTAGGGCATTACTGTAGACACTGACAACGATGAAGTGTGGAGCCATATGTGTGCTATTGTACACTTTAGCAGAATGCACATACTTCTTCCTAGTGTAGCCCATGTGTTTTGGAGGATCAGGATTGTATGATTAATCAATGTAATATACCGGGCCCAATGAAATGTGACTGGGTTCCCAGTTGGTTTACTCCGTAAGGGGCACTGAGCTATCAGAAACTGTCCAGATATAGCAAAACTAATTTGATTCCAGTTAGACGTAGATCTGCAATCCAATAATGAAGGCAGTAAAATAATTAGTTTAAAGAGTCAAGATTACAGGGCTGAGTTTAGATGAAATTTTAACATAACATCAAAATACCAGAACGAGTCAGCGGCTCTTTGTCCATGGTGGTTTATACCCAAAGTCAAGGAAATAATAATTTAAAGGTGTCAAATCATGATGCATTATCTTTAAATTTTTTATCTGCACTCAAAAATGGCACTAAAGGTACAACTTTTTCGCCAATAGCTATTTTTTTAAAATATTTGGCAATACAAAAGATATAAACTCCCACCCATGGTTGTGCATGTAATTGTAGTATGGATGTGTGCTAAGACAGACATGGGCTGGAACATCATCTTTGCCAATGTGTATATTGACTGATGTCACTGCCTGGCATATATGAATTTTTTTTTATCTAAATATCCCAGGGATCAGCCTAGTGGTTTCTAACTGAGAGAAGTCACTTCTCATTATTCATGTATTAACCCTTTCTTTACTAAATTGATTCTCCCATCCATTCATTAAAAGTATACATTGGAATGGTCTATTATCCATTTGGATGGGTTTTTAGGAGCAATATAAAGCAGATAATAGATAATAAAAGTGCAGGAGTCATATTTATTGGAGAGAAATGTTCACATAAGTTCAACAAACGACCTGGAACATTTCCTAAGGGATATTGAGTATTTAGTTTTTAAACTAAACATCTCATCTTATATATCACCCAAACCCTTTCTTTACTCATTGGCGAGTAGTTCCCTTAGGAAATTTCTATAGAAACTTCTTCACATAGATTCCATTTCTTTTTTTTAGTTTAGTTTCTCTATATCCCCAAATTGGCAGATGGCACATGGCATAGTCAAGGTTCCCAAATGGGTGCACATCACAATATTCACCATTTGAGAACTACAATCTGAGTATATGTCTCTGATAGCTGATGAGTCCATGCAGAATGAGGTCCCGAGAAGGTGAATTTGTTGATGCGCGGGATAGCGTCACTAAATTCACCCTCTGGGGACCTCATTCTGCAAATGACAGGCACACTAAACTCAGGCTTGCTACTAGGTGTATAGACTATGACATACAGGTTAAACATGGATCATTGGTAGATAAGAGAGAATTGTTTATTGGATGATAATATTTGTTTACTGATACCAGATGCAATCTGTTTCATTGCTGTATTGATTTCTGTTTCAAAAGTGTGTCTTTTATTAATGCTAACACAATAAATTCTGTATAGCTGCATGTTACATATGCTACAAAATCGAAACAACCAAAGCCTTGTTTTAATCTATAAATTGATTTAAAACCATTTTGATGTTTCAACATGCAATTTTATTTTTATTTTTATTTCGACCGACCAACCCAACTTTTAGATTGATTGATTGGGGTTTAATGTCGCTTTCAGCAACTAAGGCCATATCACGACATTGCCAGCTTTAGTGATGGAGGAAATCTGCACACTTACGGCTAATCTAACAGTGATTTCAATGGCTGATAAACTCGTCGACCATGTGTGGCAAACCACCGGCCTTCGACGAGTAACTGGCAACTCCACCAGACGATGATTTTGAGTTACAAAGTCCACGATGGAAACATGCAAATTTTAACCCTTATTGCCAGTGCTGGAGGGCAAAATGGCTTAGAGATTTACCCCTAAGCGATTGATTCACCGAGCCCCTCCCCCCAACTTTTAGAGGAAAAATTCACTAACCAAGTGTTTATAGGGAGAAGGGAGAAGTGGACTCTTTTCAGGGAGAAGGCATAAGCTCAAATTCAATTAAAACCTCAAAATGAGCTTCCTATTCACCAATAGAACAGGCAACATAAGTCACTTCTCTCTCAGAAAAATTGAGGGAGTGGCCCATTCAAGCTATCTCCCTCTAGACGAGGTCCCTGAAATATCCAGAGAATCTCAAATAAGAAAAAATAAATTAACATCATGATGGTTTCGTAGGAAGAGGTTGAAGACTCATGAATTCATTCGAGTTCGTGTTGATTTCCTCCTCCTCTAGAGATCGTTCCTGGATGTCCGGCATGTGAGAACTTCCACTGTCCTGTCTGTTGAACAGAGAGCGACCCCTCAGATCATCCAGCGATTCACAGTTCCTCCTGTGTCTCATGTCATGAAGGTACAGCGCACTGAAACTCATGTCCGCCGATAGAAACTCTAACATGCCCTCATCAATGAGAGGTCTGTTTTGGAAGCTTCCCGTTGACGCTTGTAAACTTCCCAGAATTCCACTGCTTGGTTTTGAGAGCGGAACCTCACAGGCAGAAACAGCACCACGAATCTTTGGTAGATCTGTAGAAGTAGTAATGCCAGCCGGTGTTGACTGCGGCATTCCTAAGGATCGCTGGAGTGACGGGTATTGCAATGATGGGTACATTGTACTGTGGAGAGCTACACTGGACATAAGGCTTGAGTACTGAAAAAAGAGAGAACAAAAATTATTAAAGGGCCCCAAGGCACTCACACTGGGTACTTAAATGTGCAAAAAATATAAAAGTCTGTAAAAACATCACAACTAAGAACATGGAGAAATAGATAAACTGTGTTCATTTGTCCCCACATCTGGTTGTAACTGGCAATCTGATTGGCTACAACAACATGTTTAAATCACCATGTCCCCTGTCACCGTTGGCAGCGGGTATAAGAGAATGTGCGCAAAACATCCGGGGTATATGTGCATGTGAAACATCAGGGTATATGAATGACCCTTGAACTGGCAGTTTCCACCAATCGTCACATTGCTCTCCTACACCGAGTTTGACGTCACCTGATGTCGGAACCTTAGGACGGCTACTGAAATATTCTTATTGGTGTAAATTATTCGGAGAACCTATGAAAACACACACTTAAATTAAGGAAACATGGCTATTGTTGTGGGGACAAAATCGTTATCTCCGGCAACATCGTGGGGTACATGGATATCTAATACCTGGATGTCTCTTTATGAACCCCTCGGCTTCACCTCGGGAATTAAACTTGACATCCAAGTATTAAATCTGCATGTACCCCAATGTTGCCAAAGATAACTAATAATATTCCTTCTTGATAGTTCACTAATAAAGAAATTGTGTGTGATGAACCATTTCTTCCACGACCGACAAAAACTAAACTGCAATGTCATTTTGAAGTTTCATCTGGACTACTGCAAATTCTATTATTTTCAATGGAAGGGGAATAACTATATATCTTAGTTTGAATTATGTTGAATTCTGGGAACGAGACGGGGGAAATGTTTCTATGATTTCAGCTATTTTACTATATGGGCACCTTCTGAGGCACAGACATGCCAAATGGTGATGGATTATAGAATTTTAATCATATTTTATGTCATAGATTGTTATTAAAACTGTACTTCAAGGCACTATAAAATTTATCGGTGACTCGAAAATTAAATGGACCTTTAAAAGTGAAAACATGCTGACTTGATTTTTAAATTAAAACAAAATTAATCTCTGATTGTTGTGTGATAACATAAATATCTCCATAAAATGTCAAAACACTACCAATACAATATGATATTTTTAAAAATATAATATATATTTCCTTAAAGAAAGCCTGAACACTGAACTATATGGATATATGTCCTGCGTTTGTAAACCATAGTAGAAAAGGGGTTAACTTTTTGTGGTCGCCTACGATCCCTCACGGTCTTCAGTGGCTTGCTCGGAATCAGTCACGCATGCGCAGTCCCAATATAACCGATTGAATCTCGTCAGTTTATTTTCAACTCAATCAGGAGATTGGCGAGTTGCGGGGTTGGGAATGGCACCGCCATGGGAGGGCCCTATGATAGTTCAGTGTTCAGGCTTTCTTTAAGGAAATATATATTATATTTTTTAAATATCATATTTCCGCTAAAGGAAGCCGTTCACACTGAACTATATGGATTAGAATGCAAGCCCAGGAGGAGGCACGAGCAATAAAGTTAATAGCCAAATTTTGGAGGGAATGCACTCTTCTAAAACAGATTGTACCTAAATATGAACTCTTTAATGAATCTGTTATGATTAGTTACGTGAAATAACTCATATAATTAGAGTGCTATATTGCTCAAACCTCCCCCCTTTGTTTTTGGAAGCAACATCCCAGGTGGTGCCATTCAATTCAGAATTGCGAGCGAACCGAGCAATTCTCTGTTCTTCATCCGTCAGTTCTAAGAATCCAGCCGATTTGAGATGCGAGGAGACTCCGCCTTAGCGACATAACGACCTGCACTGGAGGAGGCCCACTCCAAAGATGGCAAGACAACCCAAATTAATAGTTAACTAACTGCTGTTCACCAATGCAAATGGCATATAACCTGATGCCCAATCTGTGGCACAGGGATCAAATGGAGAGCCCATTAGCCCAAATGGGTTAGACAACTATAAGCGAGTCAAGCCATCGGATCAGAGGGAGCCCCCACCATCGCATGCTGCAGGTGGTCATGCCCAAGCTAATATCCTGGCCAAGCTGGAGGGTGGGGAGAGGTCATTTTTCTCCGATCCCTTCACGGAGGAGTGGCAGGCAAGGCCGCATTTTGTCGTTAAGACGAGCGTGACCAGGGGGACGCGGCGCTTTACCTCATGGGTACGGCTCCTGCCCTACAATTAAGCTGCCAGAGGCCCATCTGCCGGTGTCGATTTGTAGGCACGCGATTTGGCAGCTTTAGCGCCCAGAACCGCTGGCGTCTGGTGGGGGACAAATGTCCTGGAGGTCCCAAGTACCCCGTCTACTCCACCAGACGTTTCCCCACAGACCGATTGACCGCGAATGCGTAATCGGGGGAGCGTGAACTGGTCCTGCCCTTAGAACAGTTATCACACATTCACATGTCTCTGAGGTACCTATGTATCACAATATACACATTGCGTATATATATATATATAAAATGATATAATATATATATCCGGGGGATATATATATTAAGTTTTCCTCATGAGACCATGTCAGAAGGCCCTTCCAAAGCTGCGCCCATCAATCTAATGGGCGGAGCCAGATCACAGCTCCCTGTCATGATCCAACGTATCACTAAATATAGATAAGATATACAACCCCACAGAGGACATGTCTCATGTCTCTGAGGTACCTATGTATCACAAGATATCATTGCAGAAACCCGGTGACACAAATCTTTCGCATATATAGATATATAAAATGATATAATAGATATATCATGGTGATATATAAGTCATCATGAGATCATGTCAGAAGACCCTACTAAAGCTGCGCCCAACAATCCAATGGTCGGAGCCAGAGCAGAGGTCCCTGGCACAATCCAATGTATCATTAAAGATATATATATAGCCCCTCAGAGAACATGACTAACAGCCATGAGCATCAGGAGCGCATGGCCGAACACCGCAGGTGACCAGAGCATCCAATGAGAAAGCAAACCGCTACTCTCAGGTGCCAAACAATAGTGTCGGTACGAGTATTAATTTTGCAGAAATTTCCCAACGAGCACCATCCTTTGGAATGGAGACAGACAGCAAAATGTGCAATCACAAGTATTATGTTCAGCCTAAATCCACACACATTACTATTATTAGGCCATCACGACCACTAGGCACCTGAGAGCAGTCCGCGTTCCCAGCGGAATACCCACCGCGATCCGATTCTAAGAAATGAAGGTGCGCCTTCTACAACCGAAATCAGTTCAAATGATGTACAATGTAGTCAGATGATGAACACAGGTAAATTTTCACGGTCACCATACGGAATATTCAGGTCTGAGCCTCTGCCCCCCCCCCAAACATGCAGCAGAACGACCTAGGTGTGTGATAGGTCAGTTAGTGTGAAGCATGCAGCAAACTAGGGGAAGACCCGCTCTAAAAATGGCTCCCATAGGAAGGAAACGAATGAAATTATCCTCCTCCTAGTAAAGGATACACATCCCTTTTATAATGTTGTTTTATTTTAATATGAAGAGCCAAGATAGAGAGGAACTCCCCCTACCTAAGTGGTCCTGCTTATGGCATGTTTAAGGAAGAGAGGACAAACCCAGCATAGACCGAAATGCGCAGAGTTGGCAGCATGGTTTCAGGCCCTTACGATCGGGCATCTGGTGCCATGGGGATGGGATCCACTCGTACGGGGTGGTCCCCTGCCTGCGTCTTAGGAAAGGTCGGTAATGCTGGTCAATGAGCTTCCTCGAAAGCTTAGCTGGACAGCGCAAACGTATTTGCCTGTTTTATTGTCTATGTGCCAGATAATCAAATTGATATGGGCAATAGAAGTATGAAGAGCCATGCTGATGGACTCTTGTCGGAAAGGCTATTGGCAGTGGTCGTGGGACACGTGACAATATAAATGCTTTCCATGTAAATATGCTTCATTCGTGTGTGAAGTCTATTCGCCATATCAACGGCATGAAAGGTCGGGACACGTATATATTTGAAAATTCATTGAGACTCCAGCTAGTCCATGAATACCTTCAAAACACCTACCATGCCCTTTATGAACAATGCATGCTGTATTGGATGTACAGCCTGTTCTTGTACCAAGCTCACATTTGATATGGTTACTTGCCATAAATATGTCTCCCCCCACCTTCCTCGTCTTGGAATACCACTGCTATTATATCGTTATTCATTGGGGAACGTCATCCAGGCCATGGTCGCCAGTTATTGACAGTGGGCCAGTTAACTGGAGGGGTCAAGTCACCACGATTCTAAATACCTGTCAGGCTGGAATCATTCTCATAATTGAATCAAGAAGGGGAAAGGTTTTTTTTTTTTATTAAACCAAAGTATCTTCAAATATATTTGTAGATAGTGAAACCATGATTAAACACCGTCAGAGTGACGATAAGCTTCTTGCCTTACTCTAGAGAATGCAAACCGAAGCACCCATGATTTGTATTTTGTGTCCCAATTAGAGCCATATCCAGAATCGTAGTAACCCAGCCCCCACCGCTTCTTTTCGGTAAACCTGCACAGGAAGGAAAGCAATTATGTTTGTATTCCGGAAGGAGACACCATTTAGTCGAGAAACAACCCAGCAATTTTGAAAGGATGGGTTAATTTTGGATACAATTCAGAATAATAACTCAAATCTGGAATTGAGACAATAGTGAAACTGTCATCACGATTAATTTTAGTGTCATGCTTGCAATCATTAAATGCTAGCAGTTCAAAATTTGACAGTGAAGTTGAAGCACTGTAGGAGAATCGAATCATGTACTCAACAGAATTCTGACTCCTGTCAGATGTCAATCCCTGTCTGAAATTAATGACACTAATGAATCTTAGTACCACGACAGTCGTTATTTTTCTGATATTGATAAACTGTAGTCAACTTCAAGCGTCGACAAACACATCTAAATCATAGGAGACATGTGTGACAGTATTGAAACAGAAAACACAAAGTATTTTGTGAAAGCATGTTGTTTTGATGAGTTCTAGTGACTCCAGTAGTGTTCTGTAACATGCACACACCTAGGTGTGTTCATGGGTCAGCCCGCATTAAGTTTTACTTGTCCACACCCGATCGCACAGTGTAGTGCACCCACGACAACATACCTGAACAAGTGTTGTAATGGGGAAAGTCGGCATTTGCATTCAGATTTTATTCAGTAATCTCGAATGGGACTTGTTAGCCTGACAAACTTGGTATCGGACCGAGTTCTGATTTCTGTCAGAATATCCTGACCAGGGTGCGATCCCCGGTCCGCTAGCACATGGCTGAGATTGTTACATTGAAGGTGATGCTCCGTTACAAGAATCAAACCATGAACAGAATTATAACACTTGTCCAATATCAATCTCTGTCAATTTATTAAAGTAATAATGACACTACTATTATTCTTAGGTATCTGTTTTTACATTGATAAACCAAGATGTAATCAACTTTAAGTTCAAATGTGACCAACACATCTGGATCAGTTGTATTGAACCATAAAACAACAAAGTATTATGATAGATAGCGTCAGTAGCGATGGTAATTATTGCTAAATAAATGTCCACGCGTAAATAAATTCCCACGAAATTAGGAGACTTCCGGTAGCGAATCATGTGGCATTTTTTATATCTGACAAATTATATCATACCTTATAGGTTCTATAATAATTACATAGATGAATTGCTCACAATAATCTATGCGCCTCGTAAGGCCTTGAAATGGCGGCTGATTATGGCGAAATGTCGATTTTCATATTCGAAAAATGTTAAGTCCGCCGCCTGTTCGAAAACACAGACAATTGTATGTTTGAAGCGAAACGGTCCGTGAATTCGAAACAATAATTCTAAAAACTAACGCGTAGGCGACCAGTAATTATTGTATCGATAAATTGAATTTGTTGTCTAGTTGTTAAACGACAAATTCGGAACAATACTCCCTTTAGACTTCCGTTCGGTTTCGTAGCAGAAAATAAACTGACGAGATTCAATCGGTTATATTTGGACTGCGCATGCGTGACTGATTCCGAGCAAGCCACTGAAGACCGTGAGGGATCGTAGGCGACTACAAAAAGTTAACCCCTTTTCTACTATGGTTTACAAACGCAGGACATATAGCCATATAGTTCAGTGTGAACGGCTTCCTTTAGCGGAAATATTTAGCAGACTTAAAATTTCATTGGATGTTATATGATGTGTCTTTGTCGATGATGCTGCCCATCAGCCTCATTTAAAAGCTATCTTAAGCAACATTCTGCTCATTCATAAACTTGACGTCATAGCATGCGATTCATATTTTCAATATATCTTTCATGTTATGGAGTTTTAATTGGTTTATAGTGTCAATGCACATAGTGTACACATGATGCAACTCTCGTATTACTGTGATTAGAACATGTATATAAGAAGGTCTATAAGATGTCACCAGTCGACTACATGTTGGCCTACGCTGAACATTGTTTGTAAACATTGGTTGTAAATGCACATGGGTTGCCAGGAAATTCTACTTATTTCCCCCCCCCCCCCAGTGGTAGTGAACTATAAAACTCAAATTTGGGACAGGTAATTGTCATTATACGACAAAGTTAAAGTGGCAACCATGTGCATTTTACTATGTTTTAGCAAATCTGCTTGACATACTTTATTTTTATACTGGGAAATAATTAAGTAGTGAATTAGAATTTCCTATTTATAGTAAGACAGAGTTAATGCGAACAACCCATATCAGTTAATAAATAATTATTAACCCTTCCATGACAGGAGCTTCCTGAAATTTTGTGAAAACCATGTCCCAATGCTTTCTCACAGGGAGCCTCGCATATATAAGGCAATACATTGGCCTAACAATATTTACCTTGAAAACGTTTTCTCTTATATATGCGAGGCTCCCTTATGGGAGACTAGCATATACAAGAGAATGCACTGGTGCAGGATATTTAATGCTGTACCAGCGCAGCTCGCGTCATGAAAGGATTAAGAACTTTTAGAAATGAATGGGAAAGTTTGTTCAGTAATCAAAGTGTTAATTCAAACTTACCCCAGCAGCATAAGCATCACTGCCTTCAGCCGAGTTACTCATATTCATGAAGGGATTGGGATTTATTTGCAGAGAATTCATCACACTTGGATCTCTTTGAGCTAAAATTGACAAAATATCTCTACTGGCAGAATGTAACAATAAACTATGTTGAAATTCAAACCACATCGCTGTACAATTTTAGAGAACACATCTGATTTATGCACAAATGTAAATATTTACTCCTTTATACAGCTTTATATAGGACAAATTAATGGTTAATGTACATACAAGAATGATTCCACCAAGGTGGGTCAATACATTTAATTTGTTTATAAAAATAATGTTGTTTTCAGGCTATTTGAGTATAAAACAATTTAAAATAACTATTTTTAGCAAGAGTATTCCCTGTACTCAGTTCTTAACACCCCATCAGAGTGTTTCATCTGAATAAGCTAATAAATTTGACAAATTTTATGTAACTTTTAATTATTCCATATTTGATTGATGTTCAATTCCAATCAATATCAATATTGGGACTTAAACTAAGAAATTTAATTGTAAAATTATTAAACTGAAGTCTAAATATATTTATAAGTAATATAGAATACACGCATAGTAGCCGAGAATACAAAATTTTCACCACGAGTGGAATTGTGGTTTTAACCACGAGCCTTTTTGGCGAGTGGTTAAAACCACAATACCACGAGTGTTGTTGCAATAACAACAAGAGCATTAATGAGTGTTGTTGCAATAACAATAAAAGGCCGCTCGGCCACAGTGTCCCCCGAACCGGTGGCTTCATTTGGAGGGGAGGCTTTGTAGAAGTATACTATATGGATAAGACACTTGTGCATTGTCTCATTACTGACATGCATACAAATAACCAAATCTTAAAAGAACTCTTAAAGTCAAAATATAACCTAAAATTGGCACAAAATGAAGAAAACTACAAGAAAAATTGAATTTTCTAAGTCGAAAAGCCCATAACTCTGAGAAAAATCAAATTCGAAATTGACCTGTATCGTGATATGACTGATACACACAAAAACGGTATTTGCAATTAAAGAATCCAAACTTGAGATATCATCCGGAAACCGAAAAAGTGAGAAATTTTCTAAGTAAAACAAGTCGAAAAAAGGCCACAACTCTCGCAAAAATGGGCGGAGCATACCCATATTCGAACTTGACCTGTACATAGGGCTGATAAACTCACATACCAAATTTGGTTCAGATATCATAACACAAACTGAAGTTATCATCCGGAAACCAGAAAATTACAAGATTCTAAGTAAAAAAAAGGGCCATAACTCTCGCAAAAATGGGTGGAGCAAACCCATATTCGAACTTGACCTGTATTTTGGTCTGATAAACTCACCAATGAAATTTGCTTTTGATATAATAACCGAAACTAAAGTTATCATCCGGAAACCATTTCCGGACGCACGGCTAGACAGACACACGGACGGACACCGGCTATTTTAATAGTCCCCCAAATTATTTTTTTCGGGGGGACAACAAGAGCTGGGTTGTCTGCCGGCGCATACGGTAATCCACCATGTGGCATACAAGCTAGTGTGGGCATAACAATAACATATGGTTGAGATATCACCTTGGACATACAAAAAACAAACTTTTCCAGATAATCCAAGATAAATAACTCTAGAACCGAAAACCAAACAAAACAATTGAACACTCCATTGTATGTCCTCATAGTGGTGAACATCCATACAAACTTTCATTGAGATGCCACAACCTATGGTTGAGATATTTTTACTCGGATGGATGATGGATGGATAACTCTAGAATGGAAAAGGATAACTCTAGAATGGAAAACCTGAATAAAATGATTGAACACTCCTCTGAATGTACTCATAGTAATGATTATCCATACCAAATTTCATTGAGATCCGATAACCGGTGGTTGAGATAGCATATTTCCTTATACAAATTATCTCCTAATAAGTATCTTGGACACTGAACTATTAGTCCTGTCAAAATTCGACAAATATGGGCTAAACCTAGACACAATTTTTACAGAATTTATTTCACTCTTAATGTGTGCAGGGGCCTGTTCCTGACCATATCATAGTTGTTTTCAGTCGCATTTGTTTAGGGGTTGGTGAAATTAAAAATATCCCAACAAGAAGTGTATTTAAAGAGCGAGGACATATTATATACCAAACAAAAGGGTTTAAATATTGCTATACATTACATTATGTGTGGTTGTGAATATCTTATCAAACTCAAACAGGTCAAAGGTCACATAGTACAAAATGAAAAGCCGTTTCCTGAACCTGTATAACTAGTCCAGGAGATATTGATCGATCTTCGCACCACAGGAATTATGTTGACCCTGCACATTTTCTTACTTAAGGTTTATTCTAACTTTTTTCTGGATGCTAACAAGAAAAAAGTGTCAATGACACTATAGCTCAACTTGAAGAGGGGATAATTTCATGTGTTACAATCAATGGAGAAATATAAGAATGCGGAAAGTTAAATTTCTAAGTAATACTAGATGTGAACAGGAAGAGATATATATAAAATAAAATCCAAGATGGCAACAGGCAGCCATGTTTTTTTTAACAAAATTCGGAAAATGTTATGACTCCAATCTAATGGTTGCCCCATTTGAAGTCTGGTGATGATCAGATGAGGGATGTCGTTTGTAGGGTGTGCCGAAGGATTTAGTCATGCAAAGAGTAAACTCCAAGATGGCCGCTGGCTTTGAATTAGTGCGTATTATTGTTACGAAGACTCCATCCAAATTTACGTGTATATGGGGTTACTGAGGCAAGTATTTCCCAAACATTTTAGTTGAGGAATATTCATCCAAATCCAAGATGGCATCCAAAATGGCAACAAGAAATTGAATGAAAGTGTCAATGACACTGAAGCTCAAATTGGATAGGGGCTATTATCAAATGTTACAGTTAATGGAGCGATAGGGAATGCGGAATATGTAATACTAAACACCCAACTGATTTAGTCCTACAAAGAGTAAAATCCAAGATAGCCGCTAACAGCCATGTTTTTTAACAGAATTTGGGAAAAATAGTAAGCTCCCATCTATAGATCACCCCGAACATTCATATGAAGTTTAGATGAGAGATGTGACCTGTAGGGTGTGCTGAAGGATATTGTCATACAAAGAGTAAAATCCAAGAAGGCTGCCAGCGGCCATGTTTTTCATTGGAAATTGTTCAAATTCAATAGCTCCCATTTAGAGGTGATCCCAGACATGCCTGTAAATTTGAAATACATTTCGCCAATAATTGTGGGCTGCATGGTGTAACGATGGATTCAAATTTGAAATCCAATATGGCTATACATATAGTCATACAAATAGTAAAATCCAAGATGGATACTGGCAGCCATGTTTTTTTAACAGAATTCAGAAAATATGGTAAGCTCCAACTAGAGGTAACCACCGAGGATCCATATAAAGTTTGGTGACTATCAGATGAGGTGTGTGTGCCAAAGGATTTAGTGATGCAAAGAGTAAAATGCAAGATGGCTGCCAGTGGCCATGTTTTTCATTGAAAATAAAAAAAAAATGGTAAGTTCCCATCTAGAGGTTACCCCGATGATCCATAAGAAGTTTGGTGACGATCGGGTGAGGGATGTGGCCTGTAGAGTGTGCTGATGGATTAGAAACCGAAATCCAAGTTGGCTGCTGGTGGCCATGTTTTTTTCAACAAATTCAGAAAAAATGGTAAGGTGCCATCTAGAGGTCACCCCGAATATCCCTGAAGTACGGCCATGGATGAGGCAAACATGTATAAAGGGAGTGACTCTATGGTCATAGGTGAGGTGAATAGGTATACAGGAATGTGGCTATAAGTATAAGATCATGGCTAAGGTGAATGTGTATAATTGAGTGGCTACATGGTCATTTGGGTGGTGTTTATGTATATATGGAGTGACATAATGGTCATGGGTGGGTTGTACAGGCGTACCTTGTGTGGCTATCATTTCTACAATAAATCAAGGATATGTTAATCAATAGTGTGACAGTGTTCTCCATCTTGGTAGCGTTCATGCACAATGGAAGAAGAGCAAAACAGTGTTTGCGACAATACCGGTTAGTGTTGAAACGATTAGTCAATGTCGACTAGAATTTCGGCGATAATCAATTAGCAATCTGCTAGTCGACTAATCACCATATTTCCCCAAAAGGTATAGATAAAAGTTTCAATGGTAACTATCATTGCTGTATGCAAAATAATTTCATATGTATCATCGCCCATGTGTATAAAGGCATACTAATGCACGATCACGATGGACCTCAAATACGGCCACCTGGTCACAGTTATGGTATTATAAAAATATGTTGCTGATCTAGATATTCAGTCTTCAGGTGGGGGTGGGGGGCAGACACAGCGACCTGTTATCTGCCGGAAAAGCGAAACACTTCTGATGTCTCATTGGGACAATCTACTCATCATTGTTGCATATCAAAGTTACTGTACACGTTCGAGTATTCAAGATGGGGCACCTTTGAATTATGACATTCTATGCCTGACGTTGCTAAAGAAATGTCATGAATTGTTTTGACGATCTGATGCCTGATACAAGATCAAACCAATTCCGACGTGACCACATATTTCACTCACGCCTGACTTGGCGCTGATATATGTTTATATTGTCCCGGATTATGCCAATATATCAGTCAGATTTCTAATCAAGTCATTGAATCATTGTCATATATAACACACAAAGGCTCCCTTTAGGGCCTTGTCACACCCGTAACACACAGAACTGCGCATGCGCCAGAAGTTAGGAAGTTCGCTGCATCCAGCTATTTGGAAGTCTCTCTCTAGTATTTATGAGTGTCACTTTGCCGGGAACACACGCGAACATTATTTCAACGCTGAAGTTCAGCCCAATATTATGTGATATAATTGTTGTTCATGATACTTATCTGCCATTAGGCAGTCAACATCGATAAATAAAATGATAAATATGCTTGTTTTAATAAATTTACAATGACAAACCGCTGTGAAAATTCACATTCTAACATGATGAAATCGGCAGATCCTCGAAACTTTGTTAATCCTGTGTGGGATTTTTATCGTTCTATATATAGTAGGTATCAACTAATGGCTGTTGACTACGAAATACCCTCTAATACCAGTAGTTGAATCCAGCGAGACGATATACTGATTACCCTAAACACTGTGAATTTTTTCGTAACCATGTTCTTGGCCACATGATGGAACAACCAGACCTGAAGTATTACTGAAGTACAATGCTGTATTTTATTTTTTATCAAATTATGTGCTAAAATGTACGAAACAAAAAGCATATTCGTGGGTGCAATAGGGAATCTACACATGGTTGAGCTGAAAAGTTTCAGACGCAAGAGCTAAAGTGGCCATACTCATAGTCTAGCACATACATGTTCAGCTTGGGTTGTGACTTGTCATATATCAAATAACAGCTTTTCTAACTACTGGTTTAACCCTTTACCCAACAAACCGGCCAAAACCGGCCAAATAAAGCTTCAACAGCCTAAAATATCTTCGGTCTGTCTCAATAGAACCATACAAATATGGATATCATTGGAACCGGCTCCTTGACCACATTGTGATAGTTACAGTTATGCCCTGTGCCAATGCATTCTCTTATATATGCGAGTCGACCAAAGGTCGCCTCGCATATATAAGAGAATGCATTGGCCTAAAAAAAATCTTTTTTTAACACTTTTTACCATTTTTTCTTACATTCTTTAACAATTTTATAATTTTTAATGTGTTAAGCCAATGCATTCTCTTATATATGCGAGGCGACCTATGGTCGACTCGCATATATAAGAGAATGCATTGGCACAGGGCCCTTCTGTTGGGTAAAGGGTTAACCATTTAACTGCATCTCATCATTTGGATTATTGGGGTTGGCGATATTTAAATTCTGCAAGTTTCTATTTGCAGTTGCTTGGACCACAATAGTGTTTGACTTTCTACATGTACTGACCTCAGTAAAATTTGTGTCATCACTAAGAGAACGTTTTTAATGTTTGGCGTTGTTAATAAAGGGAGTTGTTGGTTGTTAAGGTTCACATGGGACATGTGTTCTATATATATATATACATGTTTGCATCATAGCAATTATGTATCAATCAGTATGTTTTATAAGATCGTAGCATAATAATTGTGTTGGTTGAAAATCACTTCCTGATTCTCTTTCTTGTTGGTCATTATGGATGCCATCTTGATTATGGAGGAAGACGATTACCTCGATTTTGATACTAGTGACAAGGGTGATCACTTGTGGCCATTCTGTTCTGAAATACCACAAACAATGTTGGATACTTAACCCTAATCCTACAATCATTTGCTAAATTTGCCAATTTTGGGACCCTGCAATAGATATGGAATTGCGGAAAGTTGCACACAGATCTCGCAGCGAAAGTTTTATATGTTCGTTGCTATTGTACAGTGCTTCGAAAAAAGTAAAAAAAACAATTTCTGTAAACATTTTGTCACAACCCAAGCCGAACATGTATGTGCTAGACTACGAGTATAGCCACTTTAGCTCTAGCATGTGATTCAGCTTAACTGGACTGGACTGTTATGGTTGAAATATCTGCTCAGAGGGACAAAAATTTCCAGATAAACAAAGATGAGTAATTCTAGAAAGGAAAATCTGAATAAAATGATTGAACACTTCTCTGAATGTCCTCATAGTGGTGAACATCCATATCAAATTTAATTGAGAACCCACAACCGGTATATGGAAGGATGTATAGATGGATGGACGGACTACCGACAGGATCACAAGCATGTAATTCAGTATACCGACCATATCCTTCGGTCATGGTGGAATACAAATATATGATATCTATCCCAACATTCATTACTGGATATTTTTTTCAACAAGACCAACATTATAGTCATGCGATACATACCATGCTCTTTGACTTGATTGATAAACATACTGCAGTTATCTGGAGGTTTCCACTCGGGATTTGTCAACTGGAACACAAAAATAAAATAAAGAACTTGTTCGCTTTCTCCTAAATGAGCATGATTAGTCCAAATATATCAAACGGTTAAATATAAATATGTACATCATTGAAAGGTTCTTTCAAAATAGATTCCATATAATAAATTATCTGGACTGGTAGCAAACATTGATGAAATGATATTGATAGTTCATTTGGTAAATGGTCCCAGGTTAGTAGATCATGTCAGAACAAAATATGGGAACTTTTTTATGTGCTGACCTGTTCTGACAGGGAACTTTATAACATTGAAAAAAAAATGCAGGGAATATATTTCTTTGTTAATACTTGTTCCTCAATAATCTACTTCAGCAGGGGGTGATCCCAGCTCGAGATAACAGTTTCAGATCGAAGACAGCTCTAATTATTCTACCCATGGACTACAGTTGCAAGTTTTACGCGACTGCTGATTAAAACATTTGAACAGGCAAACGAAACGATCTCAAATTTACTGAAACATATAAGAAACAAAACACGTTTCAGTGCTATATCAACGAGTTTGTTCAGAAATCTTTCACAGAGGTATGTTTCGAATGAGCCATGTCTGTTAAAACTTACATGGAAATGCATCAGAGAAAGCTCAATCTTGCCATCCTCTCCTTGTTCTCTTGTATTAGCATTTGTATCTTCTTCATTCACCCACTAAAATCAGTGAAAAGTTCATATTTCATATCATAAAAGGAAACCTCAATTCTTGGCAAAGAACTTAAGATTACATGTTCATATTATTAATCCTTTCATGATGAGAGCTTCCTGAAATTTTGCGAAAACCCTGTTCCAATGCATTCTCTTATATATGCAAGTCGACCATAGGTCATCTTGCATATATAAGAGAATGCATTGGCCTGACAAATGATAAAATAACTGTTCAAGAATGTAAGAAAAATTTATAAAAAATGATAAAAAATTGTTCGACCAATGATCTCTCTTATATATGCGAGGCGACCTATGGTCAACTCGCATATATATAAGAGAATGCACTGGCACAGGGCCTTTAATGTTGCACCGGCGCAGCTCCAGTCATGAAAGGGTTAAAGCTGTTTGCACTTTTTATATAGATTCCAGGCTACATAATAATTAGAAGTGATTGATGCCAGTTAACAGAAACTTCCATCACAATCAATCAATAGACCTTTCCACAGCCGTCAATCAATATTCTTTGTTAACCCTAATTTTTATATCCTGGGTATCAGGAAACCCACAATGTACCGACACAACGAGTATAAACATTAGCCCTTGTAAAAACATTTTTCAATTAGCTTTGATAACGAATGCATGGGATGTGAGGGCATTGTATTATGGCTTTGATTTAGGCGCAATGAAATGGTTAAATAACATTTCAAATAATTCTCCAAAAAATGTTGGCTGTAGGGTGTGTGGATGGATTCAAATGTGAAATCCAAGGTGGCTGCTGGTGGCCATGTTTTTTACCAAAGTTTGGAAAATTTGTGAAGTTTGGTGATGATCAGATGAGGAATGTGGTATGTAGGATGTGCAAGCATTTAGTCATTCAAAGAGTAAAATCAAAGATGGCTGCAGGCGGTCATGGACTAGCCAGGTGCAACGGATTTAATTCTAAGATAACTATATAGAAGTTAAAGATGGTATATCTCTCCCCTGAAATATCTGTATACATTCCGGGGTATAAATTATTATTTTGGATCAACAAATCGTGTATGTTCTTAGATTGAAAATCATTATTTTGAAACACTTTCATGTTAATTATTTTCTCTTGTAGCTTTTGGAATAATAATGGAAACGTGCCTTAAAGACATCATGGACTTGTTCTGGTGCGTGAAACAGATAAATTAGTTCGCAGGTGCTATGTCAACTGGGGGAATGTATCATTATACTAACATCGCTGAAAATCTCAAAGAAATCGACCATACCACTCCATAGAAAACATCGTCTGAACTATGCTCAATTGTAAATATTTACATCTCGATTCGGGATGCAACAATGGGCGATAAACTAACGCAAATGATTTCGCCATCGAGACTCATTGCATTTAATTAATATATAAGAATGACTATGTGTGTTGTAAATTTGAATTAATATTAATTAATTAAATATAACTACTTTGATCAAGAGTATTCTCCATTTCTATTTGATCACCCTTCCGGAGTGTTTCACATCACTTTAAAAGAGTTTCATAGAAATTTTGCTGTTGTTGTTGGAAATGTTGCCTGGAAGAGATAGAGCATCTTTAACAGTTTACTCACAAACCAAATCTCTATGGCGAGAATACTTTATGAGTATGCCTGATCATACCTGAGGGTTCCCATGTTTTCTAATATCCATCTGAGCAAAGGCACAAACATCTCCAACACCAACAACTTCAACAGTGAAATTTCTGAAGAAATCAACGATCTCCAAAGCTCTACGTCTGACAGAGAAACACAGAATAAATGGAGTCACAAGTGGACTGATCAACTCCTCCAACAAGTACACCTGCAAGACAAACAGATTGAATATTTAATCTAGAGTCAGTGGACGATAACGAACTATGTTTGTGTGGCAAGGTGAAAATTTGTTGAGCTTGACTCTGTGCAGGAAACATTATGTTTCCTTTCTATCAAATAATGCATGTCCATTTAGGCCATTTCTCTGTTCTCAAACAATTATATAGACAAAATTTGATGCAGGAGGCTGGCTTTTTATTTTTCCAAGAATACTGGAAAGTCATTGTATGCAATATCCTGGCTCCAACGATTATTTCAACTTTCGAAATGATCTCATCATACTTGCCAACTAATTCTTGAGTGGCGAATCTGATTATATTTCTTTCTTTCTGCAACAAATACTTGAACTCTGTCAATTGCATGAGTACTTGTTCCTATCATGTTAGGGGTCAGAATTTTTAATGTTTCTAGTGTCAGACCAAAATTTTAATTTCAACTGTAACAAATTTCATATATACATTTAACAGAAGTTATCCCATAACAATATAAAATGAGCCATTTCAAAGTCGAAGTTCCTCAGAACGGACAAAATTTGAACCTGACATTTTATTTCAGCTGAACCACATACCATATTTTGTAAAATTCTGTCATATGACCCAGAAAAACCATCTGTCAAAATGGAAAAATGGACAACAGATCATTCTGAGCTCTCTAATTCCCTGAAGATTATTTCACATTTTGAGAGATAATAAACTCACTGCTTTGTACTGGAAGAGATTGGAAAACTCTGATCTGACAATATGAGTATGTGCATTCCCTCGCCATTCATCTGGCATGTAATGTGTGTGTGCTAGAACATTCCTCAGCAGTAACTCCGGGCAGTTTACAGTATGCTGCAAAATAACAGTGACTAATGAAAATCAAATGGCCACAGAGAGGAACAGACATCAGTCGAAATACCATTTATTTAAATTCAATATTCCAACAAAAACAATTTAACCCTTTCTATACTAAATACTCATTGACGAGTAGTTCCCATGGGCTGTTTGTTGAACTTATTATCTAAACATATCCCACCAATGAATATGAATCCTTCTGTACTTGTATTATCTTTCCATTTGTCTATCCTCTGCTTTTATTACCAAAAACACTCCTCCAATTGAATAATAGAATGTTCCAACGTATTTAGTGAATGGAAAGATTTCCAATCAGTATAGAAAGGTTAATGAAAGTGTCAATGACACTGTAGCTCAACTTGGAAATGGAATAATTTCACGTGTTACAGTCAATGGAGTGATTAGAAATGTGGAAATCTGAAAGGTCTAGTTATGCAAAAAGTAAAATCCAAGATGGCCACTGGCAGCCATGTTTTTTTGCCGAATGACCCCAAAATGACTTGTTCCCATTTACATGTCAATGTTAACTTCCACGACAAATTTCATGATGATCAGACCAACACTCCGTCCTGAAGTCTGTGCTAATGGAATGAATTTTGAAATCCAAGATGGCTGCTGGTGGCCATGTTTTTTTTCCGAATGACCCCAAGATGACTCATTTCCATCTACATGTCAATGTTAACAGCCATGACAAATTTTATAAAGATACAATCAAGGTACGACCTGTAGCCTGTGCCAAAAAATTTAGTCATGCATATTTTTTGGCCAAATGACCCCAAAATGACTTGTTCCCATCTACATGTCAATGTCAACAACTGTGACAAATTTCGTAATTAATATTAACATCCACAACAAATTTCATGATGATCAGACGAACAGTATGGCCTGTAGCCCATGCTAATGGATTGAATTTTGAAATCCAAGATGGCCACTGGCAGCCATGTTTTTTTGCCGAATGACCCCAAAATTACATCGTTCCCAACTACATCCCATTGTCAAAATCTGTGACAAATTTCATGATGATCCGACTAAAGGTACGACCTGTAGCCCGTGCCAAAGGATTTAGTCATGCAAAGAGTAAAATCCAAGATGGCTGCTGGCAGCCATATTTTTTACCAAATGACCCCAAAATGACTCGTTCCCATCTACATGTCAATATTAACATCCATGACAAATTTCATGATGATCAGACAAATAGTATGGCCTGTAACCCGTGCTAATGGATTTAATTTTGAAATCCAAGATGGCTGCTGGCGGCCATGTTTTTTTTGCCGAATGACCCCAAAATGACTCGTTCCCATCTACATGTCAATGTCAACAACTGTGACAAATTTCATAATGATCCGACCAAAGGTACGACCTGTAGCCCGCGCCAAAGGATTTAGTCATGCAAAGAGTAAAATCCAAGATGGCTGACAGCGGCCATTTTTTTGGCCAAATGACCCAAAAATGACTCGTTCCCATCTAGAGGTCGCCCCGATGATCCATATGAAGTTTGGTGATGATCGGATCAGAGATGTGGTCTATAGGATGTGTCAAAGGATTTAGTCATGCAAAGAGTAAAATCCGTGATGGCCACCAGCGGCCATGTTTTTTGGCCGAATGATCCTAAAATGACTCGTTCCCATCTACATGTCAATGTCAACATTCATGACAAATTTCATAAAGATCAGACCAAAGATACGACCTGTAGCCTGCGCCAAAGGAAATTGTTGACGGACACACAGACACACGGACGACGGACGCCAACGCATGGCAATAGCTCAAACTTACAAAGTAAGTTGAGCTAAAAATGGATTCTGACACTTTAAGTTACTTGAAGTCCCAACATGACACTTATCAGGTCTGGCAATTCCCAAATATAGCTACAATAGGCATATGTAGTTATTGTAGCTACATGTGGCTATTGATGATGGATGAATATGGTTTAAGAGAGATAACCCAATCCAACAAACAATCATTTAAATATACAACATGATTTGATTATATCTTAGTTAATTAATATTGTTTTGCCATTTCCATGTATAATTAACAAAATATTCTAACATTGTTACTTTTTCATGACAACTGTACCTAAATAGAAGAAGAATAGATCATATATATGGATGGATCTGAGTCCCATATCACATAGCATAACCAATATCTAAACAGATGCATGTGCTTAGCTACGCTTCTCTGATATTTCGCAAGCTGGTGCCACCGAAATGTCATAGGTAGTGGTTTCATAAGTTGTAACAACATAATACCCCCTCACCATTGGTTGTAACAACATAATACCCCTCACCATTGGTTGTAACAACATAATACCCCTCACCATTGGTTGTAACAACATAATACCCCTCACCATTGGTTGTAACAACATAATACCCCCTCACCATTGGTTGCAACAGCTCACAGTGATGCTTTCATGCAATGCAAATTGGTAAAATATTGTTTTACGATAGTCAAATGTAGCTACAATAGCTACATATGGCTATTGTAGCCATATCTGGGAATTGCCAGACCTGCTTATATAGTTTAGAAATATTAAAACAATAGTTCTGAGTCGGCGACCCATGTCTGGGAAATATACAAATAAACATGTATATTGGTACATGTATAATCAAATTTATTCGATATATTTAATTAACATTAGATGATTTAGAGGATTGCTTAGAAGTAATCCAGATAACAGAAACTTACTGAAATTAGCAGAGGACTAACATACTATCATAAGCATTAATTAGCTAAGTTAAAGGTCTTGCCAAGAAGCTTATCACATGACTCTTTATTTGCTCAAACTGTCGATATTACAAGAAAATATTAGCCAGGTTTAGATTTCACAACTTCACATTTAAGATGGGTTACCATCATTTAGCTGGTTCATGTGATTGTCAGAAATTGCTGCTGTGTCAACATTGAGATGGATAATTCAGAATTGATAATTGCAAACTTAAGGTAATGAGATAATATATATAAGCATCTATCTAATTAGTCAATGTAAACAGACTAGAAAACTATTCATTATTCTTTAAAAAGTTAATGCTGACACAGTTAAACTTACCTCATCTGGTATAAGCACTCTGCAAACGGTAACAACAAGACCTGTAATAGATTCACATCATCATAAAGTATGGATATGTTAATCAGTGGTCGCACGCGCTGCCAGGAGCCATTTACCCGAAAAATATAGCCATATAGCAATCGATAATTGTCAAAAAATAACCAATTGTAATTTTCCTTGAACAAAGGATAAATCTCACATTACACTGTTGAGCAGCCAGTAGTTGGGAAACACAGTACCAGGATTGCATTAATATATACAAGCATCCCAGTTGCGGCATTTCTGAAAGTTCTTGAAATACTTCATAAACGAGATGACATAATAAAATCAATATGAATAGATTAGATGAAACAATCTTTTGTCACGCACAAAAGCATGTTATGAAACAGAGAATAGGGCTCAAATTTTTTCTGTGTTGTGGTCAGATTTTGAAACATTTAAACGGTAATGATATTGTTAAATACATTCATGAGTTATGCACGAAAGACAATGGAGTGGAGTACAATGGATTTAAAGACAGTGCCAGCGCATTCTGTTATATATGCGAGTCGACCATAGGTCGCCTCGCATATATATGAGAATGCACTGGCTTACAAGATCAAGGTAAATATTGTTATGCCAATGCATTCTCCTATATATGTGAGGCGACCTATGGTCGACTCGCATATATAAGATAATGCATTGGCACAGGGTTTATAAGACAATTAATCGAACCTGCTAAAGTCATAGTTGTGATGACATGCTCCACACTTATCACATCTTCATCTATCACAGTCAGTACAACAAGCACAGCTAAAACAGATCCAGCAAAAAAGGCGACGTTTCTGAAAATCAATCAACCATGACAATTTAAAGGAACATATGTGTGGGGAAAAATCTCCATTTGCACACATGGTATATCCATTCAGGCTTTGATGATACATGTATAACACAATGATATTCAGTTTGATATTTTGTCAATGAATTAAAAATTTTCAATGTAGTCCTGATACTATACGCATACTTTAACAATACTACATGTATATATGACCCCTAGAAAGCATGCTATATCTTAGGCCCTCTTTAACCGAGCGGCCTGTAATAGATGCGCCAAAAACATGACAAATACACACACAGACGAACACTGGGCATCTATATATATATAGATATAAGACTAACGAAGGAACATAATTTTATTATGGTGAGTGGTTGCATGCTTAAGTGAACACCTTATGAGTGGAAGTGGGGCTCAGTGTAGAAGAAGTCACAAAACTGTTAGGGGGGGGGGGTACAAAATTCATCAAATTATATGATTTCAAATTCTTTGTAATTTTCAGTAAATTTTGCTGTTTTTTCCCTAAGGTTCCATTCCTATGGAAAGAACAGTGCTATTCTGATAAAATTTATAAAATCGGTTGAAATCTTGCCCAGGTCAAGGTCTACTAACTGAGGTAAGCAGTTAGTCCTTCAACATAAATGAAAGTGTCAATGACACTGTAGCTCAACTTAGGTAGGAGAATAATTTAATGGTTGACAGTAAATGGAGGAATTAGGAAAGGTGCTAATTGAAATGTCTAAGTAAGACAAGATGTGTAAATGTGAAGAGAGACCAAAAAATAAATATTGGTGGAAGTAGAAATGGAATGACAATGTATATTAATGAACAATGTTAATTCTAAAATGGCCACCAGCATTTTTTTTTTTTTGTCGAATGACCCCAAAATGACTCGTTCCCATCTACATGTCAATGTCAACATCCATGACAAATTTCATGAAGATCAAACAAACAGATCGGTCTATAACCCATGCTAATGAATTTTGTAGAAATATTTAGTCATACAAAGAGTATAATCCAAAATGGCCATTGGTGACCATATTATTTTGCCGAATGACCCCAAAATGACTCGTTCCCATCAAGAGGTCACCCCGATGATGCATATGAAGTTTGGTAATGATCAGATCAGGGATGTGGTATGTATAGGGTGTGCCAAAGTATTTAGTGATGCAAAGAGTAAAATCCAATATGGCTGCCGGCAGCCATGTTTTGAGGCCAAATGACCCCAAAATGACTTGTTCCCATTTAGAGATCACCCCGATGATCCATATGAAGTTTGGTGATGATCGGATCAGGGATGTGGTCTGTAGGATGTGTCAAAGGATTTAGTGATGCAAAGAGTAAAATCCAAGATGGCCACCAGCGGCCATGTTTTTGGTCGATTGATCCTAAAATGACTCGTTCCCATCTACATGTAAATGTCAACGTTCATGACAAATTTTATGATGATCAGACAAACAGTACAGCCTGTAGCCCGAGCCAATGGATTCAATTTTGAAATCCTAATGGCCACCAGCGGCCATGTTTTTTGGCCGAATTACCCCAAATGATTCGTTCCCAACTAGGGGCCACCCCGATGATCCATATGAAGTTTGGTGATGATCGGATCAGAGATGTGGTCTGTAGGATGTGTCAAAGGATTTAGTGATGCAAAGAGTAATATCCAAGATGGCTGACGGCAGCCATTTTTTTTTTGCCGAATGATCCTAAAATGACTCGTTGCCATCTACAACTAAATGTCAACATTCATGACAAATTTTATGATGATCAGACAAACAGTACGGCCTGTAGCCCGCGCCAATGGATTCAAATTTGAAATCCAAGATGGCCATCAGCGGCCATGTTTTTTGGCCGAATGATCCCAAAATGACTCGTTCCCATCTACATGTCAATGTCAACATTCATAACAAATTTCATAAAGATCCGACCAAAGATACGACCTGTAGCCCGCGCGAAAGTATTTAGTGACGCAAAGAGTAAAATCCAAGATGGCTGACGGCAGCCATGTTTTTTGGCCAAATGACCCCAAAATGACTCGTTTCCCATCTACATGTAAATGTCAACATTCATGACAAATTTTATGATGATCACACAACAGTACAGCCTGTAGCCCATGCCAATGGATTTAATTTTGAAATCCAAGATGGCCACCAGCAGTCATGTTTTTTGGCCGAATGACCCCAAAATGACTCGTTCCCATCTACATGTCAATGTCAACATTCATGACAAATTTCATAAAGATCAGACCAAAGATACGACCTGTAGCCCGCGCCAAAGGAAATTGTTGACAGACACACGGACGACGGACGCCAACCCATGGCAATAGCCCAAACTTACAAAGTAAGTTGAGCTAACCAGCTAGTGAATTTGGTAGGGATAATACTGGTTTACGTCGAAGTATGACTGCCTTACGTAAATAATAGCAGAGAATCACATTGCTTTCAAAAAGAATGATGTCAGTATCAGTCATCGTCATATTGTGGCGGGACACAACCAATTAGAAAATAGTCACATTAAATTTTTAATGCAAAACATGGGCAGTGAAGTCATAAAGAGAAAGCCCTCTATAATGGTGGTAATACGACGGATATAGGAGTGATTCAGACTATTGGATGCATAGCTTGGGTTCACGCAGACTCTCATTTAATCCTTTCTATACTGAATGAGTTCTCCAATCGATTATAAAAGTATATATTGGAATGGTTTATTATTCATCTGGAGGGGAATTCAGAAAAAAAAAGCAGATGACAGACAGATGAAAAGATAAACAAGTGCAGAAGGAGTCTTATTCATTGGTGGGAAATGTTCACATAATAAGTTCAACAAATATTTGTTGAAAATATTTTCTGAAAATTTCTTAAGGGAACTACTCATCAATGGGTATTTAGAACGGGATAACTTACTTGGCAAAAATCACAAGTAGCGGATTAGTGAAGCTGTTTAGATAGGCTGTTGCTGGCTTGTATCCTCGATTTAATCTGTAAAAACAAGAAGAATGAGTTTATATGCATGTAAACTTTAGACCCACATATATAATAGTTAGTCTAATTAACTGACTTAAGGGTTTCCAAGAACCAAAAGTTTCTGAGTCTGATGCTAATTGGAACATGGTCTAAGATCAAAGTGTCCAATACAAATAATTAAATTAACATGACACAGCAACATGTAATTTGGCAGAAGCGCTCACAACATTATACCTTCTGGGTAATGAAAAGTCGATGAAACTACGAAAGACCAGTCCTTCGATTTTGCTCTTGCGCGCCATTGTTGCGCCTGGAATTGAAAATTAGCGTGCAGAAAGTTGCGCGCCCCATGATCTTGGTTAAGTTTACTAAATAATTAACTAATAAAATACAGCACAGTAAGGGTTGGTTAACAATGGTCATTGTAGAAGTCATATTATCAAAGGTTATACTTTGGAGTTTTGTTTTTAGCCTGAAATGGTCAGGTCGTACTGTTCAATAAGTGATCAATGGAATCAAAGAGACAACGTTGTCAAAACCATCAATTATGTTACGACGTCATTGCTCAATACTCGTAAGTACTTGGTGTTACAGTGCGAGTCACAATGAAACAGACAATAGTATTGAAGTTTTATTTTATTAAAATAGCACAAAGAAATGTTATTTGAGTGTGTTATGTTCATGTTTACATGCACATACATCAGTTGTAACTTATACTTCCCGTTAGGTTTACCAAAGCAAAATTGTGTGCCTGGATCCGAAATCAGGTGGACAATAAACTGCACACCTGCATTTTTGAAAATCGATGAACTGAAAGACTCAGCTCATCATAATGACTCTGAGAGTAGATCTACACAGAACTAGACACTTTTTAAGCCAACATATTTGACAAGTCAGCTACTGAATCAGAATGATATATACATGAAATACAAATCATGTAAACTTACTGAAAAACTGGAGATAGAGTTTTATAATTCTAAATTATCTCAAAAGTAGCATACCTTGCATTAAACTCATGATCGAGTTCATTGTAGTGACGCTGATACAGACGTCCATAGTTAGACCTAGAAAGAGATGGATGTTTTAGAATAGCTGCTGTAAGTAAAGTCTACCTTGAAAGCTGACCAAATTTCTGAATATTTAAAATTAAATATAAGGAATCATTAAGCAATAAACATTTCTGGCTTTTTGAAAAATCTGGGAGGGCTATAAATCACCCTCGTCAGAGAGCTAATTGTTCAAGCAGGGGATATTCCTGTATTTTGTCTCTATCTGGAATAATCCAATTGTATAGACAAAACAATTCAAGTTCCTTGTTCCAAGTTTAACTTTAGTTTAATTTCCATGAAATATATTTATTAAGCTACATAACCCCAATTTAACCTCTTGGCTGCTATACGTCAGTATGGACATAAAATGTCAAGGTGTGTGCTATATGTCTGTACTGAGTACGGACCTACTTCAGCATACTAGCAGTCGGCCATTATTCATAACTGGAACTCGAGTTTGGTGCATCAGAACAATTGTATCTCGACGTTTCAAACAGTTAACAGTGTATGATGTTCCACGATTGTGAACGATAATAGCCTTTCAACTGGGTCAGTTTTATGCCTTTTGTGATATTCCCGTTATATTTTTCCACTGGAAAATCGCCATAACGTCATCGGCACAGCATTCGATGTCATAAAGTCATTAACAATGAAGAAGTTAAATAGTTTATATATAATGAATCATGTTACAAACTACTTAAGTCAAATTAGTTTAGAAGATGAAAGTGCGTGTGTGCATTTGTTTACGTTGCAAAACGAAGCTTCAGGAAGCATGTCGTTGCAAAAATGGGAACGAGAAACGTACTAAATGTTTTTACGTGGTGATATGTCCCCGAATATTTGTGTACTGGAGCCTGCAGATCCTTGAATGGCTACACAGATCACTAACAATATGAACTACATTCAGTTGGTCATTGAGTCATTGACCCTTGTCACCTTTATAGTCAATTGTCTTAGAATAATTGTGCATAAATAGTGCTTTATATTTGAAGTGATGCGAGTTAGAAGTAGAAATGCAAGACAAAACATTTTGTTCCATGCAGATATCATTTAATGCATTAATTTATAAGCATAAATGAAAAAAAAATGAAAAATGGTTGAAAATATTGGCATCTAAGGCCAAATAAACAAAAATACTGTGTTCTCAGGTACCAAAGAGGGACTCATCAAACTATTTATTTGTAAATTTATCCAGAATTTTCAAAAAGTTCAAAATCAATCTCTAATTTATCGAAAATTTTAAATTTAGATTGATTTCTGTTGAACATGTAATAAAATGTATTTCAGGATAGATTATATATATTGATTGGAAAAATGTAGGATTTTAATTCCCTAAAATTATCCATACACCCATTGCTTGCTATAAATTCTTGTAAATCATAAAAATAAAAAGCGGCCCTCGCTCATGCAGTTTTCAATATAAAATTGCCCGAGGACAAAGCTATTTGTTTTAATAGAGATTAATATTATTCACCCTGAGGTGTTTGACCTGTTCGTTCCCTCTGGATATTTGGTCCTTAGTTGGAAAATCCAGTTTTATATTGTGTTTCGCCGATGCCGAGTATTGTTCTCGATGTCTGAGTCAGTGTGTGAGACATGTGACACGATATGAGAGGTAGTTGTGTTCACTGAATAGCTTTTGTGAGCATTTGATATATCCCTAATGTGTTGTTGGATTCTTGTTGTAAGAGTTTAAAAAGATAGTTGGTGGGTTTTCTTTTTTTTTTATAAATTGTTTGTTGAGTGCTAATGTCAAGAGTTTGATGTTTATGTCCTGTCGGGTATCGGAGGGGTGTACCACTAAGTTATTGTCCAGTATTTGGGAGTTGTATACTGGCTAGGGCTTTGGCAATGTTGAGTATATTAGTTAGATTGTTTGTGTTTGTGCTTGGCTTGGTGCATCAGTACTGTAACGTATTGTATGTCTTTTGGCCTTTAGAGGGCGTTTGCATGGTAGGGTATCTTTTTTCAGTCTGATTTCAGTGATTGAAATGAAGTAGGGGTATTTGTTTTAATAGCCTGAATGTAAATTAGAAAGTAAGAACTTATGAAGGGAAAGTAATCTTACCATCTCCTGCTACCAAGAATACTTGGTTGTCGCTTTATCATCTGGAAAAAAAATAACATACTATATCATGCAGATCTGCAAATATGGTGCTGGACATTTGCAGAATGAGGTCCCCGGAGGGTGAATTTAGTGATGCTATCCCGCACAGCGGGCTAGTGTCACCAAATTCATTATCTGGGGACCTCATCCTGCATGGCCTCATCTGTTATTGGTAGGCTACATGCTGTCAGTGGCCAATGGGCAATTTTTTTTCGAAAATGACCAAAGAAAATTTCATTTGGCCAAACTTTTCGACTAAAAAAAAAGTTTCAAGGCTTCATATTCTTCCCTTCTCAAATTAACAGCTAATAAGCGATTGCTGGACTGTGCATGAATAACAATTTATCAAAAGTCACACATGCTTACTTTATCAATACAATGATGATTAGCTGCTAGAATTATAGTATACTCTCTTAATCAAGTGGCAATACATTACTGCTTTCTGGTTTCAAGATAATAAAGACAATCTAGGCGAATCAGTGCTCATTTATATTGATATCCATTCAATGGCGGTTAGATTATAAATTGTTTTTCTGCATTTTTATTTATATTTTTATTTTAGTTTTGGTTTTCTCAGTGATTTATTCCATATTTTGGTTTTTGAATTTGGCCAATGTTTCTAAAAAATGACCAAAAAAACAATAAAAATGGCCAAAAACTTGGACAAAAGAATTTTCTGGGCAGTGAGAGCTGTGGCTATGGCAGACCTAGACTCAGATTAAAGATCCCAGATGGTGAAAATGGTTATGTGCACCCACTGAGCACCTTGATTATGCATTGTGTCATCTGCCAATTTGGGGATATAAAGAAAAAAATTAAAGAAGAAAAAGAAACTATCTGAAGAATCTAAAATACATGTTAATTTGATAATAATGATACTTTCCAGAGACAATGTGGCCTAAGCAGACTGAGGTCCCCAGAAGGTGAATTTATTGATGCTAGCTTACTGTGCGGGGTAGCGTCACTAAATTAACCCTATGGTGACCTCATTCTGTAAATGACTGGCACCATATTTTCAGGTCTGATATAATGTACTTGGAAGAATTTCACTGTATATAGGATGTAATAAATAGATGGAATGATGCCTATGTGAATATGTTGATAGCATTGTGCGAATTTGTAATGATGTAGTGGTATGAGAAGTGTTGTATATTCAGTATCACAAATTAGTAAATAAGGTGGCATCATCTACAAGGCAGGACGAAGGAGTGCACAACTTTGACCAGATTATGACACTTGTTTTAATCTTATGTACCTTGGCACTTACAATTGAACATATAGCAAGATGAGCTGGTTACAATAAACCAAATAATTTACATAGGCCTCAGTGTTAACAAATCATGCTGGCCTGTATTCGCAGTAAAGCATTGAAAAAACATCCTTTTAGATACACGAAAATGTGCCTAAAAATTATTGTCAATATATCTCTTCACCCTACAGTTTTGACAAATGTCACACTTCCCTTAAAAAGGAGAGGCAAATTACTAAAAAAAAACACCAATTTTTTGCATGCTGATTCTAGCTGGTCCAGGGGAAATCACTCTACTAATTTGTATTAGGTACATTTTAACCAGCTCCCTATGTTACAAATAAAACAACCATTCTCATAACTCTTCAACATTCTGCACAGAAATAAGATGAATGCTCTTTATTTTTACCAATATCAGGACACTAACAGAGATCATTCTTTATTGTTACGTGCTGGAGACAATAAAGGGACCTCTTTATAATCTCTGAATCGAAAATTTCAGACACTTTGAAATTCATCAAAGTATTTATGTACCTTTCAACCTATTTTGATATCTGGAAAATGACGAAAGTGAGAAACTTCTTTAATATATTATTTAATTAAATATGGGTTCCTTTCGTGACAGGAGCTGCACTGGTGCTGCATTAAAGATCCTGTGCCAGTGCATTCTTTTATATATGCGAGTCTCCCATAGGGAGCCTTGCATATATAAGACAATTCACTGGCTTACACGGTCAAGGGTTAAAGGAAGCTGGGGACCCCATATTGAACAAGTGATGAAAACCGCATGGAAACGCATTTCACTCTTGAGAAAATATCGATTCTATCTCGACAGAGTAGCTCTCGAAAAATGTTATTTTACAATGATAAGGTCAATCCTCGAATATTCTTGTGTTGTCTGGGATGGTTGTAGCCAGCAAGAATCTGACAACATCGAAGATATACAATACGAGGCAGCTCGTATTGTGACAGGCGCGACTAGGTCTGTCAGTAATGTATCTCTTCTTAGAGAAACAAGTTGGGAAACCCTTAAATCACGAAGGAAAAAACATAAACTAAAATTATTTTATAAAATGGTGAAAGGTCAATCACCTGTCTATCTCAGAAACCTAGTTCCCCCTACTCACGGACAGATATATTATTTTTAAAATTATAATACATTTTTCCTTAAAGAAAGCCTGAACACTGAACTATATGGATAGATGTCCTGCGTTTGTAAAACCATAGTAGAAAAGGGGTTAACTTTTTGGTCGCCTACGATCACTCACGGTCTTCACTCTTCAGTGGCTTGCCTCGGAATCAGTCACGCATGCGCAGTCCCAATATAATTCACTGTACAGATTGAATTAGCCAGTTTATTTTCAACTCAATCAGAAGATTGGCGAGTCGCGGGGTTGGGAATGGCACCGCCATGGGAGGGCCCTATGATAGTTCAGTGTTCAGGCTTTCTTTAAGGAAAAATGTATTATAATTTTAAAAATAATATTTTTCCCGCTAAAGGAAGCCCTCACACTGAACTATATGGATTAGAATGCAAGCCCAGGAGGAGGCACGAGCAATAAAGTTAATAGCCAAATTTTGAGTAAAGGTACTCTTCTAAAACAGATTGTACCATATATGAACACTTTAATGAATCTGTTAGGATTATTTACGTGAAATAACTCATATAGTTAGAGTGCTATATTGCTCAAATGTGTACCGCCCCCCTTGTTTTGAAACAAACATCCCATGAGGTGCCATCCAATGCATAGTTGCGAGCGAACCGAGCAAGTATAACGGAAGAAGAAACTCTTCGTTCTTCTCTGTGTCGTCTTCTTCAGCTGTCTGTTCTAAGGTCCCACCCGTCAAGGTCCCATGATGCAGGATCATGAAGGAAGGAGACTAACTCACTCTCCGCCTTAGCGACAGAACGACCTGCACAGACGGAGGCCCACTCCGACGATGGCGAGACAACCAAAGTTAACTAACTGCTATTCGCCAAAGATAAAGCCAGAGAACCTGATGCCAAATTTGTGGCACAGGGATTGAGTTGAGAACCCATTAGGCCAAACAGGTTGTACAACGATAATGGAGTCAAGCCATCTGAACAGAGGGAGCCCCCACCACCGCATCTTGCAAGGTGGTCATGCCCCCTGTCGTTCTTAGAACAGCTTCCTTGTTTTTCTTCTACTGATCACATGTCTCTGAGGTACCTATGCATCACAAGATATCCGACAGAAACCCTGTGATACAAATCTTACGCGTATATAAATATATAAAATGATATAAAATATATATATCAAGGTGATCTATAAGTCAGCAATGAGATCATTTCAGAAGGCCCTTTGGCTCTTTGACAACTGAAATCAGTTCAAATGATGTACAATGTAATCAGATGATAACCACGGGTAAATTGTCACCATACAGAATATTCAGTTCTGAGCCTCTGCCCAGAACATCATGTCACTTTCCCCCCCAAACATGCAGCAGAACGACCTAGGTGTGTGATAGGTATGTTAGTGTGAGGCATGCAGCAAACTAGGGGAAGACCCCCTCTAAGATGGCTCGCTGATGAAGGAAACAAATGAAATTATCATCCTCCTAGTAAAGGACACACATCCCTTTATAATGTTGTTACTTATTGAATTTTAAGACCCATGATAGAGAGGAGCTCCCCCGACCTAAGTGGTCCTGTTGAAGGCATGTTTAAGGAAAATAGGACAAATCCAGCATAGACCGAAGCGAGCAGAGTTGTCAGCATGGTTTCAGGCCCTTATGACTGGGCGGCTGGTGCCATGTGGTTGGGATCCCCTCATATGGGTTGGTCCCTGCCTGCAAGGAAAGGTCTGATGGCTAGTCAATGAGCTTCCTCGAAAGCTGAGCTGGACAGCGCAAACGTCTTTGCCTGTTTTATTGTCGAATGTTGATAGGACAAATCCGGCATATACCGAAGCGCGCAGAGTTGGCAGCATGGTTTCAGGCCCTTATGATCGGGTGCCATGGGGTTGGGATCCACTCGGACTGGGTGGTCCCCTGCCTGCAAGGAAAGGTCTATAACGCTAGTCAATGAGCTTCCTAGAAAGCTGAGATGGACAGTGCAAACGTCTTTGCCCGCGTTATTGTCTATTGTCTATAGGCGTGCAGTGCCCTGTTAATTTTATTACCATGTGCCAGATAATCAAATTGATATTGGTAATAGGAGTATGAAGAGCCATGAGATGTACTCTGTCGGCCAGGCCATTGGCAGGGTCGTTGTGGCACGTGACAAGAGAAATGCTTTCCATGTAAATGTGCTTCATTCATGTGTGAAGTCTATTGACCAGTGTGTCAGTCGCGGGTCGTGTACCTTACCTATGAAATGTATATCACAGGTAAGATAGATCGAGTTCTCGATGCATTTTGAAGACGGTGGTACGAGTGCGCAGGGCGTGCCAGGAGGGCTTGAGAGTTCATAGTTCAGTAGGAAGAAGCCTATAGATGAGATAATCCGTGGATAGGAAATCACGATCCGCAGCTTCTGCCTTACCGATGCCAGACTGTGACGACCGAAAAGACCCACAGTCTGACGTATTGTGCGCAGACGGGTCGTCATCGAAAGCCTCAGACGCCTTGGGGTGTAAGGATAGCATTCGCTCCCTGCCCTAGCGTCGGAACGACCTGCAATAATGGACGACAAAACACTAGAGGGAGGCCCATTCCGGCGATGGCTCAATCGAGGTGTAAATACCTCCAATGGAATTTTAAGCTACGGCCAACTGCTTGAGCAAAAGGCTGATAAACTGAGTTCCAATTTGGGAGTCCAGTGTCGAAATGAAGAATCCCATAGCCAAAACTGGTTTCTTCTGATAACCGGAAGGAGGTGGAGCCATCGGACCGGGGTGAGCCCCCCCCCCCCCCAAATGCAGGTGGTCCCGACCAAGCTGAATGTCCTGTCCAAGCAGAACGATGGGTAGAGGCCATTGCAGCAGAAACCCCAAGACGGCTGAGAGGCAGGCAAGGCCGTGTCTTAATATAGAGCATGACCAAGGGGACCGGGCTTGCTAACGAATGGGTAGGGCCACTGCCCTATGCCGAAGTCGCCGTAGGCCGCCCAGCCGGTGTCGTTACGTTCGCACACGATTTGGCAACTTCAGCACACAGAACCGCTTGCGCCGGTGTGGGACCAAATGTCCTGGGGGTCCCAAGTACCCCGGCATCGCCACCGGTCGCCTCCCCACTAATTGATTGAATGCCGAGGCATAATCGGGGGAGCGTGAACTGTTCCTGCCCGAGAAGAGATCCGACCGAGAAATACTACCTGGGAAGGATCCAGAGATGGTGCAAATAAAGGCTCTATATCATACTAGTAGACTATCTCATCCGATTTTCATGTTTAGTAGTTGAATTATAGAAAAATTCGTTGAAATAATGGAGAACCAACTTGAATAATTACTATCCCCAGGGTCTCCAGAGTTTGAGCGCCCAAACCTGTAACAGGTAGAAAAACATCCCTGGATCCTTCTCAGAAATTTACAAGCCCACCGGTTCAGACCGGCTTGCTGAACCGGCTGGTGTATAATCGCAGCTATTGTTCATTAGACCTACCACCATACTTAAAGTAATTAACCACCAATAACGTGGTGTCACCCCGTTAATATGGCGGTACTATACCGCGGTATCCTCCAATACTGCGGTACTGATACCGCTTGTTAACGCGAACAAGTATGTGTGAGTAAATACCTCCCCTAAAAGAGTTCCATGAAAATCACCGCGGTATTCAACAAAATTAATGCAGAGCCCGCTAAAAGACCACGGTATCATTATCGCCCAATACCGTAACTTCACGCCATGACCGTCTCGATACCGCTACCGTTTATTACCGGTATCACCGCGGTCATGACCGGGGTATCACCCCGTTTTTCTGGTCAATCACTTTGAGAATAGCGGTATATACAAGGTAGCTATTAATCGACAAACATCTATGACATGGCTGAGATTTATTCGTAGCACTACGGTACTACTGTCATATGAAGTTATTGTTATGCATGTGACATTGATAAACCAAGATCTAATCAACTGTCAGTATTCTTGTGTAGATTGTAATCAACTTCAAGGTCAAACGTGATTAACACATCTGGATCATTTGTATTGAAACATAAAACAACATAGTATTATGTGAAAGCACGTTGTTCATAACATGACGAGAGATAGCGTCAGTAGCGATGGAATTATTGCTAAATAAATTTCCACGCATTAAAACGTCAAAATAATTCCCACGAAATTAGGATACTTCCGGCGGCGAATCACGTGGCATTTTTGATATCTGACAAATTCTATCATACCTTATAGGTGCTATAATAATTCCATAGATGTATTTCTCACAATAATCTGTGCGCCTCGTAAGGCCTTGAAATGGCGGCTAATTATGGCGAAATGTTGATTTTCATATTCGATAAATTTTTTAAGTTCGCCGCCTGTTCGAAAAACACGAACAATTATGTTTGAAACGAAACGGTCCGTGAATTCGAAACGATAATTATAAAAACGAACGCGTAGGCGACCAGTAATCATTGTATCGATAAATTGAATTTGTTGCTATTGTTAAACGACAAATTCGGAAAAATACTCCCTTTCGGTTTGGTAGCAGAAAATAAACTGGCTAATTCAATCTGTACAGTGAATTATATTGGGACTGAGCATGCGTGACTGATTCCGAGGCAAGCCACTGAAGAGTGAAGACCGTGAGTGATCGTAGGCGACCAAAAAGTTAACCCCTTTTCTACTATGGTTTTACAAACGCAGGACATCTATCCATATAGTTCAGTGTGAGGGCTTCCTTTAGCGGAAAAATCACAACGTGAAACTAGACAGTCTAGCAAGCTTATGGTCCCTAGTTTTGACTATGACTATTACAAAAAATCGTTTCTCCCATCAACAACAATTTTGTGGAACAACCTAGACACGAACAAGGTAGCCATGGACTCACTGGCAACTTTCTCAAATTCTCTGGAACCAAAACGACAGATGACCCCTAAATGGTTATACCAAGCTAACACGCGTGAAGCGCAAATTATGCATGCCCGCCTCAGATTAAATTGTAGCAATCTGAATTACCACAAATATTCTAACTTCATTGCCGACCAACCCATGTGTACCTGTGGTGAAGTAGAGGACACAGAACATTATTTAATTGAATGCCAATCATACAATGCACAGCGACTGTTATTTATGAACGAAGTATCTGATATATGTAACATTACCACCAATATACTTCTACATGGTTCTAATGAACTGTCTCAGGAAGATAACATAACGATTTTCCGAGAAGTTCAGAAGTACATTATTCGTACAAAAAGATTTAAATAAATCTTGACCACAAACCAAGGACTTCCGCTTGAACCACGCACATGCATATCATCTATCATCTAACAGTTATCAAATCGACGCATATCGTCAAAAATCGCGTGAGAAATATAATTATTAATGTTGATGCTATTATATATTCATACAAATCCAATCGATAGTGGTGACGGCTCGGATGCAAACATGCTAGGTCAGAACACAAAATTAGTGCAGAAATTAAAAGCAATAGCTTATCATTTACACTCCCCACATCCCCTCCCTATACTGCATATCAGACTCACAAACGTTTGATATGTCACCTCACACTCTTGTCTATACCGATCTATACTTCGTTCCGCTATACTAAATCTATTTTCAATCCATTTCTTTCTATTATTCCATAAGAAAAAAAATCTCATTTTGATATATCTATCGATCCAGCCCACACTGTGAGTAGCTAAGTAACATATATACCAACAATGATCTTCTAAAATTAATATGAACTTAACTACCTATTATTATGTTATCCTTCTCACAGTGTGGGCCTATATATCCACACGTAATCGGAAACGACCCCCATAAGCTTTATGCTTGATGTCGGATCCCCTCCATAAACCCATATTCATGATTCACATTTTGTAACATATATTGTATTGAATTATATGGAATAAATACTGTTTACATCAAGGGTTAAAGGTAAGCTATTTCATACCTCTGCATAGCGGAAGAATGAATAAAGAATCTGCCACAGGAATATAAGAGGACAGAAGATGAAGTTTGCAATAGCCAGCCACAATATTCTGGTTGATAAACTGAAAATATAAACAACAACAAAATTAATTAATTCTTTCTATACTAAATACTCATTGACGAGTAGTTACCCAGTAGGAACTGTTCAGATAATAAGTTCAACAAATGACCATAGTTTAATGAGTGTCATACCAATGAAAGACACTGTTATAATCATAGATAAATTTGCAACATCATTGTACAAATCCAAGCCTGAGTTTAGTGTGCCTGTCATTTGCAGAACGAGGTCATCAGGAATTCAGGAATCTTGTATGAGTTCAGAAAAGGCATTATTTCTATTGGACTGATCAAGTGTAGCATGTGAGAGTAAAGCATATAATAAAAAACAAACCTACACTTTTAGTAGAAACCTGTATTAACTCATTCATGACTACATGAGATTGTGAATTATTACCATTTTCTATCTCTTTGGTCACATATGAGATAATTGTGTTATCCACTCACAAGTCTAGGTATGTTACATGTTTTTTTCTTTATACATCAGTGTATACATCAGTGTTTAATGTCCATGTTTAACCAGATTTGGCATTAAATTTATTTCTTTAAAGTTATCCTTATTTGATGTTAATTACATAGAATACTGCATGGGCGATTCAGCTGCATTAAGAATACTTTCCCTTGTCCTATAGAGGCACAAACCAACATCCAATGGCCCTGGCGTGTTTAGTGTTGCTGCAGTTCTTTATTATTGATTTCTTAGTGTTACAAACCAGTACAAACTAGTAAAAATCCAATAAAAGGTGTGAAGGAAAAAAAAAAAATTTGTCACAGGAAAAATTGCTTTGGGCTTATTTTGACACCCACCACCCACAGCATACGTGTGCAGAAGTTTCTATAGAAATTTGATAATAAAGAAACTTTCCAGAGAAGATGAAGCTTAAGCAGAATGAGGTCCCCAGAGGGTGAATTTAGTGATTCTAGCCCACTATGCGGGATAGCGTCACTAAATTCACCATCTGGGGACCTCATTCTGCAAATGACAGGCACACTAAACTCACGCCGCCGCTTGTACAAATCGCAAGTTTAGTAAATTATGATATGACAACAAAACAGTTGTTTGAAAACAGCCAATTTAACATTGAAATTATGCATGGATATCCATATTAGTGTGAATAAAGATGGCATCAAAATTTTAATGCAGCAAATGGCAGAATCAGTCACAGATTGCTTGAAAATATCTACTAATAATGATCTGATTGACAACCATGAAAAGATTGATTAATGTACATATTGAAGAAGAGATGTACAAAATTCCAAATTGTCTCATTATGATGCATACCAATCATATAGTTCAATTATGTTTAAATTTAGTTGATAACTAATATTAGAACAGTTCAACGCTGCTAATAGAAATACAGTTCCGTTGATATATTCTCTCTTTTGCTTATTGGTGAGGCTATATTTCACTATATATACTTACTAATTTGCCAACTGTTTTCTGTTGTGAGGGTTTTTGTATTCTTCTTTCAAATGCCAATTATTCTCAAATGGTGACCAAGGTCCCCCTAAAATTAAAACAAGGTCTGAAGTCAAATAGCTACCAGGGTTACTCAAACCGAAAATAAAGTCTTTAAGCCAAATATAGAGTTACCAGGATATGTCTACAAAAAAAAACAAAAAACAAAAGGTCGAAAAGTCAAATGGAAACTGGGGTCCCCAGCCCCCCCCCCCCCCCCCCCACTCCAAGGACTTAACTTCGGAAAATGAAACTGTCAAGTGGCTGCTAGCAGCCATATTGTTCATCGGAAATCATTCAAATTAAATCGCTCCCATCCAGAGATGATCCTAAACATGCCTGTTAATTTTCAAAACACTATTCCAATAATTATGGGTTGCAGGGTGTACAGGTGGATTAAAATGTGAAATGGCCGCTGGTGGACATGTTTTTTTAAAGAAATTAAAACAATTTGATATTTCCCATCTTGAGGCCACCCCGAATGTCATTATGAAGTTTGTTGATGATCGGATGAGGGATGTGGCCTGTACAGTATGCTGAAATATTAATCCTGCAAAGAGTAACAACCAAAACGATCACTAGAGGCCATTTTTTATAACAAATATCAGAACAAAATTTATAGTTCCCATCTAGTGGTCATCCCCGAAGATCCATATGAAGATTGGTGATGGTCGGATGAGGGATGCGGCCTGCAGGATGTGCCGAAGGATTTAGTCATGCAAAGAGTAAAATCCAAGATGGCTGCCAGTGGCCATGTTTTTCTACGCAAATAGTTCAAAATCAATAACTCCCATCTACAGGTGATCTTAAACATGCCTGTAAATTTTCAAAACATTCCTCTAAAAATGTGGATCGCAGGGTGTGCCGATGGGGATTTAGATGTAATGGCTGCCGTTTTTTTTTTAAATTCAGAGGCCACCCTGAATATACATGTGAAAGAGTTTGGTGATGATTGGATAAGGGATGTGGCCTGTAGGTTGCGCAAAAGGATTTAGTCATGCAAAGAGTAAATTCCATTTTCAAACTAAGTCCCATAACTCAATAAAAACTGAATGGATGAAACCTTTATATGTAAAAATCCTTTGCCCTATTGTGGCCCATCAGCATACCAAAGATCATTCAATTCCGACCACCGTTGAATGAGATATAGAGCTCCAAACTTTGGACAGATGGACTGACCACATTTCTTACAGCCCTGGGAATTAAGGAAAATTTGCCTAGGCAATATATTTGCCTAGGTGAAAGAAATCGGCCTAGGCAAAAACAGATTTTACCTAAGCAATTTTGCAACAATATTGCCATCTCAAATCAATATGATTCAATAATAACATGAATTGCCCAGAATTGCCTAGTTATTTTGCGGAACATTATTTCCAGGCCATTACTCAACATATATGTACAATTCCATAAATCATCTCCAAAATAAGTGTCCTTATAACTGGTAGCTAGTTAGTGGCCCAGTGCCATGGAAACAATTGTAGGACAATATATGTAATGAGTTAATTAAGAAAATCATTTTGGCTAAAGAGGTTCTATTTCTGATATACACAAATCAATTTTAGTAACCCAATGAACTTGTTTTACCTAGGAAATATTATTGCCTAGGCAAACCGATTTTGCCTCTACTTTTACCTAGGCATTGCCTATTGCCTAGGCTAATTCCCAGGGCTGTCTTATAAAAACACACAAAGTCAAACATGTATGTCCAAGGGCTATTATTCAAGCCATCTCAGAAACCAACATGGCAGTGAGAACGGATATTAATTTGATCAAACAAAAGGTAATGCCTGAACGAGTTTGATTAAATTTACCGGTCACCAAAGCAGCATCTCTGGCATTACTAAGAATGTTATTTTCACTCCATCATCATAACAGAAAGATCACCGTTGATCATTTTTAGTATGTCGTTTGGTACACAGTATATCACTGCTAGAAGTGGAGAATTTGAGTGTCAAATAAGTGTTTCAATAGACTTAACAGATTTCCCCAAATTAACTCTGACCTTAGTTCACATTTATAATGTTGCTATATATTTTATATTCCAACATGAGTCATTAGAACTCAATTTCACTTTAAACATGATATTTTTCCAAACATTATTGACTAGAACACACTTAGTGGAGAGAATATAAGTCATACTCACAAAATAACACAAATTCCAAGTTATATTTCAAACTGGTACTGAAAAATGCACTGAAAATAAAACAATCACAGTTAATATTTTTCGATCAGTGATAATGTTATTTATCACATGATTAGCACTATTTTCCTATGTAATATTCGAGCGTAATAGACACGTGTAATATCGTCGCGTGCAATGACGTCACGCTGCTCTTTGGAACAAAGTTCTCTGTCTGTTAATTATTGTTGTTGTCGATCAAATTTAAGCGATTATATGACCATGTGATAAAAAGTATCTCAAACTCGTTCTATTTTATACGTAATTTATCAACCTCGTCCACTAAATTCTATTTGAGCCTCGGTAAACCTCGGCTCAAATCGAATTTAGTGAACTCGGTTGATAAATTCCGTATAAAATAGAAACTCATGTGAGATCCTCTATATATCATCGATGAACGATAAATATAGGATATCCAGTGTTTTTGAGTGTTCAAATACTGAAATTTATCTCAGGAGTGGCTCAAACAAAAACATCTGAGAGTTAATTTTCGTTATCTACTCACAAACACTAGATTTTGTATTCATCATACCGGTATGTGTTTTTTAGTATATCAAAATGAAAACAACATTTTCAATGACACATTCATCCATAATAACCTTCAACTGATGTTAGATTGCTAAGACTTGATTCCTGCCAATTCATCTAACTGGTGTTATTTCGCTGGCTACTGCAAAGTAGAACAGTTCCCATATGCTATATTAATTTTCCTCATACGGTACATATATCAAGTTTTGTATAAAATTGATTTTATTATAAATATACCTTGCTCGTATTAAATATGTGCAGTATTTGTCACCTCGATTATGTATTTTATCTTCTGCAAATTAGGGGATATAGAAACTGAATAGAGGGGAAAAAAACAATGTTAATTTGAGACCATAGATACTTCCCAGAAGATGAGGCATAAGCAGAATGAGGTCTACCAGAGGGTGAATTTTGTGATGCTAGCCTGCTGTTCTGGGTAGCATCACTAAATTCACCCTCTGGGGACCTCATTCTGAAAATTTCAAACTTGACCAGTAGATTCATAGAGAAACACCAATAAGCAGTCTATGTTAGTGGCTTAAGGTAACTATACTAAATACTTACTATTCGTCAACTATAGGGACATAAAACTTCATCTGTATCAAAGATTTGTTCACCATTGCAATCATATAGTTCTTGAATCTCAGAATTCTGTGGTAGATGTCTGGCATTGAAAGAGTATTAAAAATTGCAGTTCTAAAGAAATATATACTTGGTAAGGCAGTAGATATGTCTGTTTGAAGTTGTAGATATTATTAAAGGTACTCAATCCGATTCGACGGTCAAATCTTAGAAATTCCGCTTCAGTTATCAGAATCGATTAATGCCCAAAAATAATGCTAACCAGTGACTAATTAGTAACCACTGTCAACTATAGTATAAAATTGTCCGAAACGTGTTATTTATCAACATGCAGTTCGACGAAATTTGGCCTTATTATCAACAGAAAGCCTCTTGATTTTAGAGATATCTATCTTCATCTGCAATTTGGTTCAAGACTGTCGGCTCGTCGACTGTTTATTGGGCCACAAATAATTCTTGATGGTGAAAAATAATTGATTTCAAAAATCAACATCTAATAACTCTGAGCTTGGTAGGTGGGTTCCTCGACTCAAATTAAATAATTTTTACCCCGAATCCAAATAAATAGTAATTGAGGGGCACTTAATCAGATTATGCATCTTTAAAGATAGTGTATATCATTCCTGAAATTTCTATATTGATTTACATATCAATTGAAAGTATCAATGACACTGTAGCTCAACTTGGAGAGGGTAGAATTTCGAGTGTTACAGTGCCTGTAACCCGTGATAATGGATTTACCTTGTTTAATACTGAAAAACAAGATAGCTGATGGCAGCAATGATTTTTGTCTGATTCACCCCAAAACATATCGTTCCCATCTACAAAAATTTCATGATGAACAGTACAGCCTGTAGCCCGTGCTAATGGATTGTCATGGCTAATCCAGAAACGAAAACTATGTCCAAATTTCAACAAAAAGGCCCATGTCTTAATTGAAAATTTGTGGGCAGAACCATAGCTCGAACTTGATCTGTATTTTGTGCTTGTAAACCCACATACCAAATTTCATTCCATTTAGTTGAGACTAACTAGAGTTATCATCCGGAAGCCAATGGACAGACAGACCAATAACATAGTACAGTTATGCTCTAATTAATCGACTCCTTAACCACAGCAGAATTATGGGTAACTTTTCAGGATTTAGTCGGAAATATGGCAACAAGAAATATGGCTTGTTGCCATTCATCGGAAAGCTCTCAGTGAGAGCTTTCCGATGAATGGCAACAAGCCATAATTCCGAAAAGTTACCCATAATTCTGCTGTGGTTAAGGAGTCGATTAATTAGAGCATTACTGTTCATCCTGCTTTTTTTTTAAACAGTCATATAAAATACTGACATACCAATTTCAGTGAGATCTTTCTTGTGAATACACATTTGTTGTTCTTTCTGTACATCAAGAATCTTCCTCTGTACCTCATGCCATGTTAAATTTGGCAGCTCACTCTGTATGGAAATAAAGTTATAGTTACAGAAAAACATTTGTGATATAAAAACATGTTTCTTTTATTCGTAAAAAAAAAGGTTTTCAATGTTTAAAAATACGGGCGGCCTTCGGGGTGGATATAGCAGTTAAAGTAGTCACATCTGTTAAAACTGCCATAAACATAAAGAATATTATATAATATATAGATGTTGTTCTTATATAGGGCTGGGCGATATTGGCCCCAAAAAATAACGCGATATTATGGTGACAACATCGCGATACACGATATTATCGCGATATTATTTTGGTATATTACAATTGGTAAGTACAATGTACAATATATTCAATATTTCATGAATAAAGTTTGCACAATACATCCCTACGTTTTATTTACGATTTGTGGGTCATGAGAGGTCGAGTAAATGTGTATTGAACAATTATCAGTAACATCACAGTATACATGTATATAATGACCACTCGTCTGCAACAATTGACAGTTTGCCGACGGATAAACAATAACTTTGAAACAAAGGGATATATTCATATAACACGGCCCACGTGCGTTTTCGCATACATTTTTTTAGAGTTATATCCCTTGGACAATAGCGCTCAACACCATGCACACATTAAGCACCGCATTCGGTTTCAAATTTCCATTTTATTAATTCGTGAGGAATTGGTTGTTTGTGAGACTATTTACCAGTGGTAATTGGTAGTTGGTAGCACCGTGGGACTTCAATGTCCATATACGGCAGCCTTGGGAATTAGCGTTGACAATGCCACAATGGGCAGTGCCGAGGCAAAAGCCGACGTGAAATGAATTTGCGTCTGCATTTTTTTAGCTGAGGAAAATAAATATGGACAATCATGTTCAATTAGTTTGTGAATTTGACATTTGTTGAAGCGATAGCAATGCCATGATCCGTACGGCACATGTCCACAAAATCATTTTACTCTCAATTTGCACACATTGAGACGATCAGCTAGACTAAGTGTGGTCAATATAAAATCTGACATCGTAATCCGTCTCCAAGCAACCGGTTACAGTTGATAGAGAAAGCTGCACCAACTTGAAAGGAGGTCATTGTGCCAGTCGCATGCGCGCGACATACCAATCTCACAGTGTAGCCAACTGATGCTACTAGTATCTCTTTGATGTTTCCGACGAAGCATATCCAACTTGACAAGCGCGTGCTTCGATGTTTTAAAACGCTTTCGACTGCGTATTTCCGGGACTAAGTTTGGGACTATTATACTTACTCTAACTTCGCTGTTTGTTGGGACCATATGATGGGTTTCAACCTACCGTACATGGAGAATATTTTAACTTGGGACGGTATTACGATATTTTTATTTCAGACGATATTATTGACGATATCAAAATTAAAACCGGGTATACCCAATATATCGTCATACCGCCCAGCACTATTCTTATACCAATAATAAATATCATGTATTTTGCATGTTATTGTCATGTTTGTACGTTCTGTTACGTAAACAAACATCAAAAACGTTACATAACCATTGAAAGTTGTAGAAGCACAAATTTAGGTGTTTTACAACCGACGTACAATGCACACGAATCTAAATAAGGAAATGACTCAATATCGTGACTCTGCAAATGAACAATTCACTCTGATTCACTGCGCTTTTTGTGAGAAACTAAACAACACTTGACCTGAACTTTCTCTGACACAAGGCATCTTTTGTGAATAATATTGCATTCATATCATCATTATGCTATACTATTAGTATATTCTTGAGGAATTTGATAAATTTTATTTCTAAATTATAACCTACAACGAAGGCCGCCAGTCTCTTTAAAGCATTGTTAGAAATGATGTCTTTCAGAGAAATTCATATAAATATATATGTTTAATACCATGTTTAACCCTTTCTATAGTAAATGGATTGTCCCATTCAGTCATAAAAGTATACATTGGAATGATCTAGTATTCATTTTGAGGGATGTTTAGGAAATATTAGAAGATGACAGATCAGCGAAATGATAATACAAGTAAGGAAGAATTCATAGTTTATATTATCTGAACATTTCCTGATGGACTTACTCGTCAATGAGTATTTAGTATAGAAAGGGTTAACTTGTGTAAATACACGATTTCATGGATTGGTAGAAGGGCTGAAAAATATGATTTTAAGCATATGAGGGCTATAACTGTTAGTTTGGCCTCTGTTATTTCTGGGAGTAATGGTTTGATGGTTTATTTATTTATAAAGGTACCATAGTATACAATATGGGATGAAGTTTGAATACGGATTATGTTTTTGGAATATGTTGTGGGCCAGCTCTGGATGGCACTCCACCGGAAAAAAGCCTGATTTATCTCCCTTGAAATCAGTCATATGAACTTCCAAGACCAATTTTCTTTATTTTTTAATATACCTTATATATCTCTGGGTTCTATCAGCTCATAAGGTGATTATAGACTGAAATTCGCTCTGTCATGGTTAGGCCGAAGACGGCCAATTTCAGCCAAAAAATGGTTAAAATGAAGATTCTGCACAGTCAGTCTAAGGGAGATAATTCAACTTGTGATGTGACAATTCCTGTCAAAATACAGACAGATAATGATCTGACCATTTCTGTATCTTGTAACCAAGCTTCATGTACTGTTTATCAATGACCATGGTGCAGCAGAATGTTATAGTACAGTACCCCCCCCCCCCCTCAAATTGGAGAAAATGGCCAGAAATAGTGCACACATATTGCTACCTCAACTGTAGAAGAAATCACCAATAAGGAAACTCTAACAGAGGTATAACTCCAAGAGCTGGTTAAAGCCCAGTCTGACATTGCCTAAAGTGTTTTTGAAGAAAATATCGTTTGGCTACTTGACATAGTCACTCTTGACACCTCCGATGTCATATTGGCTTTTCCAAAAATTTAAACAAAATATGCAATGAAAACACCTAACAGCGGGTAAACAAGCTATAGACCATCACAATATATTGAAACCTTCATTGTATAGCTGCTAATCTACTCAGTGTGATCAAGCCTGCAAACAGTGTGTCTGACATTTGCATAATGAGGTCCCCAGAGGGTTAATTTAGTGATGCTATCCCACACAGTGGGCTAGCATCACCAAATTCACCCTCTGGGGACCTCATTCGGCTTAGGCCTCATCTTCAGGGAAGTATCTATAGTCTCAAATTAACATTGTTTTCAGTAACTTTTTCCTTTCTGTTCAGTTTATATATCCCCTAATTTGTAGAAGATAAACTGCATAATCGAGGTGACTAATGGGTGAACATAACCAATTTCAACTGGGGAAATTCAATCTGATCCTAGGTCTCTCACAGTAGCTGAGGCCAGGAGGCTTAAGCAGATTGAGGTACCCAGAGGGTGAATTTGGTCGCTGTTTGGGATAGCGTCATTAAAATCACCCTCTGGGGACCTCATTCTCCAAATAACAGACACTATTTGCAGGTATGATTATATGATACATGACCTCATGGGGTGAGAAGTTGATATACAATGTTTTTTATTTTACTCACAGGCGAGATCTTTAGTGCTGTGATGTAGAATGCCCTTATTTCTGTGTATTGCAAAATGTTATAAAGAACTTTGAGAAGTCTGAGTATCCAGAAAGTTGTGGCCACGATAATACAAACAACAATCACAAACCCAAACCTACAATTGAAATAGAAAGCATTAATAGAAACAACAAGAGCATCGCTAGGGCATGGAATAAATAATACGCCGGTGGTAATTCCAACAAAGGGCCATAACTCTGGTGAAAATTGGTGGGCGGAACCAAAACATTTTCCATCAACACAATACCTGTTACACATCTTTAGTGTGTCAGTAAAAATGTCCTGAAGCTAAAAGGTATATACAACACAAACTGTAGAAGCAATTTATTTCACAGTTAATGCACCCAAGTTAATATTCACTCAAAAATTTCTAAGTCGAGAAAGGGTCAATAACTCTAAATTAATTTTATTTTCCGTCAACTCAATACCTATTGCACATCTTCAATGCGTCAGTAAGAATGTCGTGAAGTTTTAGAAAATAGGATAGGACTGTAGGATGAATTGATTCACAGTTAAGGTACCCAAATCTGTATTACAAACCCAGAATTATCCATATTAATTTATGAATAAATTCTCCAAGTGGTAAAAAAAACCCAGGTATATCAAAATCACAAACACAAACTTACAATGGAAACAGAAATCTCAACTTGATTTGTTTCAATTGTTTGTGTACATCTATATAAACGCTATAAAATGATGTAGAAAACTGAACTTGACCATTTTTATGCTCAAAATCACATATTTGTGTAATATGATGGAATTAATTTTCTTGCTGTTGGGATTGGAGTTGTAGATTACAGCGAGTTCTTACAGTACTTACAATTTTGAAATTCAGCTTAATAACCTACACGCGAGTTACATGGCTTGTTTTTAACCTACTGTACTAGTAATTTATTTATATTGGCCTTATTCATTTTGCAGAAGACACAGGATTCCTATTCATTCATTTGGAGGAAATGTTTTGAGTAAAAAACTAATTTTGAGCGGGATATCATCAAGCCTGATTATAGCGTGTCTGTCATTTGCAGAATGAGGTCCCAGAGGGTGAATTTAGTGATGCTATCCCGCATCTTTATTATCAAATTTCTGTAGAAACTTCTTCACATATATTCTATTTCTTTTTTAGTTTAGTTTCTCTACATTGGCAGACAACATATTGCATAATCGAGGTTCCCAATGGGTGTACATCACAATATTCACCATTTAGGAACTTCAATCTGAGTCCATGTCTCCCATAGCAGATGAGGCCATGCAGAATGAGGTCCCCAGAGGGGGAATTTGGTGATGCTAGCCCACTGTGCTGGATAGCATCACTAAATTCACCTTCTGGGGACCTCATTCTGCAAATGACAGGCACACTAAACTCAGACTTGGATATCAATGATCATATTACTCACCCTGCCACACACTGGTCAAACGGAACCACAGCTTCGGGTATTGTGAATTTATGTGAGGTATTGTAATGAACATTTGCAAACAACACATCGTAGTTCACACACTCAATTAGGAAGGTCGAGAAAACAACAACAAAACAGAATTGCCTGAAAGAGAATAAATGTGAATAATTTAATCATAAGCTGTCAATCCACGGAATACTGTAAAACAATTTGCTGCCACAGACTTTGCCAGTTAGGTTATTTCTCGATAACCTAGATTTCTTGATTACTTTCCCGCTACAAAAATGATAGCAGTGCCAAGTGAACACAACCACAATATACCGCATGTCTAAAAATGTACATGGAAACTGTTTGATGCTTCCTACCATTTAACATGATATTTCGGTGCTGCATCATAATTCCTTCGGGTATGACTGTGTTGACAATAACCGTATTAGATGCTAATATTCAGTGTACAAGTAACCAGACAAATCAACAAGATGTAACATTTACATTTGCAAATAAAAGAAATGAAACACGGAAATAAAATCTGACAAGGATTTGTGCCACAGCGGTCAAATGTTAATCGCATGTGCAACTACAGCTGCTCGGTGCCTGGCGATACATGATCAGTTGCGACAAGCCAATCAAAATCGCTGATTTGCCGAATCGACGTGATCATCGATAAGCACAAGTTTTGAGTGACAGGTGTCTCATTCAACTTCACGTGTCTATTTCGTTGGAAATAGTCTCAATGTTGTATGCTCGTTATACTACTAACTTCTGCTCTTAGTGGTTCTCTTGTGAAATGACGGATTAAATTATAAGAAATAACTCTTGTTTCGATTAAGGTTATGAGTTATAAATTTGAACGCGCATTATAGAATTTATCTTCAAACGTTTCAGTTATAACTGCATAACCTTAATCGAAACAAGAGTTATTTCTTAAATAAATAAGGCCAAATAAAATAGATATTCTGTTTCTCAGATGCCTGCCTCCCCAGTGAAATTTTCTCCAGAGCACTTTGTATTTGTGCTAAATTATGAACTGTGAATTGTGTGGTGAAGATATTACCACATCTAACATGTAGCAGAGACAGCAAACATAATTATTCCTACACTCGTAATTATTGGTTGATCTCTTGCAATTTAAACATACATGTACTTATTAATCGCTATAGTTCTTCAGATACCGGTGATGCAATATCATGAACATTTAAAATGCCCACTCAGTCAGCTCACTATATATGTTTCTTAATAACATGAACCCACAGGAATAATAAATGCAATAATTGTTAATACTCAGTCTTTCTTGCTATACTAATAGGAAGGTCCTAAAAATTTTGATAAATAGAACATAATCAGTATTTGGACCATGAGATCAAGAAATTTGTGTTTTTTTTTGTATTCAATAACCCCATATAAAAATTCAAACAATTTGATAAAATATAAAAAATAGAAACCTGCCTGCCTGCTGCTTCTGGAAATAAAAAAAATTCTGAGAAACATAACACTTATTGTTAAAGCCTAAGTAAAGAATATATATGGTTAATGGGTGAATATGAAAATTGTCCCACGCGTGGCAACTGGCAAGAAGCATACAAATTTACCACAAGCAGTTCTTCATGGGTAAAACTGTTATAATGTCATAAAGGTGTAGACATGAACAAGATAACTCTGCATCTGTTTAAAATATGTAGATTTTCTTTTTAGTTTTAGTTAACTCACTGTAAAACTATATAAGTGTTTGTTTTAATAATGTCCTGTAGTTCACTGCATGCAGCCCTAGAAATTGGCAATTTTCTTCTATGGCAATAAATTGTTGTAAATAAAATTGACAGCTGTGGCACACCTATGATATTGTTCCAGAAACGGGATTATACCCAGCTACAGTCAAAATGTATTATCTGTTAACTCATCTTCAAATTCATTTGTCTGTCAATGATGATTGAAACTTGAGAGAGAACAATGTGATAATCAGCAGTGGTTGCCAATTCAATAGCTATCTATTCCAATAAGGGGTGTTCTGCTTTAATCTGTGACACATGCTCATGGTATGTTGATGACCAAGAAAGAAGAATGTCAATATTGACATGATTGTGTTGGTGGAAATTGCCCAACTTATATTTATCAGCAAAATAATGAAATTATTGTGTGGAATTAAAATGATTTTATAGTACTTAATTTAGCAAAATACATTGTATTATCAAGCAGTGTACTAGTATAGTTGCGGACTTCTATGGCAATTGCTTGTTGTGGATGATTGTAGATTCTACGACTTTTCTACAGAATAGCCTTTTTCCATGGTTATTTTCGGGGCTGTCGCATGATTTGGCTAAAATCATGTTTTATCCTCCATAGGTGTGACTGAGAAATCAAGCTTGTCTTAAGTGTAATTTAAACAATAAAATAAAGTCTTTCCGCACAAAAGTGGTCAGTAAGGAAACAGACCATGAATATTCTTCCCTTGACACATGCCATTAACCCGTCCATGACTGAGGCTTCCTGAAATTTTGCAAAAGCCCTGTGCCAATGCATCTGCTTATATTTCCTAAATTCACGAGATGAATAATAGACCGTTTCAAGGAATAATTTCATCACTGAATGGAATAATCCATTTAGTAAAGAAAAGGTTAACCCTTCCATGATGGGAGCTTCCTGAAAATTTGCGAAAACCGTGCCAATGCATTCTCTTATATATGTGAGTCTCCCACAGGGAGCCTCAGATATATAAGAGAATGCATTGGCCTAACAATATGTACCTTGAGCTTATAATCCAGTGCATTATCTTATATATGCAAGGCTCCCTATGGGAGACTGGCATATATAAGAGAATGCACTGGAACATGATCTTTAATGATGCACCAGCGCAGCTCCCGTCATGAAAGGGTTAAAATAAAAGTTCTAATGATGATCTCAAGAACACTTACACCAACTGGAGAGTATCTTCTAAGACCATACAGAGAAAGCCATGTCTCTGATGGTAGTGATATACCCTTGTGAAAAAGTTATCGAGGTCTTCAATGTGGTTCCATCTCGCTGGAAAGAGAAAGAATGCAGATCTATATAGAGCTGAATAATATTTACAGGTATGTAAAAAAATAACTGTAAGACACAATATAACACAAATACCCTTGTGAAAAAGTTATCAAGGTCTTCAATATGGTTCCATCTCGCTGGAAAGAGAAAGAATGCAGATCTATATAGAGCTGAATAACATTTACAGGTATGTAAAAAAATAATTGTAAGACACAATATAACACAAATACCCTTGTGAAAAAGTTATCGAGGTCTTCAATATGGTTCCATCTCGCTGGAAATAGAAAGAATGCAGATCTATATGGAGCTGAATAACATTTACAGGTATGTAAAAAAAAAATTGTAAGACACAATATAACACAAATACCCTTGTGAAAAAGTTATCGAGGTCTTCAATATGGTTCCATCTCGCTGGAAATAGAAAGAATGCAGATCTATATAGAGCTGAATAACATTTACAGGTATGTAAAAAAAAAATTGTAAGACACAATATAACACAAATACCCTTGTGAAAAAGTTATCGAGGTCTTCAATATGGTTCCATCTCGCTGGAAATAGAAAGAATGCAGATCTATATAGAGCTGAATAACATTTACATGTACTAGTATGTAAAACATAATTGTAAGTCAAAATATAACACAAATAATAACTCACACACATGTTTTACTTTGGAAAGTGTGGTGTGGTGTGGTGTGGACTTGTTAACTTATTAATGGAAATAACAATTGGATTTCAATTTTAAGCCAATCTTTCTGATTGGACTAAAAGTGAACAGGTCTAAAACAGTGGTGACCAAGATCACATACAACCTAACCAAAATTTGTACAGAATTTATTTCATTCTTAATGTGTTTAGAGGCCTCCTCCTGATCATATATCAAAAGTTTGCTGAGAGATATTTGTGCTAAGTATGGAAATTGCCATCGTTTCTCCAAATATCAGTTCACACATGTATACCGGTCGCATATAAGAGCAATTATCGTTTCTAAATTCAATGAAATTTTCGGCATTTGTCAGTATTTGTCATATTTTATGAATCACTTCCGTCAAGAAATCTGTTAGATTTAGTATTCTCATGAGAACTTGTGATTAACGCTATTTAATTAATTTATTAGGCTACAATAAAGAAAATTGCAAATTATTAAATTTTGCTAATTTTGGGATTTAATTTTGGAAAATTTATCAACTAAATTTTGTTTTCTTAATCAATATTGATTTATGTCTGTAATTTGAGGATTGCCAAGTTTTATGTAAGTTGGTCCCATTTGATGCCGTTGGGCAGAGTTTGTGTTGCATGTATTGAAGGTGACTGTACTTTATGGAAATTGTGACTGTTAGAATAGCAGATATAGATTTATGGACTGAGTGATGATGACACATGACATGGAATGCTTTCTGTGGAACCTGGAAATTCCAAAGCCACTATTTGACAGCACTGCACATACTGCAGGTCAGTTCGAGGTCGCAGCTTGTGCGTCATTACATATGGCTGCCAAAGTGCACTGAATGTGCTGCCAATGCATGACAATGTTTACCATATTCTATTGTTGGAATCACTGGTTATAATTCGATATATTTTTTAACTGGTTATATTTTACGGTAAAATTTGAATTAATTTATTTAATATATATGCGTATATGTGTATCTGTACACAAGTTTATCATTTATTGTTTTATTTTGAATGCCCATTTTGGTTTTGAGTCCAAGAAAAAGCGGTTGATAGCACATTTGGGGACATTACGAAGATGCCAGTAAAATTTATGACTTTTTTAACATTTTACTAACTACTAGTCCTTCTCAATAATGTGATTTAGTTAAGTAACTGATTACGTTACAGAGATATCATGGGAAAAGAATCATGTCAATTGTTTTCATCTGACTCATTTTAAACTTTAATTTAAGTCTTGTACTTAATTATGCAAGCTCTTCTATGCAGTCGAATCAAGCCATGCTTGGAAATTTTGTAATAAGTTGATCCAATCGCTTTGAAAGTTAAAGTGGCAGCCAAGGTTTTAAATTAGATCATTTTGACCAGGTGGAGGTCAGATGCAATCGAAAATGGTCTAATTGCCAGGCTTCATCATCGGAATAAGCAGGGTATCTTGCTGCACGACAACCAATGAGTCTATGTGTTTTTGGAGTGTTTCTCTAATGCATTGGGAGAGTGGTATCACACATCGACTTAGATGGAGAAAGGGACTCAATTTGGTTAGTAAATGGCCAGGCTTATATTCAAAAGAGCCAACATAATATTGACTATTATTATTAATGGGTCTGATTTATAAATTGCTGTAGCAACATCTAATTCTGTGGTGTATAATGTTCAGTTTGCCAGTATTATATTACTTTGTGGTCTAGGTACGGCATGTTCACCTCATTACATTGCTAGAAATTAGCAGTTTTCTGTGTTTTTATCTTAACATCTACATGTAATATGTTCTATTCGTTTACACATGAGGGGAAAAAGGTTGAGGGGAATAAGGTGGAGCGGAAACCTGATCCTGCATGAAAAGGAATGAAGTTGCTACCATACCTCAATTCAGAATCAGTGGATGCTTCTACTTTCTGTGGTAGGATATTATGCAAATAGCTTGGGGCTATCCAAGTTGTGATTTTATGAAAAACTAGCATTTTTTTAAATGTAGCATTCTGATAAGGTTTTACAGACTAGTTCGGCAAGAAATCAGTTCTTCAATGTACAACCTGAAACTATTTGCGCTGTTTTGTCAGGTGACATTCGGTGGCACATTTCCATACAGGGCTTGCATATTAGAGAATGCTTCTGACTCATACATGTACGTTGATTCATGAAGTTTTTAAGCTTTCGTAATTGATAAAGTCTAGATGATGCTATCTTATAGGTTGATGAATTATGTGTTTCCCACAGGAAATTGAAGTGCAATTCAACTCCCAGGTGTTTATATGATTGGTTAAAACTTATCGATGTTCCAGCGAAAATGAGACAAGGTTGTTGTTTTTTTTTTAGATCGAGTATCTGTAGATATGTCAGTGCAGGAACATTCCGATTATAGACACACTGGTCCAGGTGCAACCATGGCCGAGTAACTTTATAACCCTGTGGTGACTCCAACAGTGTTATATAATGTGCACACACCGAGGCATGTACACAGGTCAATCATTAATGCCTGCGCCCAATCGGACAGCGTACTGCACCAACGACAACATACCTGGACAAATGTTGTAATGGGGGAAGTCGGCATTTTGCATTCAAATCTTTATTCCCTGATCTTGAATGAGACTTTTCAGCCTGACAAACATGGTATCTGACCGAGTTCTGATTTTTGTCAGAATACCCTGACAAGGCTTTGATCCCCGGTCCACTAGGACGAGAGATCAGTATGCCACTTCTTGGCTACCGACTTCCCTCTTGTCGGGTAGGAGGGCCTTGAATATGTCAGAGTTAAATTTACTAGCCAAGTAGCCGCCCACTCTTGTTGAGATTTCAAGTCGCTGTTGATGTCTGGGAACGGGACGGGATACGCTGACTCTCGTTCATTCAATTTAAAAATATAATATATTAAAATGGTTTACGGGAACGTGAACGGATATAAAATAGTTTCAATTAATTGAGAACTGCAAGCGAAAGTCCGCGCATAAGATGGATTGTGCTTTATTAAAACGTGGTCTATGCGGAGAAGTGTTATAACATTATACGACTGACACCACAGTTCCGTATGGTTTTGTCGAAGGCTTTGAAGTAATGAAATGTTTGCTCTTGTGATCATCTTCAATAGATTCTAATGTCTGCATAAATGGATGTAACATGTTATGGATGTCATCGTGTCGATTATGTCATTGATGTACATTAACCCTTCCATGACTGGAGCTTCCTGAAATTTTGCGAAAACCCTGTGCCAATGCATTCTCTTATATATATGTCTCCCATAGAGACTCGCATATATAAGAGAATACATTGGCCTAACAATATTTACCTTGATGGGGTGCAATCTCTTATATATGAGACTCCCTATGGGACTTGCATATATAACAGAATGCACTGGAACAGGATATTTAATGCTGTATAAGCGAAGCTCCCATCATGAAAGGGTTAAAAATAAGGATGGCCCCAATTAATGTTGCATGATAATACTGCATTGTTAACCATAACATGCTACATTCAATTGTGGAGATAAGCCTCGAACCACTTTAATAAATTTCCCAAAATTCCAACCTTTTCAAATTTGAGTAGTAGACCACGATGCCAGACTTTATCAAATGCTTTTGAATCATCGCAAAATACTCTGCAGGTGGTCAGACCTTTATCTGCCGATTCTACTAATTTGTGGTAACTTTATACTGTAATTTTGTGCTGTGTCCAGGTGAAGAAAACAATTAGTGGTAAATTGTCAAAGTTTAATGGCCTCAATTACGCAGATAATTATACTCACATTTGCTTCTCTCTGGTACTACATGGATCATAACCTCTGCTTCATTGCTCGTAAATCCATTGTCATCAGTATCATACTCCTCATCTCCACCGATAGCCAAATATCCTGTCTCATAATCAGCCATTATAACACATCACTGTTGGAGAGAGAAAAAGAAGTGGTGGATTGGAGTCATACAGAGGATTAGTGTTCAAATCTTTACTTCACAAATTATAGCCTATATCAGATTTCAAAATTATGCGTAAGTAGTGTAACCTATTTTTCGTTCTCCTGGTGTGTGCTTAGGTAACCCATAGGTTAGCAGAAGAGTAACACAAACTGTTATAATCACTACAACTGGTATTATAAACTACAGTAAATGTTGGCCAACTCATTGAACTAATAATTTTGAATATCTCATTTTGGGCTTGATTGAGCAATAATTAAGGTAAGAATCAGTTATCGCGAGACCTACATAAAACATTGGCGTGACCTGTTTTTCATTCGCGGCATTTTCATTTTAGGTAACCTTCAGGCGAACTGAACAGAATATCGCCTCATATTTTCAAGCATGCTACAGAACCTGATAGATCTACAAATTTGCGCAGACATGCAGATGAAAATAAATAAGAACGAAATTTTTTATATTTCTTATATTTTTTTAGACCAAGTAACTTTGATATACATGTACATCTTTAAAATGGAACTTCCTCTTATTAAAGGAGCTCGAAAACTGTGTGTGGTTATTGACACTATACATGTATGATGTAAGAGATGCAATATCGTTGCATGATTGCATCTATGTCCACTAGACTGTGCCATGCATTGTCAAAGTATGAACCAAAAGGGATATCAAAAAGATGTAAAAAGTTTTGAGGAGATACAAATCATACGTATACTGTCAAAGCATACATGTCGGGATTTGGCAGTGTGATCGTGTTTGCAAGAGTGAGCAAGAGTGAAAATGTGGAGTCAGCAAAATTTTTTGCATGTCGTGTTTTACTTCTGAGGCGAGGTCGGGTGGCAGGGACAAGCCTAGACGTTTCAAATAGGGAGAAGACACTTCCGGTTTGGTTTTTAGGGAAAAGTGAACTGTTATAAGTATCAGGAAAAAGTAACAAAGGCTGAAGTTCAATTTACGCCCAAACATCACCCTTCTATGATCCAATACGTACACAACACAAGAGCCCATTTATAAAAACCATTATAGTGAGTAAGACTAAGAACACCACTATATTCAATAAATATACTCTAAACATGGTGTTGGTCCATCTGAATGCTGGGACGTGAGAGAGGTCACTTATCCCTGGGAATCTGGGTGAAGTGGCAATTTTTAGGAAGAAGTTGTCTCCCAAGTCGCCCTCAAGGCTGGTCCCTGTCAGGTGGTGTGCTACATGTAGTTCTGAGAATACGGCTAGTCTGCCAGTGGTCTCTGAACATTGAAGATGTAATATACTAGTATGGTATGTAAGTTGTCCTGCTAATGATATCTTAGGGTAAATAAAACGTATATAGTGTAATCTTTAACCCTTTGAGTGCCAGGTCGATTTCTGTATCAACCCATATACCCTGTGCCAATGCATTCTCTTATATATGCGAGTCGACCATAGGTCGCCTCGCATATATAAGAGAATGCATTGGCCTAACATTTTTTTTTTTTTTTTTTTTTTACAATTTTTTACAATTTTAATAATTTATTCTTATATTCTTTAACAGACTTATTTTGTAGGTTTAGGGCCGATGAGATCGGCCCCTGGCACTCAAAGGGTTAAATATAAATGGAAAATATAGGTTCAAAACATCAGAACCTATATATATGAACCAAAAGGGAAATTGAACAGATACTAGTATAGAGTTTTGAGGAGATTGATACAAATCATCTTAAATATACGTGCACATGTACTGTCAAAGCATACATACATGTAATTCATTTCTGGACTTATTGGACTTAATTGGATGGTGTATGGCCTCAGCAAACTTGAAGTGTTATATTCAACTTAGTGATATCAACATAATGCACACTCTTCCATTATGGATAGTAATGAAATTATCAGACATGTCTGTCAGTGACATGCGTTTTATTTTTGGTGCAAAAATTGTTGTCAATTCTGAAAATATTCACACATAATTCATACAGGGGCATGCTAGTAGTACAACAACATAACTGTTCAATTTAGTATTGGAATTGAGTCACATTATTACCAGAAGGGGTTATACTAGAAAGACATACATGTAACTACAATCTAAATATGGATGTGCAGTAAGCAGTTTGCAATGCGGGGAGCTCCGTGGTCTAGTGGTTAGTGTTGGACTTGTCAACTCATTGAGACGAGTTCGCAGCCCGCTGGTGGATTATATAGTTCTCATGACAGTGGCTTGGTCAGATTATAGACGTAAGCCAAGTTGTGACCCTTGGGCAAATTAATCTGTACTGTGCTCGCTTCATCATACCTAGAATCGATTCTCGTAATGATTCTCGTGAAATAAATATATTTTGAGCCCGAATAAGACGAGGCATTACTCAACAGCAGAGATTTTTTTTTTCATCATTTATTTAAGGAACAAGTCGATTACATGTAGTCCCCGTTTACAAATTACACTTTACATTTGAGTCATAATCAATTTCTGTTATAGATACGTTCAACAATTTTAGTTTCCTTTAATATGGACATTCTGTGTTGGAAAGTAATTTCTTGGTAATTCCGCCATGTCATTCTTTGTATTAGAATGATCGATGCTGATAAGCGGCACCATTGTTAGTCCAGGCTCATTAGGTTTCACTACGGCAAAAAATAGGTAAGCTGAATTTTTCAGGGATTAATAAGAACATGTTTATGAACAACTTGGCAAAAGTCCCCTAGAATCCGAGTTGAGCTTTTTGAGATATCATGATTTTTCGTAATGGTGAAAATTCTGACGAAATTCCATATGCGAATGCAGTCATATGTAGGCTAATTTATGGACTCAATCTTCACACATACCCGTCCATCATGGAGCAGGTGGAGCAGTTTTAACAATCTAACCTACGTCATGCAGCATTTTTATGGTGAAAATAATATTAGTTGTTGTTAGAGTGGATCTGGCTGGAAAATTACCATAGTTCTTACCTACAGGGGAGGTAACAGTTGCTAGGGACATACCCGAAAATCGAAAAATGACGAGCTGACTGATATTATGGTAGTTTTGACAAACTAATATAAACTACGTAATTATCATTTTTTATGGTGAAACAATTGTAATAGTTATTGTTAGGGTGGGTTCGACTTTAAAAATTACTATATATTTCTGGTAACGGTTGCTAGGGACATACCAGACATCGAAAAATGCACACGTGACTGATATTATGGTAGTTTTAATAAACTAAAATACGGCATGTAACATTTTTATATTGAAAACAATTATTATAATTGTTGTTAGTGTGAACATGACAGTAAATTTGCAGCATTCGTTACCTAACAGGTGGTGTAATGGTTGCTATGGACATATGATCACATTTCCACCTTTGAAAGCATACCATATGTATGAGTTTCTGGTAATTTAACTGATATAACTGTTTCATAATATGGAATGAGTTTCGAGAAATTTACATGATATAATTGTTTCATAATATGCCATATTTTGCTTATATTGACAATAATGCATAACTAAAGGTTGTTGTGTACTAGTTGCTATACGGTAGAAACTAGGGGTGCCACGATTAATCGTATAATCGATGAACCGTTGATAAAGCCGATAATCGATTACCATTGCCATAGTCGATTAATCTGCGTTATTTATTTCAGACGTTGGAAAATGCCGGGTATTATTGAATACGGTGTTTCTTTTACACAGTTTAATCTACAACCGAAGGGTTAACAACATCAATTTAATCAAAGAGATTCCGACAACATGAGTACTACTAACTTATGTTGCAAACACTCGGCAGTTCATTTGATGATGCGACATGGTTACTCTTCGGCCCATTGTATATTCTACAAATCGGTGGCACTGCAGCTTTGAACTTATGGTGACGTCGTTGTATATAAATTTAAACTTGACAGGTGGCACTATGGCTTTGAAATGTGCCGACTGTCACCTTAGATGTTACTAATACAGGTTATCGTGTATCATACTTAACTTGTTCTAAGTCCTGTAATTTGCGGGTGGGGGCACACGTTTGTGATTGTTAACCACGCACTTGATGTTTGATGAAACTTATAGTTTCTAACTTTCCTACTTTTATATTGTTTGTATGTTTGGCTATTCATAACTGAAATCAATCGCAACGTTCGTTCAAATGAACTCACAAATATTATAATCATAACATCGCCGAGAACTGTGGTGGTATTCAATACATTGTGTTCATTGGTCATTAACAGTGGTTTATGATGCACTTTATTAATGTAAAAAATTACATCAGCCGATGCCACAATCAGCGACAGTGCATTTAACCAGCCCCCAGCCAATAGGCCATATTACGGAAATCTTCCACTGAAGTTATTAGGTACGATTAATCGATTATAGTCGATTATTGACAACCGATTATCGATTATCAAAATCAATAATCGTGGCACCTCTAGTAGAAACTAACTGTGTTTCCTTCCTATCAATGCCATACCTACATACATGTCAATACATTGTCATGAGTCATTCAGAAGTCTATAGGAGCTCGTACATGAGCGTGGCCTATATATTTCAGACTGAGATACAATGAACTACATGTACCCTTTAACCGGTGACCATTTCCCATTTACATGGGCAGCCATGGGCCCATTACCAACCCATAGTTACTAAGGAACTGCATCCAATGACGTGTCTTAACTGTGTCCATGTCATATAAAGGGGCCTGGACCGATTATATACTATTTAGGGTTGGTTCTATTGATTTGCCATATAGACCTGGGTACATGTCATGCGTTCATAACTATAGGCATTAGGCACCTGTGTATTTGCACTACATGTGGTGTTCATATGGGTCCATGGCGTATGCGTGGCTGTGGTTATAACCTAGATAGTCATGTAACATGTACATTCATGGGATGGGTTCATGTCTTACATATAAATGTCTGGTAATAAGGTCATAACTGTTGGATAAGGTCATAACTAAATCAGCCTGGATACATGGGCTGTCCATAGTGGCCTGTCTCAATTTCCTACCTATATGAGCCTGTGTCCATAGCCAAGCTATGGTGGTGCACACGGCCAATCGATAGGGACCTCCATCCTATAGGGCATTGGTCGAATGGCTGAAAAACGGACGTACGTATATGGTATGCGTATAGAGACGTGGATCCATGCACAGGCATTTTGGTCCATGACTTACCCGTAGGGCATGGGGTCGCTATTGTGCCATTGTGTTTCCTACTAGTATATATGTGGATCAGTCCAGTGCCTACCAGCATATATGTGAATCTATGAAATGACTAATAACGCCGGTTCCGTAGCTTTTATTTAGGGACCTGTGTCCATGTCCTACATATAGGCACCTGTATCCAATGCATACATCATTATAGTCACCTGTGTATTAGCACTATTTAAACTTGCCTGGATCTTTGGTGTAGATATATCACATTTTAGGGGTGGGTCCATATCCTACATATAGACAGACACCTGCTTATGCCTGTGTGAAATGCTATATGGCATACATATATCGGCCTTGGTCCATGGTCTACACGTATGGGTATGTGTCCATGGCCAACCTACAGTGCCATATGTGTATGGGCTATTTATAAGGGCCCCCATCCTTAACTTTCGTATATGTGGCATCGGTCAAATATCTATATATAGGTTGGTCTGTCACAAAACTGTCTCATATGTTCATACCATATACAGGGTCCTGAATCCATGGTGTACTAATGTATTGTGCATCGGACTTGGTCTATGGTATCTTAGTACATGGTCTATTTGTGGGCAATTGGGTATTTGCACCATGTAACAGTGTCATAGATATCATACATGTATAATGGGCTGGGTCCATTGCCATAGAGTATACTATTGTATTTCTATAACACGGCATCGCTCCATTGCGGTCTCGGTAACTAGGTATAACCAGCCTGGCATCGCGGTTAAATGGTGTATGCCAATATATAATGGCTTATATGAAGCAGACTGGTTCATGGACTATACATATCCTACGTCCATAGTCTATATGTATGGACATGGGTCCTGTGACTATATATGTGCCTGGGTCCTAACTCCTAACCTACATGTAACTATTGTAGGCTAGGCCCATGGCTAACATATTGGTGGCTGACCCTATGTATTTCATATATTATACATCTAGCTGTGTGGGTCTATGGCTTATATAACTATTATGGTCATGCCTCATATTAAAATATAAGCAACAACTTTTCAACTCTCACTTTGAATTCCCGATATCTGAACTGATGGAGCATAACGGATAATTGTATCCATATGAAAACTAAATTTGTAGCACATTCTGGTTAGGCTCACACTAACAATATTTATAATTGTTTTCACCATAAAAACGTTAATACTACCATAATATCAGTCATATGTGCATTTTTATATTTCGGGTATGACCCTGGCAACAGTTACCACTCATATAAGTAAGAATTATATGGTATTTTTTTCAGCCAGCTCAACACTAACAACAACTATTCTAATTGTTTTCAACATAAAAGTGCTATTAGGTGTAGTTAGTTTGTTAAAGCTACCATAATATCAGTCATATGTGCATTTTTAGATTGTGTGTGTGTCCCTAGCAACAGTCACCCCATTGTAAATAAGAAATATGGTAATTTGTCAGTCAGGTCAAAACTGACAACAATTATTTTAACCATAAAAATGCTACACGACGTAGTTTAGTTTGTTAGAACACATATAATAGCAGTCATATGCATTAATCCGATGCCGGGTAGTTGCCTAGCAACCGTTGCTAAGAAGAGCCTGTCGCAAATGTCGCCACATGTGAAAATGAGCAGTAGCGTATAAGGAACATATGTGCCAAGTTTCATGCTTTTATCACCCTTTTCATAGTTGGTGTGTTTTCAACAACAAGCACTTGGACTAGCGGAAGAGCAAAATGTGACGAGAGCCAGTTTAGGGTTATGTTTTTACAAGTATTGACCACTTATCATAGGTATAGTTGCTAATCCCGCATATTATATTGCAGGAGTGATGTCTGTGCAGTTTTTAAAACAAATTGCTTGCGCCTACGTAATTAATATCCTGAGAAATTTGACATCGAATAGGACAGTTTGTCTGAACAAATCATCATTTTTTGGGTCATTATGTTATTTTATATCCATATCTGCGAAATTCATTCAAATCCCCCCATTGAATTTGTATCTCTGGTTCGAGAATTGTGTATTGAACAATATTGAGTACATTTGGTATATGTTTCGGCTGAAAAATTGTTATATCATCCTATTATTCCTATGATTGTGAAAAATATTTAAAAAAAAAAAAAAATTATGGAAAAAATTGGTTAACTCCGAAAGCTCAACTCCGATTTTAAGGGACTTTTCGTGACGCATCCGTGATGTTATGGCCTAATTAATATAAAAAAATCAGCATTCCCCTATTTATTTCCTTACTTTTCCCCTTTCACGCCTAATGTGCCTGGACTAACAAAATTCCAGTCTTGTGAACCTGGGAACAGTACTTGATTAGGCCTAAAAAAAAGGAAGTTTGTTTCCGCTAACGAGCTGGAAAAAAAATAGGGATGGTAGGCAGGAAAAAGTTTTTTTTTTATTAAATATTTTTATTTTTCTATATTTTTAACAATACGTGTATTGTTGCTGTTGTTGTGGTGTGAATTATATTTACTTTCCAAAGCAGTGAAAGATCCAGGGATTTTTTGGGGACACCTGTTTTTGGGCAATGATATTCCGAAGGCATATCCTGAAGGCCTGAGCGGAGGAAGGTTTGGGAGGGGGTGACCCCCTGCTAATGGTGAGGGTACGTTCTTCCCCCCCCCCGGAATTTTTTTTTAAATCCATTGCATTGAGAGCTAATCTAGGGCTCTTTGAGGCAGTATTTTGAATTTTTTGAGAGGTCAATTTGATCAAGTTTTTCAACCATAACTTTGGATTTTTTTTATATATGTATGGATTGGAAATGCTCATAAGTTATTGTCAGATATCTTTTGGTTCAATGGATTATGCTTATCCTGCTTGAAATGAGACTTACCATTATCACTCTAATTCATATAATAGGCTATTTTATAAAATTCAAGTGAGTGACACATACATAATATACTAGTACAGAAACAATGTCTATTAAGTTAGTAATTACTATCATTACCACTTTATAGGGCGTTCTCTAGGCCATTGATTGTTTTTCGGGGCGTTCCAAATAGCGTATTGTTACCAAAACAGCGGGCCGATAATGAGAAGCCTAGTTCAATATCGGCCCGCCGCCGGGAAACTATAGATCTCATTTATTATCGCGAGAGTTACGTCCCTTCAACTTCCGATCTGGCGTGTTTATTTCAAGAAAATAATGAGAAGATGTATCCGATTTCCTCGACACTATAGTGGTTTTATGATTGGAATTCACGCTATATGATTGAATTAGTGTATCAAGCGTAAGTATGCATTGACAACTTAGCTGTCTACCTCTCATTGGTTGTTACTCGTCTCCAATGCTGGTTTGTCCCCTGTCCTATTTTCGAGACTCCGTCAGTCCGTGTCAGCTGACAAGTCAAATGATATCAAATTTAAATGTTCTTGAAAATATTTCTCTCTTAATCTACTTCATTATTCCACTAAATCCTCAAATGGGTCAAATGTCCAAAACTGTGGTAATAATAGTAATAACATGATTTCATCGGGCATTATGGTTTATTAACGGCCCTCTGGAATGATTAACAGCCCTCGGGCCTATTAGCGTCCCTCGACTTCGTCTCGGGCCGCTAATAGGCCCTTGGGCTGTTAATCATTCCAGCCGGGCCGTTAATAAACCATAACGCCCTCAAAAATCATGTTATTGTTATATTATTACCACTTTATAGGGCGTTCTCTAGGCCATTGATAATGTTTTGCGGGGCGTTCCAAATAGCGTATTGTTACCAAAACAGCGGGCCGCGGGCCGATAATGAGAAGCCTAGTTCATTATCGGCCCGCCGCCCGCAAACAAGATCGCGTTTATTATCGCGCGAGTTACGTCCCTTCAACTTCCGTTCTGGCGTGTTTATTTCAAGAAAATAATGGGAAGATGTATCAGATTTTCCCGACACTATGGTGGTTTTATGATTGGAATTCACGCTATATGATTGAATTATTGTACCGAGCGTACGTATGCATTAATAATTTTAGCTGTCAACCTCTCATTGTTTGTTACTCGTATTCAATGCTGGTTTTCCCCTCTCCTATTTTCGGGACTCCGTGTCGGCTGACAAGTCAAATGATATTAAATTTAAATGTTCTTGAAAATATTTCTCTCTTAATCTACTTCATTATTCCACTGAATCCTCAAATGGGTCAAATGTCCAAAACTGTGATGGTAATAATAGTAATAACATGATTTCATCGGGCATTATGGTTTATTAACGGCCCTCTGAAATGATTAACAGCCCTCGGGCCTATTAGCGTCCCTCGACTTCGTCTCGGGCCGCTAATAGGCCCTTGGGCTGTTAATCATTCCAGCCGGGCCGTTAATAAACCATAACGCCCTCAAAAATCATGTTATTGTTATATTAGTACTAATCTCTATGTTAATTTTTCATTTGGTGTTATGAGATCCCACCTGATAACCAGGTTTATTTGATCAAATTGTCACTGTTCCTGTACTGTTTTTGATTGAAATTCTGAAGTCTGAAGGCTGAATGATAACAAACCTGAACTCAAACTATTTGCAGTTTTAACAGATGAAAGCTAGATAAAGCCAAACATACTTTTACAGTATGATTCCAACTGTTAAACTTAAATATTTTTGTAAACTTAAATGTCTTATGTCAATATATGTAAATATATAAATAATTTGCATCTTGTTATGATATGAATTGGGACCTAAATTGACAAAAAACGACTGTGCGACTGGAGTTTTTCCATCGCAATAAAAAGTTTAGACTCAACGCTTTTAAATAGGGTCGGTCGGGTTAGCGGAAACAAACGTCTTTTTTTTTTAGGCCTTAGGCTGATGTGGTCACTGTCACAACGCATCGATCACATTCGTAGCCAGACTTCAAATAAATCACAAATGTAGCCAGCTTTTCACATTCACGTGGGTCTAATGACAAGACTAAAATTGAGTAGATGAATGAAAATCAATTTTATATATAATACATTTATAAGAGAGGAAATACATTATATATTACTAGTAGTTAATAATTTTTATACGTGTCATGAAATTGCTGGAGTTCTATTCTTATAACTTAATAAAGAACCCACTTTTGAAGGATGACGTTGCCATTAATTTTTATTTGTGTGTTCACATGATGACGTAACATATTGTGTCATAAAATGATAGAATTTTAAAAGCTAGCTACCAATTTCACGGGGTAGGAACTGCTCCATGAGAAAAGATCCTCTTGTGATTTTCGGTCCAGTTCACTATCGATCCGTGTCCAGTTCACTTGCGAGTTTTTTGTACTTGGTCCAAAACAGACGTCCTTTACATCATGTACAGTACCAAAACTACCGTATCGCAATAACCATTAGCAATTAAATTAAAACAAAAGTGAGTCTAGTGTGAAGTTTTAGTTCAAACATATGTGCACACTATTTTACCAAAAATCTGTTGCATAGATACGGTATGTTCGGGTAGTGAACAGATCTTATCAATGGTGAACTGGGACCCATCACTAGTGAACTGGAACATTTCTTAAAATGGATAAATTCCACATTTACTTAACAATTTCCAACTAGTATGTCTTGATAGCTAAGGTAGCTGGTACTAGTAAGGTATATACAACAAATGAACTGTGCTCTCTGTTGCGTAAAACTTGCATTATTTATCATGGGAAAATCCCCAGTGACCGTGACCAGATCAGATAAGAACTGGACCGAAGATCGGAAGAGGTATCAGCCTCGCAGAGCAGTTCCTACCCCGTGAATTTGATTGCATGTGAAAATCTGGCTACATTTGTGATCAATAAGACAATATAATTTATGAAAACCTGGCTACGAATGTGATCAATGACTTGTGACAATGACCCCATAAGTGTCCCCATTGGCCTTAATTATTTAGGGTTACAAAGGTCGTCTGCTTCGATTCAATAAAAGCAAATCAAACTTTCTAATCCATCTATCGATTTTTTTTACTAAATGAAAAAATAAACTTTATATTTATAATTAATGTTTCCAACATAAATGATAATGCCAATCCACATATGAAATACTACATAATATTCGCCAACACATGTACCGGAATATGGAATTAAAATACTTACTGTTGGGTGCCAAATAAACGTGCTGGCATGCTTATTAATATTGGAAGAATATGCTGGCCATCACTATTATTTGGTCATGATATATATAGTGAAAATGCCAGCACTATTACTTTATTAGTAATTTTAGGGGTAAATGTAAGCCAGCACGTTTATTCAGCCATCACGTTTATTTGGCACCTGAGAGTACTTTAGAAAATATTTTATTGTATTATCAAGCAGTGTATTGTTGCGACATTCTTACTCAAGTTTCGGAAACTGCTTGCCAAAGATGATTGAACTTAAGATTCTACAGCTTTTTCTATGAGACTACGCCTACGGCATTGCCTTTTGCCATGGTTTAATAACTTTGAGGGTTGTATTGTGGTATATGTGTTTATCATATTGATATCTTATTCAAGTTATTGATATGGTTCTGACTTCTGTTAATCATCATCATCCAGTCGACTTCGCATTTGGCCGACTTCTCCAGATAGTGAGATACTGAGACTGAGATACTCAGTCTCAGATAGCGACCACAATTGGCACAAAATCGAAGGTATGCATTGGCAGAGAAAGCGGTCGGCACACTAACTATAATTTTTATTCTACACACAGCAAGAGAAAAATAAAATAACAGCTGAACAAAAAATAAATAAAACATTTGAATTTCAATTTGTAAAAGACAAATTTGTAGAAAATTGGTTGCGAAGAACACTTAGAAGTAGAACAGAAGAAAACAATTTGCGACTTAAGTCTTACTCTTACCCTGCCAAAGTAACGACTGAAAGGGGGTCTAAACCAGCATGCTCGATAAGTCATATACTATGAAGAAGATTCGTACACAATTCCACTAAAGCTGTTTACCAAAAATGGATATATTGCATAAAAATAGACCATTTCTCTTGAAAATAGGAAAAAATAAAAACAACAAATATCTATTTTTAGTAACAGACGACAGTCCAAAAGATAAAAAAGGCAATCCGGACGTGGATTGTTCAGTGTATTATCGATGGAAAAATGGCCATTGTTGCGCTTCTGTTGTCAGAATAAAGGATTTATCTTAATTAGGTGTTTAGTCGAGTACATTTCTTCAATAATTCCATTTATTACCAGTAATGTCACAAACAAATCAGTTTTTGATTTGTGAAACTTGGGATGTTTTCTAAATCACCGCTACGAGCTTCATTAGCTTCACTCCGCTACGAGCACCTGCAAAAATAATTGACCAATGAAATTTTGAGGCGCCCTTTGCTGCCTTCCAACAAAAGGTTTGCTCAACTTCCTTTTGAATTTCCGCTCCGATTTCGCATGGTCGAAATTTTTGTTGGTCCTGTCTGGAATTGAAGAAAACAAAACATAATTGTGAGTGTTAATTATATTCTAAATGGAAACAATTCCTCTGTTTATTGTGTACACAACTATTCCATTTTACTGAAGATAAAATATCGGCATTTTTAACATTTTATCTGTTTATTCATCGGCGCCAGGAGTGGCAGGCTGTTTGTGTTCAGTTCAGTCTGTTGTTACATCATCACTACGTCATCCTCCCACGGTCACTGGTAGTTTTATAAACAAAAATAATTATTACTAGTAATTGTATATATATTAAGAACATCTACCTAAGTAAGTAAGTAGCCGAAATTTAAAAACATTTTTATCTCCTCAGTCACACTTATTAATTTAAGGGGATGGTAAAGTTTGGTCAAGAATACAAGATGGCCACCGCGGATTGCACCCTACCTCCAGATGATCAATAATTACTCACCGGCCATAGAATGGATAAACTTCATATTTTTCACACATAATAATCAATAATAAACAAAGATCTTGTCATTAGTAGAGAAATTTTAGCTGTTAGAATTTACTCGCGGTAGAGTGACAAAAAAATCATGTCCCCAAACGGCGTTTCTCCAGTTCCAATGGTTAACTTTTTGTACAAACTGAACAGTCAAAATGGTCCTTTAAGAATCTGGCTAGAGACAAGGAGACATCATTTTGAGGAAAAGCAAGAACTTTCCCAAATACCCTGCCTGTGAAAATAGTACTGTCATCCTGAATAATGGCAAAATATCCTCCATTTGCATTGTTTACATTCTTAGGAACTATTTTTCTTGGTATGGGAGACCATAATATCCTAACATTATTTTGCGATCGCGATACACAAGCCATGGGGGCGGGGCGGCCATGATTACAAACAAACCCATCCGTCAATACTAGAATACGATTACAAATGGAAATCGATCAGTATAGACAATCGCGCATGGGATCAATCTTTTGATTATGCCCATCAATATATATGGGTTATAAGCTATATGATTGTACCTGATAACCGACAATTTCTCGATTAATTTACATTCAAATGTTATTAAACGTATTTTTCTCCACAATGTTTTTATCCCAGTGCACCAAAATAGAATTGACCGGAAGTGAACTCGGACAAGTAAAATAGGACATATTTCGTCGGAATACGGTACTTTCCTATTCATAAATACGTTTTTATATAGGCTATTTGATTTTTGAATAATACAATATTCTGAAACATGTAAGTTTACTATTTATGTGATTTGCGTAATAATACGACATCTTGTAATCTCGCTTTCGACTGTAGACTAGTAATTCTAAAAATAAAATATCAACATTTCCATTAGTGTTGAAACGATTAGTGAATTTCAGAGTCGACTAGTCGAGACCCAAAAGTCGCATTGGGTCGACTAGTCGGTACCCGATATCAAAACTTTCAAACATAACATGGTACGGAAAATTCATCGTACTGATGACTGGTGCAATGACGTACGTCTATTGCGTAGCGCATTTCCCTGTGTAGACAACAATTTATTTGGGAAATAATACTGTAAACATCTTGATATTTATCCAACACACTGAATGTAATTATATAATTAGAAATGTGGTGGATAATGATTAGAAACTCGATCATTTATACAGGTTTTTAATTTAATATCTGCGTTCGAGATTTCGTTTAGTCACGTGATCACCAATAAACCGGTGCCGAGCGGTGTCACTATACAATGTTAATGTTCCGACTAAATACGCCCTATAGAATAGGCAATGTTGCAGAATACGATAGCAGTTCTTAATGTCAGTATCATTTATATACGGTAGCAACAATGACGTCACCTTAAAGGATTTATTCGGTCTAGAAACTACAAAACGCAATCGGAAAGCCCTCCCTGTTGTGATTAAAATGATCCAAGTCTCATTCCGATCGCATAATAAATAACCCGTAAAATAAATAAATAATACCACCACCGGTATTCGGAGATTTCCGTGACTAAACTACGAGTGACGTACTTGTGGGGAGCAAATTAAAAACAGATTCGGAGCCGGAGTTTATTATGCAGACTACGATGACGTAATCGTAAGTCAGCCGATGCTAAAATGCGGAGTCGTATGTGCGCGTGTGGTGTACAGATTACGTTACGCTTTGGCCGTTTATCTGGAATAGAAGACAATAATTCTGTGAATACAGTAATTAATAGCGCCTAGAATGGTTGTTGTTTTTGTAGCCATTAATAACATGCCGGCACGTGTCTGTTTTGTTGAATAGATGGCAGTATTAGTGCTTTGATTGTCTCGCGTATTCACTCGGTGATTTGTAATCACTCAGCGACTATTCACCAGTGTCATTCGCGAACTTGTTTGCACTCTAAAATGCCACAAAGTGAATAGAAAGAACATTATCTCTCTGGTCATACTTATATAAGAAGCGCCCAAATTTATATAAACACTGGGCTGAATAATGTTAACTCTATTTAGGCGCTTTTGTTTTGTGTTTGTTTGTTGTTTTACTTTCGATATAAATATCCCGAGTATCTGTCATCGCCACATATTCCAAGATGCCTAGTAGATGTAGTGTGTTCAGTTGTGGGTGGGCTAGCGATCCATTATTTAGTACCTCCAAAAAGACAACACAGTGCGTAATTTAGAACGCTCTTTATTGTCTACCGCTTTTGGGAGACGGAAGCATGGACGCTCTTTATATTTAATTGTCACAATACCACATACAAAATCACCCATGACATATCGAAATAAAGCACGTTCATAATTTAGAACGCTCTTTATTGTCTACACCGCGACGAAAACATGGACGCTCTTTATTAGAGGCAATCATTGGAGTTTTGCTATGCTAACAATTCAAAAAAATCCTCTCTAGAAAGTCAATATGTGCCATCAAAACGTAAAATAAAACGAACAACAAACACAAACTGAAAAACAATGCCAGGCTAGCCTTCAATTAAAAAAAATGTCATTATGCCAAACTGCAGCCTAACTAATAATTTTTGTAGTTTCAACAGTCTGTTGTGCATTCGAGTGAATTATTTTGTTTACTCACTTATCGATCTTGACTGGAAGGATTTTAGCAAGCTGTTCACAGTCGTGCACTTCTCCACACAATATTTTGTGTGAAGAAACAGACAGGAACATCATTATGACGAATATAAGCCATCATGATACATGTACTAGTACAATAACCACCACCTTTTTAATCGCACCCCATTTGTATTTAAAATTGTACGCATATAGCGCACAACGGGATGACACTAGTGTGTAAACTATCCTCCGAAATTGGTACCATACAACGAAGAATGAAGTACCGGCATATGGCCTAACTTGTATTCTTTCAGAAACAGTTAAATTTGTTTCGCACGATATTCCGCTCGCTCATTGCATTTCTGCATAAATTAATCTCATTTCAAACAACTTTTATCGCCTCAAAGTGCATTTTAGCCATCATTATTCGTTATATAATCCAACATTCTAGCAAATCCAGTTCATTATTCAGCACATTCAAACAGTTTTATTCCGTAATCGCTATTTATCGTAAAGGCTTAGGTTATTAACCAGCGTAATTTATCAACTCGTTACGCGATTGGCGGAATTATTTCAAGCTCCGCCCACCGCTATCATCGGTAAGCGTTGATGCAGATGATCGGTCATGTGACAGCGTTGTGGTCATGTGATCGCACTCACGTGACTGACTTCGGATATTTCCGCGATTTTTTAAATATCATAATAATAAAAATACTATCTGCTCGATTTAGAATTTTCTTGGCGAAATGGGTCTGTTAGACATATATTATTAGGGGTGCTGGACGTTTCGTACCTTGGTCGTTTCGTACAAAGACGTTTCGTACACTCTGGTCGATTCGTACCATTATTTTGGTTGTTTCGTACCAATCTGTTTGGTCGTTTCGTACCATCGAAAAAACAATATTCTAGCGTAATTTTTTCAAGTTTTATTATTATAACGAAATAAAAGTCATACATGAATAACAGTATTAATTAACAATAAATGAAAATGAATGAATGACACAAGTGTGAGTGCTCAATCAGTCTTCTGTGACTTCTGTGACTTCCACCCTCGTAGTTTGCCCACAGGCAGAAAAGCTGGGCCTGATTTCGCCTGTATTGTAGTCTTTGGTATCGCTTCAGCTTCTCTTCGCTGACCAGCTTTATGGTCATATCCGTCGCGGCAGTTTCTCGTCTTAGCATCGGAATCAGCCGATAAAACGGAATGTTTGTCTGTCTGTTTTTATACTGGATCCGACGATGCCACCCTTCCGTGTCGTTGTTTGTTCGTATCGATCTTCCGAACACACAATTGTGATTGTTTTTAAAGCAATGATGTGATGCAGTAATTCTGACTACAATTTTGTTGTAACAACATACCTGTGTGCGGTATAATTTACGAAACACAAGAAAAACAAAACGGTGACACATCAGCAAAGTGTGAAATCACTGATGAGCACTTCTAAAGACTATAATCAGTGATCGGCAACCCTTCGCTGTAACAACATACCAAGTATACTGAACAGACCTGGTACCGCCGATTTCACGATTACTAGCTAGTATATACACATATATTAATACAGAAATAAAACAATGGTAATAGACATCTTTTCATTCAACACTATAGTAATTACAATTTTTTTCCGATGGTACGAAACGACCAAAAAGATTGGTACGAAACAACCAAAATAATGGTACGAATCGACCAGAGTGTACGAAACGTCTTTGTACGAAACGACCAAGGTACGAAACGTCTAGAAGCCATTATTAGTATTATGACGTTAATTTTTTTTTTTTTTTGACAGACTAATTCCTTTAAGAAACCTTCAATTGAAATATACACAGTGTCTAGATCAAAGCGGTCTCCGACAAACGATAAAGCCGCGTCAATCATTGCCATCATGTCGCAGTGATGTCTTTGACCTCAAACGACGAGTGAGACATTGTGTTGTCAATTTCATTCTTTCGATTAATAGTCGGGTCACCGTGTGTGTCTATACTAGTAACACTGTCAATTCCGGGTGCCACCAAAAGTTATACTTACCGCAACTTACGCGCAGTTAACACCGTTTATGTCGGAATCGATCTTGAAAACGTTATACATGGAACTAAAACACTATGTTCCGACTAGTCGACGGCAAAATTCAGAGTCGACGTTCTGACATTTCAGCGTCGTCTACGACTAGTCGATTAATCGTTTCAACCCTAATTTCCATATGTAAACAGCACATAACTTCATAAATCGTGGGTAATCAAGCAACTAAATTAATTCCAACAACTTAAATAAACTGAAAGCATCGATTTCATATCATAAACTTGCCCGATTGCAGGATCGAATTGCTTTTCTGGTCGATTTTCATGTACCTGCCGCAAATTAAAAAATGACAACAACATCATGAACATGTGTTTACAATAGAAATATGGCGACTGGCTCCCAAGAAAAACTGACACGTTTTAGCGGACGTTTTTCAAACGATACAGTGAACATTAATCTAAAGCATAGCTCCTTGGCTGGTGACAATATACCTGGTAGTTATCGTTGCCTAGTGTCTGTTTTTGAATACCAACACATACACCATTGTATGTCTATCATATTCGGTGTTTGAAACATAACTAATATCTGTTTTCTAGTTTCCTATTAATATCGTGTTATCATTTGACAGCGTGGTCAAATTTGAAAATCGTAATAAAATGACTCAACGCGGGCCTTTTTTCGAGACGTGGCTATGCCCGAGAATCAAAACACTTTTTTTTTTTGGCCTCATCCTTTGCCTACGATAAAAGGCATTTCTCAAAATGCACATGTGTGCATGCGCGAAGAAACAGACCCCCTGTTTCCAATTTGGCTGCTAAAGTCAGAGGTGTGAACATGAATGTGACTCATTCGCGCAAAGTAGAAGCACAATTCTAGTTAATTTGGGCTTTGATCGCGAAATTTAAAACGAAATACTTCCCCTTTACTGACATTAAAAAGTGATTTTTTTCTCAAAATATGCCTCTGCGCATGCGCGAAGAAACATGCCCTCTGTCATCAGTTTGTCTATCAAAGTCACGTGGGTAAACATATGACGCATGTGTGCAAAGTAGAAGGACAATTCTAGTTGATATGTGCGTTTATTGAGCTGTAATTTCGTGTCAAATATCGTCTGATTTCTGGACTGGTCTCCCGGGATATAAGGATTGGACCGGTATTTCGGTCTCTCGGGTTCACCGGTTAAGACCACCAGTAATAGGGGACCCCAGTATATAAATAACATACGGTACGTATCAACAACTCTGCAGTGATAAAATCATTCCGGACGCCAAATTAACAGAGTTTGAAACATTTTTCACCATTAGCGACGAGTGACTCGTCGAACACCGGTCTTTCCAACTTCCAATTGAACTAGTACATGTAGTATGTACGTTGTAACTGTTTATCAGAGGTAACTGAGGTTGATATCTTAGTACATGTATAAACTGAATATGAAGGTATGGGACAGTATACATTGTATGTATTAACAACCCTTTCAAAACTGAATGAGATACTTTTGGGATCCAAATAAACCGGGGTGGAATAATAGTACCAGGGTTGGGGCGATTACATGCCAATGTAATCAATTACAATTACTTTTGATTTACATTATTACGATGACTTATTACATTTTTCCAATGTAATCGATTATGATTACATTTACTTTAGTAAATGTAATTGGTTACTTTTCTATTACATCTGATTACAATTGTTTGTTTCCAACCATGTTGTTCGCATGAATAATGAAATAATGAAATAAATTAAAATATCAAATTTTATTGAATAAAAACATGACAAACCAGCTACATGTAATTGGGTATACTGATGTATATCACACCTGCTTTGTTCAGTTAATTAGCCCTATTGTACCTGTGTGACTCTACAGCCATTGTCTGAAGCAGTCCCAATAATATTTAATCCTAAGTGAAGTTGGCTAGCCTATTTATTATCCCCCGCCAAATTGAAAATTTGCAGGGGATACAGCAATGGGTTCCGTCTGTCTGTCCATCCCGAATTGGTACAAGTCATAACTTGAACAAATGTCAACGGATTTCAAAGATTTTTGGTATATGAGTTCACATGATCACTACCTATAATGATTTCGCAAGCCAGGTCCAGCCGGATATTTTCACCAGAGTTATTGGACTTATTATTTTTAGCAAATTTAGCATCACCAAATAGACGACATCACAGGCATAATTTCCACAAATGTCAACGGATTTCAAAGATTTTTGGTATATGAGTTCACATGATCAGTATCTAAATCGAGTTCCCAAGCCAGGTCGGGCCGGATAGTTTTACTGGATTTATTGCACTTTTTTGGCGAATCAGCATCAGCAAATACATGTAGACGATGTCACAGGCATAATTTCCACAAATGTCAATGGATTTCTAAGATTTTTGGTATATGAGTTCACATGACCAGTATCTAAAATACCCATCCCGATTTTCCCATCGACGAAATTGCCCATCTCGACTTGCCCACGATGCGGGGGATACTGCCGACTGCAGCTGCTTGTTCATATTAGAACATTTCATTGTCTGTATCACAAGTTTATTGCCATGCATACTGTATTCAAGCAATTGTGAGTTGTTATCTGTGTCCACTGCCAGAATGTGCACAGTGTACCGCTGACGTAAAAAATTGTACGAACTTTCTGATACCCCGGTATGTTGTTTGTATCTGTGCACACTCTACAGTTATCCAGTATGAGATTATGAGTATCCAATAGCCATCCATATGGATATTATAGTAAAAGTAATCAAAAAGTAAACAAAATGTAATCATTACAGGTACATTTTAAACTAATTTATTACGATTACAGGTAATAAAAAAAAAATCATGATTACTGATTACTCCAAATTTTGTAATGAATTACTTTGATTACAATTACTGATTACGATTACCCCACTCCTGAATAGTACAGGGGGGAAATGTCCTCAAATTGAAAAAAATAGTACAGGGTGAAATAAGGGGCATTTCCCAACATGATCTTTGTTTAGCTGTTATGGAAACAAGAGATGTGTTAGCCCTTGTCTGATTCTTAATAATCATTTTACATCACATTGAAGTGGTTTTTAAATGAAAAGCAGTTAATTGGAATGAAATAAAAAAAATATTGGGACCCAAATAATCAGCATACAAGGGGTATTTTTACTTGAAATTCATTTGGAGGGTACCCCGGTATTTCAGGAAAAATGAGCAGACAGTATGATGACAATATAATACAAGTCTTGAGTGAGTCATATTCTTTGGTGAGGAATGTTTAGATATTAATAAGTTCAACAAATGTTTGTTGAACTTATTATCTGAACATTTCCTAAGGGAACTACATGTACTTGTCAATGAATATTAGTATAGAAAGGAGTTGATATAGACTAACAGTTGTAAATAGTGATTAATCAAAATACAACTCAGTTCCAGGTTCTAAGCTCTTGGACAGTGATAGCTGGGTGACTGGTACTGGTATGATTATCTGTTATTTTCACAATATATTTTAGGTAACAATGCCTTCTGATTCAAAAAAGCGAAGAGATCTGAAAAAGAAAGAAAATGCCAAAAAAGGGAGAAAGCCTGTGACAAAAAATGACATAGCAGCTGAAAATGGGGATGCAGAAGGTGATGAGAGTGATGAAACGTCAACACCTGCAGTTAATGGTGATGCTGGTAAAAAGGCTGCAGTTAATGGTGTTGCTGGTAAAAAAGCTGCAGTTAATGGTGATGCTGGTAAATAAAAATATGAATTGTATTTTGCATGTTTAAATGGAGCTGAAAACGACAATACCCCATTGAGATACCGTAGTCAGGGTGGTTTGCAGGGTCTGCTAGTAGATTAATGAAGGCTTTTTTTAAGCCTGTTTAAAAAACGGGACATATTATGTTATTGGTCTCAATGGTCTGTCTGTTTGCTTTAGATGTCCGGATGATAACTATTAACTTTAGATAGTCTCAACCGAATGGAATATGAAATTTGTTATTTGGGTTTACTAGCACAAAATACAGGTCAAGATCAAATTTGGGTTCCGCCTGCCAATTTTCACCAGAGTTAACTTATGGCCATTTTTGTTGAATTTGTACTCAATTTCATTTCCGGATGATAACTTTAGTGAGTCTGAACTGAATGGAATGAAATTTTGTGTGAGTTTACTACCGGTAGCTCAAAGTACTGACAGGCCTGCATGTTTGAGGCGAACGACCGTTCAGTATGCCTGGAGGTTATCTAAAATGAAAATGCTGCAAACGAAAAACAGGTTGTGTCAAAGTTATATAAATGCAGGTCTCGCGATAACTACATGTAATTCTCACCTTAATTTTTGCTCAATCAAGTCCCAAAATGAGACATTCAAATTTATTACGGTAGTTCAATGAATTGCCCTTCTGTACTTAATAATACGAGTTGTAGTCAGGCCTCAGCCTAGGGGTCCAGAACAGGGAGACTTGAAGTCTCCCTCCAGGAAATTTAGGGAGACTTCAGGAAATTTAGGGAGACTTCAGGGTGGGGAGACTACCAAAAATTGACAATTTTCAAATATCGCTTTATTTTATAACATCTGACAATAAAAAATTTAAAAAGATAAAATAACAAATAAAACTAAAAAAATTTGACTTTATCTGAAATTAGCTTAATTAATTGTTATTACACATTTAAAAATTTTGGAAATGTTTTGTGTAGCTATCATTTAAGCAAGACAATTATCAAGTTACAGTAATAGTTACTTTTTTAACTAAATGAAAGTAGTATTAAAAACTATTATTTCCTAGACTGCAGCTTGGAATGGAAGATACGTTTGTACAGTCTGAATCGTGATGCATGTAACTTTTTAAGTTTAATTTGGTCACGGCTGTAATGTGGGTGTCCGCTAAAATAAACAATAAGGACTAACTAACAAAGGAGTTGCAAAAGCTTTTATTAATTAATGGCCTCCCTTAATTAATGCCAACATCACTGGTATAATCCGATTAAAGCAATAAACTTGACATTATTTTATTTACGGAAGTCGGTCTCTTCAAAAAGTCCGATGCGGTCTCTTCAAAAAGTCTGACGCGTTACCGAAACGAACTTCCGAAGCGCCTGGTACATACTCTGATAATGTCGTAATTGTTTTATATCTGAAAAGCGGGACGGCGGTCTTTTAAGTTAATTAAAACATTTATTTGTGACACTCACGATGGTCAGTAACAACACAGATGCGAACATCTCATCGTGTCTTCAGCGTGTCAAAACATTCGTGATTAACATTCATTACCGCAAAGGGAACAAAGGCGACGGAATAACAACACAAAACAATAGGTCATATTTAATTTTTTTTTTTTTAAACACTTGGGTCTTTGGCTCTGCATCGTCTGTTGGGATGGCCGCCACAATTCATCTATATACGGACATGTCCGGAAAAAAAACTAGAAAAAAGAAAAAGAAAAAAAAACCACATTCCCCCTAAAATTGAAGGCGACTTCGATTTCGCCTTAGAGCGACGATAGGGCGAAGTCAGCGACAGTAAGGCGACAATCTCGCCCGAGTCGCCTTGTGAGCTGAGGCCTGGTTGTAGTGATTATAACAGTTTGTGTAACTCTCCTGCTAACCTGTGGTATGAGTTACCTAAGCACAAACCAGGTGAACGAAAAATAGGTTACACGTAATTTTGCAAACCTGTAGATAGGTCAAGTTCGAATTTGGGTTCCACCCGCCAGTTTTCACCAGTTATTGCCCTTTGTTGGAATTACCATGAGCGTATTATGCCACACCCTAGCCATGCTCTTGTTTTGCATGTTACTCTTTCAGAATGTTCACTTATAAAGTATTCTTGCAATCCGATTTTGAGTGTTTGTGAAATCATTTTATAGGCTATTCCGTCAGTTCAGATAGGCATGAGATGGTCATTCTTGAGAGAAAAAAAGATTATGGTTTTCCAAGAACAATTGGATGATTTTGTCTTGTTTCAGGTTCGGTTGTATGTTTTGTAAATATTTTGGTGAATGATTTGGGAATTTACCAATCGTGCATAAAAGACTAGCGTTTACTTTGTATAAATCATAAAGTTTCATAATATTTTTATTTTTTTTTAAAGAGAGGTTCGGTGTGACTCCTGTATTTTTTATTACATGCAACTCAAAGTTTGTGTTTTTAAAGCAAAAAAGAGACTGGGAAAACAGGCAAGAGCTGTGACTTTAAAAATAGGTCTTCTAATGGACAGACATGTTTTAATCGACAAAATAATCAAATCAACAAAAAAGGATATGAAATGAGCTTGGTCAGTGAAGTAACTACCGGCTGTAACGATTCATCACAATACTTGGTCGATAGTAGCTTGTATCATGATACAATGCTCTCAATACAATTTATATTCTTATGTACATGTACAGTATCTAAAATATAGATAATTATGCAGATATTTGCAATCGTATTATTATTTGAAACAAAAAGGGCGCAGCTGGAAATGTATAGCAAAAACAATTTTTGAAAAAGATAGAAAACCGAGGATGTGTTTGGTGGCAAAAACTCAGTATTATTTTGTTCCCTGGAGTATTTGTTAAAAAATGCAACAGGAAGTTAGAAGTTATGTTTGATATTATTTGACCATATGAGTGCTCTCATGTGTCAAATAGAAGTGCAGGGTGGAATATACATATAAGGCCAAAGACAATTAAATGTCTGGTTTGGGTTTCAAGCCGAACAAAAATAGGGTCGGTAGGTAGGCTTGACATTTTATTTTGTTAATTGATTTTTTTATTTTGACATATTCTTATGACCTTTCATGTGCGTATTTTGCTCTGCAAGATTGAACAACTTTTGATTATTTTTTTATAAATTTTAATATTACACAATACTTTTACTTTGAAATCAACCTACATGTATTCTGAGATACTTAGATGTTTTTTGTGTTTTATGAAATTTTTTGAGAAAAAATAAAATAGATTTTCTTGAAAACCATTAACAGAAACTTTAGGATAGGGGGTTTAAAATAGGGTTTAATAATAGTGCAGGGCAGAATAGAAGTGTGTGCTGGAAACAAAACAAAGACTCCAGTATTATGAAAGTATTCTCAATTGACCTGCTTATAATTGATACATGCATGGAAAAATGTGGCTCTCGTTGTCTACATGCTCCATGTGTGCAACATCGTGCAGGGTAGATTTTTCTCATTAAATTAATAAAAGTACAGGTACAATGTACCTTTATTTGTTGCACAAGAGTAGTGCTTCAGGAATGATAGTAATGTTCTCCTGTTTCAGCTGTAAAAAAGATCACAAAAGAGTTAGACGAAATTGATATAGCCGCTCAATACAGAGCATGCACAGGCGTGTTAGCTTCACATCCAGACAGCAGAGACCTTCATTTACACAATCTATCAATCACATTTCATGGGGCGGAGCTTATAGTAGATACGAAGCTCGAGTTGAATGTGGGTCGACGTTACGGCCTGATTGGAACGAATGGTTGTGGTAAGTTGAATTTGTGTGCTGATGTTTCAACTTATATAAACAATAATGCTGTTCTTGGTGTGGATGACTCAATTGATTAATTATGAATTTTTTATTATTATTACTCAACAATAAGGGAAATTATGGAATTCTTGAAATGGGTCCTATTATTTTAATATTAATATTGGAATTCTTCATATTGGCAATTCAATTCAATATTATGAAATTCTTGATATTGTCAACTCAATTCAAGGCTATTAATGAAGTACATGATTCTATTGAAGTATCTATTAGAATAATTCTACAAGATATAGTAAACATTAGAGATGTGCGGTTATCCCAAAAACTTGGTTGGTTTCGGTTATGTCTATTAGGCCTAAAAAAAATTATACCGTGTTTCTGCTAACGGGACCTCTCCAGGGTAGGGTAGGTAGGTAGGGATTTAATTTTTTTTTTTTTTTTAAATTTTTTTTTTGTTCACACCCCGATCACAGGTTCCAAGCTGTATTTATGCTATTTGGACAACCCAGTGGTCATATACAGTCTTAAATTGTATTCCTAAATAAAGGGAAGGAACATTTTGACAAACATTGAGAGTGGATATATAGATAATTGGATAATGTATACAGCCTATAATACAGGGTATAGAATGGATGGATAACATTCACAATGTCGAATAATTTTATTCAGTATTAAAATATATGTATTAAGACATTTACATATAAAAGGCCCCCATTACAAATTGGCTTAATTTTACAATTTGTAGGTTTCATACAGTGAAAATTTCTGTTGAAGTAATAATATTCATGTATATAATCTTACAATTCAGCTATTTCTCAAATACATGTACACCCAAAATGCTTAGGCAGTTTCCGATCTTGTATCCTACATGGTAACAAGTCATACCCTGGATGGCAGCAGTGACTGTGCATTAGTTGTGGAGAGAATCTTCGCTTGTAAACAAAATATGATTAATTGGCCAATTGACATAATAGAACTAATTTATGTCAGGCCTTAACAACCATAATGTTTTGTGAGAATCAAAATGCAGCATTTCTACAGCGAATCGGCTTATTAAGAATCATGATTCTCTTTCTAGTCAGGTTTAGTCTAGTCGGGCTAAAACAGCTATTATATATATCCATTCAATTGAGTCGTTTGTGATGAAAATGTCGAAAACACTAAATAAAATTGGTTGCATTTCACAAAAGAAGTATTATTTTGATATAGTGTGTATGATTATTCCAATCATCAGGCAACACAACGTCAACTGTGCGGTGAATTATCTATATACGCACTTATAAGATACTACTTTTTAGACAATAGGCTTTTGCATGAATTGTAAGACAAATTACATACATATAGGTTATCACCACGTTGCGTGTTCCCGAGATAGGTATTCATGTCCTGCAACCAGAGAAGCTTGAATATGGATCTTGGAAGTGCACAACACATGGTGATAACATATATGTATTCAATTTGAATATTTCCTTGCTACAACTGGCTGCAACCCATCTTCTTGACAATTAGGACAAATGGGTGTCACAACCTTGTACATTTGCCTTAGAGACAATTTTATAGCCCCACCCAATTCCCCACAACGGACGCATCGATCAGCTTCTCCTATTCCAGAGGCATAATATTGTGATTCAATCGGCGAGGCACATTCCAGGGTTTCACGGGTAACTGCGACACCATACAATTGATGATCATCTGGGCAAAGTGGTGCCAGTTAGCTGACATTCCAAAAAATGCCATACGTGCCTGAAATGTTTTTTCCGACCCCCCCCCCCCCCTGCAAAAATCAGATTAAGAAGTCACCTTGCCACTGGAGATCGCAAACACAAGAGGTACATGGTGATCTTAAAACAACTGTGTTGAATATTATGAGCCATGAATGCTGCTATGTGATATTCTATATTCTAATATAGTAGTAGTTTGTAGTAGTAATTGTTATATTAAAATTAATAGTTCTAATATATGTGCATGTATGATCTTGATATAAGTGAGTATTTAGACCTGATATAAGTGAGTAGTTAGACCTGCCAAAAAAATTCCCACCCTCCCACAAATGCTCAATGTTATGCATCCATACTTGTGTTACACCTTTTACTGGCTAACAATCACTCATATTTAACGGCAGAATGTTGAGAAATTCTATGAAACATTCACTTAGTTTAAACATTATTTTATTTTGAACAAAATTAGAAACAATCACTTGTCATATATGTCCCAGCTCATTTAAGTTATATTAACCAACACCCCTTCACATATCAAAGTTAATAAAGGTCTATATAGGCTCAAACATGGACCAAAAGACATCGTTTTATGTTTGTTTAATGTTCCCTATTTTCGAGGTAGTCCGTAAATTCGCATTTTTGGAAGTTTGTTTCCAATTAACTCCGGTTTGATGGGTTTTGTGAACACGATTTTCACAGTTAATTAGGCTAATGACTCATTGAATTAAATTAATGACTGCAAGTAACAGAAAATACAAGATAATTTTGCATTTTGGAAAGACCAATGCAAAGAAATCACCGTGGTCCAGGAAAATAATAAAATTACGTTCGGCAAAAATTAGGGTCGGGGGTTTTGAACATGGGTCGGTCGGGTTAGCAGAAACACGGTATAATTTTTTTTAGGCCTTAACCAAACCTCCGTCATTACAAAAAACCCATGCTTTCGGTTATGGCAACTCACGTGTTCAAACATAAAAAACATGGCCGAAAAGCGATCAACCAACAGCGCTGTTTTTGGGCACCATTTCAGTTTAGGCATACTAATTAGTGCTGGGCGGTTTCCCGATTAATCGTCAATACCCGGTTAATATTTCAATATCGTCAGTAATATCGTCTAAACTAAAATAATCGTAATATCGTCGGCAATAGAGGGTGCCAGACCATCATAAGCGTATACAAACAAATAGTTTAACTCAAGCCTAAATCGAGTTATCTAAGTTTTAAATTCCAACTAAATCCCCGTGTCCTGACTTTTTCAATATTCAATAATCATAGTAAACAACGTTTAGGACGACTAACGAAATTAGGGGGATATGAAAACCCCGAATACGTCCCCCTTTCGCTCACAATATTACACAAACCCCTGCGACTTCCCTGCGTACTTTTTATTACAAGAGAATTCACCAAATGATTGAAGACTGATCGGGTGATAGATCAATATGAATGTCAGTTTTGCCACGCCGCTTCCTTCAGTACAATGATACACATGCACCGTCAATCAAAATAGTAAATGAGCGAAGATACCGCCCCTTCTCGTCTAGAAGAAACCACTCACGGCGATTGGTTAAAACCAATATTATAGAATTAGGGCTTCAAACCCACCCAAAATACATGGTGTCCTTGCTTGGCCGAATTCCAAAAGTTATGTACTACGTGTGTGTGTGGACTTCGCTAAAATTTGTCATCGGGAACAACATATGTATTTGCTCAACATAGTTGAATATACCGAGTTAGAAAAGGATACTATATAGTATAGAACACTTTTAGTTTTGGCATAGACTAGATAATGGTTTTATTAATTATCGGTATATACCAGAATTTGTCAAGTCACCGGAAAGAAATTGTCCGAATAGCGGAATTTAACCGGTGAATTTACTTTTCATTCCGAATATCGATCGAGCATGAGGTTGTCACTGGTTTAAAGGTTGTGTATGTTATTATTGACGTCAACTTGTCAAAATTAATGACAATGATGTGATTCTAGCGAACAGTGAGAAACCGCGTTTTAAAAAACCGCGATTATATCGTTAACCGTGGTTTTAATTTCCAAAAATCGCGGTTTTTATTTTCGTTAATATCGTCCAGCCCTAATACTAATATTTATTATTTTATTAATTATTTATTAATCATCAAACAGAACACTCGTCATTTTCCATTTCACAACCTCACACAGTTAAAAGAAGTCAGAAAGTCAACTTTGCCCCGATACAACAATCACAATTTATCTGTTTATAAGCTATTGAAGTCTCTCGGTGATTAGGTTACATATGGGAACTATTAAATTCATGTCAATTTATCTTTCTGCTGTCATTTTATGCACATAGTTATTTCAAAGTCTATTTTGCACTCGGAATGGGGCCGAATATCGGCCCATGGTGCTACCCAAGATTATCCCTGAATTCGTATCAACCTAATGCAGACAATTCATTGCAAAAATAGTACAAATAATGGAAAGGTATACAATTACCTATATATATTTTGTAAAATACCACATTCAAGTATCATTTTATGTTAAGTTTATTTGGCTGTATATCATAATACATACATGTGGTTAAATAAAACCAAAACCGAAAACTCGACTCTTCTATTAAAACCAAAACCGAACCGATCTGAAATTTTAAAACCGTACATCTCGAGTAAATATACATGTACTACAGTGACTCGTGTCTTTTTGAAAAGTATTTTTGCCAAGTGCTGTTGGCAGCTATCATTATACATGTATCATTATACATTGCCTAGTGAACTCTATTCTACAGGTAAAACATCTTTATTGGCTGCTCTCGATAAGAGGGAGGTGCCTATTCCTGATCATTTTGACATCTTCATGTTACGTCATGAGATGGCTCCGAGTGAAAAGACCGCCATGGAATGCGTGGTTGAGGTTGATGAGGAAAGATTTATATTGGAAGCAGAAGCCGAGAGGTTGGCATCACTTCCTGACTCAGGTATGTATTTATATATAGGTTAATAATATAATGGATAATACTGAAATACAGTGTTTTCGCTCATTGGAACACTATTCACTGAGAGAAAATCTCAGTCCATGCTACCTTCTGTGAATATCTATTATTAGTAATGCCACTATTATTAAAATCTTTTATTTTGATATGTCCAATCCCTACCTAATATAAAAAAAATTTGGGTAGGTAGATCGTAGTAATATATTTTTTTTTTACTTAATTTTCGACATGGGAGAATTTTTGCCCCGCGAGAAAATTGTCCGGGACCGATTTTCAAACTTGATCTGATTGAAGGACATCTCAATGTGCCATTCTGATCGATACTTGACCAATTCTATAAGAAGTTAGTTTTTGTTCATGAATATTGAAACAATGAACACTAATACTGAGCGAGTACATGTACCTGTACGTACCTCCACCCAGTCTCATATGCCATGATTGATGTTTGATAATTATTGTTATTTAATACTCAATTTATAAAAGTACCAGCTGGGGTTACCCGACATTTCTCTGGTAAAGAATGAGTAAATTATTAGTGCCCCTGCAAGTCATTTGAATTAGTTATTATTCACCTGAGGTAAATATCACCTATTGCATGACATTCTCCAGATAAAAAAAAGTTAGCTCTATATAAACATGCAGTTTGCCATACCCGACATCACTCTAAACGTAGTATTGAAGCAATACATCAGGGACAAATAATTTTACTTAGGCAAGCTGTAAATCCAAGGTTTCTGGGATATCTATATCTGTATATTCAGTGATGAAAGAGTTACACCATCTGATGTCCCCATGACACTCCCTGCGTCAATTGACCCCTGTGTACAAATATTTATTTTCAGCTTCAAGGGTCCAACCAAAAAAAAAAATTGAGCTTTATTAGAATAGATTATAGATTTCTTCATAGAAACTAATAATTTCGATAACACTATTTCACAGTCTATTTTGTGAAGTTTTGGAAGTGGGCAAACGAACAATGTTAATTGTGGCCTAAATCAGCCTATAATCTTTTCCTGGAAAGGATTAAATGGTTCACTAGTAGTATGCATAATTAGCATATGAATTTATCTTGTTTATCTTTTCATCTTGATTTTATTTCATGGAGATGCACAGATGGTGTATGCATTAGTCTGGATCTGGTAGGAGAATGCGTCTTGGGAAATTTGGTTTTGAGGAAAGGGACCAACTGCCCCTTTAAGTGGAAACCTAGGTTATTAATACATTGTACATAATTTAAACAGGCATGGCTTCTTTGAACCTCCAAATTGTGTATATCTATGTTACAATTTGCTGTGCAATCAGGCCTTAAAATATGCTGCTGGACATCTAGAGGGTATAGAATAAATAATGTTGTTTCAACAAGCTATCGTCACCAAATTCATCCTCTGGAAACCTAATTCTGCATGGCCTCATCTGCTGTGCGAGAACTAGATTTAAGTTCCCAGATGGTGGAACTACATGTATAAACGAGATCACCGGGTCGCCGCCGTATTGGGTTCATCTAGCTCCGTTCGGTGGTTTCAGAGATTCTTCTAGCCCTGGTTTTAGTGCTACTGGTCCAAGTTGTGGAGTAGCATTTCCTTATATGGAGATTTTGAATTATTCATGACTTCCATATATGGAATGCTACTCCAAACTTTGACCTGTAGCACTAAAACCATGGAACCGGACCTGGTGGATCCAATATGGCCATGAGTTAGTGACAGGGCGTATTTGGCACCTCGATTATACAATGTGTCACCTGCCTGTTTGGGGATATAGAGAAACTAAACTAAAAAAGAAACTAAAAACATGTTAATTTGATAATAAAGACACTTTCCATAGAAGATGACTCGGAACCAAAATGAGGTCCCCAAGTATGAATTTCGGGCCTTAAGATTGGATATCGCCGAATCAATTCTCGTAATGATTCTCGCAAAACTTTAAAATTTTCAGTGCTTTATAACTAACTTGATTCAGCATTTGATTCTCGCAAAATTAATGTATTTTGAGACCTGGAATTTAGTGATGCCAGCTGGGTGGGCAGGCTAGCCTCAATAAATTCACTCTCTGGGGGACCTCATTCAGCAAATGTCCTGCACCTTAATTTGAGGTCTGTGTGCAATCAGTACCATATGCAAAACTAACGAGCGAAAATATGGGCCTTTATAATTGTAAGCAAGTTTTTTTTTTTTTTTTAAACGGGACGCATTAAGTTATTTGTTTGTAAGTCCGTTTTCCCATCGGTTTGCTTTTTTTCGTTTGCAGATGATAACTTTAGTTAAAGTCTGAACTGAATGGAATTAAATTTGGTAAGTGTTTACTAGCCCAAAAAGCAGGCCAAGTTCAAATTTGGGTTCCTCTCGCCTATTTTCACTAGAATTATGGCCCTTATGGAATTTTTGCCACGCCTTAGTGATGATCTTGTTCTTTGTGAAGTGTTCATTTCTATAACATCTATAAGTATTTCTGAGATCATATAAAGCATGTGATATCAAATTGTATTTTTTGTCAGAATCTCATGATAAATTGATGGATATATACGAGCGACTAGATGAGATTGACGCAGACAAAGCTGAAATGAAAGCAAGCTACATCCTAAATGGTCTGGGATTCACAAAAGAAATGAAACACACGAAAGTCAAGAATTTCTCTGGAGGATGGAGAATGAGAATCGCTCTGGCCAGAGCATTATATCTGAGGCCGTCACTGCTGCTCCTCGATGAACCGACCAATCATCTCGATCTTGAGGCCTGTGTATGGCTAGAACAGGAACTGAAAGAGTAAGCACATTTATCATTAAACCTTTCTATACTAAATGGATTCTCCCATTAAATGATAAAAGTATACATTGGAATGGTCTATTATTCATTTGGAGGAATGCTCGGGTGATATAAGCAGAAGACAGATAATACAAGTAGACAAGGAGTCCTAGTTATTGAGGGAAATGTTCAGATATTATGTTCAACAAATGACAGGGACCAGCCAAGATGGCGATGTCGGTGAACAAGTCTCCCTATCACTTATTTCGCCCTAATTTTGCAGCCGGCAAGTTGCCCTGAAAATTTCTAAGTTGATTGACGAAAATTAGCAAATAAATTCCCCAAATATCCATGCTAATTTACTTGGCTTAGAACTGCCAACAGTGTCTGCACAGGGTTATATACTATCAGGGTGTTATATAAGACAATTAACATTTTTATTAGTCCAATCTGAAATCATATACGTGGGTTTGGGGGCGAATATCATTGGTCATAGTGCATTGGGTAAACCGTTAATTTTTGTGAATTTTGGTCGCAGTAGATTGAACAAATATCAACTGATGTTGTTGTTATTCCCTATATAAGATTGGTATAGGTAACCATTTATCAGGTTGTAGGGGGTCTGAAAATTAGAAAAATAAGTATCTGGAGAGCATAACAGCCAGTGTAGACTGTGTTTAAATAAATGTGACATTACAGGTTTGAACTTTTATTATTTTACAATACTGGAAAAGTTCACAGAAATGTTTAAAATTTGGATGCCTAACATGATCTTCGTATTCAGTGGAGGCCAACTCTGTGTTTGGTTATAGGAAAATAACCCAATTTCTCTGCCCTGAACTCTTGTCATCTGCGCTTGCACGACATTTATTTGAAATTTTATGTTAACTTTTTTTCTATTTCAAATTCTTGTATACGCTCAAAGTGATGTGAAACACTCAGGTAGGGTGATCACATAGACATTGAGAATAATCTTTCTCAAAGTAGTTATTTTTACAAATATTAATCCAAATTGACGATATACACCGTCATTCTTATATATTAATTAAATGCAATGACTCTCGTTAGCGAAATCATTTGTGTTAGATTATCGCCGATAGTTGCGTCCCGAATCGAGATGCAAATATTTACAATTGGGCGTAGTTCAGTTGATGTTTTCTATGGAGTGGTATGGTAGATTTCTTTCAAATTTTCGGTGATGTTAGTAGAATGCTACATTCCCGAAGTTGGCATAGCACCTGAGTACTAACTTATCAATTCAACGCACCCAAACAAGTCCATAATATGTCTTTAACCCTATCTTAATTTTAGATACAAGAGAATTCTGGTGATGGTATCTCACTCTCAGGATTTCCTTAATGGAGTGTGTACAAACATCATGCACATGACAAATGCGAAACTGAAGTATTATGGTGTAAGTATAATGCAGGAACCTACGCATCATACAATTTTGATTTTCTGTTCAGTCTCCTGATTTGGATCAAATCATTTTCAATTTTCTCATCATATTTTCAGTTTGATTCGCAGTATATGAACTTTAAAAATTCTCGTCTATTTATCATCTATCAAAGCTTGAAACTAAAAGGAAAATAATGAATAATAACCAAATCACAGGGCTCTAGTATAATGCTATAAAAACTTGTAAAAACAAATTGCATCATATTATGGTACAGTCAATTTCGCTTTATTGCATAGCGTCGGTGCATGGCCTTTCTCAATGCAATTAACCGAATATGCATAAAGCCGAAATCACCCCATCACCCCATTTGAGGTTCTTAGATTTTTAGTTTGTATCGTAGTACCACGAAATAGCGAAATCATTATGTCGCCGTCTATCAATTTCAAATTTCATCTCATACCTTGTTGTAAATTACTATTATGTCAATAAACTGATTCATTAACATCTTTATTTGTTGTTACATGTATAAAATGATTACATACCATCATTATCACACACAAAAAAACACATTTCGAAACGTGTTGTTTATAATTTCTCCCATCCCATAATTTCTATTCCCTATCTATTTATAGATAGATAAATACATTGTATGGGAGGCCAGACCTTGTTATTTCCATTACAGAATGGATTTGTATTGAGTACGCAATTGTGTTTAATACTTTATTTTAATTTAAACGAACATGATAAAAACAGCAAAAACAACAATTACTTGTTGCTGATTCCCTCGGTCACCTGCATGGGCATTATCGGAATGGTATATTCAGCGTCATCATCAGATTCTGTATCGGGAGCTGCGGGTCGGATAAAACCCGAGAATAAATCATAGTGAACCATTGTTACACAAATGAGTTGAAATCATTGAATAAACACGACACGCATGGTGTTGGGATGAGAAACAAAGACAGTGTTGTTTTAGCCTTTGTGTCTAACTTGGGGAAACAGTGATGTCAACCAGCTGTTCAGTTAATGATAAGCCATCCCGTTATTTCTATACTAAATATGTAAACATGTTTCTATTCATTAAATTATTGTCGGTAATTCCCATATCTATAGTAGTCTATAGTTTATATCAATGTACAGACTTATTCCGATTAGGAAAATATTAAACCCGGTGCTTTATTCGTGATCCGTTGTCCACATAGAGGATGTTACAATAGCGACTAATTGCATGTTTAACAAAAGCCAGTAAGTGTAATTAATTAACAGTACAAAATGTACTGACAAAAGACAGTTGTATTTCTGCTGGTTTGGAAAAGCACATGTTTGAATATTTAGAGTTATCGCTCCTAAACTGTTTATACCTTAAAACGTGAACAAAATGTAGTTTAAAAATATTAATGTCGATAACCTTTATTTTTGTTTCGAGTGTATAACGTTGACGTAGTTTGGAAAACATGGTTGTTGAATGACAAGTTTCCCCTTCTGTCCCATTATTATACCCACTGTGTGTTTACATAACCAGGAAGCCAGTTCTTTGTGTTTGGCCACATGTAGGAACATACCGACGTTGTCACTGAACACGAAATTTTTTTTTACAGTACGGTTGTTGGACAGGCGTGCTTTGCACGCGCAAGCGACTCATGTTTACCGCGTTTTCAGCTATACGCCATTAGAGATTGGGTTCTAAATGAGATTTTAAGATTCACTTTATTTCATTTTATTGAATATTCTCACTTGCCTACGAAGTATAATTTTCCGTTTTGAATAAAATATTATATTTCTCAAGTTCGTCAATCTTTTTTGCTGTCTACACGCTGATAGCAAATACTTACTTACCACCGCTGAAATGTTTCGAAACAGGAAATGTTTGAACAGAAGCATGTTAGAAGAAATAGAAAAGCACGTTAGTTTCGGTTTCGGTTTAGTAATTGGCTTCCTTGTTGGTGGAATTCCCGGGAAAATCTTCCTTTCACTTTGAATCCTCAGAATTGCAACTGGAACTTCAGGTTTTTACAAACGTTTACAAACTCAACAAACAACCAAATAAATATACAAATTTAAATAAATCATGCAATTCACAAATAAATATGGAAATATACAGGAAATGTGTGTCAACAGAAGCTTGTTAATGAGAAGAGATAGAAAACCACGTGTGTTATGAAATTGAAAATTGCCGTCTTCGCTATCGCGATGGTCATCTTCAACAACTTTGTATTAAGTTTTCCCATAAAATACGTTTTTCAAGGTAAATAGTTTTACAAATTGCTATAATTTCGGCACCATGAGGTGACTTTTTACCCCTTCTCATCAACATTTTTGGCGATTTTCGTATGCATAAAAACGGAATAGAGTCCGACCCTTATGCAAATAAACGATTAAAAAATAGTCTTTTTATGAGAAAATGGTTTGGTGCATGCATATTTTATGCAAATAGCCGAAATATGCATTTAAACGATATGCAATTAACTGGAATTGACTGTAATAACCTTGTGAATCATGATCAGGTTTGAAAATATGGTGCCTGACATTTGCAGAATGATGTCCCCAGAGGATGAAGTCGGTGATGCTAGCCAATTGCACCAAGTTGCGTCACTAAATTCACCCTCTGGGGACCTCATTTTGCAAATGTCGGCACCATGTTTTCAGCCCGGATCATGGTGTCTGAGGCAGACTGAAGATATGATGACATAAAAGGCCGAGTTTGAGTTGCTGAGATTCTCAGTCTGATTGAGTCTTGCTGCGATGCTTAGAAAACTCGAAGCGATACCTACTGATCTTCATTATTTTGATTCTTTATGATTTCCCAAATTTTTATTTAAATTCAGCGGATCCGTTTGGCAATGATGGTCATTGATGACGGTCATGAGAGCTATTTAGAGGTTGCATATTGACCAATTTGGGTTGGCCTCTTCCGATTATTCCAGTTTTCTGAATTTCAATATCTCGTTTTATCTATATAATTGTGATGTCACAAAATAATATTTTTAGTTTAAAATACGCCCTGCGGTCATTATAAAAATGTTTTGTTTGTCGTCATGCTACAGGTGACATGTTCTGTGTATGTGCTTTCATTTATTGTTATGAATACATTCAACTCATCTTTTTTATCTAACTAATTTCCAGGGAAACTATGATCAATATATGCAGACAAGAATGGAATTGGAGGAGAACCAAATGAAACGGTTTAAATGGGAACAAGACCAGATATCTCATATGAAGGTAATCACAACTATGAAACTAAACCAAAGGAATCAATGAAACCCAATGATAAATAGCCATTTATTGATAGATTCTGACATTTTTTGGTACTCTCAGACTCCTATGGCTAATAATGTCGGCATGATTATTAATTTTGTAGAAAATTCCAAAACAATCACTATTATTTGGCATTGAGACATAGAGGGAAATTGTCATCACTATTATTAATTTCAGACTAAATCCCCATCCCATGTGTATGTCTAGAGCCGTCAACATAAGTGAAACCAAGACATCGGTTCTATCATCTGTCTCTGGACTGCTTTTTACGTCATTTACGTTGAACAATGTTATGGAGAGACAGATGGCAGATTATGTCATTTGTGCTGATCTTTGTTCCAGCATATATCTATTATATATTTTGGAATTTCTGTCTGTATGTATGTATGTGTGTGTGTTATACTCGAAAACAGCTTGACCGATCTGACTCAAATTTGGTTTTGTGGGCCTACTTTCATCCCGGAAACAATATGGGTGGGTCCTATTTCATGTGTAACCGTGTCCTTGACCTCTCTCATATATGCTCATATAGGCATGTTTCTGCAATCATTTCAAACTCATAATTCCCCATCATACTCAATTTTGCAACATCCACAAACAAGTCCAGACACTGTATATTCTGCCCATATGGAGGCAATCACAAAGAAATCCCTAATTAGCCCAGGCGAAGTCAGGCACATCAGCAAGTCTCAAATAATTATGAATGACCAGGACTGTCAGCACCATATTATCAGCCCTGATCATGATGTCTGCTGAGACAGACTATGAAGATATGACAAAAAAGGCCGAGTTTGAGTTGCTGAGATTCTCAGTCTGATTGAGTCTTGCTGCGATGCTTAGAAAACTCGAAGCGATACCTACTGATCTTCATTATTTTGATTCTTTATGATTTCCCAAGTTTTTATTTAAATGTTTAGCATGTTCACAACAAGTCTGCTAATATATCACATATTGATATCTATTGAAGTTATATTTAAAATATAACTTATGTAGTGAAGTCTTATGGCTGATAATTTATCTGTCACTTAACATTGTAATGGAACCTCTAAAAATTTGTATTGATGTTCAACGTGTGTATTACACATTTCCAATAGATGTTTGAGCTATCGGCTTCAAGTTACCAAAATCTTGTTAATTCTTGATTTTTTTTAAATGTTGTTAAAATTTTATTTGTGTTATAAATCACTTGTGTCGCTAATTAGCTATCACCATCTGGTAACTTAAATCTGAATCTAGATCTCCCATAGCAGATGAGGCCATGCAGAATAAGGTCGGCAGATGACGAATTTAGTGATGCTAGCCCTCTGAAGGATATCGTGATTAAATTCGCCCTCTGGGGAAATGTCCAGCACCATATTCTCAGGCCTAAACATACCAGTAATAAAGTATCCTACCACACAGTCAGAATACTTCATTCCATATTTTCCCCCCAGATTCTCCACTTTAATTTCTCCTTTGGGTCTCTAGTGAGAGAAGTGATGAATCAAAAGGCCGAGTTTAGTATCTGAGCTCTCAGTGGGAACTGATCGAGCTTGATACGATGAACGAAAGCTGAAGCGAATTTTTATGTAAATCTGATCTCTCAATTTAGTGGAAATTCATGTTAAAGAAATTTGGCTCTGCTTGGAGAAAGTCCCATCGGTGCGTCATATATTCTTATTTATATTGTAACCTTCTTAGTATAAATATAAATTTGTCTGCATTTTCAGAATTATATAGCTAGGTTTGGTCACGGGTCAGCCAAGTTAGCTAGACAAGCCCAAAGTAAAGAGAAAACACTCAAGAGAATGGTCGATGGTGGCTTAACAGAAAAAGTTTCCATGGACAAGGTAAATAAAAGTTATTCACTCAATATATTGATTTAGTAATTTACTGTTCTAAGCAGATAAAGATTTGGTCATTTCAAGTCCAATAAAACCTTTTTCTTAAATTTTAAGATTATGTGGTTATTGATATTAAACAGGATCGAAAATTAATGATTAACTGCAAACTGCATAATAATTTTTGCGCATACACTACGAAGCAATTTACTTCAATTTATAAACCTGATTCGAAATGTATATAACTCATACAACCGGAGAATTGCACAAGCGACATTATTTTCTGTCAACATACCTAAACTGAAATTTACCGACACCTTATAGGAATATAATTGGGACTCACTGACTTAGAAGCCAATTCGATGTCGACATCGGCTCCCTGATTCAATATCGGATTTCGAATCTGCGGAAAGTGCTGATTTGCAAGGCCTTAGCTGAATTGCCACCTTAATGAATGGTGGAACCATTGTTAATGGAAAAAACGTGCAGTTTTGCGACACGATTTGTTCCAATTTGTCTTTGATCAAGTTAGTTTCCGCTTGCTAATCTGATGTTGACTTTGATTTTCAGACACTAGCCTTCTGTTTTCCGAGTTGCGGCACAATCCCTCCTCCAGTCATCATGGTTCAGCATGTCAGCTTCAAGTATTCAGACCAAAAGGTAAACCATCAGAGCTCAGTATTAAGGCCAGATAAACCCAATATTTAGTTTTTTTTTTTAAACCTTTCAGCCGTAAGCAATATAATGTGTAGTCACAGTCCCATGGAATATGGTAGATCCATATGTATTAAAAATGAGCCAAGCATTGAATAAAAACATGTTGTCCCTTGAACTCTGCAGTAAGATCTTTACCAACGTTGAGCTTAATAACCAACTTATATTTGATTTTGCTATTGGGATTGGGAAAAATTATAAATATTTACATTGACACTCTTAACAGGTAACTATAGAATAACCTTCTGGAGAAAATTTAAAAAAAAAAATTGAGGTAGGCAAGAAAATCTCAGCCAGGCAGGGTATTCGAAACAGAGGTTTTTTGTTTGTTTGGCCTAATTAAATATATAAATACAGTGTATCCCTATTCATCTAACAAGTCTCCATTGCAAAAGATGCATCAATGCCTTGTTTCTCACAAAATAAATCGCCATCTAACAAGTAACTGTTTTTATATAGCAATATATTTCATATAAATGCCAACCATTTTATTTGTTATAGGCCCACTTAATTTTCGAATGCCCAGATAACATAATTTTTCGGGGGACTATAGAAACGGGCTCCGTCCGTTCGTCAGTCGTGCCATCCATTCGTCCGTCACACTTTTGAGTACCTTCATGGTGTAATCATCTCCTCCTACATATTTCATCCCAGAGATTTGAAACTTCAGAATATTGTTGCCCATATATTGAAGATGTGCAACATGTATATAGTTGACAGAAAAATTATTTTTTTCACAGAGTTATTAACCCTTTTCGACTTAAAAAATTTCAACATTTTTTATAATTTTCTGTATGAGGGTACCTTCATGGTGTAATCAACTCCTCCTACAGTTTTGATCCCAGAGATTTTAAACTTCACAATATTGTTGCCCATATATTGAAGATGTGCAACATGTATATAGATGACGGAAAAATTATTTTTTCACAGATTTATTAACCCTTTTCGACTTAGAAAATTTCATAATTTTTTATAATTTTCTGTATGAGGGTATCTTCATGGTGTAATCAACTCCTCCTACAGTTTTGATCCTAGAAATTTGAAACTTCAGAATATTGTTGCCCATATCTTGAAGATGTACAACATGTATATAGATGACGGAAAAATTATTTTTTGACAAGTTATTATTAACCCTTTTCGACTTAGAAAATTTCAACATTTTTTATAATTTTCTGTATGAGGGTATCTTCATGGTGTAATCAACTCCTCCTACAGTTTTGATCGTAGATATTTTAAACTTCAGAGTATTGTTACCCACATATTGTAGATGTGCAACATAGATGACGAAGTTATTAACCCTTTTCAACTTTTAATTTCTTTAACAAAGCGGCATCGACTTGCCACGTTTTCGGGGGACACTGGTCTGCTGACCTTTTATTCCATATTATATACCATTTGGAAGAGGAACCAAAAAAATATATATTCCACTTGAATACGAAGCAGGTGTGGACTAGGACTGTCCACCAAGTGATAGAGATTCATTCTAAGACTCCCCCCCCCCCCCCTTGTCAATCCAGAATTCAAACTAAAAGATAGAGTAATTCCCCTTCCATTGAGTATAATAGACTTTATAGTACAGTCCGGATCAAAATTAAATACACGATACACCTTGGTACCTCGACAAAAACAACATGTTCCCAGTTTATTCGACCGAATCAGTTAATAATACAATGTTTTGGAGCTTCCTCTTTCAAATGGTAAATAACATGGAATATGTTGTATATAATATGATCTGGTGATTCGAAAATTAATTGGGCCTTTAAATAAAGTTTTATGATAATTAGATACCGAGGTTAGATCGAATTATACTCTTTGAAATTTCGATGTCTTATTGAGTAATATTGTATCCACAAAACTTTTTTTTCTACTTTTTTTCCACAAATCACTGGGTTTTAAATTAAGGGTAATTGTGATGGTCATCAGTCCTGATTCGGTATATTGCCCATACTTATGTGTCTTTGGTGAATATGGGACTAAATTAAATATTTCATAAATACCTGCCTCCTCACAAAAATAATTTTATATAAATAATATATAAAAATATATATATAAATTTGTCTCGCCCTCAACAATAACAAATGTCGTTACCGTACAAATGTGAGTTCAATGGGAAAACAATTTAGTTGGCATTATCTCTTTTTAATAAATTTCGGACTTCAGGCATCCACAGTTCTCAACTAGCGACATCTACTCAGCTATCATAATTTTGAGCTTATGTTAAACCTGTGCTTCTTTCTCTGTCGTCTTGACCCTAAAAAAAAAAAAAATATTTCTTTTGTCTGCCGCCCATAGCCTATCCATTTTACAGATGTATAATTAACCAGTTTGCTATATAATGTGAAAGCATATTATCTTTTTCTTTCATTTCCAGCCTCTTATATACAAGAATCTTGACTTTGGAATAGATTTAGATACCAGAGTTGCCTTGGTTGGTCCAAATGGTGCTGGGAAGTCCACTCTTCTCAAACTTATTGCTGGAGAAGTAAGTATCATATTATTTTAATTGCTCATTAACATGTGCAAATTTAATGATGAGTTCTCATTTTTTTTTGTAATTGTTTTTTATTTTTCTGGGTGATAACTTTAGATAGTCTCAACTGAATGAAATGAAATTGGTATGTGGGTTTACTATGCACAATACACTAGGTCAAGTTTGAATTTGGGTTTCGCCTGCCAATTTACACCAGAGTCATGGCCCTTTTTAGCTGAACTTTACTTTGTAAAGTTTGAGCTATTGCCATGGTTTGGTATCCGTCGTCCGTGTGTGTGTGCGCATGTGTGATTCGTCAATAATTTCCTTTAGCATGGGCTACAGGTCGTACCTTTGGTCGGATCATTATAAAATTTGTTATAGCTCTTGACATTGACATGTAGATGTGAACAAGTCATTTTGGGGTCATTCGAAAAAAAAACATGGCTGCCAGTGGCCATCTTGGATTTCAAAATTCAATCCATTAGCACGGGCTACAGGTCCTACTGTTCGTCTGATCATCATGCAATTTGTCATGGATGTTAATATTGACATGTAGATGGGGACGAGTAATTTTGGGTTCGATCGGCCATAAAACATGGCCACCGGCAGCCATCTTGGATTTTACTCTTTGTATGACTAAATCGTTTGACACGGGCTACAGGTCGTACCTTTGGTCGGATCATAATGAAATTTGTCATGGATGTTAACAATGATATGTAGATGTGAACGAGTCATTTTGGGGTCATTCGGCCATAAACGATGGCCGCCTGCAGCCATCTTGGATTTTACTCTGCATGACTAATTCCTTTGGCACTGACTACAGGTCGTACCTTTGGTCGGATCATTATGAAATTTGACATGGGCATTGACATTTAGATGGAAACGAGTCATTTTGGGGTCATTCGGCAAAAATAACATGGCTGCCAGAGGCCATCTTGGATTTCAAAATTCAATCCATTAGTACAGGCTACAGGCCGTACTGTTTGTCTGATCATCATGAAATTTGTCATTTATGTTAATATTGACATGTAGATGGGAACGAGTCAATTTGGGGTCATTCGGCCAAAAACATGGCTGCCAGCAGCCATCTTGGATTTTACTCTTTGCATGACTAAATCCTTTGGCACGGACTACAGGTCGTGCCTTGGGTATGATCATCGTGAAATTTGTCATGGATGTTAATATTGACATATAGATTGGAACAAGTCATTTTGGGGTCATGGCACCGGCAGCCATCTTGGATTATACTCTTTGCATGACTAAATCCTTTGGCACGGGCTACAGGTCATACCTTTGGTCGGATCATCATGAAATTTGTCATGGCTGTTAACATTGACATGTAACGAGAACGAGCCATTTTGGGTTCATTTGGACATAAAATATGTCCGCTGGCAGCCATCTTAGATTTAACCCTTTGCATGACTAAATCCTTTGGCACACCCTACAGTCCACTCAAATTTGTTTGAATTTCATTCGAAAACATAGCTGCCAGCAACCATCTTGGAATATACTTGATATATATCTCTTCATTTTGATAATCTAGTATTATTTAGATATTTCAACTTTCCGTATTCCTAATCACTCCATTGACTGTAACACATGAAATTATTCCCTTTCCTAGTTGAGCTACAGTGTCATTGACACTTTCATTTTTATTTTGCCACGCCCTGGCATTGCTCATTGTTTCAGCTGTAATTTCATATGCGAGACCATATGCTATTATCGAGTTTTTACTGCTTATATTGGCAACCATATTTCTCTTCTATCTTAAAATAACTTGGGAAAACTGACATTGCCTGAGACCACATATGTAGCAAATTTTCTTGAAAAGTCCGATATCCTCAGTTTCCATTCCCGAAATTCTGTTATTGTGTATAAATTTATAAGAGAGAACATGCTCAAAGTTTAAATGTTTTTAAATGATAGTCTTGTTGCCTGCTAATACATTAATAAAATTATTATTTGATTAATTTTTCAGCTAGTTCCAACTGATGGCTTGATCAGAAGACACTCGCATTTGAGATTTGGTCGTTACCATCAGGTCTGTATTTCTTATTTACAAGAAAGTTTTTGTCCCCAGACGTTTCCGTCGGAGGACTATAGAAATGACCCTCGTGCGTCCGTCAGTCCGTGCGTCCGAGATTGGGTACCTTCATGGTGTAATCAACTCCTCCTACAGTTTTAAACGTAGAGATTTGAAACTCTGGGATATTGTTCCTAACATGTTGGTGATTTGCAACATCTATATAGCTAATCAAAAATATAATTTTTTCCATATATTTCAGGGGGTTTTCGACTTAGAAAATTTGGAACATTTTTGCCTTTTGGATGAGATTGGGTACCTTCATGGTGTAATCAACTCCTCCTACAGTTTTAAATGTAGAGATTTGAAACTCTGGGACATTGTTCCTAACATGTTGGTGATTTGCAACATATATATAGCTAATAAAAAAATATCATTTTTTCCATATTTTCGGGGGGTTTTTGACTTAGAAAATTTGGAACATTTTTGCCTTTTGGATGAGATTGGGTACCTTCAAGGTGTAATCAACTCCTCCTACAGTTTTAAATGTAGAGATTTTAAACTCTGGGATATTGTTCCCAACATGTTGGTGATTTGCAACATCTATATAGCTAATAAAAAATATAATTTTTTCCATATTTTTGGGGGTTTTTCGACTTAGAAAATTTGGAACATTTTTGCCCTTTCACTCAAATCCAATCATGAAGTTTACCACTCGAGTCGGGGGACATGTGGTCTGCGACCTTTTATTCAGTCTAAATATAAATTCCATGCTTATAGATGATGGAAACGTTTGTTCAACTCACAAATATGGATACTTCAAGGAGTGGAGAGTTGACTATTTTACTGCTTCAGAACTATGGATGGGGAAATGCAATTAGAATACTTAAATGGTTTATTGTACTTATTTGACGTTCAAATTATGCCATACAATAATAACACCAAATGAAAACATTTGGCTGCGATGTGAATACTTGATTGCTATCACAGTGTGCTGGAATCTTTCCATGCTTCTGACTGGTCAGTAGACCTGATGTAAGACATTAGTTCAATTACGGAAACGGGGAGCATTCACTCCAATTTCGGAATATACATGTTTATGTAAAGCTTATTTTTTTAGCCGCGTGTCATGAACAAATAAATAGGTCATGATTGCTGATATTTTGCATGCACTTATTCTACGTACCAAACAAATTGATATATCGGACAAATAATATTAATGAAATGAAATGAAACATGTTAATGAAATAGCTATTTTAATTCTGCATTTCCTTTAAGTTAATAAGACAAAATGAAGTCAATAATTTCTGTTTTATCCACTGCTAATTATATACTTGGCCAAAGTTTTCTGGTTCACCACAGGTTGACATTTTGTCATTGCACAGTTGAACATAAATTCAACCTGCAAAAGTGGGGCATTTTTCATCTCACAACTTATTTACCTTCTGACCTGGATAGTGATGAGAAATGTATTTAGTGTTCCAGCTAAGATTAATACCCACTCTTAACGCATTTAACCCTTTCTGTACTAAATACTCATTGATGATTCGTTATCCCTTAGGAAATGTTCAGATAATAAGTTCAACAAACGACTGTAGGTCATTTGTGGACGTATTATCTAAACGTTTGCCAGCAATGGATCAGAATGGATATGAATTTGGTGCACTTGTATTATCGTTTTGTCTGGCTGTCATCATAATATCATTGACATCTTTCAAAAAGAATAATAGACCATTCCAATGTATATTTTTTTATATGCCTTTTTAAAAACAGTACAATTATTTATTGGTCTGTCTGTCCTGTCCGTCCTTTTGCTTTCCGGATGATAACTTTAGATAGTCTCAATTGAATGGATGCAATTTGGTGGGTTTACTATCATAAAATAGTTGAAAATACAGATTAATTTCAAATTATTATTCCGCCTGCCAATTTTCACCAGAGATATGGCCCTTTGTTGGAATTGCCACACCCTAGTGATGCACTTGTTAGCTGGGTGGGATATTCCATTCAGTTTAGAAAGGTTTAAGGCAAGAATATGCACATGTCCTTTTACTATTTGTATTTTCTGCAAAAGCAGAGAGGTTTGAATAGTTAAAAATATGTATCATATATATGTCAGTACTACTTCCCAATCCATATGATCAATTGCTTATCACAGACTTAATTAATTTGTTCTTTTTCACAGCACTCGCAAGAAATACTTGATCTTAATATGTCTGCCCTCGACTGGATGATGCAAAAATTTCCACAGGTTAAAGAAAGGGAAGAAATGAGAAAGATTATTGGTCGATATGGCCTCACTGGTCAACAACAAGTAGGTTATTGCATGGAACTTTTACATTTTACTCTATTTCTATATAAAAATGCCAGTCGTTTATTTGGTTAACTTGCATGGGTGCTTTTACATTGCAACTGCCTATCTACTGATGTGATTGTCTGTCCTTATAGTCAGGTGCATGACAGATCTGCCGAGTATTATACCACACAGAGAACAGAATTAGCATATTTATTATATGGCTAGTTTCTGAAATCCAGTGTAGGAGTGTCGCTCACTATCACCCCTGGTCAAGTGGTCCTGTTGATTTGCTATGATGCTGGTATGCCAAACTGATGCTGTTAAGAAAATTTACTGTTATTGTTCTCTAATGTTGTCATTTTCAAGGTGTTTGGCTAATCTGAACAAATCGAAGGAAAGACGTTATGTGTATAATACATTTAAAAACATATGTTATAAGATATTTTATCATTGGGTTTGCTGGTTATTGCAAAGTGATCATAATCCATAATGGCTATTCCTGTCATTTTGCAAGGAGCATTGCAGCTATTTTTGAAAACATTTAAAGTATATTGGTTGTTGAATGTTTCATTCAGATAATGAATGGTTTTTGTTCAATTTGTGCAGATTGGCAAAAAACTGCAAATATAAAAACAAAACAAAATAATGATAAATATTCTTAACAGCATCATTTTAACCTACCATCATCATAGCAATTCAATAGGACCCACCAACATCATAACAATTCAGCAAGACCACTCTGCCAGGAGTGACAATAATTTCAATGAAATTGTCCTTTCAAATTACTAAATTTTCCCATGCATAGTGCAACTCGGCAAATTTTATATTACTAAATACATGTGATATCTGCTTAATTGGGTGTGATAACATTACCCATCGCAATCTATGAGACATTATCTTCAAGTTTTTATCAGTCAACCATATTTATTATTAATTACTTGTTCACATCTTGTTTTTATAACTGCCATTAAATACTGTAATTCTCGCAAAAGTTTACTAGACCAGGCATAATTGGAAACAATTTGTTACCTCTTCTTAGGAATGCCCGTCGCTTCTAGAAATGGGATCAGATTGAGAATTCTAAATTTGATAGATTGTCGTCTGCCTATAGACACTGAGTTTATGTGGGATAACTTTTGACTATCCACTCGTATGTGTCATGTATTCTTGCCTAAACAAATGAAACATTCTTTATATGTCCACCCCAAATTTTCAGAGGTCTGTTATAATAAAAATGTCCATCTTGATATCTGGTCGTTTATTGAACCTTATTTTTCAACATCTAAGGGAACTACTCGTCAATGAGTATTTTAGTAAAGAAAGGGTTAATCACTTAAATTATTTTTTGCAGGTCTGCCCTATAAAGAACTTGTCAGATGGACAGAGATGCCGAGTTATCTTTGCTTGGCTCGCCTGGCAGACCCCTCATTTGCTGATGTTGGATGAACCTACCAATCATCTTGATATTGAGACTATTGACTCTCTAGCTGACGCCATTAATGACTTCGATGGTGGGGTTCTTTTAGTCAGTCACGACTTCAGATTGATATCACAGGTGAGACTACAGCCAGTTATTAAAAAATGCGTCTTTTATAACTGCATGAACTTAATCAAAATAAGACTGTTCTCGTTAAGTATTTCAAAATCCTCTACCTGTTAATACATTTTAATTGCCAAATATACCAGGGGGGTTATACAGATGATCCCACTTATTAACATAACGGATAAAAACATATCCCGTTTATAACCATATAATGTTCCTGCACCAAACCATTTACACTGTATTATATGTTAATTTCTACCCTCTAATAACATAAGATTTTGATAGACCACCGGTTATAAACGTAGAAATATGCAATAACATGTTAACCACGCGAGTGAAACTATGCACACATGCCAGTTAATCGAGAGGCCATTACAGTTAATTATGTAATTCAATCAATGCAAAGACCGCAAACAAAGAGTAACAAGCTGTGAACGACCCCATGTGCGCTTAAGATACTGATAGGCCTGTCAGCTAATTGGTTTTTATCACTTACAATCCCGCATGTGTGTTCTTTTTAATCCATTTACAATGGGACTTTAATGTACTTTGACAGGGCTTCGAATTCTGTGTCCAAAACGTTCCAATGTCGCGACATTGCATCACCGCGATCACGCTCAAAATAAGAACCTAATTTGTATGAATAGGAAACGGATGAGTATGTTTACTTAAACCCGGTAACATAGTCCCACGCTGTCTGATTCATATCATATAAAACTCAAGCCATACTTTCTCTCATCATAACCATCCAAAATGTCTAAACGTAAACGTAACGATTTGTCACTCTGAGTTAAATACGAAAAATGAAAGTAAAGCTTGTTTAATTTTGTGGAATTCCCAGCGGGAAATCCCCTATTCACTCCAATGTCTACGGATAGAGTTACTCCTCCTGACTTGTAACCGGATGTCGAATTTAGTGAAAATGGAAACCGACTCGCGGTGCTTAAATTCACTTGTTTCGGGTTCTTTTTCATGCATAATACATGCATCAAGATTGATTCGCCAATCATTCATCAAAGTTATATTGTGTCAAGTTTATTTTGGTGACATAAAAAGAAGAATAGTAGAAAAATAAATAAAACAACTGCCATATTCAATGATTGATGATGGCGACGGAAAACGTGGTCAAATGTCCATACAAAGTACACACAAAATGGGCCAAATATCGGAATCCCGCACATAAACATACACGCTTATTAACATAAATTCCGAGGCTATGTGATAAAGCGGGATTAACTGTATAAGAATTCACATTTAAAACAACTAGTACATCTGTACTACACCATGTGTTGACGGCTATGCATTTGTTCTGTGAACTTGAGAAATAAAAAATCAACCACTACATCCCCATTTGGTCAGATTTTTGGCTGGTTTTAGGATATAGTTTGGCATTTCTGTTTGCAATAAATCGGAAGACTATGCGATCTCTATTCAAATAAAGTGTTTTAATGAAACAGCCTTTTTACGAGAAAATGGTGTGTTTAAAGAAACAGCCTTTTTACGAGAAAATGGTGTGTTGCAGACTATTTTTATGCAAATATCCGAAATATGCATTTAAGCGATATGACTGTAATACTGGTGTAAATTATAATCTGAGGTTCATGTTAGATAAGTGTGGTCAAATTAACCCTTTCATGACTGGAGCTTCCTGAAATTTTGCAAAAACCCTGTGCTAATGTATTCTCTTATATGTATGAGTCTCCCATAGGGAGCCTCGTGAGTCTCCTATAGGGAGCCTTGTGAGTCTCCCATAGGGAGCCTCGCATATATAAGAGAATACATTGACCTAACAATGTTTACATTGACCTACACGCTAGTGAATTCTCTTATATATGCGAGTCTCCCATAATGCGAGGCTCCCTATGGGAGACTCGCATATATAAGAGAATCCACTGGCACAGGATCAATAATGCTGCACCAGCGCAGCTCCCGCCAAGAAAGGGTTAAGAAATATGCAATTAAATGAAATTGACTAATACTGGTGTAAGTTATAATCTGAGGTTCGTGTTAGGAAGGGTGGTCAAACTAAATCCATGGAACAACCCTTGTGATATATCAGCTTTATTATAATGATATAATCATCTTATAATTTATGCATATCTCACCCTTTTCAGGTTGCTGAAGAAATCTGGATTTGTGAGAATCAGACAGTAACGAAGTTTGATGGAGATATATTTGAATACAAAAGGAGGCTGACCAAACGAGTAGAAAAGGATAACATCAGCTTGTTACGTTGATAATAACTATGTTTAGGAAATTATACTTGTTTTATATTTATTGTCATTTTATGATTGATATTGTTTTGACATCTAAGTTTGAGTGGCATGCTCTCTTTATTCTGAGATGACGACATCTATAAAATAAAATTCCTTACAAATTCAATTAGTGTTAGATGTTCTAGGCCATTAAAATAAAATAACAAGTGGATCGCAATTTTGAGATGAGGGAGGGGGGGGGCTATTTTTTTCTCAAAATCTGGAAAACATAATCCAGACACGAAAATCATTTTCATTGTTCAAATCCAATATTTCTAAAAAGTTTATTTTTATTTTTTAGTTTAGTTTCTTCATATCCCCAAATTGGCTGACGACACAATGCATAATCACTATCTGTGAACTTTAATCTGTGTCTCCCATATCAGATGAGGCCATGCAGAACGAGGTTATCAGTGGATGAATTTGGTGATGCTAGCCCACTGTGTGGGGTAGTTTCACTTAATTCACCCTCTGGAGACCTCATTCTGTAAATGTCCAGCGCCATATTTTGAGGCCTGTTCCCATGAGTTCATCGTCGGGTATGTCCAGCTAATTAAGAACTTTCTGTTATCAAAGTCAAACATAATAAACAGAATTCTTTTCTACTGGAGCATGCCATTTCAGCTTTCACTTTGATTCTGATGAATGTCAATCGGGATGTCATTCTTATTTGAATTGTCAGTAAGTACAGTAATGCCCTAAGTAATCGACCCCTTAACCACAGCAGAATTATGGGTAACTTTTCAGGATTTAGTCGGAAATATGGCTTGTTGCCATTCATTGGAAAGTTCATCGATTAAATCCTGAAAAGTTACCTATAATTCTGCTGTGGTTCAGGAGTCGATTACTTAGGGCATTACTGTAGTCAATTGGGCACAAAATTAGCGACAATTGTCCATTTTCGACTAAAATGGATTACTTATAACTGTATATGTTATTAATCATCACATTGGGATATATAATGACTGGACTACAAATGATGTGTCCTGGTACTGAACTGTCAGTTCTCACATAGTATCATTGACTGAAATTGTATTCTTTCATATCATTATTTGTACAGATCATTGGCATAACTTAAACACCCACTTAATGTTTGGATCCCCAGATACAGTAATGCCCTAAATAATTGACTCCTTAACCACAGCAGAATTATGGGTAATTTTTAGTCGGAAATATGGCTTGTTGCCATTCATTGGAAGCTCTTAGTGAGATCCTGAAAAATTACCCATAATTCTGCTGTGGTTAAGGAGTCGATTATTTAGGGCATTACTGTTACATTATATACAACACCTTTTTGTTGAGGTACCAACATTTGTTATGAGTGGTTCTGTACTTAATTTTGATCTGGACTGCATGTTCTGCCAGTCTATTATTCTCGATGCAAGGGAATAACTCTGTCTCCTAGTTTTTAAATTTGAAGCATTTTGGGGAAGTCTTGGGGTAAATCAGAATCTCTATCACTTCTGGGACACTCCTAGGCCACAGTTGTTCCGTATCCTGGTGGAAGATATATATATTTTCGTTTTATTTCTTGCTAACAATAGTCAGTAACACTGATTCTGTATAGAAATAATCCAGGACTCAAACATTAAGTGGGCCTTGAAGTTTATTATTTAACTATTATTTATTTTGAACTCTGATAATAATGACAGCCCTAAATATCAATTGATGTGTCAAAATAAGATGTTTTATCAACCAGAACAACTGGCCAAGATTGCCAAGCCTAAAATGTGAAACATTTCTATATTATGACCAGCATTTTTACACAGGAGTGTTTTATTATTTTGATCTGGGAATTACAAGTTTGACCAAAAGATAATAGCTCCATAGATATTATTTTACTAGGCTGTAATAGCAGAAGGGTATTATTTTACTATGCTGTAATAGCAGAAGGGTATTGTTTGAAAAAAGAAAACGTCTAGTCATTTGGAGCAGAACATTTTGAGAGGTTTAACTTGATCAAACCTTTTGGCATTTTTGTCACCATATTAACGTAAGTAGAAAGCCATTTTCCACAAGTCTTTCTTGATGTAATGTGATTCCAAAACGCTTCCCCATCTGTACATATGTCATCACGTGAAATATAGTTTGGTCAACTTTGGTGTATGTGCTTTATTGTCCTACATTTGCTACAGTGTTGCTGTATTGTTATTATACGAGTATTTCCACTTCTGCAGTTCTCTATACTCACAGCGGTGGCACGCTATGCTGTAGCCAGCCGTCTTCAAAAATATCCTGAATTTACTTTTTTGAACATGTATGTATTTATCGTGGAAAATTTTTGAGCAATGATGTAAGAAGCCGGAGTTTTCTAAAGGCAATGATGTGTCAATGTGAAAGTATCGGCATTACCAAAACATGTCATGGATAAACGACAAGGTCTAACCAGCAAATAATTAGTGCACTCTCATTAGAACTATTCAAGGCACTCCAGCCTAATTTATATGCTTCACAAAACATGAAGCAAGCTTAAAGGTACTCAATCCGATTTGATGGTCCCCCATATCATCAGATTCCAACAATATTTAAAAAAAATGCCCCATTAGTTATCAGAATCTATTAATTACCCAAAAATAATGCTATCCACCGTCAACTACAGTATAAAATTGTCCAAAACGTGTTATTTATCAACATTTTGTTCAACAAAATATGGCCGGATTGTCAATATATCCAACGCCAAATTCACTTTATTTTAGAGTTATCCATCTTCATCCGCAATTTCGTCCGAGACAGTCGGTTTGTCAACTTTTTACTACACATCTCGAGAAATAACAGATATCAAAAATTTATATCTGATCACTCTGATCTTTGATGGGTGGGTTCCTCGACTCAAATCAAATATATTTACCCCAGGGGCCAAAGAAATAGTAATTTGGGAGTGTTAAATCGGATTGTGCATCTTTAAGTATTCAAAATCTTTTTTGATTCAGACTCTATTTGCTTGATTGCTTTTGATTCCCGTCTCCTAACCGTGTTATCTTGGTATATTGTGTCCCATTGATTCATTAGTTATGTCAGAGGTAAGGTTGCCGCGTCGACCAATGCCATCTTGATAGTAATTTGTACCTCACCAATAACAGATTGAAAAATCTAGTATGCTGCTTGTGAGAATAAAATTGGAAGTCTACTCCTTGTTGAGATTATTTTAATAGGGACCAGCCTAGAGGCTTTCGAATTGGGAGAAGTCACTTCTCCCTGTTTGGTTATTAGGGAGAAGTGGACTGTAATCAGGGAGAAGTAACAATGGTTGAAGTTCAATTTACACCCCCCCCCCCCCCCCCCAACATCACCATTCTATGATCCAATAAGTATCATGCAAGACAAGAGCCAATTTATTCAACCATTATAGTGAGTGGCATCACCATTATGATCAGTAAATATACTTGAAATATGTTAAAGGTACGGTTGGCCTTGGCGGTGGGTATCCTGTAAAAAATATTTCCACCCGTCAAAAACCGCCACAAACAGAAAGAACATCAAAATGTAGACAGACTTTGTCCTATACAAATAAGAAATATCGCATAAACATTATGGTATTGTCATTTGTTTGACCATTGTTATGTAAACAAAAGCATAAAAAGTTACTTTTCTGGTGTTTGTTTATATTATGATGGTAAACATAAAGAGCGTTCTTTGTTGGTGAATTCCTGATATGGAACAAATAAAGAGCGTTTATACCATTTTTGTGTGATTCGCCAGTAGCATTGTGCTGTCTTCTGTAACACAATCAGGCTCTTGCTTAGGTAAAAAATATAGTAGGTCTTTATGATAACATGCTGTTTACGCGATAGTCATGGTATATATGAACGAAACTGTTTGCATTTTAATGTTTTTCTGTTTACGGTGATTGGAACAAATATGAATATTTTCGACAACTAAGGCCTCACATGCCTTTAATTGGACATATGCATACTGGTATATGGGTGAGAAGTCACTTCTCCCAAAGAAGTGCTCCCCCCACAAGTTGCCTTCTATGCTTGTCCCTGTATTGTTATAATATGTTTTCAGGGTCCATGACCCCAGTAGCATCAGATACAATTTTACTTAAATCTATGTTCACATCACTACTTGGTTTTGTTCAGCTTAAATCTGTGACATATAAACTGGCGTTAGTTATAACACCAAACAAGGTTTATTGTGTTTCCCTCAAAATCATTGAAATATTATAACAAACTTAATTCTCTATTCAACAAAATAGTCTCTTCCATGTTTCACATTTCGACACAATTTTATTGCTTTATACAGTAGAGTAAAATTAAGAAGGGAGAGAGTAAACAGACTGTAACCATGTATATATCCTTATTCCTTCCATATTTGGAGCATCTTAAAATTTAGCAAAAACCCTGTGTAAATGCATTCTCTTATATATGCGAATCTCCCATGGGGAGCCTCGCATATATAAGAGAATACATTGACCTAACAATATTTATCTTGTCATTGTAAGCCAGTGCATTATCTTATATATGTGAGGCTGACTATGGGAGATTCGCATAGAATGCAGTGTTTTTATTGCTTTATAGAGAAGAAAAAAATGAAGAAGGGAGAGAGGAAATGGCTTGAAGCCCTGTATACATCTTTAGCCCTTCCATGACTGGAGCATCCTGAAATGTTTGTTTAGGAACAAACATCAAAGCTAGGATGCCTTCAGACCGAGTTTACTGTAATTTGTGTATATTTTATAAAGTGGTGCCGGGAAGAGATAGATCATCTTTGATTACAATTGCCATAGGCTGAACGCTACAACATTCATGTTTTATTTTTACTAAATAATACTCCACAGTGTTGTTTACGTGATTAATTACCCCTCAAATGTGTTGAATTCTACTGAGCTGTTTCCCTCATGTATTTTTGAATATCGAAATTCTGGTGCGTTTGTTTATTTGATCAAATACATTTTTAATTTACAGTATTGTATGATATATGTTTAACTTGGACAATGTCTTGCTCACACACAAGAAATTCATAGAATGTATAGCATGGGACAATATCTATTCCACTTGCTATGCTCTGCCCCGGTTAGCGACCATATTTGGGTTGTATCGGCATTTGGTTGTGATTGTCACACAGCAAGCGAAACTATTTACGCCCGCGATTGGTCCTAATCCTATATTTTTGACAGGTGCTTTCTCGCTTGTTCACAGTTCAGCTGAGCTAAACTCGAAAAGCGTGTGTCAAAACTATAGCTCTTTACGTGATGGTCAAATTACAATGCCGATATGACCTGAATACTATAGCCGGGACATAGTATAGCATGTGTAAACAGTACCTAAGTTCTTTTTGAGGTGTTTAGATAGCAGGGTTGGTCAGTGTGTAAATGCATGTCCCAGTCTTGAAATCATTTACATGCTCTATTTTGTTCTGTTTTAATTATACATTATTTTGAAAATAAAACTTTATTGCGCTCCAAATTTTCTTCTGTTGGTCCACGGGAGAATTACTTCAAGGACATTTTTGGGAACATGTTGTCGGTTGTCACACGATTCGAGACTTTTATCAATGTGATCTAAATTTGATTTATATTTTAAATAAGGCCATATCGACCATACTTTGGGGAAAAGTTAACATTCTTCACTCATGCTGGCCCCTGTTTTTCGAAGAAAGCTTGTAATAACTCATATTTTGTTTCCTGTCAAATTGACAGGCACCAACTGGTTTGTGATGATCATTCATAATTTTGTGCCAGTCATATAAATGTTCACAAAGTATTTGATATTAGCTACAGGTCACTTTTATAGGTATTTAATAAACCACTTAGTTGCGTAAAACTTTGCAAAAAATAGTTGATTTTTCTCAATTTTGTTTGATACCACCTAACATGTAACTACGCCCCCGCGGTAGTGGGCATTTCGTCAAAAACGATTAACTTTGTCTCGTGAATAAAGCATGCAATGTTTGTGCTGTAACAATATGCTTGGTGGCAGAGGCGAGACCAACTTGTACAACTTCCACAACTTCCAACCCGTACAACTTCCAACCCTTAACGATCTATAAATAGAATCGACATATACCACATGCACAACCTATAATGATCTATAGATAGAATCATCAGATACAAGTTGGAACATGCATGGCCGACCACCCACTCAAAAAGATTGCCCTGGGCAGGTCAGTCAATACTGTGGACAGCCTGATGTCCCATAACAATCTATAGATGGAATCCGAAGATACAACATGTGTGGCTGACCGCTTGAAAAAACTGCCATGACTGGTCGCTGTATATATGAAACAAGTAAGCAGAGAGGGACATGCAGAAGTTACAGAACCAACTGACAGTCCCAGAAACCATCCGACATTAGCAAGTCAGGATCATGCAGCGATGGCTTGAGATGGAAACCAGCACGTGTTAAGCCATTATAAAACAAGTCTCACAAACCTGCCAGGCTGCAACACTTAACGGATCAATGAAGGACACAATATAAACGACACATCTCTCGTCTCAACAACACAACTCCGATCTCAATGACTCTATGCAATGACGACACAATCGATCGACGATTATTGTAATTAATGGATTAATTAAATGTTAAAATTCGCACAATCGTCTGAACGTTGTATGCACCCCTTGACACACTCCAAAATAGCCTGGAATAGATATCAAGGCAGTATTTACGGAACTCGATTTGGGGGACTATAGAAATCACTGCTGTCTGCCTGTCGCAGATGGTTTCCGAATGATATCTTAAAGGGGTACTGTACGCCAAATGTTGTTGTTGGTTTCTATAGTCTCCGAGTCGGAGAATAAAGTAACAATTTTTCCATTATTTGAAAGTCTGTTGAGTACGAAGTCATGTTACGGATGACAAATTTACCGGAATGCAAAAATACAAATTGTCGTTGTCGAGTAATTTTTGTAAAGTTTTCAACCAAATGAATCAAATAAAAGTTATATTATAATATGCATACTAGTCCCATATAATCATTTAAGTTATTGTATCGTCGCTAGTCAGTGAGTGGCTTGAGTGTTCTCCCCGTATCATCATAATATTTTAAGCGATCAGTTTAACAATCCAGTATCCCTCAATTACTGTTTTTGATTACGGTAATTCATAATTTAATTGACGCCATTTTATGGCTCCAGTCATAAATTCAATTTATATCAAATTATTAACTTTTAAATTTTAAGATAGCCTATTAACCTGAGCGTTTACAGAATACATCTTCGACTCAAATTACTTATGTTTCTATATACATGTATTATCGATATTAGATCGTTGTCACCGGAAATTTAATGAAAATGGCGTACAGTACCCCTTTAAGTAATAATTAATGAAGACTGACTTATTGTATTGGTTTCGAAATCCAATGACATGCTTTGTATAGACTATTTTGTGTTGATCAGTTCATTAGTTTGCGTAAGATTAACTCCTTACAATCTGATTTGATAAATCAAATATTTGTCATTGATTGCGTTTATAATTCATGGCACAGTTTATGATAACACACCGCTAACCTGCATAGTGAGGGTCATTTGGTTTATTTACATATTTGTATATTCAGTTAATATTATGTCAATTTCACTGTTGCTGGTAGTTCTTTGTCTTGACATTTCTTACCCGTTTCGTTTGGTGGGGGCTGTTTTTTTTTCCAAAAGAAAAAAAATGCTGTTGCTAGAAAATGCAGAAAAAATGATAAATAAAAGTAGAGAAACCGTATGCGATTTTTTTTTTGCGCTAAGATTTTGCTGTCTATACCAAAACGTCACAATTTCATTGATAGATTTCTGAGCTTTCTGGTAAAATATTGCTTTTCTCCTCTATGAATATGACTGCCCTGCAGACCACATCCCTAATTCGATCGTCATCGAAGTTCATAAGGATCTGAGTGACCTCCAGAAGGGATCTTGTTTGATGAAAAATATTGATTTGTACTTACTGCATCAATAAATACTTCAACATGCTCAGTACAGTCAAACAATTTTTATCCAATTGATCCAAAACTCCATAGGACTCTTTGGGTTGACGTTTCGTATTACTTAAACATTTAAATCTGTAGACTATTTTTGCTTTACGGATATAGCCTTAGTTTAAGTTATCTGATTGTTTTCCAATTTTGTAAGTGGATTATCCACATGAAAATACAAATCAACCTCGAATATGGGTGCAGTCCGTCTGCCAATTTATATCGTCCTTGACGACTTATAATTTGTCGATTGTTTTGGTTTCGGGATGATAGCTTTAGTTATATTTATCCGATTGTTTTCTAATTTGGAATATGGGTTGCTCACATGAAAATACGAATCAAGTAAGACTTTGGGTTTGATCCAGCCAATTTAACCGGAGTTATGACATTTGTCGACTTAGAATTGTAATAATTTATTTGTGAGATGTGTGGTCTAGTGGTCTTTTATTCATCAGTACCCACCCTTAGGAAATGTTCAGATAATATAAGTTCAACCCTATCTATACTAAATCCTCATTGATGATTAGTCCCCTTAGGAAATGTTCAGATAATAAGTTTAACCCTATCTATACTAAATACTCATTGATGAGTAGTCCCCTTGGGAAATGTTCAGATAATAAGTTTAACCCTATCTGTACTAAATATTCATTGACAAGTAGTTCCCTTCGGAAATGTTCAGATAATAAGTTTTACCCCCTTGAAGTTCCAAGCTCCTGTGTTCCAACTTTACCCCCACCACTATCGCTCATCTCCTGTCTGCATGCCATGACAATTTCAAGTCATGTGGCGGACAGCAAGTATAGGTTACACTGGTGTAAATAAGGTTCCGAGTGACATCTAGCGGATGCGGGAGGAATACATAGGAGAGAATAAAATAGACACTGGGCCCTGATTGGTCAATAGCCTTGTGTGCTTTTCACATAAAAAAATCATCACACCTCTTCCCTATGATTTCCCATAGGTAAAATAACCATTGGCACAGGAATTAGCCCTTTGTAGTGAAGTTTGAATTTTTTGGTGTGGTCTAAAATATGACTATTTTTTTATGCGGTTCTGACACTAGTTACGAAAACATAAGATTTAAAGGCGAATTCCCTGCTAGACAGACATGATTTTTTTGTGTAAAAAGTTTCCCAAAATGTCAATTTTTCTGATTTAAAGAAAATTTTGGACCCAACATTTATATTGCCAACACTATACGCTAAAATGTTAGCACTGAGGCCTATGGAAAACATTTACACCAGTGTAACCTAAAGGGAAAAAATAGCTTTTTATCATTTTTTATTCCTGGGAGTCACTTTAAAGCATTTTAATGCATTTTACAGAGCCTGGTCTTTCAGTCCAATGGATATCTCATGCTTGGTGTGGCTATTCTTGCTGCTGATGTCTTCTTTCACTTACATAAGCCAAAAAAATAGTAAGATTTTTCATAAAAAATGCCAATTTTTCAAGGTATTTTCAAAAAATTTCAAGGTGGTAATAGTCGCATGATAATGCAAATGACCCATAACATGAGCATGTCAACGACACATATATAAATTGTTATAAGAACCTAATCTAACAAGTATTTTGGATTTTATAGCCAGTGATATACAGATATATATCATAAAAGTGTGTCATTTCCACTGGTGGGTATGGTCATTTGAAGGTTAATAGCACTAAAACTTGGACACATATAAGAAAATGCTTCAGCAATTCAAAGAGAGCATATCTTTATTCAACTAATTCAATATACACCCACATCCAGTTATCTTGGATCACCCTTGCAGACCTGAAAATGTCATATTTTATTCTTCAATGTGCTGATAAAGTCATGCGCTTGATGCTCAGCTGATCAGATCTGGACTCAATGACCTCACATCACCAGAAGTTCTCTCATGGAAAGAATATTGTACAGTCTTCCATAGCTGATCCAAGTTTGCAACACCAGACCCCTAAAACTGAGTGAAAATGGGGCCTGAACATGACTGGTGGTGGAAAATTGTGCTTTTTTGATGAATAATTTGTTAAAGGGGGTGGGGTTAAATTGTGTGTGATAAATAAAGAACCACAGAAGTGATATTGTTTTTGAACACATTTTTTCCATTGATGGGCAATTCTGAAGAAATGTAGGGAGTTACAATTATTCCGTGAAAAAGCGGGCTATCGCTTTAGGTTACACTGGTGTAAATAAGGTTCCGAGTGACATCTAGCGGATGCGGGAGGAATATATAGGAGAGAATAAAATAGACACTGGGCCCTGATTGGTCAATAGCCTTGTGTGCTTTTCACATAAAAAAATCATCACACCTCTTCCCTATGATTTCCCATAGGTAAAATAACCATTGGCACAGGAATTAACCCTTTGTAGTGAAGTTTGAATTTTTTGGTGTGGTCTAAAATATGACTGTATTTTTTTATGCGGTTCTGACACTAGTTACGAAAACATAAGATTTAAAGGCGAATTCCCTGCTAGACAGACATGATTTTTTTGTGTAAAAAGTTTCCCAAAATGTCAATTTTTCAGATTTAAAGAAAATGTTGGACCAAACATTTATATTGCCAACACTATACGCTAAAATGTTAGCACTGAGGCCTATGGAAAACATTTACACCAGTGTAACCTATAGACCAGCTGTATAGAGTTCGTATAGTATTAGATCATGTCATGAATCTCTACTCCGATAACGCCCGTAGAGATCATATTCCACCAGTATAAAACCTGGGAACTTTTTGAAGTTTGACAGGGAACCTTATCAAGTCGAAAAAATAACACAGGGAATGTAGTTCTTTCTTATTATCTGTTTCTTAATAATCTACTTCATTGTAAGTGAAGGCTCCAACTCGAAATTTGACGATTTAAGTAACTTTGTGAGCGATTTTGCTTTGGGTTTCTTACAATTGTGGAATTTCTCCTGAGTAATTAATTGAATGTTTATTGCGATATCGGCTCCGAAAAGTTACAGTATTAAAAGCATGCAATTTCGAGTTGGCCCTGGGACCTTCACCTACAGTGAATTATATATTATTAAGGAACAGATAATAACTAAGAAATATATTCCCCGCGTTATTTTTCGACTTTATAAGGTTCTCTTTCAAAACTTCAAAAAGCTCCCAGGTTTTGTACTGGTGGAATATGATCTCTACGGGCGTTAGCCAGAGTAGAGATTCATAACATGATCCAGTAGAGTATATATATTTGATCTGTTTGTGGATCTAAAAATACACCCATAATGTTTACATCGATACTAACTTGGTTACGCTGATATAATATCGCTTCTGTTACGGCATTAGTGGGCTGTCTTTATCGTCCAATGCCTGTCAGATCGATATTTCTATGGGAAAGTTTGAACGGGCGATTTAAAAGTACCCATTAAATGCCACAACAACCTGCAACAACGGGCTAGTCTCGACTTTTATTGGGACTTAATCACTTATATGTTTTGTTCGAGCTTGTGACAAAGAGTGATAAAATAACTTCATCACAAAGGCCGGAACTTTCGGATTATGTAACTCTGAAATACCAATACCGTGAGTTCATAAATTACATTTCAAATTAAAGTACTTTTTCATATACCGAGCTATAGCCACCATTTACATGCGTATAGCTTTCATGCACAATATACTATACTGCAATAATTAGCGAAGAGCCATAAATGTTCAGTACACATTTATAGGAGGACAATAAATATGAGTAACTATATATAAATTATATGAAGGAGATACACCAATTGGATATTTCCTGAAAACGTACCGAGATATTAATACATGCAGCTCAAAATGATGAGTATAACACACGCATTTATATTTTTAATCAAGCCGTTGTCACTCGCCAGTCCGGAAAAGATTTGATATATTTCCAAACGAATGAAGCTTTGCACACGAAAAGTTTAGGGACTTTTTAAAGACATAGAATGCGCTCATTTTAGTGAATTGACTTGACGAGAGAGTACCGATGGCGCTATGTCAACTGCAAGTATGTGGCATTAACTAATGTTAACGAAAATTCCAAACGGATCGATCGATTGTGTCACTTCGAAAAACACAACGTCTGATGTACGCACAACTGTAAATATTTACTCCTTTATTCGGGACGAGTTGGTCGTCGATAACATTCGGCAATTATATCCCACCGCCTGATCGATAAAAGGTTTGACCTAGAATAAAATCGGACTAAGTTGGTTTTTATTCCAGTTTGAAGAAGAATATTATCCTCTATAACAGATCTATTTTATTTTACAGAGATATTTAAAAAATGCTAATTTTCCGACCTTGGGAAGTAGGTTTTTCTATAACATCCCTCATCGTCGACACAAGAACGCCTTACTCCTCCTTCCAATAATTACCAGTTTATGTGAAATTAGAGTACGGGAGCGAATATAGAGTGACAAGGACAGAAAATAATACAATCGTGCCATAATGGCTGTCAAAATGGCCGCACCTCCATGCCATGCTACGACGAAAGCAACATATTGGATAACCACCTAGAATTGATAATACTTATTGGTAATTTACAAGTATGTTGTTAAATATCTTTAAAAGGTACACCTATCATTAAACCAGATCCATGTGAATGATTTATCGGTCAGATCGAGAACACCGTCAAGTTAAACCCAATTATTTACATCTTTAAAGTTCGGGTTTTCTGCTTGGAATGCATCCAACAGTCGAGCCAAAACAAAAAAAAAAAAATTATTTCGGGCATCAACACAGGAAGTAATGTTTCGCCATACAGTGCGTGGTAGTTTCAATTTGGAATCATGATTAATTATATAACTTAACGCAGAAACTGAAGAGCAAACCCTTGCGGTGTAAATACTAGTTACGATACATTTCCGGACTTTTCAACACTTCGTGATAATAAACAATATATTAGCACCCCATCTTACCAAAATCGAAGAGACGGTACATCGTACATTTTATTTAAGACTAATTTTCATGCTGCTACCAAACCGGTTTCTTGGTAGACAATGTTGTTCAAATTACTTCACTGTGAGACAAGAAATTTAATCTACTGTAACGTATGCCATGGATGTTCAGAAAGTTACGTCGGAGAAACGGGCAATACACTGCGAGAAAGAAAGATAATTCATAAGCAGTAAATTAAACAAACAGAATATCAAAACATTCCGCTCAGAGGACACTTGGATCCATGCGGGGTTAGAAAATTGTCGATTTTCCCGTCCCAAAAGCTACAGTCCAACAGCAAAATAGTCAGAAAGCTAAGAGAAGACTTTTATATGCATGAACATTTCAAGCGTAAACTTAATACTCAGGAAATGACGTTTTCTCTAAATGAGTTATTTCCAATGACGCTATGACGTCATAATCATTATTGTCTTCTATTGAAAAGTGGCCAAATCTATTTTATTCGTAAACAGCATGGTGTTCGTTCCACATCACAACTATTTACATGAAACCTTCTGTAACTTTGCAGAAACCAGCAGCAAAAGAAATGTACAAACAGAAAATACCCGAGCGCCAGAAACCAACTCCTTTCTACAACTACTTATCGGGTACCGGGAAATCTCACGTATGGAGTAGTCAAGCTTACTACGTGCCATCTGAAAGAGATTGGATCAAGCTCCATGACTACCGCTCGTTGCCACGGGAAACCAGGCGTGATGCCATAGAGATGCAATCAGAGGACCAATGGGTCGACTTTATGAGAAAGAGGGATACGCCATATGGTATGTTGTCATGGTTTCACAGTAGACTGCACTCTAACCAATTTTTCAGTTTAATACTGCCCAATTGAGAGGGTCTGCATATATTGATCAATTCATCATATATACATATATCATGCCGAAAAGAAACCGATCAGCGGAAATAAAATACGAACAAGATTGAGAATCAGTAATCGTCGACTTGAAATCGAAAAAGGGAGACACAAACAGCCTCCAAAACCTATGGGAGAAAGATTGTGTTCTGCGTGTAATTCAAAACAAATTGAGTCAGAATATAATTTCATCTTAGAATGTCAGGACTACGAAAGTATTCGTGAAACTTATATAAAGGACATAATTGCAACGTTCCCTCATTTCTTAGAAACGACAAATTATGAGTTCAGATTTATTATGCAGACTGAACAAATTGCAACATCGTAGCTGAGAGTAGCGAGATCGGAGACGGTTGTGGCGTCTAGCAAGCATACCTGATATTTCATGACAGTAAATTCACGAGAACGTTTCTGCATATACTCGTATATACGTGATTAATCATGTTAAATTGTTATTATTAATTTTAAAAAAAGAAGCATGCAGCCATTGCCGGTGCTGGTATATAACGACTATATATGAGTCGATGATGCGCAAAATATCACAGCGTTGGTCGTTCCCGGTGGTTCTTGGGTTTTTGAAGCATATTATAGAGAAGGGGTCTTGGCCAGTAATGAATTAGACTGATCAACATTGATCAACGGGTATAATAGCTGCGTTGTTGATTCCTGCTTATTTCGGCTCTGATTGGTTGGCAGAACAAACCAATCGTGCTGGAATTGTCATTTTTCATGTGAAGGTTGGAGAACGTCAAATTCATCAGCCAATCATCAACAGACATATCATGGGGGTATCACCCAATGGGCATATGGTTATTTATGTGCTCTGTATTCAACGTACACAATTTTCGCACAAATTAGGTTAATATTTCCTAGGGAACGTTGTGTTTTGAATCGCGCCATCTTATATAATCATCATCTTCATCATAATCATGGAACAAGTCTTTCGACTTTTTGTTCCAGTATACTAATAAGTCGGATTCCTTATGTCGAAAAAAATGGTCGCGCGTTTTCGGAATGTTAAAAGCGATATGAGAACAGTTTCTATACCACCAGTGTGTCTATTTTCAGAATCGACCTGTTTCCAGCTTGATATTTTAGTGGAAACAGGTTTGTGTGGGGCTTTTGTTTGTGTACCCCTCTATTTTTTCCCGTCCACCTGGTAATAAAAACATGCTATTACGCATAGCAAGTTCAGTAAGTGGCTTTCTTTGTTCTTGGAAATCGAAAAACATGGGGAGATATTGCCACAAATTACTTAATTACATATCTTAATGTGGAATTTTATCAAAAATCATCAGACGAATTGCATTTATGACTGCATTTTCAATATTCTTTCCCAAATATTAAGGTATTGTATATTCTTAAAATGAGCTATATCACATATGGACGAACATGAACAATCTACAAGGATATCTTGATCATATGCCACAAACAAAACTTTGATACATTGATTTTTGGTAAAGATATCGCAGAAACGCTACCCCTACCCCCACCCTCGCTGATTTCACAAGTCAGATTCCTTTGGTCGAAAACAACGGTCGCGCCATTTCGGATTGTCTAAGACGACATGCGAACGGTTTATTTGTCAATATCGTGTCTACTTTCAGAGTTTACCTGTGTCCAGTTGAAATTTTATTGGAAAAAAAAAGTTTTTGGAGTGTTTTAAGAATTTAAAGAGCGTTTGCTTATTATACAAATATTAATCCTCATAACTAACCTTCTGGTGGACTGTGCGTGTTGAAATTAACACAAGTATCAAATATGGTGGTCTACTTTCAGAGTCTATTTGTTCCAGTCTGACATTTTAGTGGAAACAAATTGGTTGGACGGTTTTAAAAATTTAAAGAGCGTTTGCTGATTATACAGATATTAACTAACGCGATTAGCCTTTTCATGAATTGTGCAAGTTGAAATTGTGCACATATGTCAAGTATGACTCTGAAATGTATTTTTGAGAATGGTGTCGTCAGATAAGTCTCCGCTGGTACAGTACCACAGTTGCGAACAAAACTAACGTTGGATCCTATAGAGAGTTTGACAATTTACTTAAATGTTCACAGTGGTGGAACTTAATGGCTATCATATATGCATGGCTCTTACATGTAATCTATCGTAACTACATGTGATTTTACAAAATTAACATGCAATATATAGTCAGATACAGTAGTTGAAAAAATGTAGTTCACATCAATCATATACATCACAATCACGTGCTTCAGTGATAATGTCCACTATTATACAAATGCAATGTTTATCAAGACTAAAGTTTCAAGATGCCGTTGTAAAATTGATTGATGGTGTTTTTTCATCAATTGACAAAATTAATGTTTATTGCCAGGACGAAGTATCGCATAATACGGAGTTGTGTGCTAACAAATATGGGAGTCATATTTATGTAAGTGTCAGTCAAAACTTTTAGGACATGGGAATATTTTTTAATTGCGTGGCCATGAAATACTAATTCGTGGCCACGAAATAACTAATTCGTGGTCAACGAAATAAATAATTCGTGGCCACTAAATAACTAATTGTGATATACGATCGTCAGTCACTGTTGTAATGGAAGCGGGTAGAGATGATCTGGTTGCAGTTGTCCACCATATTGGCATGAGCCACGGCGATTTGAGATAAAGCGTGTTGCAGGGTGGCCCGTAAAACAAATTAAGTAATCACACCTTTCACCAACCCGATCCAAAGTTGCCGCCGTCCTGTGGGTGGGTTACATGGGCACCCACGACATTCAGTATATCTTGGGGGCCACCCTACAGCACCAATTATACCATATCAAAAGGTTAAGGGGTCAATAAATTGTATAGGTGTCATATTTGAACCCATCTGGGGGGGGGGGGGGCATTTTGGATCGGGGATGGTGAAAGCGGGTGAACATTTAGTTTGTCTCAGGGTCAACATACAACACACTGTATTCGACCTAAAATGGGGGGGGGGTCAGTTTGTCTTGGAGCCACCGGACCCGTGTTTCCCCGTTCTCTCTGGGATAGTTTATATATGACGTCCATACCCCATAGAGCCCGGGTCCCACGCCATAAGGGGTTTATAGTAGCTACTCTGCGATCGTACGCATTGTTTCTAAAACATCGTCAAGTCAGTGTAACCATATACCGTAAAGGTATCTGGATATATATGCAAAGGTTAATGAGTTATTTCGTGGCCACGAATTAGCTATTTCTTGGCCACGAATTAGTATTTTGTGGCCACCAAATTAGTTATTTCGTGGCCACGAATTAGTATTTCGTGAAATAAAAAACAAATTCTCATGTCCTAAACCAGCCACCGTAGCTTATGGAACATTCTGTTTTAGTATTAAATTTGGAGAAACCCGACCAGCATCAACGTAACAACTACAACAACTCATCTATATGCCAATGATATGTTTAGCCAAATAGATGTGGATAGGGTTGTATTGTTTAAAAACGTTAAACAATGTTATCATGTCCATGTTTATTGCTAAATATTGCTGGGCTTATATAGATGGTTGTTCTATAATTCCTGGTCGGGTTTATCCAAATTGGGAGTTTATATTATGTTAATTAGAGTATAAAGAAAACACTTTATCCGTCCACTCGATACCTCCCCCGGGATACATGTTTCACATACTAAATTAACATCTTTGTCAACATAACAAATCTCTCCCTCAAATACTTTGCCACAATAATAAAAAAAAATTGTCAGTATAAATAGGCAAGACATCTCTGGACACTTTCTAAAAGATAATTTATTTATAAGACGATATATACTAGTATGTGCATTATGTGCTTGGTATTATATATAGTACAACACGGTAAGATACAAGTGACACAGTGCGGGGACAATACTGTGTCGAAGAACATAGTTAAGGGGACCCTTCCATCATCCTTCATAATGTATCATGACTCCATCTGTTGTGACAAACCATCGACTTAGGCTTAATGGATCGTTCTCCCCAAATAATATACTTGGCTTTGAACCGGCCATGGTATTTTCCCGTAAATGAGATAGTGTCTATAGTCAGATGGTATTGGTTATGTTCAAATGGTGACACAGATATGGAACTGTACATGTTTGTGCCCCATGGGCCATTGATCATTATATGATCGAGAAACTTAGTCTAGGAAATTACCAGCAATTCACTGGAAATTGCAATTATAGCTTATAGGGTCGTAATTCAACGTTCGCGTTTCCGATACAGTTAATACCCAAATGTGAAATTTGAGATATACCTGGTCGTCAAAGTGAACCAGATGTCTTATTTAAGGTTAGCAACGATTGCTAATCAAATACCACAATTGTGTACTAATCATTTATTGGTATTGCCTTAATTTAGTCAGCGTCTAATCACATGGTGCTGGCTTTGTTCAAAGTTGGGCACATGCAGCCATGTTCTGCATAGGCCACTGATCATTATAAGATCGGGAAACTTTGCCACCGGACCCGATAGCTCATTAGTAGCGGTTACTAAGCACCTACTCGGAATGCAGGAACATGCATCTATGGTTGATATACCTATTTTACTCATTAAGCTCTACTCTTGTGGAAATTCGAATTTACTTGATTTTCACAGCTATACACGAAGCGTGGAGATTAACTGTGGTCAGAACATTGATGGTGAATGTTGGGTTTCAGTCGCTGCACTGAAGTTTGTCAAATGTAACTGGCGTGGGAAGCGTGAAAGCAAAGCCTATACCGCTATAGTAAAGATCTCAGCTGCACCGAAATGTCCGTTTATCAGTAGCACACATCCTGCGAAAACACAGATTCTCTCAGTGCATGTGGGATAGACTCCTATGACAACGATTGAGTTAATGACAGCGAACAACTACCATCTATACCTGTGTATCTGTGACACTACATCCCGTTATGATCAACGATGTGGTTTTAAAACAGTCAGTGGACAACATATTACATACAAGTATCAAATAAAACAATGATATAATATGTAATCACATCGTGAACAGTCTTGTTGTGAATATTTTCATTTGATTGAACAGGCTGCATATTATCGAAACTACAAAACCATTCGACACTTACTTTTGCCAATTACTGTATCTTGAAGCATAACTATATCATATGTTGCAACTAATAAATCACGGATAGTTACAGTGGGTCAAACACGAGTGTTAAACTTCATATATTTGCGCACGATTGCCAATAAGTGATATTACAATCAACGTTTGAGCATAACACGAAATTCTCCATAGGGTTAACTGTTAAATTTTGATCGCAACTGTAGCCAGCAAGAATAAACTGACCACATCCATTCCTTTTAAAACTACGTCAGTGTTTCATACTTAGTATTTTTTTAGGAATATCAGTACGCGCATATCACCATACGCGAAATGGCGCCATCTACCCAAAGTACTAGAATCTCCATAGGGCTCAGTGTTAAATTTTGATCACAACTGTAGCAAACAAGTATGAACCGATCACATACAAATTTTCAAAAATACATGTAATTGTGATATCTAGTAGTTTGGAGAAGTTTCAAATCGCACCGATCACCATACGCCAGATGGCACCATATACCGTTTTCTGTAAATACGAAACGCTCTCTAAATGACGTTGACCCCGATTTAGGCCGACCCGCCAAAATTCAAGAATGGAAACAAGTCAATCCCGAAAACACACCTACTAGGCATACATAATCCGTTTTCATATCGCTTTTAACAAACCAATAATGCAAAATTACATAAGGAATCCGACTATAATGAAAATGTATTGGTAAAAATGTCACAATCATAATGGATTGAAATTATGTTGTTATGCTGGTAGAGTTCTGTCATTGACATCGTCATATAGATATCGCCTCTTGTGGAAATATGAATCTATTAACATTTTAAATTCCTTCAGAGATGGTGTTGCTACTATGTGGTTTGGTAACGCGTTCCAGTCTTCGATTATCTTCTGTGTGAAGAAGAATTTCCCATAGTCCTTTACTACTGTTCGCTTCTGTAACTTCCATTGGTGACCTCTAGTTTTATCGGACAAACTTTTCTGGAATAGTTCATGAGTATCAACGTTGTAGTGGTCATTTAAAAACCTGTACACTTCTATTAAAGGTACTCAACCCGATAAAACTCCTCTCAATTACTATTTCAATGGCTTCGGGGGTCAAAAATATTTGATTCGAGTCGAGGAAGTCACCCACCAAAGCTCAGATTTGTTAGATATCGATTTTAGAAATCTATTATTTTTCATTATCGGGAATTCTTTCTGGCCCAGTACGTAGTCAATTATTACCACTTGATTATAGAGTTATCCATCCTTGTCTGTTTGAATAGAATTTTGGCGTAAAATCTCGAGCATGTTACCAAATTGACGGCAGTTATAAGTACTCATCTCGAGAACATAAGAATTTTCTAAAATCAATATCTAATAACTCTGAGCTTTGTTTGATGGGTTCCTCGACTCGAATCAAATATTTTTTACCCCCAAAGCCAACGAAATAGTAATATAGGACCCTCTGATCGGATTGTTGTTGTTGGAATCTGTTGAGATGGGGACCCTCTTTACGGGTTGAGTACCTTTAAGTCTCCCCGGAAACGTCTATATATACGTCAGGGACATTATGTTTAGTTCCATCGTGCGTTCTCTATAACTAAGTTGCTTCAGTATAATATGCACGAGACCTGCATGTGTAGAATATAATGACTCGAATATTACGTGATATACCATAGAATTGGGTGGATCTTTCCACCACATATATATGGAATGTTATAAAGTTTCTTGACAGTAGCTTGAATGCAAAGTTTGATGCTCCTTAACCTTTAATTTATAGACTAAATACTTATTGACGTGTAGTTTCCTCAGGAAAAGTTCAGATGATAAGTATAGGTCGTTTGTTGAACTTATTATCTGAACATTTGCCACCGATGAATATGAATCCTTCATCTCTTGTATTATATATAGAAGTCCCCAGTCTGTCGTCTGCTTATATGACCATATATAACATGCATATATCTTCAAAATAAATACTAGACCAATCCAATGTATAATTTTATAACCGGTGGGAGAATCCATTTAGTAAAGGATTAATCCGAATTAACGCTCCCAAATTACTATTTCTTTGGCTTCGGGGGTAAAACATATTTTATTCGAGTCGAGGAACCCACCCATCAAAGCTGAGTGATCAGATATCGATTTTTGAAATATCCTGATTTCCCGAGATATGTAATTTTTGGCGGCCTGCCAAATATTCGTCATGACGACAGTCTGAGACCAAATTACGGATGAAGATGGATGAGTTTAAAATCAAGACTTAGTGGCTTTGGGTGTTAGATATTAGACAATCCGGCCAAATTTCGTTCAACAAAATTATGATAAATAACACGTTCTGAACAATTTTATACTATAGTTAGTATTATTTTTGGGCAATTAATTTATAGATTCTGATAACTGAAACGCATTTTTAAAAAAGAGGTTGTTGTTGATGGAATCTGATGATATGGGGACCATCGAATCTGATTGAGTACCTTTAATGTAAAGCTCTCTATTATATCTCGATACGCAATTTCGGTTTCAGGTTTGTACCACAAAGATGTTGGTTTGGCGCCATGTCGGCATCCGGAACTGAGGTTGTCCGGCTACACACGTGACCTCCCAAGCATGCCTCCTCGTGATCTCTTCAGCAACTCGTGGCCAAAAAGCGACCAATACGTGCACGTGAAGCGGGAACCACGGGGAGAATATTACGGATACTACCACGAAGCATTAACCAAGTACGACGAAACAAAAAGGAAGGACCTACCCATGAATCTCCGCATAGGACCTATGGATGTTCCAAAACTGTGATAAAATACTGCCACAAAATTTCTATGTGATTTTGTATGTTATAGTTTCATTTTTATTACATTTTAATTTATTTTGCTGATCAATACCGTCTTAATTCTGTTTTAACTTTTAAAAACAATATGCATGTGACTATATTGCTTTATCGGAATAAAAGATTTTTTGCAGGCTATTTGTGTGCTACGCAGTCAGCCTAAACCTATAGGGACATGATCTAAAAGTGAGCACACGGGAATTTACACAATGCTACATTTACATGTCTTATATTCGCAAAGTGATATACATGCATATATAGGAAAAAACATAATATAGTACTTATACATGCATACATACTGGGTGCATTTCTTTGCCGCGGCAATGACCGTTGCTTCGAACACAACAATCAACCGAAAATGTTTACACCTTGCAACTTCTCTTTCCATGTACGAATTTCTATGACTCTATACCCACAAACAGTTTCATATTTATGGCTTTAGTGAATCTATATACATGTACAGTGAATTGTGACCTCCGCATTACTCTGCCTCATCCTTGTCGCCATATCTTTAGTGCATACACGTAGATGAACAAACACGTATATACGTACTTATACATGCATTCACGCAGTGCTGTTTTCCATTGATTTGACATATATCAGCCCCCTTTTATCTAACATTTAGTTATATTGAGCGGGCACATATAGGTGTAGATCTGGTAGAGTCTGTTGCAACTTTCAAATTCGAGTTGACATGCACGTATACGGGACCCTGTAAACTATTGATGTGATAAAATTCAAACACATCGGATCGATACACTCTCAAAAGCCAACTCGATACACTCTCAAAGCCAATTACGACACTAATGGGTGAAGCATTTATATATTCTATGTTCATCCGAAAATCAAAATGAAATCAGGATGATAGGCCTATATATACTTTTAAAGATTTAACAACCGGCATTGACGTTTCAAACCGGACATTTCTAATCTTTGCAATGACCTTTGCTATATACGAACAATCATGCGCGTCAACCCCAAAAATTATTACACCAACTTAATTCTCATTCCATGTCTGAATTTCTACGACTCTATATCCACAAACAGTTCCACCTTTAGTGAATCTTTAGTGAATATTTAGTGAATCTTTTACATGTACAGTGAATGGTGATCTTCGCATTGTACTCTGCCTCATCCGTGTTGCGATATCTTTAGGTACATAAAATCATCAGCAAGGTAAAATTAATGTAGACTCAAATCGATCACTTGACTGGACAGTTCACATTCTGTACCATTTGATATACCTGTTGATAGCTATACATGTACTATATTCATTTAATAATGATATATATTCAAATGCATGCTAGGCATACCATTAGATCATGCCACGAATCTCTACTCTGCATGGCTAACGCGCGTATATATAGAGATCATATTCCACTATAGCACAGTCCATATAGTCCATATTGGTATTTTAGTAATTTTTCCCAGGGGCCTGTGGTCAAAACTTCAAAAAGTTCCAAGGTTTTGTACTGGTGGAGTATGATCTCTATGGGCGATAGTCAGAGTATAGAGATGCAATGGCATGTTCTAGGTATATATATACCATCTTCATTGTGGTCAATTTGTGGACGTGTGGTCAACGCGTATATTACGTGACAATCGTATTTGTCAGCAGGCCATAGTCACGATGAACATTGTTAGCTATAATATTGGAGAAGGAGGTAAATCGCCTCACTGCTGGTACGTATATATATACAACTAGCAGGGTTATCCGGCGTTGCCCAGGTTAAAGTGATGTGAAACCCTCTGTGGATATTTGGTGGGAATAGAGAATAATCTTGCTCTCAAAGTGTTCACGTATTCTCATAAATTGTATATCCAAATGGCACCACAAAATATGATTCTTACACATGGAATATAAGTAGTGGCTCACCTTGTGAGGTCGGAGCGATTATCATTTTGTTTATCGCGTTTAACCGTCCCACCAATAAGAAGTATTTATTTATTACGCCACCTAGCGTGGTGTTACTTGCATTTGGTTTTTTTATATCGCATGGAGTACAGGGCGAATGTATTCTTGGAGATTGTTTGTACCTTACTCAATCGTACCGATATAATCACGTAGATGCCGAAATTGTAAAGTTAACGCCAGCGGTGTATAATACGTTTATGAAAATATGATAAATCCTATCGATAGAGTCAGGACAGGCTCAAATTGTAAACTTAAAGTCACCGGTGTAATAATATGTTGTTGAAAATATAAATAATCTGATAGCCTGAAAATATTGTATAACCTATTGGGAGCCCATAATAAATGGGAATAACCTATTGGGAGCCCCTGCTGTATTTTATGGAGATTGTTTGTACCTTACTGAATCGTACCGATATAATCACGTAGATGCCGAAGTTGTAAAGTTAACGCCACTGGTGTATAATATGTTTATGATAAATCGTATCGATAGAGTGAGGACAGGCTCAAATTGTAAACTTAAAGTCGAAAATATAAATAATCTGATAGCCTGAAAACATTGTATAACCTGTTGGGAGCCCCCTGGTGTAGTGAACTGAATTATGGGTAATTTTAATTGGAGTGCGCATGTCCGTTTTTTTTGTAGTAACGGCCATCTTTTATTTTCTGCATGCGCAGTCTATATGCGTTCTTTTGGGGAAATTCGCTATTTTGGTTAAGTGAAACAATGGTATGAGTTCAATGTTTGTTTGTATATAAGAAAGTATATTGAATTTTGGAGGCCGACAATTGTATCTATTTGAAGATTAAAAGTTGCTTGTGTGTATTTAGCTGTGCATGGTTCGTTAATTAGGCCAGCCTATTGTCATATTAGAACGTCTCCAATAACATACAACCTCTCTGCAGTTAACATTGTGAATTTGGCAACAGTCCAAGCAGGCCCTCTAATGGAGCACTGTGAATTTGGCAACAGTCCAAGACACGTGGGGTATATATAGAATACACACGTAGTGTTTCTGAATACCAAATTTACACCACGAGTGGGATTGATGGTTTACCACACGAGCTTTAGCGAGTGTGGTAAATCATCAATCCCACGAGTGGTGTAAATTTGGTATTCAGAAACACTACGTGTGTATTTTGTTTATACCATGACCGGTACAGGAGCAACAACTGCTATGAAATCGAAATAAACCCACTTAAATTAAGATGATTCTGTCGCACCATTCACAATCATCCCCGTTGTGTTCCCCACACTTGGCCGTACATCGACGTACACTATCACAGCTGATCAGGCGTATTGATACATTGAATTAGGTCAACATTCAATTGTACGAATATGGTATCATTGTAGCCAATTCACAATAAACTGTAATCATGATGAAACCGCCATAAATAAACAACATGAATATATATATGGGAATACGAATTTAATGAATATAAATATAACACATTGCGGGAACTTTTTTTTCTCCGCCGTACAGTGAACAGGAAACCACGAAAGTCATTTTGAAATCCACCGTTTGTTGTTCGAGTTTTTTACGTCTATTTCTTGAAATATATGTTCAATTTGTTGATCTGGATGTGATTTCCACGGAAATAACTGTTCGTTTTTATCGCATTAGTGAGTATAATATTCAATTGAATCGAAAGTATCAAATTGTTTTCATCGCGAGGCGCTACATTTTAAAAATAGAGTGATTTTGATCGAGGTCATGGAAGGTTAATGAAAGGTCAACTCGGATGTAGTTCTACTATGGGTATAAACTTTAACCATTGAAATGCCATTAAAACGTGTTACCCACAGTAGAAACGTGTTACCCACGGTCGGACTCCTGTTCACACACAGTAGGGTGTACAGCACAAATATATTATATAGCATGTTTGTACACAGTACAATAGGGAGTCATGGTATAAAATAACTGAACACCTGTGGCCAACTTGATCTCCAGAATGTTTTTAAGTGGAAGGGACAGTGTAGTGGGGTGGGGGTGGAAGTTAGATTTTGAGTGTGTATGATTCACAACTTTTGTAAAAAAAAGTTAATGCACATGTAGTTGGAAATTTCATACATTATTACACTACAACATAAAGGTTAAAATACATGGTTACCATTGCCTGGTATCCCAACTAGTAATTATTGTCCCCATTATGATGGGGACGGGGATCGAATGATGGAGGTATTTTGAGGGGGTGGGAGTCACAACTGTTATAAAGAATTTTAACAGTTGGAAATTTCATACATGATTACACTAACTTTTTGTCCCCATTTATTTTACTGCTGTCTTGTTTGTTACTGTATTCCTGATATGGAAATAATAAAGAGCATTTATTACGCCACCTGTGGTGTATCTAGCTGCTGAGATTTTGATATTGCGTGGTGGACAGGGCGAATGCATTGTGGGGCTTTTATTTATAGAGTTGGAAATTCCGTTTATTTAAAAGTCGGAACTACGCGACCAGTAGCCCAAGTCCAGTAAAACGGTTCGTTACAGGTGCTGGTTGTTATTGTTATTTTAACGGAATTCTGAGTTGGTCATTCGCGAAACCAATATATTTTATATTCTATAATTAAAACCGTGGGTATATAATATATGATCCTCTTTATGGATATTGTAGGAAGGTAAATTTAGCTAAAGCGGTGGGATATCTTGCAAGACAACACATTTCGGTTTGCGCTATAACTGCTCAATGTTTTAAGGTGTTACACAACGTCTGATAAAAAGAGTTCTATCGGGAATATTCACACTATTTTTTCAGAGAACATGCATAGAGTAAACATAGTCCTATCGGACTATCGTAAAGTAGTTCCGTTTAATTCGGGATTAATTAACCCTCAGACTGCCGAAACTGCCGACAATAAATTCGCTTGTTCGTGTCCGCCGAAAATCAAACTTGCCTGTTTAGAGGTCCCATTTTCGTGGCTAATGGTGATAGAATCACAATTTTTCAGTCAAATTCATGGATAAATTACATTACACTTAATCGGCTTATGTCCGCGGCCATAAACCTGCGTTTTGATAACAATTTATTTGAGACAAACTGTTGCGCGGGTATCAGTCGGCGCTTATCGGTTGAAGTTATTATGATCGTGCAGCCTGCGCGTGCAACAAGTGTTCAAATACAACAGAAGAAAAAAATACTATGTCAAATAAATAACGTCATCAATGGACAGACAAGTTTCATTTCCGCGGGACACGAAAAAGCGAATTTAATGTCGTCAGTTTCGGCAGTCTGAGGGGTTTAATTAATCTCCTTCACGATATCCCGATAGGACTATATTTACACTATGTTCTCTGAAAAAAAATGGTGTGAATATTCCCGATAGAACTATTTTTATCAGACGTTTTGTAACACATTAAAACATTGAGCAGTTAGCGCAATTTTCTGGAATTTCGGACTATTTCGTCTATAAAAATACGATGAGCAACTGAAAATGTTTTTCAACATTCTGGAAGGGGTACATGTCCAGGTATATATGTTTAAAATTTCACGCATAAACTATGACAGATAACAAAGTTATAATTAGTTTTATAGGCCCACCATAAATCCCCTATAATAAACGCATGCCCCCGTAAGCACATGGCTTTGCTGTGGATGCTTTCGTTCCCAGCATGCATCATTCTCGCTATCTGTAAAATGTCTATGAACAATGGCTGTGCCACGCACTCTTAGCTTTGATCCGCATTTAGAAGCATTCTGGTGTGGCGAATGAGAAACCTGCAGTAATTTATAAGCCGTAGTTCATTGTAATAATTTGAAGAATTACTTATCTTAACGGAATTCTGAGGCGGTCCATTCATGTAACCAATATATTTTATATTATGATTTATATTTATGGCTAATAATACGATCTTGGTGGCGTTACCATTTCTGACTATGGTTTTCTTGTTTACAACTGCGTATACTTCAGACGTTATAGCATGAAACATGAACATCATAAACACATTAGTTCGAAAAAATAAGAGACAATATTGTGTTTTAAATAGAGATGTATCAATCAATCAATCAATCAATCTAGTTTATCATATCTTCACGAAGATACAGATATTTTAAAGATATGTCCAGGTGCTCCTCTGTTCTGGTGCTATATACTGGCTAATCATTTTCAGTTTAAAAGTATTGATGTTATGCCGATATAGCAGCTACATGTGTCCGACACAACGAGATTTTGAGTTGTTTATGTTAGGCGATGAGTGCTAAAACATGAAAGAAATCCTCTGTATTGGGCAGATATACCCTTGATAGATGTCAATATTGGACTATCCTGAAAAGTCATGTGCTACGGACTGCGTTTTCCTTTATCTCAGAAGTAACCATATTTGACTGCACACTGTGACCACTATTTTTGAACAGACCTGCTCTACATTTCCATATCTCTTGGCAATTGTAACTTTTTTGTGGAAACTATATTGAATGCGACAGACTCAATCGTGTTATAATATATACATGAGCCATTCTAATATGCAATCATCTGACGATTCAAGGTCCCTCAGTTTGAATGAATATATGTATCTCTAAAATAGATTGATATCAATATACTTTTAATGCGTTCTTCTATGTATCTGTGTTGCTAGATCATTATAGGAATGCCTTGATTTCCATCCCCAGATATGACAGTTGAGAAGATATAATTGTTCAAGTGACTTAATTCGGTCACCATTTGTCGAGATTGTGAAATTGGAATGCCAAAAACTCATAAGAACGACATGGAGATGGTCTGGGAGATGACTATATATAACTTTGTTGGATATCGGCGAATTGAACAATCTTATAAATGCTAGTGAATCTCCTCTCGCCGTCTATGACCCATATCATTAGAGAAGAACGTGCATGAATTTGGTGGAATCTGTGCTAAATATATTTGTATCAACTTTGGTGCAACTCCCCTCATGCATGACTTGAACCGCGCCACTTTTGTCATACTTAAACCGCGTCTATTAGACTCATGCATGCATTATATAATGGAGATGATTATATATATATGTTTGGTGGTAATCGGCAACTAAACAAATTATTATCATAGTTATTACCCCTCCCCCATATCTCACACAAACAGCACCAATTTCGCGTCTTTAAATCACACGTTTATATTCCTCGTATCACGAAGAAGAATAATATATCAATTTGGTCGAAATCTGTGCTAAAAATAGCTCATCCCCTGACACTAACAACGTCACTTTAGAAAATTTTAACCCGCACCATTATCTTACTCGCAAAGAGTTACCCCTCTTAGACCGCCTTGGTGCCATCTCGATTGTACTCTTAAAGTTATATATAGAACACAGACATATATTCGCAAATATTTGATTCATTGTATCATTTGAGAAGAACTTGTATGAGTTTGATGGTAATTGGCACTAAACATACTTTTGTAAGTTTTTGGTGTTTCCCCGTCCTTATTTCGAACTCAAGCGGCGCCACTTTTGACATCATTAAACCACACACTTAGACTCATTATAGAGATGAATATATATAAAATTTATGAAAATTGGCGAGTATACAAATTCGTATCAAAATTAGGGCCACCATTGCATATCTCTCACCCAAAATGGCACCAATTTGGCGCATTTAATCCACACGATTAGATTATTCGTATCACGGAGAAGAATATGTTATCAATCAGGTGGAAATCGGCACTAAACATATTGTTTATCAATGTGTGTGTCCCTCTCACCCTCTAGGCACCCCTGACTGGAATGGCCCCACTTTTCACATCTTTAAACCATACAATTAGACTCCTGATATCATGGAGATTATTATTTGTAAGTTTGGTGCTAATCCGCGACTATTTTTTTATCAAATTTAGTGCCCACCCCACCCCATCTCTCACCAAAGCAGCACCAATATGACGTTTTTTAAATCACAAGATTATATTCCTCATATCATGGATAAGAATGTGTATCAATTTGGTGGAAATTGGCGCTAAAAAATAGTGTATCAATTTTTGTGCCCCTCTCCCTTTCAGTGCACCCCTGACTCGGATAACGCCACTTTTGTCAGCTTTAAGCCACGCCATTAGACACCTCATACCATGGGGATGAATTTGTATATGTTCGTGGCAATCGGCGACTAAACCAATTCTTATCAGATTTAGTACCCCCCCCCCCCCAATCTCTCATCCCAACGACACCAATTTGGCGTCTTTAAATCACACAATACGATTCCTTGTATCATGGAGAAGATCTCAGAAGAATGTGCATCAATTTGGTGGAATTCGGCGCTAAAATTATTTTGATCAATTTTGGTGCCCCTCTCCCCCTCCGGGCATCCCTGGCGCGAACGGCGCGACTTTTGACACATTTAAACCACACCATTAGATTCCTCATCTTATGGAGATGATTATATAAAAACGGCGTCACTTTAGAAAATTCTAACCCTCGCCATTATCTTTCTCGTAAAAGTTACCCCTATTAGACCCCTTTTGTGCCATCTAGGTGGTCCCCTGTGAATTTATATAGAACACAGACAGACAGACATTCGCAAATATAGATATAGACAAGAAAACCATAGTCAGAAATGGTAACGCCACCAAGATCGTATTATTAGCCATAAATATAAATAATAATACAATTATTCTATAAACTAGCTTTCAAATTTTATGCGGGAAATTTGCGTACTTCCATATTTCAAGTTTTCCCGTTTCTCGTGGCATACATTACTTTCATCAAACTGTCTTCTTTATTACACAAGCTGATAGGCCCGACTTCACCCGGGCTGTTTCACATCTGCTTTCCGGTGAAAGGTGCGATTTGACCTTCAATTGACTATTTCGAAAGTCAAGGTCAGGTCAGGGTCATGATTTGTCCAGTCCAAAACACCCCCACCCGTAGAAAACTACCCATAGGTATCAAATTTCGTCGAAATCCGTCCGTTTTACCCAACTTGACCTTTAATTAACAATTTTGAAGGTCAAGGTAAGGTCAGAGTCATGATTTGACCCGTCCAAAACACCCCCCCCCCCCCGACAAAAGTACCCATAGGTATCAAATTTCGTCGAAATCTATCCGTTTTATCCGAGTTGACCTTTGATTGGCCATATTGAAGGTCAAGGTCAGGCCGAGGTCACGATTTGACCCGTTCAAAACTCTCCTCGGACCAAAGTATCCCTAGGTATCAAATTTCGCCGAAATTTGTCCGTTTTACCCAAATTGACCTTGCATTGACAGTTTTAAAGGTCAAGGTCAGGTCGGGGTCACGATTTGACCCGTTCAAAACACTTCCCGGACACAAATACCCATAGGTATCAAATTACGTTGAAATCTATGGAAAGCCGAGGAGGACATGTTGGTTGCTAATTGCTAGATATACGACGCGGTATTTTGAAGGTGTTTCAAACTAGGAGATAGAAGTATTCTGCCTTTCAAATGGTGATGAATTATAGTAGTTTATTCAAATTTTATGGCATAAATTGTTATTAAAACCGTATATACTATAAAAAATTAATGACTCGAAAATTAAGTGGGCCTTTAAACAAAGTCACAATTGCATTTAGGCTCATCTCATACTCGTCCATTCAGCGATATTCTACTGCGCAGTTTGTTATAGCCTCCAGTATTTATTGAGCGTTATACCCCCAACTGTTATAATTCGCCTTTAGCAGGCGTACTCTTGCCTCAGATTATTGAGATATTAGGTCACACATAATCACATTAAATCGCATCGTAACATAGCAATTGTGTGGGCTCCTTGGCGTGAATATGTAATGAGAAATAAGGTCATACGTAATGACATTAAACTCAAGAAAACCCTCGAAAACAAAACAAAATCACATTTAATGTTTTACGTTATTTCCTTCATAAAAAGAATCTTCGTGATAATGAACCCTCTCGTTACTTTAGAATATAGAATTAACCTTAAAATAAAAAAAATCTTTGGAACACAGAACCTTCGGAATAACGAACCTTCGGATTGGTGAACCTTCGGAATAGCGAACATTCAGAGAAATTTCGGAATAGTGGACCTTCGGGATAGTGAACCTTCGGAATAGAGCCATGCCCCCCAATATTCATATTATATGCCCAGAGTTCAAAGGTATGGACCCATAAAATTATAAACTTGGCCCTTAAAATAATGAACTCCAAATTGGAGCACACACAGAACACCACTTAAGTCAACTGAACCTATGTCATGTCCCAATGCGGGAGGGTCCATATATACCACAACATTCATAGTATATGCCAAGAATTCAAAGGTATGGGCCCACGTAATGACATAAAATCTCAAGAAAACCAGCGAAAACAAAACAAAATCACATTTAATGTTCTAAGTTAAGTTATTTCCTCCTGTATCTGTATCGGTGTGCGCGCATGATCAGTTCGGATGTGAGCGCACACTCCATATAAAGAATCTTTGTGAAAATGAACCCTCTCAAATTAGTCTCAATACTTTAAAATATAGAATTAACCTAAAAATAACAAAAACCTTCGGAATAGAGAACCTTCGGAATAGCGGACCTTCGGGATAGCAAACCTTCATAATAGAAGCATGTCCCCACAATTACACCGGTGACGTAAACACATGTGCCAATCTTAGTTGTACTCTCGTAATTATCGGTACGATGAAACGGTGACGGAATCTGACGAGGTTTGCCGAATGTACAATCACCCAGTGAATTATCGATCGACCATGCGATACAAAAAAAACCAAAAGCTATAAACACCACACTACGGTGGCGTAATAAGCGAGATCACTGAGTCGCTACCATCAAGCCTTGAAATAGTGTGTCTGTCATTTGCAGAATGAGGTCCCCATAGGGTGAATTTAGTGATGCTACCCCGCATAGCGGGCTAGAATCACCAAATTCACCCTCTTGGAACCTAATTCTGCTTAGGTGTTTTGCAGAATGAGGTCCGCAGAGGGTGAATTTGGTGATGCTAGCCCGCTATGCAGGGTAGCATCACTAAATTCACCCTCTGGGGACCTCATTCTGCAAATGACAGACACAAGTTATTTCAAGGCTTGGCTACCATGCCTATAGTGGATCCATTCAGCGCCCATTCCGCGGTGTAAGTGCTAAAGGTCAAAGTTCTGGAGTAGAAACCCATATATGGAGTTTTGAATACTCACGAATTGCATAATATGGAATTCATGAATATTCAAAATCTCCATATATATATAGAATGCTACTCCAGAACTTTGACTTGTACGTAGCACTGAATGCGCGGAACGGGGCTGGATCGATCCAATATGGTAGCGACTTAGTGATGTCGCTTATCGATCAGCGGTATAAGCAACTGATACACGGATCAGTTTATGGGTCATGTGTCGATCCATCACAACTCCGCGCTGATCAGGTACGGAACAATCTCCGCCATCGCTATTAGACTGGCGGGGGGGGGACCAACTTATGTCAAAAACAGTTGGAAATTTCAAATCTGACCAGGGGGGGGGGGGGCGGAAAAAAAAACTGCAGACACAGGGTGGAAAAAAACTGTTTTCTTCGGTTTTGGGTACCCCCCCCCCCCCCCCCAAACAGCAAAAATTGCAGTTTTTTTTCACTGACCATTGACCCCCCCCCCCCCCCCCCCCCCCCCCCCCCCCCCCAGAAAAATCAAATTTACCCCAGCCGGCTGCAGCCGGACAACAACTCGGTTTGACCGGAAATTAAGTTGGTTCAAGTTTGAGATAAAGAGGATCTGACTAAAGTTTCTATTTTATACGAAATTTATCAATCGAGTTCACTTAATTTGATTTGAGCTGAGGTTTACCGAGGTTCAAATAGAATGTAGTGGACAAGGTTGATCAATTATGTATAAAATAGAACATGTTTGTTATACCGATTATCGGCTGAATTAGTGTTATAGACATATATTGTACAATGATTGAAAAAAAAACGCACTATTTTTAAGTTAAGGACATGCTACTGCAGTAAATCTGACAATAGCAACATAGCTTGGGTAATTTATTCTGATGAGTTTGGCATAAGATTACTAAGTTGATACTTGATAGACCGTTCCAACATTGGTCAAGTTTCCTGTTGTTTGCATTTTATTATTTCTACGAAGGACAGAGGGCAAATGCATCAAAATGCTGCTGGCAACATATTAGTTACTCACATCTATTGAGTTCACATCTATATTGATGGATTGTTGATGCCTTTGCACTCTGTCCTTCAACTATTCATAATAACATGTGAACAACCAGGAACTTTGGCATTTTAGAGATAATCACACAAGAAGTCACCAATTGTTTGAGAATCCTGGAGAATCACTAAGAATGTGGTTTTCTGTAGTTCACATAATGGTCATTGTCTACCAGTAGAACGCAGATTTGTACCTCGTGATGTCATGATGTAGAAACATGTATATTGGTGATCGCAACGCTTTGTATACACTTTAAAAAATGACAACTAGTCATTACCTCGACTTTGAAAAAGATGCAAATGAGATGAGTGAGATACCAGCATATAACTGTTTTCTGATACCATTGGAGGAGAAATTGTTTAATACATGGGATAGTTCTGCAGTAAAAATTTGCCAGATAAGCGATCGCAGGGTAGAATTCTGCATTCGACTGGTAGACACTGACATAGTCGGCATTATTAAGAGGGTTAATGGGGTCAATATCACATGTAAACCAAGACAGTGGTTATCCAAAATTGTTTTATGTGGATTGTACTACTCATGTATATATGATTTGGATATTAAGGTTAATTCATATTCTATAAAATGAGAGAAAATTGAAGTTGTGAGTCTAAAATTACATATTTGGAAAAAAATTACATGCAAATTTTTTCCGACACCCCCCCTAAATGAATAAGGAAAAAATTTACGTGTAAATTTTATACGCCTATGTACCCCCCCCCCCCCCACCCCCGGTACGTTGTGTCCCGCAGTTTTTTTCCGCCCCCCCCCCCGACCTGACACAATATTAGTTGGAAATTTCACATCAACAATAGGTTGAAATTGCTCTGGTTGTTTGATTTTCTAAAAATTTATTAGTGGGGAACATGTTGTATTTGGAACAACATTTGCATATTTCTACCCTTTGGTAAATATTTTGGACTGAAATGGCCATCAGTTGGAAATGTTCCAGCCTTAAGGGGGGGGGTACAGTTGGAGATTACCCACTTGAACCACAACAAGAGCATGTGCACCCCCATTTAATTGGGCCTTGATTTCCCAACTGCTCCCTCACAGACATGGATGATAGCCTGTTCTATAAATGAATCAATAGTCTTGTGGACATTTAGCCAGGGGGGACAACATAATCCACCATGGTTCGGCCGAGTATGAGAACATTTTGAGATCTGAACCTGACAATTCCAAAATGCTAACATCTAGTGGTCTATAACGCCAAGCAAATCCGCACCCGATTTGTTTTTTTCTTATATATTAATTAGCAGTTTTGACTGGTCACTGGTGAGGGGCCAAGACACACCGGGCCGATGTGAGATAAATTTGAAATATGAGCATTAAAATTGCAACATCCAAGCATCTAGACTGGCCTCTCAATTGTTGGAAATTTCCAACCTGACACACCCCCATTGAACCAGACCAAACTCATTTGCACCCCCGCCCCTGGCGCTCTGATTGCCTAAACATGCAGGACTGGTACCCAACATGACCGAATGGTAGGCTATTGGCCCAGTGCGAGAACATTTTGATATCTAAACCTGAAAATTGGAAAATCCTAATATCTATTGGTCTAACTCCAGGCAAATTCAAACCCCGAATTGATTTTCTTAAATTGATTGGCAGATTTTGATTGTCCAAGGGGGAGGGACCAGGACACATCACAGGAACCTGAACATTACAAAATCCTATACCATCTATAGTGGTCTTATCTCAGGAAAAATCAGACCCGATTGTTTTTCTTAAATTGATTTATTATACATAGGCCTAAAATATCCGTAGGAGACATAGGTTACCGGACACACTATCCCCACGGACGTATAATATCAAACCAACCAAGTAACGCTGAAGGGGTCAATAATAGCCAGATTGGTTGCAAAATAATTTGCTCCGTTAAAAACACCATAAAATAAACAAAAACAATGGAATAACGTCAAGACATGTTATAGTCACGAAGATAAAAAAAAAACATGGAAAAGTACATCTTTGGAAATTTGAAAGTATTTTGTGTAAAGAGCACGGAATATTATGTCTTCTGGTGTTGAAATTTTCAATCAGCGACTGAAAGAATGGTGGATGCATAGCAACGGCTAAATTAAGCGAGGACGAATTTCCTATTATATTGTTTGTGAAAGATGTCCGCAGAGATAAGAAAACATTTGCAGAATACAGGACAAGAAAATTGTTATTCGTGTAACAGAAAATTTTAGATAAAGAAAAACAGGATTGTTTGTGACTTTTGTAAGCAGCAGTACCATTTCAGATGTCAAGGGATATATAGATGCGGAGGACGCAAAAGACATACTAAATACACCAAGTAGTATTTTGTGGTCGTGTAAGAAATGTAGAAATAACAAAAGCGATAGCCAGTATAAATGCCGCAGAGACCAGGAAACAAACGATGACACTAAACAGAATAACCGGGAAACAAACGAAGAATTTGGACCAAATATGGAACAGGTAATCAGGAAAGGACAATCAAAAATGCGGGATCAATTCAGTTCTGATGATATGGGTATCTGGATGTTACACATCGAAAAATTGCTGGAAAAAGTAATAGCAAATGTGGACACATTTGATGCGTGTATCAAAAATTAAAGTGGATCAGCGCATTGATAACTTCGAAAAGAAGTATAGCGCAAAAATGGAAGAAAAAAAATTCAGAAATGGAAAAGAGATTACAGAAAATCATATCAGTAGAGTCAAATATGTTGAACCTAGAAAAAAACAGTAAATAAATGTGAAGAAAAACAAACTACTGAACGGAGAGAAACATACACGCAATTAGAGGCATCAAAAAGAAAATAAGAAAAACTAATCAAAGAATTCGAAGAGAAAAACAAACGATTAATTGAACAACAGCGAACAGAAATACAAGAAAAACAGAATATGCTAAAAACTATTATAGAAGAAAAACTTAAAACACCCATAAACGCATATAAAGAACCAACTGGAATTTAAGAATCAAAGAACCACAACATCGTGATAGCAAATATACACGAATTGCCACAAACAGAATAATATTCAAGAGAACAGGACTGGCACATTATATTAATTACAAGAAAGGTAAAAATTTAACGACAGCGATGTTTTGTCCTTTTACAGACTTGGCAACAGGTCTTCGAACACAAATCGACCGATGAAGATAGTCCTGAAAAATAAACAAACTCGAGACAAAATGATTCGTGATGGTATCAGATACAATAAAAAGGACAGTAAAACAACAGGTAGTGCAAAAATATACTTTAATATAGATCTCACAAAAACGCAAATGGAACAGCTCTATGAACTCAGCATAGAACTGAAAAGGAAACAGAAAGTTTACCCTTCTAGGAATTTCCGCTTGGAAGGTAATCGGATAGTGGAACATTATACTGTGAAATAGTGCACTCTATAGTGTAGGCCTACGCAGCATATACTAAACTTATACGAAATTGTAAATGTATAATATTATTAACGGGGATTAAGAGTCAAACAGACTCGTTCTCAAATAAAGATGATGATGAATATGACGCGATGTGTGGTTGAGTATCCAGCTTAATATTTATTGCGGTCGAGTACATCGCTTAACGAATCAGTGCGGTTGAGTACATCGTTTAACGAAATCTCGGAATGGGATCACATTTTCTGAATGGCAAACTCAATGCAAATATACTTAAATGCACGGGCGGCGTTCGTTGCAGAAATATTCATATTTTTCAAATCGCCATCAACAGAAGGAATATTAAAATATATTTAGTCAGCATATACACACTCGTAACGATGACACCACTTAATGCCAGTGTGCTAATGAAAACGTAGTTATATATATCCATGGTATGACAACCGATAGATATATATCTGCATAAAAATAATAAAAAAGTTACTCTAACAAATATTTTTCATTTCCCTATGTGTGTCCTGATGACATCGCCGATTTATTTTGATTATTGCTACACGTAGAGAGCGATGGTCGGTAATACACGTGTTATGTCCGCTCACATAAAAAAAAATCGCCGCCTGATCATTGCTCTCAGTGGATTAACTCGGCGTGACTGCATGGTCGCAGTCATGCATCGATCCGGACATATAATTATATTGTCTTATTTCTGACACAGACATGGCCTCACCAGTAAACGCAAAGCTCGTCAGTTTAAGAGCCTGCGATGTACTCATGTTCGAATTTACATCGTGGAACCCATGCAAGTCTAAGATCCATATGCGAATATAAGGCCACTGATTATAGACACTAAGATACATGCGCTGATTCGCCCACCCCCACCCCAGCCGCTATCCAGCATCCCTGTCACACAATAATGTCAACTCGGACTCGGCTCTTTCTCGATAACATCTCAATGCCGTGCATACAGATTGCACAAGCCCACATTTTTTTTGTTCCGGACTGTAGAAAATTGTCGATAACCAGTCTAAATGAGCGGGAACTTAACTTACTACTTAAGTAGGACTTAATCTTGTTTTGTGAAACGCGTTCTTGAAACGGAAAAGTTACATCATAAGATCCACCTCAGATCTTAGATTAAGTCCATCTTAAGATAATCTTATGACCTTGCGTCATGAAACAGGGCCCTGGGTACTCAACCGCACTGATTCGTTAAGCCAGGTACCGTACTCGACCGCGCGAAATATATTAAGCTGCATGTGTACTCAACCGGACGCCGCGCAACGATAGTGACCCCTTCAGTCCAAGGCAATATCTTATTTATTAATTAGATCGCCTCTTAGTAACTGAAAACTCATTCAAATGAGTGACACCACAAACATCGATATCTACACATTATTTAGCAGTTAAGTAGATTTATGTCATATCGTAAAACCACATTTCTCGGAATTAACTGTGATGTCGTAAAATGATATTACTCAGTTTAAGGGCAATTGAAACGATATTCACATAGGTCAATAACAGGCCGTTCTGGGCAAATTTTTTATATATCTAATTAATAAAGCAGGGCCTATATATCTATATCATATATGCTCTAGGCCGGCATAATATGTATCGACTGGCCTATATCTATAGATCGTCGACGATAACACTGTTCTTGTTAATTAATAGCACAGATTACTTTTGAACACAGTCTGGAGTATAAACTGCATGTGCCCTCATATCAAATAGTATCCAGACTATCTTATGAATCTGCATAAGTGTAACCAGTGGTTAGACCTACTGATGTACATATATCACGAACAAAGACATGCGACGTACTATTTCTAACATGAAAGAAACTGGGTACAGTTCATGTGTATCATGTGAGTCCTGGAAGGCGCATGGAGTCGTCATATTGATATTCTGAGAGGTGTGTGAAGTTAGTTATAGTGGAGTAGTCACATTTTCAAGGCAATTGTTCAAATTGTGACTAAAGCATGAAACTGCATATATGTACATATTCACATACTTATTGATATTAGATATGGAGCCACGCTGAAATTTTACTTTAACCCCTCTTTTAAGGGGTTTTCCGAGATTAAAGAGCGTTTCGTGATTATATAATTTTTTAAATGTCGTAATTAATCTCACCATGAAATATGCGATTTAAACTTCGGCATATACAGTAAGTATGACTCTGAGATATATAACGCCACATTTTTAGTGTAAAATTGAAACTCCCATCAAGATGGCCGTCAAAATGGTAGCCGTAAGTGGAAAATTTTACATTTTTTCACGAATATCTTCTAGATCAGTTTCTGCTGTATGGAACTGGTTCAGAATTGTGACTTTATTTTTGTATTATTGATATTAACTGATCATTGGTGTAATGGAATATGCCATTCATGATGTCCTAGTCCCTTCCAATCCCTCTAAAATCTTATTTTACAGAACTCGGTATGAACTTTCACCAAAAGTCACCGGTAGGATTCTAGTCATATTTTAACAAGAAATGGACAGAATTGTGCAAACTAAGTGAGGCATACCATGACTCATGAATATTTCAACTCAAGGGAACCAAAATTGTCACTTATTCTCAAAATGGCTGCCAAGATGGCGACCAAACCCTGGGAAATGGTCAATATTGGCCCAGCATGCCATGTAATCGCTTACAAGTTGTGGTCGATGAATAAAATTGGCTATTCTGTCTTATATACTTTAAATTCTAATATTTCTGATGCACATTAGTAAAGTGTTACTAATGTAACCACTGACATCAGAATTATTGGATTTTTCTATCATAAACTTGACATCAAAATTGACAAAAAAATACTTTTCAGGTTAGGGCCATTTATTCAAGTAAATGGAACTATCTTTGGTATTGATCTGTCTTAACTGCGTCACACGAATGTGTTTTTAGACAAAATTACTCAAGATGGCTTCCAAAATGACAACCAATTTGGTAAAAAAAATATTATTTTTGTACATATATCCCAAACATTATTCTCTGTTCCCAACAGTTAGCAAATTATAACTCACTTGGTTATTACCATGTTATGCTTAATCCAATGACTACTACATGTTTCATTCCCGTTGTCCCTGTACCTTCTGAGGCATGATAATTCCTTTCAAATGGTGAAATGTAGTATGAAATTTACAAGAAATGTCTTCTGTGACTCTGGCCAAATTTTTGAATGGAAATGGGCAGAACGTCTAAACGGAACTGAGTGAAACCATATTATGTGGCTGCTCTCGACAATTAGCACGGAAATCAACTTAACATATGGTGTATATCCAAATGGCAGCCAGGGAGTGAATGTTCGGTCATATATAAGGTGAATAGTTCTACAGGGACCTATTGCATGGTCACGAATGTGCGAAGTAGTGGCCATATGGTGATAGACTGGTGTGTCTATGGTGAGATGTATAGGTATACAAGGGGTGAATGTATGGTCATGTGTGAGGTGAATATATATATATATATATATATATATATATATATATATATATATATATATATATATATATATATATATATATATATAGCTATATATATATCTATACATATATATATATGTATATATACATACAAGGATTGTTTGTATGGTTAATGAAATGGTGTATGGGTGTAATGATAGCAGCTGTATGTTCATCTGTGTGTTGTTTATGTATATATAGAGAGACTGTATGATCATGTGTGGGATATACATGCATACATTTGGTGACTATTGTCATGGATGGGTGTACAACTATACATATGTTGGCTGTATGATCATGTGTGGACTGTGTGTGTATGAATAAATAGAGAGTGGTTGTATGCTTATGTGTAATGTATATATAGAATGAACGGTCATGATTGTTGAAATGTTTTTGCATACCTGGAGTATAGCTGGGTGGTCATTGGGTGTGTGTGGGTATATAGTAAGTGTCCTTGTGGTCATGGTTGTATATGTGATGTATATGCATCTCTGTCGTGGCTGTATTGCCATTGGTGGGTGTATAGTTATACAGAGAGTAGCTGTATGACCGTGGATGGGTTGTGTGAGTGACAGTGAGTATACATCGAGTGGCTGATTTCTCATGGGCGAGGTGTATATGCAAATCTGGAGTGCACAAACTGTTGTGGGGGTATTGGTATATCCATTGGTGATGTGTATACGTATACATGTATTGACTATATGGTCATGAGTGGGGTGTATATGTATATCATGGGTGGGTATATGCTCATGGGTGTGAAGAAAAGCTATACAGGGAGTGACTGTATGGCCAATGGTGAGGTGATGTGCGTTGTATTGCTATATCTAGAAGGTATGTATGGTCAATGATGAGGTGTCGATGAATACCTGGAGTGATTCCATAATCGGCATTGGTGGGTGTATATGTACATTGTATATATTTTTGGTCATATTACCATGTGTGTGACCGATATGCATACAGCGAATGATTGGATGCCAACGGTGAGGTGAATTGTTAAACAAGGAGTGACTGCATGACCACGAATGTTGTGGCTGGATTGTCTTGAGTGAGAAGTATATTCAAGTCTGGAGTGTGTGAATGGCCACTGTGCGGGGCCCTGGTATATATACAAATGGTTGTATGGCCATTGGTCAGGAATATATGCATACACGGAGTTACTCTACGGTTATGGTTGCAGTGTATATGTATATCTCGAGTGGATATATGGCCATAAATGTGGCAAATAGATATAGAGAGTGAATGTATGACCAATGGTGAGGCGAATAGGTATACAAGAAGTGACTATACGGCCATATTTGTCATGGGTAGTAGTATACATGGTGCATCTTAATGGCGACTCATGACTGTGTAGTCACGTGTGTGGTTCACGGGTAAACGCAATTGTTGTTGTAGGTCATGGGTGGGGTATATGTGTACAAAGGGAATGGCTACATGGTCATTTGTGTGGTGTTCATGTATAAATAACATGATCGCTTTGTCATGGGTGAGTTTTACAGTTGGGCCTTTGGTGACTATCACTTTCCATAATAACTCAAGTATATGTCAATCGATTGGGAGGTAATGTTAGAGAGTTCTTCATCGTGGTGGCCCTTTATATGCACAATGAAGGAAACGGTGTTCACGACATGATTCAATCAATCTTGATGCTAATGGCCCATAATTTGATGTTATTAAGCAGTTTTTCACTAATCTCCTTGTTTGACTTTCCAAAAGACCCACAGAAGAGCAGAGAATAATGTCCGGCATATATTTGAAAATATAAACTTTACTACCAAATGTAGTGGACATTATGCAAGTCAGCCTGAGTAAGTTTTTCTAAAAACACTTCAAAGTGAGGCATTTAAGACGGATCAAAACAAAAAACACTATAGATAGTTCTCATTGTGACTGATTGTGACGCATTTAAGACGGATAAAAACAAACACCAAACACCAAAGATAGTTCCATTTAACTTGAAAATATGGTGCAAACCTGAAAAATGATTTTTGCCGATTTTGAGAGAAAACTCCAATAATTTTGGTAATGTAAAAGTAAAACTTATCCAAAATGCATCATAAATGTTGGTATTCAATGTATATATGATAGAACAGCCAATTTGATTCATCATCCACGACTTTTGATCGATTGCATGGCACTCTGTGACAATATTTACCACTTCAATATTTTGGCCGCCATTTTGACAGCCATTTTGAGCAAAAGTGACCATTTTGGCTCCATTGAGTAGAAATATTCATGAGCAATGGTATGCCTCAATTAATTTGCACAGTTCTGCTCATTTCTTGTGGAAATATGACTAGAATCCAAATGGTGATTTTTGGTTAAATTTAATACAGCTTTCTGTAAAATCGAATTATTGAGGGATCGAAAGGGGCTGGGATCTCATGAATGGTAAAAATTCATTGCTCCAATGACAGTTAACATGAAAAATACAAAATAAAGTCACATTTCCGAACCAGTTCCACACAGAATAAACTGGTCTAGAAGATATTAGTGACAAAACGTCAAAGTTTTCACTTACGGCTGCCATTTTGACGGTCATCTTGAACCGGGTAGTTCCAATTTCGCCCTAAAAATGTGACATTATATCTCACAGAGACATACTTACTGTATATCCTAATTTTAAATAGCAGGTTCAATGGTAAGATTAATTGTGACATTTAATAAATTATATAATCACGAAACGCTCTTTAAATTCGGAAAACCCCTTAAAAGAGAGGTTAAAGTGAAATTTCAGCGTGGCTCCATATCTAATATCAATTGGTATGTGAATATGTACATATGTGCAAAATTTCATGCTTTAGTCACGAAGTGAACAATTATTTTACAAATCTACCCCACTATTAGGCGGTTCGACATTCGTTTGACATTCGCGTGGAGTTGGTTAGGCGTTCTACATTCGTTTGACAATCAAAAAAATTTCATTAAAAATCAAATTTCAGGAGAGGTGATCCATTGGTTCAGTTCGTGCTCCCCCGCTCTAATTTTCCGAATTTTCCTCGGTTTTCCCATTTTTCCAGACCATCGCTGGACAGAAAATTTCGACCACAAAAATCGATTTTTATTTTTTTGCGCGAAAGGTGTTATTTTTTACCCAATTCGTGCTCCCCAACTCGAATTTTCTGAAATTTCCTCGGTTTTCCCATTTTCCAGACCACAGCTGGACTTTTGTTTATGATTTGTGAGCTAAAATGTTGTATATATGGCGCTCTATACAAGCAGTGTTTATTGGCCGATTGGCTCCACATTTGGTGTGGACGTGTGTCCTGATTAGGAGTCACCGTGACGAAATGCATGGGTCGCAGACTACAACCAATTTCTAAATATTAAGTAAAATGGAATATCACATTCGTTTGGCGTTCGACTTGACCCAAAAAATAATTTTCAGTTTTTCGAGTGAAAGGTCTTAATTTGACCCAATTCGTGCTTCGCCACACGAATCTGGTCAAAATTCCATCGTTTCCCCCAATTTCCAGACACCCGCTGGACTCGGGGGGGGGGGGGGGGGGGGGGGGGGTCGGAACAAAATTTGCAGGAACGTATGCTGATTTTTGACTTTCGACCCTTGTTGGGACCCACCCACCCCCGCGTCCAAATTTTTTTCCGTTTTCGGCAGTTTTTTCCGACCATTTTTTGACACCCACCCCCTTTTAACACTAAAACAGAGATTTGCGGGGGGAATTTCACTGTAACAGTTGTATATGAATTTCTGTACATATTATTAGTCATGGGTTGTGAACATTGACATGTAAATAGGAACAAGTCATTTTGGGGTTATTCGGTCCAAAAAAAAACATGACTGCCAGCAGCCATCTTGGATTTCAAAATTCAATCCATTAGCATGGGCTACATACAGGCTATACTGTTTGTCTGATCATCATGAAATTTGTCATTTATGTTAATATTGACATATAGATGTGTTTTAAGCCAAACTCATTGCAAAAACAGTCAAAAAGACTTGCAGGAAAAATATTTTTGAGTTGCGGACAAAATTGTTTGTTGGTTCTATCGACCACCCACCCCGGCATACGTGCCCGGAAAAAACTTTTTTCCACCCCCCCCCCCCCCCCCTGCTGGACTTGGAAAATTTCGCTTTGGTGATTTTATATAGACTGCTATATAGAGGGCACAGGCCATGCCTATTGACCGATCAACCCCAAATTTGGTGAGGGAGTGTCTTCACACTAGTAATGATCATATCGAAACGCAAGGATCGCAGACTGTTAAAAAAAATTAAAGAAAAATTAAATATTTCCGTGTGAAGTTGGTTAGGCGTTCGGCGTTCAACTTTCGACCAAAAAATAATCTTACTTTAACCCAATTCGTGCTCCGCCACAAGATCTGGTCAAAATTCCAACGTTTTCCCCAATTTCCAGAGCCCCGCTTTCATGATTTGTGTGCTCAAATATTATTAGAGCTTGAGCTGCATGTAGACCCCCCCTCCCCCCTATGCGGATTTTTGGTGGTTATGATATCTTTGTAGAACTATATCAGTCCTTCAATTTGGCGGTTGTTTGCCATCTGGCGATGGGGGCTTTATAGAGTTATCGGTCTTTGAATCCAAGATGGCCGCCAACGTTGAATATCTAACCAGGTAAATTTCAATTCGCAATTATTCAGGAAGTGTATGAGGTATTACGTCGTGCGATATGCCATTCTATTGATAATTGAGTACTCCTTATTTATTTGTAGGAATAAATTTCATATATTTAAAATGGCCGCCAAAATGGCCACCGGAAGTGGAAAATGTGACACTTTTTCACTAATATCTTCCATATCAGTTTCTGCTGTTTAGAACTGATTGAGAATTGTGACTTTATTTTGTATTGTTTATATTAACTGATCATTGGGGCAATGCCATAAGAATTTTTTTGGGTCCTAGGCCCTTCCGATCCCTCAAAAATTTGACTTTACAGGAAGCGGTATAAAATTTTCACAAAATAATCACAATTGGTATTCTAGTCACATTTCAACAATGAATGAGCAGAACTGTGAAATGTAAGTGAGACATACCATTACCCGTGAATATTCCAAGTAATTGGAACCAAAATTGTTACTTTGGATCAAAATGGCCGCCAAAATGGCCGCCAAAATATGGAAAATTGTAAATATTGTAAATATATTGCCCCAGCGTTCACTGCAATCGCTTACAATCTGTGGTTGATGAAGTAAATTGGCTATTCTGCCTTATATCCATTGAAAACTAACATGTCTGATTCACCTTGGTTAAGTTTTAGTATTGTAACCACTGACATTACCAAAAATATTGGATTTTACTCTCACACACTTGACATAAATATCGGCAAACATTCACTTTTCATGTTTTGATCATTTTTATTAAAAGTAAACTGTAACTAACTTTAATATGAACGGTGTTTATCGTTTTGGTCTAATGTAAATGTGTCACACTAAGGTCATTATAGAGCAAATTACTCAAGATGACTTCCAAAATGGCAACCAACTTGGGTCAAAAGTTCATTGTTCACATATATCCGGAACATTATTGTCTGCTGTTCCGAAAAGTTAGCAAATTGTAACTTACTTGGTTATTATGCATGTTAGGTAATCAACTGACAACTAAATATTATTGGCTGTCCCGGTTCCTTATGGGGCATGACAAATTCATTTTAAAGTTGCTTATGGAATTTTGCCGAAAACCTCTTTTGGGATTCTGGCCACTTTGAATCTTTGAAACGGAACTAAGATGAACCATAATCTGTCGTGACTATTCTGGCTATTTTGGCCCATTAGGATAAAGTTGATCACCTCGATACAAGAGGGAGGTCAATATGGTAGCCCGTGAGTTACTGCATGGTCATAGGTGAGGTGAATAGGTATAAATGGAGTTATTTTATGATCATGAATGATCATTGATGTGAACAGATATACAAGGAATGTATATATGATCGTGAGTGGGATGTCCATTGTGAGATGTATATGTATACAAGTAGTGGCCGTATGGTAATGTGTGAGGTGAATATGTTTACATGGAGTGACTCTATGGTTGTATGGTTATGTGTGGATGTACGGGTATCACGATGTGGCTGTACGGACAATGATATTATGTGCGGATATAACGGGAGTAGCTACAATGTCATATATGTGTTGTTTATGTATATATGGAGTGACTATGGTCATGGGTGGGATGTATAGGTGTATATTTGGTGGCTGTATTGCCACATGTGGGTGACCATGTATACATCTGGTGTCTGTGATCATGGGTGGGGTATATGGATAAATAGGGAGTGGTTGGATGAATATGTGTAATGTGTATATGTGTGCATGGACTGACAGCACGGTCATGAATATACATGCCTGAGTATATCTGGGTGGTCGTTGGCGAGCGTGTAGGTATATAGGGAGTGCCATGGTGGTAATGGGTGGGATGTATATTTATATATGTCGTGGATGTATATTGTCATCGGTGGATGTATAGGTATACAGGGAGTAACTGTGTGCTCATGGATGGCGTGTATGAGTACACAGCGAGTGACTGAATTGTCATGTGTGGGGTGTATATAAAAGTCTGGAATGTATAATTGATCATGTGTGAGAAGTATTGGTACACCTGGAAGGACTTTATTGTCATTGGTGATGTGTATATGTACACCTGGAGTGACTCTATGGGCATGTTTGTGTTGCATATGTATATATCGAGTGGCTATATGACCATGGTATGGTGAATAGGTATACAGGGAGTGACTGTGTGGCAATTAATGAAATGAATAGGCGTACACGGAGTGACCATGTGCTCACCAATGTGGTGAATATGTATACACGGAGTGAAATGGGTCAGGTGTAGGAGTATACCTGGTGTGCATGTATGGTGACTCATTGTCATATGTTATGTGTACGGGTATACGACAAGTGGTTGTATGGTCATTGTGCGAGGGGTATATATGTATAGCACGTGTGACTATATGACCATTGCTGAGGTGCATTTGTATACCTGGAGTTACTCTATGCTTATGCGTGGGGTGTATATGCTTATCTTGAGTGGCTATTTCGCAATTGGCGTGGCGAGTAGATATGCAGGGATTGGCCGTATGACCAATGGTGATGTGAATATGTGTACCTGTAGTGACTGTATGATCATGAATGTGGTGAATACAGGGAGTGGCTATATGGTCATGGGTCAGGTGTAACAGTTTACATGGTGTACATGTATGTTGACCCATGACTGTGTGGGGTGTATGGTATACGCACATGGGGTTATATGACCATTGGTGAGGTGCATATGTATACATGGAGCGATGCAATTGTCATGGGTGGGGTGTATATGTATACCTTGAGTTCTATTTGGCCATGGGTGTGGAACATAGGTACACATGGATTGACTTTATGGCCAATGGTGAGGTCAATAGGTATACAATGATTGACTGTGTGATCATGAATGTGGTGAATATGTATACATATAGTGACGATACGGTCAATGGTCAGCTGTAGGAGGTATACCTGGTGTGCATGCATTAAATTGTTATTGACAGATGTATGGTCATGTGTGGTGTGCAGGGATATACACAGGTATGGCTGTGTGGTTATGGGTGAGGTGCATGTTTATAAAGCGAGCGACTATATTGTCATATGTGTGTTGTTTATTTGTATTTGGAGTGACTGTATGGCCTTGGTGGGTTGTACATGTGTACCTTGGGTGGCTATCGCTGTCCACAATAACCCAATGATATGTTGCTTGATATAGAGATCACACCAGAGAGTCCTCATTGGTGGCGTGTATGCACGATGGAGGAAATGTTTAACGATTTTCCTGACAATAGTTGATAAATGTTTATGCTAATGGACAAGAGTAGCCACATATTATGGTCGGATTTCCGTTTCAATGTTCTGCCCAATTATTTTCAAAAACTTGGCCAGAATCCCAAAAGACGTTTTCGGCACAACTGTACACTGCACATTTTAAAATTAAATGATCGTGCCTCATAATGTACAGTGCCAACCAGAATATAAAATGTAGTTGTCAGTCGATTAACTAACGTGTATAATAACAAAGTTAGTCACACTTTGCTACCTTTTCGGAACAGCAGATATTTATGTTCCGGCTATATGTTAAAATCAACTTTTTACCCAAATTTAGTTGCCATTTTGGAAGCCACCTTGAGTAATTTGGTCATTAAACACCTTATTGTGACACATTTAAGATAGATAAAAACAATAAACACCTCTCATGCCAAAGATAGTTACATTTTACTTGCAAAAAATGGTTCAAACATGAGAAGAGATTTTTTGCCGATATTTATGTCACGTTTGTGAGAGTGAAATCCAATATTTCTGGTAATGTCTTTGTTACAATAGTTAGTAACAATGTTAGTATTCAATGTATAGAAGGCAGAATAGCCAATTTCATTAATCAACCACAAATTGTAAGCGATTCCAGGACACACTGGGGCAATATCTACCATTTTCCATATTTTGGCGGCCATTTTGGTGGCCATTTTGATCCAAAGTAACAACTTTTGTTCCTATGAATTGGAGTATCCATGTATAATGGTATTCCTCACTTACATTCCACAGTTGTGCTCATTCTTTGTTGAAATTTGAACAGAAACCCAATTGTGATTTTTTTGGTGAAATTTTTATACCGCATTCTGTAAAATCAAACTTTTGAGGGAACGGATGGGGCTAGGACCCCAATAATTGCTTTTTTCATTACCCCAATGATTAGTTAATATAAAACTATAAAAAAATAAGGTCACAATCCTCAACCAGTTCCAGACAGCAGAAACTGATCAAGAAGATATGAGTGAAAAATAGTCATATTTTCTACTTCCGGTGGCCATTCTGGCGGCCATTTTGAATATATGAAATTTATTTATACCTCTCAATAAGGACTACTCAACTATCAATAGAATAACATATCGCACGACTTAATATCTCATAAACTGCCCGAGTGATTGCGAATTAAAATTTATCAAGTCAGATATTCAATTTTGGCGGCCATCTTGGATTCAATGGCCTCGAAACATGTGAACATTGACTACCTATATGCATCCATGTGCTCGTGGAATGTTATATAAAACTGCCCTGGTCTATGTTCTCGTGGAAAATAATGAAAACATCGGTATTGTTCATAGTTTAATCACGTTATACATGCGTAAGTTCACACACTGTACTTTTTCAGATATATCTTCAAAATAAACGTAAAAATCATATAATCGGTGTCACTTTAAAACAAATATCGAGTCAGGTGCCCATATGACGCTATCTACGCAGACACTTGTTATATTCAGTTCGAATGAAACTGAGATTGAGAAGATACATACAGTTTTAGTATTAATTTTGAGAGAAATATTTCCCCTACCCCCAATAAGGATTTTATCGCAAAAAACAGTAGTTTTATAAAAATCGCTATAAAATGAAAAAGCCCCCACGCCCGAGTGGCAAACAAGCAGAAAAATGTGTGAAATACATCCCTCTATCGGAAAAACATAGTCGGCTAAAATCCGCACGGGGGGGGGGGGTGGCCATATGGTAGCTCAAGGTCTATATAGGGCGCTGTATACAAGCCGTGTTTATGGGCCGATTGGCTCCACATTTGGTGTGGACATGTGCCCTGATTAGGAGTCACCGTGACCAAATGCATGGGTCGCAGACTACAACCAATTTCTAAATATTAAGTAAAACCGAATGTCAAATTAGCAGTTTGACATTCGTTTAACATTCGTTAGGCGTTCGACAGAATATTTCGACCCAAAAAATAAATTTTCAGTTTTTCGCGTGAAAGGTCTTACTTTAACCCAAATGAAATTTATTTATACCTCTCAATAAGGACTACTCAACTATCAATAGAATAACATATCGCACGACTTAATATCTCATAAACTGCCCGAGTGATTGCGAATTAAAATTTATCAAGTCAGATATTCAATTTTGGCGGCCATCTTGGATTCAATGGCCTCGAAACATGTGAACATTGACTACCTATATGCATCCATGTGCTCGTGGAATGTTATATAAAACTGCCCTGGTCTATGTTCTCGTGGAAAATAATGAAAACATCGGTATTGTTCATAGTTTAATCACGTTATGCATGCGTAAGTTCACACACTGTACTTTTTCAGATATATCTTCAAAATAAACGAAAAATCATATAATCGGTGTCACTTTAAAACAAATATCGAGTCAGGTGCCCATATGACGCTATCTACGCAGACACTTGTTATATTCAGTTCGAATGAAACTGAGTTTGAGAAGATACATACAGTTTTAGTATTAATTTTGAGAGAAATATTTCCCCTACCCCCAATAAGGATTTTATCGCAAAAAAGCCCCCACGCCCGAGTGGCAAACAAGCAGAAAAATGTGTGAAATACATCCCTCTATCGGAAAAACATAGTCGGCTAAAATCCGCACGGGGGGGGGGGTGGCCATATGGTAGCTCAAGGTCTATATAGGGCGCTGTATACAAGCCGTGTTTATGGGCCGATTGGCTCCACATTTGGTGTGGACATGTGCCCTGATTAGGAGTCACCGTGACCAAATGCATGGGTCGCAGACTACAACCAATTTCTAAATATTAAGTAAAACCGAATGTCAAATTAGCAGTTTGACATTTGTTTAACATTCGTTAGGCGTTCGACAGAATATTTCGACCCAAAAAATAAATTTTCAGTTTTTCGCGTGAAAGGTCTTACTTTAACCCAATTCGTGCCCCGCCACAAGATCTGGTAAAAATTCCAACATTTTCCCCAATTTCCACACCCCCGCTTTCATGATTTGTGTGCTAAAATATTATACCTAGGGCGCTGTATACAAGTCGTGTTAATGGGCCGATTTGCTCCAAATTTGGTGTGGACAGCGATGGTCTGGAAAATGAAAAAATCGAGGAAATTTCAGAAAATTCGAGTTGGGGAGCACGAATTGGGTAGAGATAACACATTTCGCGCAAAAAAATTAAAATCGATTTTCGGGGTCGAAATTTTCTGTCCAGCGATTGTCTGGAGAATGGGAAAACCGAGGAAATTTCGGAAAATTAGAGCGGGGGAACACGAACTGAACCACTTCACGCTAATGTCAAACGAATGTCGAACGCCGAACTAACTTCACACACCTGATATTCTGGACAGTATATAGGCATATTGACGCGTGCCTTTAGAAGCAATTATATATACCCCAATAATAATGTAATTTTGTAGACTGTGTGTCGAACCTTGTGTCGAATGGTCACTTGTCCATCACCCCATATCTTTCTTTCTTTCTTCGGACTGTCATTACTTATCATGTGACCCAAGGTGCCAGACTATCTACATCATACCCGACCGCAATCTAGTGAATCTACAGACCATTGAAGATTGATAATGTGGTCCAGTGACCCGTGTTGACTTCATTTTATGACTCTGCATTTAAGGATTAATTGACGTCAGTCAGAATGTGTCATTAATCTGGGATGGGTATTTCAATAAAAATATTGCCATTGGTGATAACTCGGTTTAAATTAAAACAGGATCTTTAAGGATTTTTTTTTTGAGGATCTTAATGGTATTCTGCTTATTTGAAAATAATCGTTTCGTGTGTATTTTCATGTGTTACTTCCAAGTTTGTGAAATTAATCTGGGAAAAGAACACGGACACAGTCTTGTACTCCTGAGTGCAACAAGGGAGATAACTCTATTTTGATCAAAAATAATAAACAACAAGTTGAACAACCATGGCGGAAGGTGTTGAACATCGGCTTGGAAACGGCGATATTCCTGGATTTAACGGTATTAATGTCACTTACATTGAACTAGAACACATCGAATTAATCGTGTTTTAGTGCTGAATGGATCAGCTGAACTACGGGATCTGAATTAAACGGGAGAGACGGTCGTTAAAAGTGATCACTTGAACAAATATAATGTTTACACGAATATAGGAGACTTATTGTACTTCAACGTGTCGTCTACTTGTTAGCTGTACTTGTTATTGAAATTTTGAGAATATAAATTTGGGTGTAAAGCTTAAATGCTATGTGGCAATCTCATACGACTTCCCCGTCAAGAACATTTTGGGCTGAAGTTTGTTAGAAAACATTGGGCGACAAATTTTCTCGACGGGGAAGTCGTATGATATTGCCTGCTATGTTTAATTTTAATCAATGATAAGTACTACTCTTCAAAGACTTTTTGTTGTTGTGTTCTATAATCACTTTTGCGCTGTTGATGTAAGCCGTAAGGTCTCTTGTGATTGAAGAAGTATCTATTCCTTCAGTACAGCTACTAGTAATGGGGTCGTTGTCGTAATGTTTTATACATAGATGCACACCGTGTGCATTTCTGGGCAATCTCACACGACTTCCCCGTCGAGTAAATTTTGGGCTGAAGTTTGTTTCAATGTGCCGCCATCCTCCCCCAAGCCCACCCACCCTACAAGTGTTTTTTCGTATAGTGTTTTTGAAACGCGTCTCTTTGTGGTGTCATTCTTTTGGTATGCCCGTTATTTCGTAAAGGTGATTTTTTACGAAATAGCGGGTATGTTAGAGTTATATTTCTTTGAAAAAATCTAAACATTGGGCGACAAATTTCCTCGACGGGGAAGTCGTATGATATTGCCCATTTCTGTATACATAAATGCACACCATTTTCGCTTCTAAAGCGGCACCTCGAAACAGTGCGCAGAACTACGCGGAAGTGCGCGGTACAAATGAAACAGTTATTATGCACAGGGGCAGGTGGGGGTTGATTTAATACATGAACTATAGTAGTAGACAGTCTTCAGTTGCGAATTTGTAAGGTTATTTTAACGTTTTAACTTGTATTTGAGAGATAGAGTGAGTGGTAGAATCTACCGCGCACTGTTTCGAGAAAAGCTTACTGCGCAATATCTTCCGCGCATTGTTTCACGAAAAGCATACTCGGTGTTTCGGATAAGGGACCACACATGTCTTAATTAGTAATAGGCCTAGTATAGCGGTAGACTGATTAGAGGTGACAGCTTATACTGCATGTCACTGTAGAAAATGTGTGAAGTTAAAATGTTGAAACAACACAACCATCATGCAGTGATTATTGAGTGATTAAATCTTAAAAAAACAATGTACAGTTGATTCAGGAGTCCTTTGGGTGGTAAGAAGCTACATATTCAATAATTTTCTAAATTTTAATTGATTTGAGGCTATGTGCATCGGTTTGGGTAATTGGCCAAATAGATCTTTTTAGACACCAGAAAAAGCATATAGGATTACGCTTTATATAATATTATCTAATTGCGTCCTCACCAAAAGAAAATGAAAGATTAATAATTCAATTTGTAACTATATCAATTTCTTCATATGAAGCACAAAAGTTATGCATCGAAACTGACTAATAATAACTGTGCAGGTTTAAACAATGTGATCAAAATAGAGACTGATATATTGAAATTACCTGACTTGACGGACAGACTACTTGACATAATAACTGATCAACAGAGAGAGATAAGAGGTGCCATATATGCAATTTATAATTTATCACGTAACTGTGGCTATTAATCCGACATCGCGCATTAAGTTTTCTGGTAACAACTGCGCAGTAAGGCCTAACAAAAAAATACGTTTGTAGGTAGAGTAGGTAGGTAGGCTTAACTTTTTTTTTTTGGTTAACTTTTTTTTTTTTCAGTATCTTAAAAAATAACTGTATAATACTTGTCAATAACCCAAACTATGACCTTCTAAGCCACAATCATGTTAACCCAGATGACAGAGAAACTATAAACTCCAATTCAATCTTACATATGCTTTAATATTTACATATATACTAGTCTATATACTAATATAATCTTTGATAATCCTAATATTTCCCATATGGTCTGGCGACAACTGGAGTCAGTCCAGCACCACTGCACTGTTCACATATTGGAGTGACCGTCTTGTATCGATCTCTTAGTGATGGCTTCAGAACACCACCTTCTCCTCCGCATTCAGTGAAGGATCTAGGTATTTTTTAGGACACCTGTTTTTGGGCAATGATATGCCAAATGCATAACCTGAAGGCCTAAGCGGAGGAAGGTTGGGGAGGTGTGACCCCCCCCCCCCCTCCCCCCCCTGCTGATGGTGGGGGTTCTCACCCTGGAAAATTTGTGAAAATCCATTGCATTTAGAGCTAATCTAGGGCAGAGTCAGTATTTTGAATTTTACTAAGAGGTCCATTTGATCAAGTTTCTCAAGCATAACTTTGGAATTTTTTTATATCCCTTTTAAAAAAAAAGGGGGGTATACTGTTTTGCACCTGTCCGTCCGTGCATCCGTCCATCCGATGTCTGTTCATGTCATAACTTGAACAGTAGTACTCGGATCTCAATGAAATTAGGTATGGATGTTCACTACTATGAGGACATTAAATAGAGGGTTCCATCGTTTTGTCCGGATTTTCCATTCTGGAGTGTTTCATCTTTGTTTATCTGGAAATGTTGGCTTTTTGGTCTGTCTGGGGTCTGTTCATGTCGTAACTTCAACAGTTGTGCTGGGATATCAATGAAACTTGGTATGAATGTTCACTAATATGAGGACATTCAATAGAGGGTTCCATTATTCTGTTCCGCTTTTCCATTCTAGAGTTATTCATCTTTGTTTATCTGGAAATGTTGGCTGTTTGGTCCATCCGACGTTTGTTCTGAGGTCATAACTTGAACAGTAATGCTCGGATCTCAATGAAATTGTGTATGGATGTTCACCACTATGAGGACATTTAATGGCACATTCAATTGTTTTGTTTTTGTTTTTTGTTTTATAGTTATTCATCTTTGTTTACATGAAAAAGCTGATTTATTGGGTCCATCTGTCTGAGTATAGCAATCATAAGTTATAGATATGCCCACATCAGGCGGTATGCGCTAAAAGGGTATGCACCGGACGACAGTCGATCTCTTGTTTTATATGTATGGATTGGAAATGCTTATAAGATATTGTCAGATATCTTTTGGTTCATGGGACTATGATTATCCTGCTTGAATTCTAATTCATATAATAGGCTATTTTATAAAATTCAAGTGAGACACATATATAATATACTACATGTAGTTCAGAAACAATGTCTATTATTTAAAGTTTAGTAATTACTATTTATAGTACTAATCTCTATGTTCAATTTAAAATTTTATTTGGTATTATGATATCCCACCTGATAACCAGGTTGATTTGATCAAATTGTTAATGTTCCTGTACTGTATTTGATTGAAATACTGAAGTCTGAAGGCTGAATGATAACAAACCTGAACTGAAACTATTTGAAGTTTTCACAGATGAAAGCTAGATAAAGCCAAACATACTTCACAGTACAGTATGATTCCAACTGTTAAACTTAAATCTTTTTGTAAACTTAAATTTCTTATGGCAATATATCAATATATTAATGTTTTGCATCTTGTTATGTTAATATGAATTTGGACCTAACAAAAAAAATAAATATATGTTTTTTTGGTCCAATTTTGTTTTGTTTTTTTGCAATGGCAATAAAAAGTTTAGGGTCGGGGGGTTTAAAATAGGGTCGGTCGGGTTAGCGGAAACAAACGTCTTTTTTTTTTTAGGCCTAAGCTTTTCTCGAAACAATGCGCGGAAGATATAGCGCAGTAAACTTTTCTCGAAACAGTGCGCGGTAGATTCTACCACTCACTTTCTCTAATAAAACGTTAAAATGATCTTGCAAATTCGTAACTGAAGACCTTATACTACTATATTTCATTAATATACATGTTTTTAATCAACTCCCCGTGCATAATAACTGTTTTGTTTGTACTGCGCAGTTCCGCGCACTGTTTCGAGTTACCCCTTCTAAAGCGTTATTGTATAAATTAGGCACTACATATTAATAGCATACAATATAATATAGAATAATAAGCATACTCACGATCAATACATGTAGAAACATCGGAAGATTACAATGGATGAAAACAGCAATAAATTATACGTCTTGTTGTGTAGAAGTCTTGGTTTGGTCTGAATACGTCGAGGCCCGGTGCGCTCCTATTCAGCTCTGGTTCCTCCGTGTGGTCACTTCCGCTGTGTAAGTTCCGGTCTACTGAAGCACCATATTATTTTCCAGTCAAACCCATAATCACAACACTGTCACGTGACAGGGTCATTGTTGTACGGTTTTCTACACACTAGTACATGGACACGTGTTTGATATTTTTTGTAAGTTCATTTTCTTCCGTTCATCGATGAAACAACCATGCAGTTCTTTTGGTCCTTGTTTAATACCGGAACTAAGATCAATATGTGACCGATGATCAATTTTATTGCAGTTTCGTCAATGATAAAAGAATGCTTTTATCAGAACTACAAAAGAAAAATATTCTGAATTGAAGCAGACAGCAATTATTTACGGCAACATTTCAATCTCGCGCCGACTGAGACTGGTGTGCATTTATGTATACATAAATGCACACGGTGTGCATTTATGTATAAAACGTTACGACAACGACCCCATTAGCCTCAGTACATTGAACACTGATTGCTAGTATCGGTGCATTAATGACTGGACCGTGACGTCACAGACGTGGTCAGATTTTTTTAGTGCAATTTATTCAAGTCCGGCACTTTGCCCAATTGATGTACCGGTATTGTATATACTCCAATCGCCGTATATACCTCTATCACAGGCCTTCTAAACAGTGACTGAGATCTTAATAAATACAAATTTGAATACATCTATTCTCTATAACTTAGTATAAGAAAGAGAAGGTACCTGTAACTGTATGAATCAAAAAGTTTGGAAATTTACTGAGATCAACCCAAGAGTTTTCAAAGTGTTTCAAAAACTTTTCAAATATTATACTTTACCACTATTTATACTCCAGCTTGTGGTTCTAATTACGAGAAACACGAATCCGCTCTCAAAATTGTTGTAGGACGTCCTCTTCTCGAATTATCCGTCATTTTAGATCAATCCTTCGAATTTGGAAAACGTAGGTGCGCAATATATCGCTCGGAGCTTTTGGGATTTGCGCGCGCCTTTTTTGAGGGAGCACAATTCAAATTAACATCGATGAAATGATTACTGAATAAAGACAAACACAAGTATAATGATACACACGTATAATTCCAAGTGTGGCAACAGAAATAAAAACATGTTTATATTATACAATAGTCCACATGATAATAACATCAACAATCCCGGTGAATCTGATCACGGTAATTAGTCGACTTCCGCCTCTGAGAGCGCATGCTCATCAGACTCGATTAAAGCTTCAAACTCGGAAGTGGAATCCGAATCGCTACCGGAATCAGATTGCCACCTGGGGAGAAAACTACTTTTAAAATTTTGATTAGTATATAGCTAGTCAATTATTGTAATTGAATAGCATCCATTCCGAATTGAATAGCTATTTTTATGGGCCTAATATCTCGGTGAATTAAAAGTAATAATGTCACACCTGTGAATTACATCCCAGTGAGCACACGCGACAGCTTGTCAGGGACTAATTTGTCACATATTATCTTTAGAATTAGCGCTTTTAAGATTGCACACTTTTGCCCTTTTAGGCAGTGTCACCATCACTATCCGACATGAATGATGATACAGTATAAACCCTAATCTAATATTCAAATGAATCGGCGAATCCCGCATGCCGAAACATCAAACGATGCCGCCAATGAATTGACACGCTTTTTGCGGGAACTCGCACGTGCAGCAGTTGTGATGAGGTGTCACCCCAATCATTGAGTGCGAAAGACGCCGCTTTGATCTTTGTTACCAGGTTCGTAATCAACGTCATCCCTGCTGAGAAAGATACATGGTGAATAGTCTTGTCGGCGTTTAACCATTGGTGTGTTGTTTGTTAAAATCTCGTTCACTGGTTGCAATTTCCGAGGCGCGCATTTGAAATTTTCGGCGTACGCATTTAATAACTCGCTGGTTTTTAGATCCGCGCGCGCCAAGGCGCGCAAGCGCAATTGCGCGCCTCAAAATCGAAGGACTGTTTTAGATGATATATTTCGACCATTATTTTGACTAAGATGGCTTCGACGTGGTCCCCTATAGGAAGCGAAGAAATGATGTCACCAATGTTGGGTCTCACTAAAGGAATACCGGCGAAGGCCGTCGAATACCGGCAAAGTCCTGTAGATGTAAAACAAAATGAGTTCTTTGTTATTAATGACACAAAAAATAAACAACTGCGGCTAAACTAAAGCAGAGTGAGTATGTAGAGACTGGATATTGGAAATTCAGTATAATTTTTATTTTTTAAAGCCGGTAGTCTGCGTTGGACTTCAACAGTCTTCGGCGGACTTCTTTTGAGCGACCGTTTCAATTGTCAATTCATTTATCACATGATTATATTATGGGTCCATATGCACTGCAAATGGCTGAAAAAATAAGTCATATTTGCTGAATAATAGACATGATACAGGTGAGATACATTGATTCTGCCAACGGCATAAGTTTCTTCAAAAATAGAGGCACCAGTTGCTGTAACAAACCTTCAGTTTAATGGTAAATTGTATGATAAAATCGACTTTAACCTATTTTCTGGATCGATATGACAAAATTTCATCCCAAATTTTTTATGCATACCTGTCCCATATATTAAGGTAAGTGGACTAATAAATACAAAAATATATAGTATCATTCAATTATCATTGTTTAGAAGGCCTGTGACCTCTATCAGCCTATAAAATTGATAGATGCTATTAACATATCACTTTGTGGAATAGTTGCAAGAACCACAAGAGTCTGCAAAACGTTGTTTAGTTCTAGACTCAGTGTGAACGCCTATAGTCGCATAATTATATGCAAAGCACATCAGAAAAAGACAAACTCTTATGTGGCGAAGCCAATTTATTGTCCTTTGAAAATAATTTATATATGAAAAGTATGCGGTAAAATGTGATTAGGCCTATATCTTATTAATTTGAAGATTTAGAAGACTAACTTCACACCATATTCCAATGAGCATTGTAGACAACAGTTGAGGACAGACTGATTGTTGATTGGTTTCATACTTTCATCACTGAGTTTTTGGTTATCCACGTGAGATATTTATATGGCATAACTAAGTACAAATATTATAAATAAACCCTGGCCACTTTTATAAAGTGTGTTTCTCACCATCGTAACTTTGGAAATCACATTCAGAACCTTGTGCTTTATATTCCATAATAAATTTCAGACTAAATACTGTACGCATAACAATAATATAGGTCCATATAGGTATATACACCGATTGACGTATACACAGCGATTGGGAAAAGTGCCGGACCTGTTATTGGTTGGTTGATTTATTTATTGGTTACTGGTATTTAATCTTTCAAAGAATTATCAGAATTTGTTTTACAGTTCAGTTCAGTAGATAATATCCCAGCTTCCTTGAATCTTGATATTTACAATGATTCTGTCAATCTGTGTACAAATAATTTGTGATTTATTTTATTTGTGACTCTTTTAGGAAATTTTTCTTTGATCCACATTTGTTGGAAATTATTATCAAAATACATACACTTATCACTTTGACTCATTCAGTACTGGTGATGTCTTGTCACCTGAAAGACGCCATCCATGTATCGGCGATGGGATATCTCGTCGCCCAAAACACCATGTTTAAACATGGAGCATACTGAGCGAAAAACCCATAATTTCAATCTTGATGTTCATGATTACTGATTAGAACACCAGCCCTCATAATTGGCTACGGGAATCGGCAATGCCGAAGCCATTTGCTGAAGCAAACTGGGCCACGATAAAGGGTTGCCGTAGCAGATTGCCGAAGCCAAACAATCTGAATTAAAAGGGCTGGAACACTGCAGATTACTAGTCACATTTTGGGAGATGTATCTCTTTAATTATCATCAGGGGGTCTTACCATGCATGCACAGATGCTGTCTTTGATCTGTTTTCGGTCTTAATGATACAAACAATAAATAATGAAAACGGGCAATGTGCCCAGGAAACATGGTATATTGCCATGGGTTGGCATCCTTCGTCTGTCCCTCTGGCCTAACATTTGGTAATTAGGGGGTACCTTTTTTGCCTAGTCCGTAATTATGGGCTTTTAAAAAATGTTTGAGCTTATCTCATTATTCCAATCAATGTGTTGCCTAGCACTCCTATAAATCAATATTATGACCAGCCCTCCTATAAATCAATATTTTGCCCAGACATGACTAAATCCTGTGGCACACCCTACAAACCATGTTAGAGTTGTAATAGTGTCGGTTTTAACACAGAGGTTTCAGTGTTGAGATAACACCGAGAAACCACACTGAGCAAAATAACAAAATGCGTTCTCGGTGCTCGGTAAAGTACATGTACATGTAGTTCCACGATCCATGTTTTGCATCTGAAGGCCAAACACAAGAAGGAATTAGTCTAGAATTTTACAGTGAATATGTTTGTGTTGCCAAACGAAACTGAAATGAGGAAGCATGTCCTTGCAAAACACAAAAATGACAATGCGAACCGAAAAGAAATGTTATACCACATGGGAAATGGTCCGGACACTTTTTGTTCCGTGTAGGTCGTTGACTTTTGTCACCTTTGTTGTCAACTGTCTTAGAATAAGTGTGCATTTTATTTGAGTTGATGTGGGTTAAAAGTGCATGACGAGACATTTCGTTCCATGTGGATATAAAGTCGGTAGTTTGAACTGCAATTACTGAAACTTCATTCTCCCGACAAATTGGTCAATAAATTTGAACTTTTATCTATAACTTATGACAAAGTATTATGAATTTGAGCCGGCCAATCGGAGTGTACGTGCACTTATTGTGTCTTGTTGATCACAGCAGTTATTTTTGCATGTATCGGTATCTCACTCACTAACTTAGCGGGAACATCAAACACGTAATTACATCAGAATTGTTCAGGAACAGGGCACGTACTATTATGCGGCCTTGTCTTTAACACTAAACCACATCCATCATCTGATCATCACCAAACTTCATATGATCATTTGTGGGACCATTAGATGGGAGCCATCAAATGTTTCCGAATTTTGTTGGTAAACATGGCTGCCAGTGGCCATCCTTGACTTTACTCTTTCCATAACTAAATCCCTTGTCCGATCATCACTAAACTTCATATTGATCTTCTTATATGCCTGTTTTGAAAAAATGGAACATATTATGTTATTGGTTTAACCGTCCGTCTGTCCGTTCGCTTTTTTCGTTTCCGGATGATAATATTAGTAAGTCTGAACTGAATGGATGTAATTTGGTATGTGGATTTACTATCACAAAATACAGGTCAAGTTCAAATTTGTGTCCCGCCTGCCAATTTTCACCAGAGTTACAGCCCTTTTTATTGGAATTTGTACTCAATTTTCATTTCCCAATGATAACTTTATTAAGTCTGAACTGGAATGAATGAAATTTGATATTTTGAGTTTACTAGCCCAAAATACAGGCTATGTTCGAATTTGGGTTCTGCACACCAATTTTTGCCAGAGCTATGGTCCTTGTCGACTTAGAATTTGCCAATTATTTAGTTTTCTGGATGATAACTTTAGTTTTTATTGTGTGAGTATTTTCAAATTTTGTATGTAGATTAACCACATGAAAACACAGATCAAGTTCAAACTTGGATTCGGTCTGCCCATTTTTGCCCCCTCTCCAAGTTGAGCTACAGTGTCATTGAGATATCAATCTGAAAATTGATATATAGGGGTTTTTCAATGCTCTGAATCAGATAGGATTGTCACCGAGTTACTCCGATGGTATAAATGTTTCATTGACGCTGTAGCTACCACATGAATGGGAAATCACACCGTCAATAGTACGATTGTTGTATAGAATGATGAACATGAAAAAAATATTCATATCTATTGTGTGTGGTTGTTTAGGCCGTACAAAATTATACCTGTGTTTGGGGTCCCACCCTCTCTGAGAATTAGGCCCTAATAGGGTAGGTAGGTAGATTTATATTTTTAATTTTTTTGGGGTATTTTTCTGAATTACTGTTGACATTGAAGTTGTATTTGATCTCAAAGTACTTAGGATGATCAAATTCTATGTGTATCAATGTAAAGTTTAAGTATATAATCCAATAGAGCGTCAAAATATATTAATTTGATAATTTTATTTGACAACAACTCAATATCTGGGCATAGAGGTGATGTAAATTTACTGGAGGCCCAATCAAAAGTTTAGGGTAGGCACCTTTAAGATAGAGTAGGTAGGGAGACCTTAAACACACAATTTTTTTATTTTGGCCTTACAGATTTACTTGCTCAACTTCTAACACTGTCTGGAAGCTGATATTTGATCGGTCACCTTTATCATGGCTTATGTCCAGTCTAGCTGGGAATGCTTATATGCATGGTGTGGACACTGGCCCATGATAGATTATACCATGAGTAACACTTGACTTATTTATTGGCTGTACTGTGTTGGTAACCTTGTACTAGTAGGCTAGATTGAAGCATAACAATTCTTCTGTCAACATATTTTGCAACACATTGCACTGGCCATATATATAACCCATAAACTGCCAGCTCCCAGCCAGCCATGTTAACCCTTTACCCATCAGAACGGCCCTGTGCCAATGCATTCTCTTATATATGCGAGTCGACCATAGGTCGCCTCGCATATATAAGAGAATGCATTGGCTTAACACATATTAAAAATGATAAAATTGTAAAGAATGTAGAAAAATATTTTTTTAGGCCAATGCTTTCTCTTATATATGCGAGGCGACCTATGGTCGACTCGCATATATTAGAGAATGCATTGGCACAGGGCATAACTGTAACCATCACAATGTGGTCAATGAACCGGTTCCAATAATATCCATATTTGTATGGTGTTATTGAGACAGGCCGAAGATATTTTAGGCTGTTGAAGCTTTATTTGGGCGTTTTTGGCCGGTTTGTTGGGTAAACGGTTAAGGGGTTTCCATGCCTGAGCTATGTCATGTGGAAAGTATAGATGGACCTACAGAGATAAATACTAAGAAGGGAATTTTTAGGAACATAGTTCTCAGCAAATATGCAAATTGAGTGGAAATGAATAACTGCTATAAAAAGTAAATGAACTGAATTAGTAAAAGGGTGGAATGGCAATTTAATTGATTTCAATACTGCTTCAAGAATCACAACATTATAAAAGATAAACTTATGTGTGAACACTTGTTGTCGCTAGTATATATAACACAGTTTCTAAAAATATATCACACATTCTGAGATGTACAATTGTGTATAAACAGACAAATTTGGTAGATCATCAACAGTTTGTCTGAATAGATTAAAAAATTTGTCGCGTGACATTACTTTCATCTGCATGACATCGCGCTATAACACGGAACTTGGTGATGGTTTTCTGGATATCAAACATCAACAGATGACCGTAGATCGTGCTTTAATTGTTGAATTTCATATTATTTTCCGTACCCTGCAAGCACTTAAATCATATACAGGTATGTCATTGGCAAGGAGTACCTCGTGAAAGGTACCGAAAATCAATATTTTGTCACTGATCTCGCTTCAGCATGAACAAAAATTTGCAAGTAGAGTAATTTTCCTATTTTGGACCTTAAAACTTGGAGATAATGTACTTTAAACATCAAAACTGCCTTTAGACAGTCAGTATAGCTTGTTGCTGGTTGTAAATTTACAAAATACCCAGTATATGTCAGGCTATGTCATTCCGAACATAAAATGCATGGGCACATTCCATAAGCTATCACTGTCATATCAAACTGAGCTAACCATATACAGTAATGCTCTTAAGTAATCGACTTCTTAACCACAGCAGAATTATGGGTACCTTTTCAGGATTTAGTCGGAAATATGGCTTGTTGCCATTCATGTAGTTAATTGGATACAGACACTAAGTGATGGGGGGGGGGACATGAAAAAACTCCAGGATACAAGGTCCTGGTGGGTGGGCGGGGTCTTTAATAGCGCTGATAAAAGATTTTTCCAATGCCATGTATAGGTTTTTTTAAATCCATGTATAAAGATAAATTATGACTAAAATATAGAGCGTTAATCAAAAGAAGAGGCTCATAGGCAAAATGATATCCTGGGGTGTGTCCCTTCTTACAAAGAAAAACATTGCACTGACAAAATAATATTTTCAATCAGTTCTCATTGATGTTTTTGACATTCAATTATCGCTGTGATGCCAACGTCAGCTCATTTATCTTCTGAATATTGAAAAATAAACATATTTCCTGTATTATTGTATGGTGTTCATCATTGGGTAGATGGGGCCTTGGATTACTTGGACCTACCGATATTATGAAAAGCTGACTTAATTGAACTTAACATGCTAATTATTACAAAACAAGTATTCACCTTTTAGATGATAACATTTTATTTCTGGATTATTGGTTCTGCCGCATGGTCATGGGCTTGTAATGCACTCCACTGCCCACTCCCCAACATTGATCTTATGCACCATCCCTATATACGTGCCTGCTCTATCATGGTAGTATACATGTGTCTTGTGCATATGTATACTACAATGATGTAATGCAGGAACATAGATGTAGGTACATTGCATAAGATCTGTGTGGGGAGGTGGATATGGGGTTAAATATGACATATATATAGGTACAGATTTAACATTATCATACTTGTCTGAAATTTTTTTCCAACACCCCCTGCTCTTACCAGTACCGGTACTATTAAATTACCAACTGCAAAGGCCTTGGGTCCCTTCGACTACTTTTCTTTTAAGGTAAAATTCATTTTTTGATTGGATGTATGCTGTTTGACACCAAGTTGCAATACAGAGAAAAGCATAACTGCTTCACTGCTTGCTCTTCATCCAAGTGACTGAATGCACCAGTTTACTGAGAATAAAGTACAAGTCTGAAGAGAATAAGAATCGTGATTCTCATTTTGATTCTCGTAAAAAGTCTTGATTCCCCGTAGAAACGCTACATTGTCATTGTGTATGTTTTGATTCTCGCAAAATTTGATGGATTTTAAGGCCTAAAGTATTAACCTTTCCATGACTGGAGCTTCCTGAAATGTTGCAAAAAATCTGTGTCAATGCATTCTCTTATACTGGTATATATGCAAGTCTCCCATAGGAGTCGTGGACAATTTTGATAACTATTTCTTATGATATTTATTATGGCCCTGAAATATTTTCAGATGTTCGAAACCAGAATCCAGCTGAAGATGCACATATACAGCAGATGAAATTACAACAGATGAAAATACATGCAAAAGTGAGTAAAATTAAACTTTTTGTTATTTGACATCTCACTCTGATGCTCCTTGATATTCTGAGATAGTGATAAGTTGTTAACCAAAAGTTATTCATGACAATATTGCCAGCTTTATTTACGAAAAAAAGTGCTCACCAACTTGTTTACAATATAACGGTATAGCACTAAGTGTTTTGCATATTGCTCACTATTTATGTGCTGTATATAAACAAACTCTCGGCTCACACAAAGACAAAGTGTATTTTGTGGATAATATCTGGTAATTTTCTCTGACATACGTCTATAATCGATGTATTTTTAACATGGGTGAGAAAACATTTTTCAAAGCTATACACATTCGTACTATCATTATACTATACTATTAGTATATTCTTGAGGAAATTTTCATAATTTGGTAACTGTTATTTCCAAATTCTAACATATAACGAAGGCCATCCGTGGCTTTAACATATTCAGTGCTTCCCAAATACAGCCATTAATATATACTACCTATGATTTTTCCAGGAATGCAACAACAGGTAAATAAAATCTAATCCTAAATTTAATCTGGAAAATTATATGGCTCTTCGATTGATAACAGCTGTGCTTATTTTCAGAAATTACAAGATGATCTCCGCAGCACCTTGAGCTGTGAAGTCGATAGTTTATTTGATAACTACTTTACTGAAGTAGAGAACATCAATCCAGACAATATAAGTCACTCATTCAGCAATTCCACAAAAAGGTATGTTCCTGTGGATTATTTCTCTGTCCCTGCATTGAAATGTACACCTGCCAACCTGTCACTGACTGGTTAATTTCTCTGGTGACAGGTGTAGACTGTCACATGTGACAGGTAAGATTTCATTTTTAGAATCTTGCATCTGCTTCATAAAGTACAGTAAAGATCATTTGTCATGACTATAGGAGACACTTCATTGAGTTTGATATTGGTGGATATGGCTGTCAAAAATATTTTATTTGTATATTACATTGTATTAAATAGTTTATTTACAGTAAAATCCACCAATATTTGAACAAAACTGAGTGTGTTTATCTCTATTGACGTTATTGTAATGAAATCTATCGTAATCAACTGTCATAACTTCATTATTTTAGAAATTTTAATGCCATAATGTAATTCGAAGTTGACAAAATTAAATGCATGTCTGCGATGTTCAGGTCAGCTCATGTGGAGACAGGTAGAAAATTTGTATACCTGTCACCTGTGACAGGTAGAACATTTAGAACATTACAATCCCTGATTCGAAGGCATATTGTCGTCTCATTTCAGTGTTTATAAATTACCGCAGTATTTTTATGGTGATGTTAGAAATCCAGAGGATCAAAATTACTAAATTCAATTCAAAGGTACAGCATTTAGTAATGCACCTGGTAATTTTCTCTGATAAACGTCAATAATCAATGTAAATTTGAACGGGTGAAAAAACATTTTTCAAAGCTATACACAAGAATAATCATGTAGTTACCTTCAGCCAGATTATCAATTACTTTAACCAAACAGGGATGTTTGTGATTGGTGGGGGAGGGGGGGGGGTGTTGTCTCACCTCCACATCTGATCAAAATGTTTAGTTGGAAATTTCAAGCTGGAGAATTTGCTGATGGTTTCATTTTCTAACCAATTTAGTGTCAGAATTATGTCATTTAGTCAAATATTTCATCAAAGTAAATTTTAGACTGAAATGGTCAGCAGTTCCACTATAAACATTAAGGGGTGTTAGGTTGGAATGAAGTGGGGGGATGATTTAACTTCTCCATGTCAATATGTACTTATTTTTTTGCATGGTTGTGGTATGAATATGACCAAGTTTATTACCTCAATGCCATCTGAAAAATTATTTGACCATATGTAATCGATCTTATGGTAATTAATTTAAATGTTCAAAGTTACGATATACATGTGTATCCATGGCAAATGGGAATGGTTTTCGCTTATTATATAGCCCTGGGAATTAGCTTAGGCTGAACAAAAATGTACCTGCGTTTCTGGTGACATGCAAGAATAAAATATAGGCAGGGGGGGGGGGGGGGGTGGTTGGGGGGGGGGGGGTGTGGGGGGGATTAGCTTTTTATTTTATTTTCAACTTTGTTGAAAATAAATATGAATACCCCCCAGACTGCTTCTCCTTGTTTTTAAGTACTATAAAATAATAAAACTAAGTTCACAATATTAGAATATAGTGTAATTTATTGTTTTATTGAATAAAACATGAAAAATTCAGTTTGGTTCGGCTGTGACCTAATTGGAGTGTGGTATAATTTACGATTTAACAGTACACACGATGTGTCCATTTTACATGGAAATGAATCAATTGACATGGAGAATAAAATGGGATGCATACTAATTTTACAAAATCAATAATATGAAAACCGTCGGGGGTGCCGAAATAGGGGCGGGCGGGTCACCAGAAACAAAGGTCTTTTTTATTTTAGCCTTAGGCAATACTTAATGCTTATGCAAAAGCAGAGGTAAAACGCCTAGTCAATACTATTACCTTGGTAAAACATGTTCATACTCTCAGGTGCCTAATAATACTGCCAGCACGATTATTAATTTTAGAGAAAGTTCCCAATGATCACTATTATTTGGCATTGAGACATAGAGTGAAATTGCCATCACTATTATTAATTTCAGCCTAAATTCTCACCCATCACTATTATTAGGCCATCACAATTTTTAGGCACCTGAGAGTAGGGTTTCTAAAAAGTTATTGTGTCAATGAGAAATACAACCTCTTTAGCCAAAATGACTTCCTTTCACTCTTTTTACATGTATATATTGTTCTACGAATAGTTTTCATGGCACTGGGTCATTTACTATAAGGACACTGTTTTGGAAATGATTGTGGAATTGTACATGTATATGTTGGGTAGTGGCCTGGAAACAATGTTAGATGACAGTATTTTGAGTAAAATTTAAGGATACAGTATTGTCTATAATTTCTTTGATACAATACCTAATCATAATAAAATAGCATACTTGGGTTATTATTGATTTGAAATGGCAATACTGTTGGAAAATTGCGCAGATACAGAGATGCCCTATTTAATCAACTCCTTAACCAAAGCGGAATTATGGGTAATTTTTCAGGATTTAGTCGGAAATATGGCTTGTTGCCATTCATCGGAGAGCTCTCAGTGAGAGCTTTCCGATGAATGGCAACAAGCTTTATTTCCGACTAAATCCTGAAAAATTACCATAATTCTGCTTTGGTTAAGGAGTCGATTAAATAGGGCATTAGTGTACATTCAGTTTATGCCTACACTGATTTCTTACACCTAGGCAAAAATATTGCCTGGGCATCTTTTCCTCAATTCCCAGGGCTGTTATGTTGAAAGTTGGGTGATTGACAGTTACTGGTTGTTGTGAATTTTTTGTGAAATGTTATGAAATGTTGTTCTGTTATTTTTGCATAGTAAGCATGGTAGTTGACACAGTGAAAATTGAGTTACTGTCTGTGTGCATCATTTTAAATTATAATATTGTACACATACATGTAGCCATGATGGCTTTTTATGCCCCTGGCATAACATCCTGATTAGGTGACTGGTTATCTAGGTGACTAAGCAGAGACATGCAGCCATCCATCTGTCAATCCATCCATTAAAAAACATTTTAGGTATACATGTATATCAGACATCCAATGTTCATTTGTCAAAAAACATAATCTCCTTTGTCATAGTAATATCAGAAATAGTAACGGATTCCCCAGTTCTTCTCAGGAGACTTGTGCAATTGCTTCCACATTTTTCTGCATTTACATTTTTATATGCCGTTTTGAAAAAAAAAGGTTGTATTATGTAATCAGTCTGTCCATCCATCTGTCTGTCTGTCTGTTCGTATGTCTGCCGCACTTTAACATTTTTGGTTTCTGTCCAGTTATTTTTACAATAATGACTTAGAATTTGACCGTCTGTCAACATTTTTGAACAATTATTGAACTGTGTTTATCCCCTGTTAGATCCTTTTTGGTCTCAATGTACAATATGCCCCGAGAGATTTCAGATGAATGACAACAAGCCATATTTCCGACTAAATCCTGAAAAGTTACCCATAATTCTGCTGTGGTTATTGAGTCGATTAATTAGGGCATTACTGTATTTACAGACTTGCAAAATTAATCAGTTGTATACTTGGGGTACCAAAAATTACATTTGGAGGGGGTGTGGGGGGGGGGGGGGGTGGCGCCCAGGGGTATTCCAGATATTTTAAGAATTGTGTGTCATGTATGTTGGGATATGCCACTTATTACCCTTGTGTGATTGTCATTTAATTTAATGCCTTACTCGTATTTAAATTTGCTCAGTACTATTTTTCACTCAGTAGGCGCTTGACTTAAAAACTGACAAAATATTTTTGTACAAAAAGCTTGTATCCTATGGCAGTTTCGTTTCTTAATTATTCCTGATCCTGACAGTAGCTATAAATATCATCACGATGTAAATGAACAGCTAGCAAATTTGTGGTCCAATAATAAATTAACCATTTCAATATTAAATGGACTCTCCCAGTCAGTTAAAAAGTGTACATCGTAATGGTCTATTAATTATTCATTTTGAGGGGTGTTAAGGTGATAAAAGCAGAAGACAAATAAATAAAAGTGCTGAATGAAATGTTTAGATAAGTTCAACAAATGACCTATGGTCAGACTTATTATCTAAACATTTCCTATGGGTTAACTACTCATCAATGCATCAATGACTATTTAATATTGCTTTAACCCTTTGAGTGCCAGGGGCCGATATTATCGGCCCTAAACCTACACAATAAGTCTTTTAAAGAATATAATAAAATATATTAAAATTGTAAAAAAATGTAAAAAAAAAAAAAATAAATAATAATTGTTAAGCCAATGCATTCTCTTATATATGCGAGGCGACCTATGGTCGACTCGCATATATAAGAGAATGCATTGGCACAGGGTATATGGGTTGATATACAAATCGGACCTGGCACTCAAAGGGTTAATATAGAAAAGGTTAAAATAGCTGTAGGCATCATTGACATGAAATTATACGATAGTTAAAAGTGATGACAACGACTATAAATATGTTCTGATTTCAGAAGTCACAAACCAGTGAATTGTACAGTTTACAGTACAATTCATGCCCAGAAACTCTTATTTTTGCCATTGATTCTCTATTGAAATAGTTTTGAAACTATTTTTCATTCAATTCTAAATTCATTTACATATGGATGCATGAAAAATAGTACTGCATAAATTTAAATACAAGTAAGGTACAAAATGTAAGCCGTCGTTATAAATTATATATTTTCTTGTGGAAATTGTGTGAAAGTGATATTTTTAAAGCATATATATATATATCTGTTCTGTGTGATACATTTATTTGATCACTTTCTTTTTCGGATTAGTCATTTTGATAAAGAGCCTGAGTATGTATGAAGCATATTATTTACAACTAATCTACTACATGTACATCTCAACTGAACATCTCTTATACACAATATTGATTTCTCCTTTGATTTGTGCAATCTTTGTGAAAAATCTAAATTACTGTTTGTGGGTGTTTACCAAATAAATTTTGTCACCTCTATACATTATAGTCCTCAGTAACTTTAGAGTTTAACTTTCTTATTTTGAATTAATATTATTAGAGCTCGTAATGAATAATAATGTTTTCTCAAGATAATTTAAATGTGAAATAAGGCCAAATAAATAAAAATTTCTTGTTCTCAGGCACCTTCCTCGTCAATGAAATTTTCTTTTAAAAAGCCTCGTCAAACATTGTTTCAATATTTTCTGTTTGAAAACAACGAAAATGAACTTCTTTTTTTTCTGGAGTATGATTTCCAAATTTTGAGAACAAAATTAAAATAAATAAGCCTCTCTCTCTCCCTCATCAAAAAAGTGAGATCTAATTGCCTGAGAACACAGATATTTCATTTGAATGGCCTAATCGATCCATGTAATCATACAGTTCAGTCAATTAAACAGAAAATTTTAATTTAGATATTTGGAAGTGAATTTAAATGTAAAATATTTTATTATTTCAGAGTGAAATGTGGTAGATTATTTGGCTTATTTCACCTCTATTAATACATTGTATGATTATGATTTACCAAGTAATATGTGTTTGTTTATCCACCTTTACTTTTAAGTTCTATCTGTAGGAAGGGCACATAATTTCTCTCGCTTTAAAGTTCTATATCACTCAACTTTGGTCTCTTTCCACTTTCAAATGATAGAAGGTTTATGTTCTGTTTTAACTTTTAATCCTTTCACCTTTTAATACTGAATGGATTCTCCCATTCAACTATAAAAGTATACATTGGAATGGTCTATTATTCATTTAAGGGATGTTCAGGTAATAAAAGCAGATGACAGACTGACAAAAATATAATACACATGCAGAAGGATTCACATTCATTGGTGGGAAATGTTCAGATAATAAGTTCAACAAAACAACATATATGGTCGTTTGTTGAACTTATTATCTGAACATTTCCTAAGGGAACTACTCGTCAATGAATATTGAGCATAGAAAGGGTTAAAATGATAATTTATATTCTGCTTGATATTTTTATTTTAATAGTTTTGATGCTCTGTGCAAAAGAAATGGCCTTTAACTCTTTCGCTGCCACCTGCCACCACAGACGTACCCCCCAGTGCCACGCATCCTGTACATATATCCATGTATTTCAGGTATATATGGGTAATACATTATATCTCAAGCAGTTTCTAATATAATTAGTTGAAACTTCACATGTATATAGACATAGGTATATCCTGTCGAATGCCGCCGTGGACACTCCCACCAAGGTCACGTGACATTGGCGGCCATCTTGGATTAGTGGCTATTTGCCGGTATATGTACAGTTTGTGTGGGTATGCATGGGTGTGTTGTTTGTTTTCTTATTTTCAACCCAATTATACGATGTCCAACAGTAAGGTACACGGGAGTAACATATATGAACATACTTTGGACATAAAATAGGTCACGTGACCTTGGCGTCCATCTTGGATTTATGCAAGTTGCCACCTATTTGTAGCAAAATGGGATACAATGGCGCACTTTGTTGAGTTCGTGCTTTTGTTGCTTGAATATTCCCTGATAGGTACAATTCCAAATATATATATGTTCATATATGTTACTCCCGTGTACCTTACTGTTGGACATCGTATAATTGGGTAGAAAATTAGAAAACAAACAACACACCCATGCATACCCACACAAACTGTACATATACCGGCAAATAGCCACTAATCCAAGATGGCCGCCAATGTCACGTGACCTTGGTGGGCGTGTCCACGGCGGCATTCGACAGGGTATACATATGTCTATATACATGTGAAGTTTCAACTCATTATATTAGAAACTGCTTGAGATATAATGTATTACCCATATATACCTGAAATACATGGATATATGTACAGGATGCGTGGCACTGGGGGGTATATTCCGGCTCTGACTGTACTCCCATAACGTCAGAAATAGCATTACCTTGATGACGTTGTCGCTTTAAATTGTTCGCGCGCAACAGTACTACAGATAGAATCATTGTACACTGTCAAACATGCCGGAAAGAATAGAGTTATATCCCATACATTAGACTACATTCCAAATTCGCAAAAATGCGCGATTGGCAGTGACATAGGAGTTCGCATTTATGCGCGTTTGGCAGTGAAAGAGTTAATAATATGTTTTAATTGGTTAATTGTTTCCAGTCAAATTTTGCAAGAAATTTAACAGATTATAAAGTTAATCTTAAGTCTACCTGGGATTTTTCTCTGTCAAAATCATCAGCATTAACCCTTTACCCAATAGAACGGCCCTGTGCCAATGCATTCTCTTATATATGCGAGTCGACCATAGGTCGCCTCGCATATATAAGAGAATGCATTGGCTTAACACATTAAAAATCTCCGCCATGGTACCCCGAGTTACCACACCACGCCGTTATAACGTCTGCCATGGTACCCCGAGTTACCACACCACGCCGTTATAACGTCCGCCAGGGTACCCCAAGTTACCACACCACGCCGTTATAACGTCCGCCATGGTACCCCGAGTTACCACACCATGCCGTTATAACCTCCGCCAGGGTACCCCGCGTTACCACACCACGCCGTTATAACCTCCGCCATGGTACCCCGAGTTACCACACCACGCCGTTATAACCTCCGCCATGGTACCCCGAGTTACAACACCATGCCGTTATAACCTCCGCCAGGGTACCCCGAGTTACCACACCATGCCGTTATAACGTCCACCATGGTACCCCGAGTTACCACACCACGCCGTTATAACCTCCGCCATGGTACCCCGAGTTACCACACCATGCCGTTATAACGTTTGCCATGGTACCCCAAGTTACCACACCACGCTGTTATAATGTCCGCCATGGTACCCCGAGTTACCACACCACGCCGTTATAACCTCCGCCAGGGTACCCCGATTTACCACACCATGCCGTTATAACCTCTGCCATGGTACCCCGAGTTACCACACCACGCCGTTATAACGTCCGCCATGGTACCCCGAGTTACCACACCACGCTGTTATAACATCCGCCATGGTACCCCAAGTTACCACACCACGCCGTTATAATGTCCGCCAGGGTACCCCGAGTTACCACACCATGCCGTTATAACCTCCGCCATGGTACCCCGAGTTACCACACCACGCCGTTATAACGTCCGCCATGGTACCCCGAGTTACCACACCACACCGTTATAACCTCCGCCAGGGTATCCCGAGTTACCACACCACGCCGTTATAACCTCCGCCAGGGTACCCCGAGTTGCCACACCACGCCGTTATAACGTCCGCCAGGGTACCCCGAGTTACCACACCACACCGTTATAACCTCCGCCAGGGTACCCTGAGTTTTTGATGTGAGATGATGGTGGTGGCTGAATTTCGCAATATCTGGGGAAATGACCGTGTTTTAACCCTTTCATGATGGGAGCTGCGCTTGTGCAGCATTAAATACCCTGTGCCAGTGCATTTTCTTATATATGCGAATCTCCCATTTGGAACCTTGCATATATAAGAGAATGCACTGGCATACAAGGTCAAGTTTTAGGGCAATGTATTCTCTTTTATAAGCGAGACTCCCTATGACAGACTTGCATATATAAGAGAATGCATTAGCACAGAGTTTGCACAAATTTTCAGGAACCTCCAGTCATGGAAGTGTTAAGAAAAAAACTTAGGTTCAGTTGAACATTGATACAAGTTTTATATGTGAGATGATGGTGGTGGCTGAATTTCAAAATATCTGGGGAAATGACCGTGTTTTAACTGTTGTTTGAAATGGTTTATTCATCTACTATCATACTAATTCTGTTTTGGACCTACATGCAGGTTTGTTTACACCTATACATCAGTTGTTTTAATACATACACTAATGCCCTAAATATAATCGACTCCTTAACCACAGCAGAAATATGAGTAACTTTTCAGGATTTAGTCGGAAATATGGCTTGTTGCCTGGAAAGCTCTCAGTGAGAGCTTTCCGATGAATGGAAACAAGCCATATTTCCGACTAATCCTGTAAAGTTACCCATAATTCTGCATAATATCTGGGGAAATGACCGTGTTTTAACTGTTGTTTGGAAGTGGTTTATTCATTTACTATAATACTAATTCTGTTTTTGACCTAGGTTTGTTTACACCTATATATCAGTTGTTTTAATACATACACTAATGCCCTAAATATAATCGACTCCTTAACCACAGCAGAATTATGGGTAACTTTTCAGAATTTAGTTGGAAATATGGCTTGTTGCCATTCATCGGAAAGCTCTCAAGATCGTATCTCAGTGAGAGCTTTCCGATGAATGGAAACAAGCCATATTTCCGACTAAATCCTGAAAAGTTACCCATAATTCTGTTGTGGTTAAGGAGTCGATTATTTAGGGCATTACTATATACACCAGTTGTTTTAACACATACATAGTTTTTAGGAGTAAACAGTAGAGACCAACTAAAGTCCAAATTGCATCTGACTCAATCCCTAAAATAAATTTCCCATTCATCATTGGGCATTACCTTGTATCATAATGTGATATTCAGCTATATTAATTCTTAAAGATACGGATGGCCTTCGCGATGGTTTTTTTTGGTTAAAATAGTCACACCAGTTAAAACCGCCATAACTGAAAGAATATTAAAATACAGACATATTTTGTTCTTACACCCATCATACTAGTAAATTGTCTTACAAATAGCATGTTATTGTCAAGATCGTATGTCATGTTAGTAAACAAAAGTCATATTATGATATAGTACGTGAAGAGTGTACAATTCGCAAAACACTCAACACAAGGGAGACCCAACTATCTTTGGTTAAAATTACCACCATGTTGTTTAAAACATACCGTTATAGCGCTCGCTAATCCTTGCCACTCAAGATGTCGGTGTTGAATGGGTCACCATGAATCACTCTCCCCAAAATATATCCATGGCGTTGAGTATTTTGTTTATCGCAAACTCTTTACGTGCTGTGTATAAACAAACGCTTGGCTTCGTGTTTTGTGGATAATATCGCATTCATACTATCATTATACTATAGTCTATACTATTAGTATATTCTTGAGGTAATTTTCATAATTTTGGTAACTTTCATGTCTAAAATATAACCTACAACCAATGTCATCCATGCCTTTAAGCTAAATTAATATTTAGCAAATATTTAGCAAATTTGTCAAACCTGGGAGTGGGTACTGTACTTCAAATCTATGCTGAGCCATTATCTTTGGCATAGGTTCCACCAAGCATGTTTTAATTTCAACAGAAATTGTTGGTGCAATCATATGTCTGTACTTTAGTTAAATTTGTCACTGGGTTATGCCCCTTGGTTTGCAAACACAAAACGCTTAATTTTACCATTTTTTAAAACTGAAATTGACCATTTTCAACTCAAAAACAGACCATGACAGAGCTATTTGTTCGAACCTAACGCTAAGAAATAAAGAGGGCATAGTCAGATGCAATTCAGAAAAACAGGTAGTGAAGTTAGTGATAGGTTCCATACCTCCACCTACATGTATATTTGTCCTCATAATCCTTTTGTTTTCTAGTAATCCAATATGTATACAGTAATTAGCTTCAGCTTCCAGTAATACCTTTATACTGTGCTCCTAATCTTACGTGTAATCAAAATAATCATCATGAAATTTGTGATGTCATTTTGATATGATGATACATGTAGTAAATAATGGTGCTTATATAGCGCTTATCTCTCTAACATAAGGGACCTTAAACGTTTACATTATTACTCCAGCTGTTGAGTATAATGCCGAGATTTGAACTGCGTATGACCCAAATCCAGACTTTATATTTATGTCGCCACTGTTGTGAGAACTCAATAATCCACCAGCAGGCTACGGACTTATCTGGATGTTTTGCATCTTGCACAGTTTGCATTCTGCATTGCTAAATCATGACATGAATTGAATGGTAACACCTTTATAGACTCATTAGTGTATAATTCACACAAGCTTGATCAAGACTCATATGGCTATACATATACATCATCATTGCTAAATCATAGCAGGGTTCTTGTGGGTAGGTGGGGGTAGTTCAAAGTTACTTGAAATCCTTGAATTGCTGTAAATCTGACAAATGACAAATGACTAATGGAGATTGGGGCGAGGGTGGCTTGGTGTTCAATATCCTTAATTTTTTGTGGTATATATGCACTGCTAACTGAATGCAAATATGAAGATCTTCATAAAACTTTATTTCAGATACTAATGCATAAAAGAACATGCTTGTCGTTGCTTGAGTTAATAAGTGCCACTTCATTGCAGAGAATATTTAGTTAGACATGGAACTTTTTATCTGTTTATTTTGTATACTTTTGTTAAAGATGCATAATCCAATTAAATGCCCCTAAATTTCTATTTTGTCGGATCCAGGGGTAAAAAATATTTGATTTGAGTCAAGGAACCCATCCATCAAAGCTCAAAGTTGTCAGACACATAATTTTTTTAAGTCTGTTAATTTTCACCACATCGACTATTTGGCGGCCTGGCAAATAGTCAAATGATCTTCTTCCAGAAATATATGGACATGCGCAGATGCCATTACGAGAATTCAAAAGGCCATGTAATGTCATAGTTCGCTGTGACCTTGCATGGCGAGCAATGCTAACACAAATTAACTTCGGAATATGACATGACAAAATGTAATGTCTGCAACTATAATAAGGTAACGTGTACATACCATAATTTTATTTACTAATCGGTAAGCATTTCTAGAATTCACTGTTTGTATAGATTCTGGGATAGAAATATTAGTGTAATTCAAAGACACCATTCAGCTGCTTGTATGAATATCAATATAGAGAAACTTCGGAATATGACATGACAAAATGTAATGTCTGCAACTATAAATAAGGTATACCATAATTTTATTTACTAATCGGTAAGCATTTCTAGCATTCACTGTTTGTATAGATTCTGGGATAGAAATATTAGTGTAATTCAAAGACACCATTCAGCTGCTTGTATGAATATCAATATAGAGAAACTAAACTTAAAAAGAAAAGAAACTTTCAAAAGAGGTTTCTAAAGAAACTAAAATGAGTGAGAGCTTTCCGATGAATGGCAACAAGCCATACATGTATTTCCGACTAAATCCTGATAAATTACCCATAATTCTGCTGTGGTTAAGGAGTCGATTAATTAGGGCATTACAGTATGGTGGCTGAGGTGGTACACATTATATTTAGGGGTGTCTGCAAAGCATTTGTTGAAGATTTCTGGAGTGATTTCGATTCATGTCAAACATTTGCTGAAGATTCCTGTGGTGATTTTGATTAAAGTCAAACATTTGTTGAAATTACTGGTTTATTTTGAGTGTAGGCTTGCCATGATTATTCGATTAATCGACTAACCTTCGACAGGTGCGGTAGTCGACGGTTATTTACTTTCGTCGACTAATCACCCAAGGGGGGGTGGATATGGTTGTTTTAGTAAGCAGTACTATGCACAAATGCCATGCCTGGAAGTAAAAGTTAACAGTGTATGTAGCACAATTTATGTTCTCACCACTTCTGGTGTGGCTTTGATGTCACAGCCGACGATTGGCGGTCATCTTCATAGAATTCGGTGTACGACATGTTCTCACAGTCGTGGTGGGCCAGCGGCTTCCTTTGATGTCGTGTTATGGCCTTGTCATTGTTTATAAATTATGTTTAACTGTCAATTGATGTTCCTATGGATCGGTAATTAGCTATCATTATTGCCAAATGGACGACGTGCATTGGACTGCATCTATGTTTCATTTCTCAAATTTCATACTATAAAACGGTCACCATTATTCACAAAGTCAGAACACAGCATGGAATGTTCAAAGTTACTAGACAGTTAATCAATAACAAGTTTGTGTCATCACTTATATAATGCTACATACATTACATTCTCCAATGTGGTAACGTATATAAGCTCGCGAAATAAACTAAGTGCTCTATGTATGTCAGGTGACGTAATCGATACACAATGGGATTCTCTGCAAAACTAACTATAGTTTGTTTTCAATATGTATACAACAATTCCACACGCTTTCTATTTGCACCGCGATGCATGTTCACGGGGTACATTGATTGACTATACAGATATTTAAAAAATTCTCGTCCATGGGAATAACGACGAGGAGGGAGTTTACCGGTTGCGCAAATTTGAATTTAGGTGGCCGATGACGGGCGGGGGCCTCAGAAGGACAAACCTGCTGACTGACAGTTTATAACTGTGTTCAGACTGGATGTAAAGTAGTCATTGTAATTTCGCATTTATAATTTGTTTACCTGGGTGTAACATACATGTAGGCCGCATATATGAATGATTAATCGACTAACCATCGATTATAACGGTCGATTATGAAAACTCATAATCGTGGCAACCCTATTTGAGTCAAGTCAAACTCTGGACATATGCTGATGGCATTAAAAAAAAACAAATTTGTTTTTGAATTATAAGCTGATTTGATGTAATAAACTTCAGTTTTGCTGTGTTTTTGGCCTTCTTCTTCTATTGATCTAACCGCTCTCGTAGAGCAACCACACTATACAAAAGTGTGTACACAGTTAATCATTAAATGTTAAATAAACACAACCATAAAATTTTCTCTGATGGACCCAAGTATCGCATCCACAAATATAAAAGTATGAAAGTCATTCAGTTAAGAGTTTGAAGATTGAACAAAAAGTTATGAATTTAGAAGTTGTATCCTTTGTGCATGGAGGGTATAACATAATCTGTATGTTAGTGATTGCAGCTTGACAATGTCCTCCTTTCTTACGTCCGCATCTGAGCACTGCACTTGCTTCCATACGTATCAAGAATTGCTTGCATCTGTTCATCATCAGTCAAGGTTGTAAATAGTACACCAAATAAAGTATGATATGCAGACATGATGTTTGAAAGTGCTGCATTTCGACACTGCTCCAATTTGTCACACTTTAGGATAAAGTGTTCCAAACTTTCTGGTTCCTTGCCACACAATTTACATATACCACTGGAGTTGTTGTTGTTCCATCGTTGCCTATTAGCCTCAAGAGAGTAGGTATTAAATAATAGTCTTTTTGGCCATCCGTAGTTGTAAAATCTAATTTTATAAAAAAGAAAGAAATATATGAAACTGGAAACCCAGAAAAAGAGACTTTATCTTGAAACGAAAGGATGAATTTCTATTTTACAACCATTGTTGTTGTTTTTTTCAGCAAAAGGAAAGAGACAGGAAAATTACCGAACAAAGTATTCGTGACCAGGAAATCTGTGTTGACGTAAGTATCCATGCCTTTCGTAATGACTGTTTTGTACGAAAGCGCATTAGGGCCATCAGAAACACCACCGCACCCCCAAATATACAAATACCCAACTTGTTATAACGACTTGCAAGTTGTTATAATGACTTCCATTAACTCATTATGACGAGTTGCAGGTGTTTGCCGACAAAGCAAATGCCAATGTAACTTGTCCGAATACCAAACCCCTAAATAAAAGTGCAGAAAGAGCCCTATTTATTGAGGGAAATGTTTAAGTAATAAATTCAACATATGACCTGTGGTAGGTTGTTGAACTTATTATCTGAACATTTCCTATGAGATAACTACTCATCAATGATGCTTTAGTTTAGAAAGGGTTAAGTTTGGAAATGTTCAGATAGTAAGTTCAACAAACGACCATAGGTGACAGGTCATTTGTTGAACTTATTATCTGAACATTTCCTATGGGATAACTACTCATCAATGATGCTTTAGTTTAGAAAGGGTTAAGTTTGGAAATGTTCAGATAGTAAGTTCAACAAACGACCATAGGTGACAGGTCATTTGTTGAACTTATTATCTGAACATTTCCTATGGGATAACTACTCATCAATGATGCTTTAGTTTAGAAAGGGTTAAGTTTGGAAATGTTCAGATAGTAAGTTCAACAAACGACCATAGGTGACAGGTCATTTGTTGAACTTATTATCTGAACATTTCCCACCAAGAAAGAGATGAAAAGAATACCTTTCGTCATGGACTTCCACCCGGATTGTGTGAATCTATTTCGTAAACTCAAGGACTATTGGCCGCTACTTAAAGTGTCCCACAGGTGCAGAATTTTTTTTCTGATCCACCCTTACTGGCCCATAGAAAAAATCCCAACTTGAAGGATATTCTGGTCAGAGCAAGGATCCCTAACCAATCACAGATTTGTGTGACCTTCATACCTATCCCACACCTCGAGTGTACAAAGGCCAATTGTAGAATATGCACAAATATGAAAAAGAACCCAAGATGGTTCTGGAGTCATCAAACCAAAGAAAGGTTTAAGGGCCCGTTCCTTCAGAATTGCCTGACACGGAACTGCGTGTACCTCCTTACTTGCAGAACATGTCGCAAGCAATATGTCGGCGAAACATTACGCGAATTCGGCATTCGGCTATCGGAACACTATTACGATATTAATAATCAAAAGGACACCACAGTAGCTGACCATTTCCGTATAACAAAACACCCAGTCAACTTAAAATACCAAGTTATATATGTCATGAAAACTGACCCAGAGACATATTCCTAAAAAATGAAGAGGAAATCACCGGAGATCAACTGGATGTACCGACTGAGAACGCTTCAACCATTCGGGATGAATAAGAAAGACTTCTATAAATAGATTGTTTATTATGTATTCTCTTATATAAGCGAGGCTCCCTATGGGAGACTCGCATATATAAGAGAATGCACTGGCACAGGATCTATAATGCTGCTCCAGCGCAGCTCCCGTCATGAAAGGGTTAATTACAAAAATTCTACAGTTTTAGAGGTTTCTGGAATGTCATTAACCCTTTGAGTGCCAGGTCGATTTTTGTATCAACCCATATACCCTGTGCCAATGCATTCTCTTATATATGCGAGTCGACCATAGGTCGCCTCTCATATATAAGAGAATGCATTGGCCTAACCTCTTTTTTTTTTCTTTTTTCTTTTTACAATTTTTTACAATTTTTTACAATTTTAATAATTTATTCTTATATTCTTTAACAGACTTAATTTGTAGGTTTAGGGCCGATGAGATCGGCCCCTGGCACTCAAAGGGTTAAATAATTGTGTATTTTTCAGGGAGCTGTTCGAAATTAATCACATCCAGACCATCTTCCACATATTTGTTGCGATACTCATAGTATTTAGTTTGAATACGTTTGTCTATGACCTCATTGAGACTGGCAGGTAAGATTAATATTATTATGACCCAATGCTAGGCTTTGGTGTTAATTTTTTGCCATTATTTGATTCAATCATTATTCATTGCATCCTTTAATGTAATAACTATCATTCATTATACCCCACTCTTGAAGAGAAAGTGGGGTATACTGGATTGAATGTGTCTGTCTGTTTGTCCATCCATCTGGCTTGATAACTCTCACAAAGTTGCTTGCCACAGTATCTCAAATCTGTGAGTCCCAATTGTTTTGCGTGAGTTATGGACCTAAGTATGTACAAATTTTGTGATTTTTGTCTGTCTGACTTGATAACTCAAAAAAGTATGACCTGATTTCAAGAATTTTTTATATACAACTTCATTATAAGTTGCTTTCCACAATATCTCAAATCGATGAGGTCCGATATTTTTGCCTAAGTTGTGGACCTTAGTATATTAAATTTTCATCCGTCTGACTTGATAACTTAAAAAATATGACCCAATTTAAATAATTTTTGGTATACAAGTTGCTTTCCACAATATCTCAAATTATCAAGAAACCAGGTTTGTCCCGATTTGTTTGCCTGAGTTATGGACCTTTGTTTGTCAATTTTTCGGGATATTAGTTTGTCCTGCTTGATAACTCCAACAAATATGAACCAATTTCAATTATTTTTTAGGTACAAGTTACTTGCCTTATTATTTCAAATCAGTGAGTAAACCATGTTTATCCCGATTTTTTGCCTAAGCTATGGACCATTATTATAATTAGTTTGTAACGTTTTTGCCTTTTTTGGACCATCTACATGTTTACAGGCCTATTTTCAGTTCTAGATCGTTGATTTCCAGTCGGTATGGTTGAAGTTATGGGTTAAACATCTGCCGATCATGATCGGCCTCTCGTTTAACCATTTTAAAACTGAGATAGCTCAAAATATTACCCGTTTTCAATAATTTTTAGTATACAAGTTTTATGGCAGCCATATTTCGATTTGAGTTTAAACACCATTGTTGTCTCGATTTGAGTTTAAACACCATTGTTGTCTCGATTTTGTACATGCTTTATGGCCATTTGTCCTGGTATTAAGGCTGATTAAAGTGATGTGAAACACTCCGGTAGGGGGATCAAATAGATATGGAGAATAATCTTGCTCAAAGTAGTTATTTTTTACGGATATTAATCCAAATTGATAACACACACCGTCATTCTTATATATTAATTAAATACAATGACCCTAGATGGCGAAATCGTTTGCGTAGTTTATCACCGATTGTTGCGTCCCGAATATAGGTGTAAATATTTACAATTAAGCTCTAACACAATAATTTTTGGTATACTTGTTGTCTGCTCAGGTGATTTTTCATGCATACAGTTTTCTGAGATTTGTCACAGCATATACGACATCTGAATTCAACTTGTTCGATATAGAATTTTTCTGATTTTGGGGTTTCCGGATGGTCACTTCAATATTTGGGTTCCTACCTGCCCATGTTTGAATTTGCACGACAGGGTATGCCATCACTGGCGGTGCAACCTATTGTTTTGTCATGAAAACCATTGCTTCCTTTTCAATGAAAAAGAGACATCAGAGATATTTGTTGGCAGAAACAGTTCTAATGAAAATTTGACTCTTGAACAAGCTACGCCATTATAGAGTCCAAAGAAAATAGCTGGGAATTCCATTAACGCTGCTATAAACAGCTTCTGAGTGCAATCCCTGTGGTATGACGTCACTGTCGAAATTCTTGGAAATTCTTTTCTCCTTGCTAGGAATTATTGGTCAATTCTGGATTCTTCATAGACGCGTTTTAGTGTTTAATTAGGTGTTGTAATCTCCAAATTTGTAAACACTGTGAATTTAGCATGTGATCAGATGTGGCAGGAAATATATTATGCTATTTTTAGTGTCGAGAAACTGCTGAGTCACAGAATGCTGACAATTGCATGATTGGCTACATCACTTTATTGTTAAGTGTTGTGATTTACTGACACTGACGTAATGATTCTTGGTGGTAATGGAATTCCAACTTCCCAGCTATTTTATTTAGAATCTGTAACAGCGTAGCTTGTTCGAAAAATCTGATTAGGAGATAAACGTACATATTCGGGGATTCGACTCATTCGAGCATGAAAACGGTTTGTGAATGAGCCGGTTTGTTGGCGAGTTCACAAACTGTTTTCATGCTCGATTCCCCGAATTCAATCCATCAAATTTTTTTTAAAGAAAATGAGTGTAATGCCCTTTTTATCGACATGTCATACTTTGAAGTATTGTATGGATACGATCCATATGGTTTTTACTCGTAACATCACCAGAACAACCGCATCTATAGAAAACAATGTACCAGTTGATTCGATTACACGTCTCATGGCAGCACGATGACATATTTTACACTCATTGCTAGTGAATTGAAAACTTAAGTTAGCCTGTTTCAGTGACAAATATTTTACTTTAATTACAATTTTAATTAGAACTGGGGAAGAATATGGGTATGATTGTAATATGGGTATGATTGTAATGGGGAATAATCAGGTTTCTTTTTCCGATTTATGAACCAAAATTACCAATTCACAGAAACTTTCTTCATTTGAGAACAAATTAAAACCCATTAAAATTATAAAGTTTTTCGAGACATCATGACCCATTCACATAAAATATGAACAGATAGTGTGTCTGACATTTGCAGAATGAGGTCCCCAGATGGTGAATTTAGTGATGCTATCCCGCATAGCGGCTAGCACCAATAAATTTACCCCCTGGGGACCACATTCTGCTTAGGCCTCATCTTCTGGGAGGATTATAGTCTTAAATTAATATTCTTATTAGTTACTTTTTTCCTTCTGTTCAGTTTCTTTATCCCCTAATTTGCAGAAGATATATTGAATAATCAAGGTGACTAATGGGTCAACGTGACCAACTTCAACTGGGGAACTTCAATCTGATCCTAGGTCTCCCACAGCAGTTGATGCCTAAGCAGAATGAGGTTCCCAGAAGGTGAATTTGGTGAGGGTCCAGTGCAGGATATTTTACTAAATTCACCTGGGGACCTCATTCTGCAAATGTCAGACTCACTATATCTAGGCTTGAATAATAAGATACAATGTAACAAATGCACTAAACTGTTTGGTTATGCTAATTTTCACTATTACAATGCTTGTTCCTATAATTATCACTCAGAATTCCCAATTATAACACTATGGTGCAAATTTTCGGTACTCATGCTGGAAAGGGCCCAGGAGCCTTTCCCAAAAAGAGGAGAAAAATGCCTGGATATTACAAATCATCGCTATCACTGTAACTGATTGTATTTTCCAGAGTGAATCTGAATTTCCAATTAATACAATGGACCTTTGGAAAATTTCCACTTGTTCTGACAATGTGGGTGTGTATGCAGTTATCTACGATCATTATTGTATACCCTGCATTCTATCACTGGGCGCATAGTCGCAAACCTGGACCAAAAGGTGAGCATTAATTAAGGAATAATATCGGTGTCCAGATGTGGGAACATTGTATAAACACAATGGGGCCAAATAAATTTACTATGATCTATATATTAAAGGTACTCAATCCGATCAGATGATCCCCATATCATCAAGATACAACAACAACAACATTTCTTCAAAATATGCTTTAGTTATCAGAATCGATTAATTGCAACAAAATAATGCTAACTTGTAGATTATTCCTTGTAATTACATTCATAATTACTATATAAGCACCATTATTATAATATTTTACTGGCAATAATGGTCTATAATAATTGTTTGTGTGTGTCTACAGGATTAACACAGATGAACACTAGTAGTGTATTGAGGGACCGAATATTATAACAATTAATAAATAATAGCTCAATGTCCACAGCTTTCGGGCCACGCTCTTCTTCACTGGAATCATAGTATTATATGAAAATTACATTTTGCAGCAGCAGTCACTGACAATGATCGATCATTGTCAGTAACTGCTGCTGCAAAATATAATTTTCATATACTATGATTCCAGTGAAGAAGGGCGTGGCCCAAAAGCTATGGACATTTAGCTATTATTTATTAATTGTTAACACCGATGATTTGTTGATTCATAAGATTTTGTATGTATTTAAGAAAGTCTGAAGTATCAAGTGTTATAGATTTTGAATGATTGTTATGATAGGTGAGGTTTATTTCCCACCATGGGCATTATGTGTTTATTCTATTTTCAGACAGACTAGATTATTGTTGGCTTGCTGGATACATACTGTACCAGTGTGTGTTTGTGGTATTACCAATGCCTTATATTGTTTACGGGCTTCCACCTGCGTCAACAATCATCGTAGCCACTGAACAGGTACATACTAGTGCAGCATAAAAATATGATTCTTCAATTAATTTGTAGCGTAGGCTCTAGTAATCTGAATATTACATAGCTTAGAGCCTCTGGGATCAAGCGATATGTAGAGGATCTTACATGAGTTATGGTGGGATATAAGATTTTATGAAACAAGTTTGATACATTTGATTTATAATGAGTCGTAGACGAGTTGTGAATAAAATTTATGAAATGAGTTTAATAAAATCTTGTATCCCAACATAATGAGTTGAAGATCTTGTATATCGCATGAAAAAAAATAGTGCTTTATGCCTTTTTAACAAATCAAAATCCTTAAAAGAAGCTGCAAAATGCATACATTACAGCATTGTCTGAGACACTTCACAACCGTATACGACAGTACTAGTTCTCTGGTGCTGGCGACCGAAAATATAGTCCCCCAGTTTGCCTCTGTTTCTGTGTCTATTTTCATTAGTGCAACCAAGTTGGACAAGAATTTAACTTTAATGAACAATGCAATCATTTTGCATTGTCCCATGACGTCACAATAATAGAGGAAACATGGATTATTTTTCATTGTGTTCATATCACAAAATACTTCTAATCTACAACAAGACAGTTTGAAATTCTGTGAGGATATGGAACATTATACTACAAAGAAACACTAAAGGAGACTATTTTACCAAATTCGATTAGAATTTTCGAAACATTTAACGTTATCGTTAACGATAATTTCATCTCGCCTAATTTCGAGGGAGGACAATAGCGTGTCATAGCAACCGCGCGTTACAGCTGAAATTGGTCGTATAAAACTGTTAAAATGACCAATAGAACCAACAAAAAGGATTCCCAGACGACATCAACAAGTGATGATGATTCAAAGGAATATGTGATAATGCCATCAAACCACCAACAACCGGAATAGCTTGTCAGGCCTGCGATACATCATATCATTTCAAATGCCAGGATATCAACAATGCTGACCAGAAACTATTAACAAAAAAATCAAACAGAGTTGTCTGGCTTTGTACAAAATGTCGGAATAATACCAGTTATAAAGTATGTTTAAACAACAACAACAGTGATGTGCACACCAACATGAAAGTGTTAGAAGAGAAGCTGGATACTCTTATAAAATTATTTGGGGAACACAAAACAAAATCTGACAGTGAAATAGTGAAAATAACAGAAAATATTGACTCGAGGATTGAAGATAAATTCCAAGAATTTGAACTGAGACACGTAATTATAAGTAATATACAGGAAAGTTCAGAATCAGAATTAAGCGTGGCAAAAGCCGAAGACTTAAGTTCCATCGAGAATGTTGTGAAAGAATGCTCAACCTGCAACCCTAAGGACATTAAAACATTCTTCCGATTAGGAAAAAGAACTCTGGGAAAAACCAGGCCGATCAAAATTATCATGCGATCTGAGGATATGCATGATGAACTATTCAAACAAGCCATGGAATTCAATAAAAAAAGACAATAGTACTCCCAATAAGGATAAAATTTATTTCAATCCGGATTATACCGAGGCAGAGAACGGAAAACAGAAAGAGATGCGTAATAAATACCCTCGCGACAAATGTTTCATTCGCAACAACAAAGTTATAAGAATAACAGAAGGATCTGATGAACAGAGAAATTGACTTGATAGTTCGGACAAAAATAGTGTTGATTCTGGAGAAAACAAAATTAAAATAAATCCTATTTGTCTTTATACTAACGCCGACAGCCTATTAAACAAACGTGATCATCTAAAAGTACTCATAGACGATTTCAAACCTGCTTTGATATGTGTTACAGAAATTTTACCTAAGAACTCAAAATACCCGATAAGTTCTAGCGAACTACAAATAACAGAATACAATATGTATCAAGGACACAATCAAAAGCGTGGGGTTATCATCTATGTTCATAAATCTATCTGCTCCAACGAATGCTATAAACTAAATGAATCCGAATGCTCTCCGGGGAGACTTAATAGAAGTGTACAGGTTTTTATATGACCACTACAACATTGATACTCATGAACTATTCCAGAAAAGTTTGTCCGATAAAACTAGAGGTCACCAATGGAAGTTACAGAAACGAAGAGTGCTAAAGGACTATGGGAAATACTTCTTCACACAGAGGATAATAGAAGACTGGAATGCGTTACCAAACCACATAGTAGCAACACCATCTCTGAAGGAATTTAAAATGTTAATTGATTCTTATTTCCACAACAGGCGATATCTATATGACGATGTCAATGATAGAACTCTACCAGCATAACAACATAATTTCAATCCATTATGATTGTGACATTTTTACCAATACATTTTCATTAGTACTGGAATAAAAAGTCGAAAGACTTGTTCCATGATGATGATGATGATGATAATGATGATGTTAGGGTCATGCGTGGCTTTTCGAAATAGTATTTATCCGCCTGAATCAATTTAAAAGTGTGGGGTCATTTTGTTGGCCATGATGCCAAACATGTGGTATGTAACTAGTGAGAGATAAGGAACTGTGTAATAGCTTTTTAAATGCTATAATAGGGGTTTCATGTGAAATATGAAATTATCCATTTTCGTCACTTTATATTTATTAGGTTAATAGTTGTGACATAAACCTAATATTTCAGGCAAAATGACATTTTCTCATACAAAATTTTATTTGAATATTTACGCGGAATTGTCCATTTTAACTTTTTAACTTGTATATTATTTTGTGTTTAAACTATATATGCATTGTTTTGGTCTGTCAAATGCACTTAAGAGCTTTTGTTTTATAATATGTTTTTACAACTAACTTTTTTTAATTGCCTTTAGTTGACTTTATGTTGACAATAGCCGTAGTGATTTGGTAATTTCACCCTTTAACTCTTTCGTTACTGATTGTGACTAAAGTCAAATTACTTTTTAAAAATGTTTTATGCCAACTATGGCAAAGTGGATGTCAGATCTAATAACTTAAAACAGGGTGCTCAGACACCACACCGGATGTCCGGACTGACAGGTATGAAGTATGAAGAGTCAATGGGAACCAAAAGGCGAACTTTCGGCTATCTGCAAGTCAACAAAGGATATACAGAATAATAAAATGGCTTGTAATTCTGTCATACATATAATTTTTCTCATTATATGAGTATAAAACAGGTGTATGATATCGTGATTGAAGAGGAAAGTAACTGCAAGACATTTAAAGAAATAGGGATGTATTTATGGTTCTGGTGCCCAATTTGTACAGGTACTGGTTTCCTCGTCCATCATGATAAAAGATTTGAGGTGGAGCATTTTACAGAAATTTAGAAAAGAGATTTGGAACGTACATACCAAAGTAAAGTTACATAGCCAAACCCAATAATTTGGAACAGTTATAAAAGCTACTCATATTTTAGAAAATGTTGAAATGACACCGGAGAGAGCGTCATCAATTGCTAGCGCTCTATTTTATGATTCAATTCACTTCAGAGCTTGTGTTCTATCATATGTTTTTATAACTAACTTTTTTAAATGCCTTCAGTTGACTATATGTTGACAATAGCCATAGTGATTTGGTAATTTAGCCCTTTAACTCTTTCGCTGCCGATTGCGACTAAAGTTGAATTGCCCATATGATGTCGATAGCGACTTGAGTCAAAGTCGGGTATGTGATAGCAGCAGGTCGGGTACAAGGGGAGTAAATATGATATATGATAGAATAGGATATGTTCATCACAAGCTCATTTCGCCTTATAGTTCTTTTAAAAGTTGAAAAATACCCAAAATACAGTTATACAGGCGTTAGAACCAAGATGGCCACCAAGGTCACGTGACCACTATTTGTTGGCCATTGTGGCTGAACTTGGTCAACAGGTACACAGTTATAAGTCCATCAACATAAGACATTTATGATATACACATTTGATAAAATTTTAATGCATTGGTCATCAATGTATGTACATAGGTTGTGACCACATACAACAGTTTATGGTAATCACCATGGCCCCATGACCTCTTCAAATATCGGTTTATATATAGCACATATAGAGGTAGATATAGGTAGGAAATGGGTCCCTCCCTGAAAGATGTCAACTAATGGAAGGTAATTTAAAGTGAAAAATATAATGCCAAGAATTACCCAATTCTGTATTAACAGCATCAATAAATATTTTATAACCATATACATGTATAACAATGAACGTGCATCAAACATAGCCATTTGTGTGTTAATCTAAGATGGCCACCAATGTCACATGACCTCTATGGTGGTGGTGGTAGGAGTGGCTATGAACGCACAATGCCTATGTCTATGCACATTTGAAGTTTCAACAAATTTTCCTGCCATACTTGAGATACACTATATTACCCATATATACAACCATAATACTTGTATACATGTATGGGATGTTTGGCGGTGGGGAATCCATCTTTAGTGCCGGATGGCAGCGAAAGAGTTAACACTTCCATGACTGGAGCTTCCTGAAATCGGGAGCCTCATATATATAATTTATATATAAGATAATTCATTGGCCTAACAATATTTACCTTGACATTGTAAGCCAGGGAATTCAAATATATGCGAGTCTCCCTATTGGAGACTCGCATTTATAAGAGAATGCATTGCCACAGTTAGTTTTTTTTTTCTCAAAACAAGTTCTTTCAACACCGTCATAAATCTTTCTCAGGTTCGTCTAATGATGAAAGTTCACGCTTTCATCAGAGAAAATACTCCAGGGGTGATCAACTATAAAAAGAATGATGATGTGACGCAAGGTAAGAACATAGATATAGAAGAAAACATTCCAATCAGGATTCAGGCTGGAAATTTCTTTTTGGCTTTTTTTTTGCAATTTCTTAATTTTTTTGGTCATTTTTCAGAAACTTTTGGCCAAAATGATAAAAAAACAAATAAATATGTGATCATGAAATAGACCTAAAACAAAATAGAAAGAAATACGCAGAAAAATAACTGATAATGTTCGAGTTGGACAAAAGTGATATTGTTCACGGATGGAAACTGTAAAAATTAAATTGGTCTAGTCGGCAACATATATTAACTTGAATGAGCATTGATTCGCCAACATTGTCTTATTTTGAAACCACAAAGCAGTAAAATATTGTCACTTGATTAAAAAAGTACACCGTTCTAGCAGCTAATCATCATTGTTTTGATAAGTATGTGTGACTTTTAATAAATTATTATTCATACACAGGCGAGCAACTGCTCATTACATGTTAACAAATTAAGGGTTTCAATGGGCTTGGCTCATTCGACCCTCCAAATTTTGTCTACATAATTTGGAGGCGCGGATACGATAGGTTTGATAAATACACGAAATATTGACATACCGGCTTCGTATGCTTTGAAAAACTCTTGTCAAAGTCACAGCCATTTTCCAGCCGTTTTCAATTTTTCGCCCGAAGTCAGACAAATGCTCGTTATTGCTACCATATCAGGAATAGAATAACACTGGAAAGCTCTTTTCTGTTCAATGTTTTTTTTTTGTTTGGGACCCATATGCCTTGTTCATAGATGCATTTTGCATGACTTCAATGCGTCTTTTTGGGTTACAGCATGCTCATAGAAAGGTAGTTAAGATATTTTTCGACCTATTTCGATACCGGGAAAAATTCAAAAGTGAACAATATTATTTGTATTTTGGAGCGCAAACCACCATGTGGCTTTCAATTAAGAGGTGTTTGCTGCCACATTTAAAGATACACAATCCGATACGATGGTCCCCATATCATCAGATCCCAACAACATTTTTTGAAATGCCGCTTCAGTTATCAGAATCGAGTAATTGCCCAAAAATAATGCTAACTACAGTCAACTATAGTATAAAATTGCCCAAAACCTGTTATTTATCAACATTTTGTTCAACGAAATTTTGCTGGTTTGTCAAATATCTGACACAAAAAGGCCACTTGATTTTAGAGTTATCCATCTCCTGTCCGAGACGGTCTTCTCGTCAACTGTCTGTTTACTGGACCACTTAATATTATCGGTGGTGAAAAATAATTGATTAAAAAAGCGATATCTGATCACTCTTGAGCTTTGATTGGTGGGTTCCTCGACTTGAATCTAATATTTTTTACCCCCGAAGCCAAGGAAATAGTAATTTGCGAGCTTTAATTCGGATTATGAATCTTTGAACTTTTTGGCCAAAAAGTATGGCAAAATGAAATTTTCTTTGCTTATTTTCCAAAAAAGGTTGCCACTGGCCAATTTGGCTACCCTGATTCCAATGGTTTGTCAACTGCTGCGAAGTCAAATAAGCAAAAGTTTATTTATGGCTATTACTTCCTGCCAACAAAAAACTCATATCGCAGATAAATCAAACTGTAAACAACCAAACATTCTTAATGTAATGTTCCATATTTAATTGCCATAGCTCACTTCTCATCAATGAGTATTTAGTATAGAAAGGGTTAACCTGATAATAATCCAAATTATGCTGTTCTTTGATTCCAGGCCAAGAGAATGAAGAGCTCGTGCCAAACTTCTCCAAATATTTATATTTTCTGTTTGCACCAACACTCATATACAGAGACTCATATCCAAGGTGGGTAATCCCTTTACATTACTTATCTAAGTACATTTTGTACTAGCGCTGGGGTCTATTGAGAGTTTCAGTGAACTAGGGATTTGAAGCTGCTTTCACATACATACGTTTAACGCATGCATTTTACGGATGTGTTAGGCAGACATAAGACGCATTGTTACAAACAACAGAGTCAGCACTGGACCATCACATCACTGCGTAAAAAGACTTTCCTAAAAAATAAATAAATCGTGCGTGAACGCTTTGCGTCTCGATGGGGAATTTAGAGTGATGTCATTTAATTGACATTTTATTTGGTATTTCCCCGAAAGTTGAAGATGCCGAAGGAATTTATGGTACTATACTATGTTACAGTTGGTACTGCCATGGTAAAGTGATATTTACCATGTAACTATGCTAGGCGATGCTTATCATGTTACAGCTGATGCCGTTATAAAGTGTCTTTTGTCATTTAAGACTACATTATTCTACTATATATGTAGATCAAGTCTTCTCGTCCCATAGCAGCTGGGGTATTGACTCTACAAACAAGGTTACATCTTTCAATGAAACCATTTTGAACAAGCAAATGGAGCTAAATGTATTGCATGAGTGTCAAACGCTTGCGTTAAACGGACAGTCAACGGATAGTTCAACGCACTTATGTGAAAGGTGTAGGTGCATGCATAACCTAAACGCATGCAATAATGCATGTATGTGAAAGCAGCTTTAGTGTTCTCCTTATAGTTGCTCACCTGTAGATTATTGTGTTTCCTTGCAGTGACTAGGATTTGAGTGTGACTGTAGAGTAGTGAACTGTTCAAATTTTGCACCAAGTTGTGACCATTGAACAACTCTAGATACTGTGATTGCTTGACTTGAAATAGGCACCTAACTTTGTTGGGCAAGCCCAAGTTTGCCTGATAGTGTATGGATGTGTGCGTGAAGTGCCTATAAATGGCAGCACATATTACATTGGCCGTGACTCAGTTTACGGCGCGGTAAATTTAACCGCGGATCTTATATTTACGCTTTGATGTCATTCAAGTTATTTTATGACATTATACACAACCTGGAATTCAGTCATATACCTGTACACAGTTTTCTGTGTGTCTACATAATTATGTGTAAAGACATTTGGTAGCATATATATATAAGATATGCATCACAAAAACAGATTAGAAACTTGTTCACAGCCTCTATATACAGGGTTCGCGCTGCCACTTACCAAATTTGCCAATGGCAAAAATAATTCACATTTGGCAAAAAATGTTTTCATTTGGCAAAAGTTTTGGCAAGTCACTTTTTAATTGCTCAATAAAGTTGAAAAATATCGGTCAATCATACCACTCATTTTAGGAAATTATTACAATGGAACTATATTAGTTGTGTTTTAAATGGTTTCGGAAAAGTTAACACCTCCATTAAGATGCAGTTAATCTGATAGCATTAGTATCGATGGGTGGAGGGATTACTCGTATTTAGTGTATGGTGGTGTTTACATAGCTAATCCTCTTGTGATGTTCCCTTCCGATGAAGCAATGCTTCTACCTTTGTATTGTTCGGTAATTGATTTATTGTTGTATGATAAACCACAATGGAGATGAGAGTATAATCATTATCGAACTGCTTTTCTATCGATATCAAACTGCGAGTGTCGAAACATAAGACTAAATCAAGGTTGCAGAAAATGAAACTATCAGTGATAATATTTGGCAAATTCTAAACGGATTTGGCAAAAAATATTTTCATTTGGCAAAAGTAAATTTCTGTCCAGCGCGGACCCTGTCTATATATCTACAGGCATACCAGATGTTGCTCGTGCTATTCTCTGAATTTCAGCTGAACTGAACTAGATGTTTTTGGCTGTTTGTATCATTTAGCCAACTTATAACATTTGGTGAAACACAAATTATAAACACAAAGTATTATATGTACCTCACACCTGTAGAGTATTCGTGTCTAGACAATATAGGAAATCCCTGTTGTCAAAACTTAGCGCTGTCACCATTGTAGAAGAATCGAAATGGCATACGTCACGAGTTATGAGTATGGTGACGTCACAACATAAATTTAATATCCATGGCTATATTTACAGCACCGTAAATGGAGACACCTTGTGTTACATTCTGCATTGCTCAACCAACAACTGGGGTAATAATTTAAATGTTCAATACATGCTTACTCTCGGGATCCAAAATTAGATTAATCACACCCTTATTGGCGCTTATTTGGATCCCTACGTTTTTATTTTAAAGATGCATAATCTGAATTAATACTCCTAAATTACTATTTCTTTTGGCTTCGGGGGTAAAAAAATATTTGATTTGAGTCGAGGAACCCACTCATCAAAGCTCAGAGTGATTAGATATCAATTTTTGAAGTTTGTTATTTCTCGAGATGTGCTATCATTTGTGGCCCAGAAAAACGTCAAACGGACAAAATTGCGGATGAAGATAGATAACTCTATAATCAAGTGGTAATAGCCAAATTTTGTGAACAAAATGTTGATGAATTTTATACCATAGTTGACAGTGGTTAGCATAATTTTGATAGCAATTAATCGATTCTGATAACTATTTTGAAGAAATGTTGTTGTTGTATCTTGATGATATGGGGCCAGTCTGATCGGATTGAGTACCTTTAATTTCTGGAAGTCACAAATGCCAAAACTCTTCCATTTTCTCTTAATTTCGGCTGCTGATTCAATCAATGAATTATTAGCCTATTTAATTTTGGCGAGTCAAATCTTGGGAATTAATTTCTTAGTTTCATTTCATTAGTTTATCACCAATAGTTGCCTCCCGAATCGAGAAGTAAATATTTACAATTGAGCATAGTTCGGGTGATGTTTTCTATGGAGTGGTATGGTCAATTTGCTTGAAATTTCCGGCGATGTTAGTAGAATGCTACATTCCTCCAGTTGACATAGCTCCTGAACACTAACTGATCAGTTTCATGCACCCGAACAAGTCCATAATATGTCTTTAATACCGGTTGCTTAATAATTTATTTATCAGCAGGTGAAGGTCCCAGCTTGAGGTTACATTATTTAGGTAACTCACTTTGTTGGGAAAGTCCAATTTTGCATGAACGTGTATGGATATGTATGTGAAGTGTCTATAAATGGCAGCACACATTATCTTTCTATATGTACCTGAAGCACCCTTATGTCAACATGACAAAATTAGAGTATTATTTCAGGGAGAGATAGTGGGATGTCAAAGGGGACAGTCAAAATTTAATCCCGGGTAAACTATTCTAAAGAAGGTGACTGAATTATACCATTGGTGAGTCCCAGTCCCTTATTGTACGGTGGAGGAAGGAGTTTTTATAGGAGTCTATGTCTCCTCGAATATGCCTGTAGCCCTGTTTCTTTTCAGAGTGGAGCCTAGATCTAGTCAGATTTAAATGTTGCTTAAGTGGTATGGCTATAAGGTTATTTTGAAATTTGTGAAGAAGTAAGATACGCAAAAAGTTTTGACACTGCTGAAAGGGAAGTAGTCTTAGAAAAATATACATATTGTCTACGTCTACACTGCTATATCTTCCATAATCATCTCTTGATAAAGGAAGTTTTATTGCTTCGGCACTGCTCAAAAAGAATAATTTCATTTATGTTTTCAGGACAGCAAACATACGATGGAACTATGTCTTCACAAATTTTGCACAAGTCGTTGCCTGTACCTTCTACACATATTATATATTTGAGAGGTTCTGCGTGCCAGTCTTTCACACCTTCAATAATGACCATTTCTCAACGAAGAGATTTGTTCTCAGAGTATTCGGGTGCATGATGCCAGGAACGCTTATACTTTTTGTTGGTGAGTTTAATCACGGCGAGCACAAAATGTACAAAAACATAATATATGGGGAACTGACACAAAACGTAGCATTTAGCCTGTTACTAGCATATGGCCAAACAAAAAAAGATATTTGATTCTCAGGCAATTTTTTTTGAAAATCAATTCGGGAGCGAGGGTTTATTTTTATTTTTTATTTTATTCTGATCATAGACTGGCATAGTAAGCAATGGGTTATTATACCTTACCAGGTCCAGAAAAATTTAGGGAGAACTTTGTAATGGATATAAACTAATTTAGTCTGATATAAGGAATGACAAATTATGACATTGTACTACCCGTCCATCATTACCTTGATTACCTAGAATGATATATATATTGATATGATTTTTAACATTGGAACTATCATTTTTAACGACACGCAGAACTACATATCCGATTCATATAAAAATATGGAACGCAAATACAGTCGAAACGAAAAGATAAAGTGATCTTCCAAACTATCATAGAAAGTCTTGATTCACTTATTCCCTGACTAATTAGAGAATTTATATGTACCACAATGGATGATAGACACTAACACTTCAAATAACAATCTTAAACATGGCCAATAATACACCGCTTGTCATATTATCTTGCAGTGTTACTTACTGTGCAAAGGTCAAATATCTAATGTCCTGCTGATCTTTTACAAACACATTTGACCGATAAACTTGGGGGGGGGGGGGGGGGTTGGACAGCCTGTGGTGACAATATACCTGATTGTTATCATTGCCTATGGTCATTTGTTGAATACCCACACATACACCATTGTATTTAGGTCCTATTCAATATTTGAAACATAACTAATTTCCGTGTGACAATTTCCTATTTTCGTGTTACTGATTTACAACTATGGTGAAATCAAAAATCAAAATAAAATTGTCCAACGAGGGCCATTTTTTTCGATGAAGCTATGTCTGGTCTGGGAATCAAAACCATTATTTGTTTTGGTCTATGCCAGTTTATTTTAAAACAAAAGTTGATACCTTATTTCAATTTTTTTTCAAAATACTTGGTAGTTTTCTATAACATTCTGACCAAAGTTGCCAGTCGGTGGTTCATGGAATACACAGGCCATACATCTAGGAGAATCTTTGGTCAGAATGTTAGAGTAAACAACTAAGTTTGGACACATATGAGGTATCAGCTTGTTTGAAAAATAGTATAGCACATGCTTGTAGCTGCCAAATACTATGTAATATGTCATATCCTAGTTTATGACCCTTTTCCTCATTTAAGGTCGTGTTTGCGATCGCATCGGCCATTTTGAATGTGTGATACTCATCAACTGGAAATCACGTGATTCCCCACCTTGTTAATGGGAAAATTTTTGATCACCCATCAGCCAGTATCCAGTGTTTGATCCTTTAGGGTAATTATGTTTATTGCCCAAACTTATCTGTTTTTATATGCCCTTTTGAAAAAAGGTCATTTTATGTAATCAGTCCATCCGTCAGTCGTACCGTGTAGCAATCCGTCCGTCCATTCTGGTTTCCGATCGATAACTCCAGTTTTGATTATTTGATCTGAACCAAACTTGGTATGTGCATTTCCCAGCTAAAGATACAGGCCAATTTTGAATATGGGTTTCGTCCAATTATTTTTACATGAGTTACAGCCCTTTTTCGACTTAGAATTTGACCATCTGTTAAAATTTTTGGTTTCTGACTGATAACTCCAGTTTGATCTGAACCAATTTGGTATGTGTATATTTCCCAGCTAACAATACAGGCCAAGTTCAAATATGGGTTCCGTCCAATTATTTTTGCATGAGTTTTGACCGATTTTGTAACATTTCGGTTTCCGACCGATAACTCCAGTTTTGGTTATTTGATCTGATCCAAAGCTGGTATGTGAAAACTACAGGCCAAGTTGAAATTAGGGGTATATCAGATATTCTTCAAATGTAAGCGCAAATTATTATTTTATTTTGCAGTAATACAATTCAAAATGGCTAAAGGGTGTATTTTGCCATGCTCTAGCAATGCTCTTGTTTATGATCTGTAAATTAACCCTTTCTATACAAAATACTCATTGGCATGTACAGTAATGCCCTAATTAATCGACTTCTTAACCACAGCAGAATGATGGGTAATTTTTCAGGATTTAGTCGGAAATATGGCTTGTTGCCATTCATCAGAAAGCTCTCCCCGAGAGCATTCCGATGAATGGCAACAAGCCATATTTCCGACTAAATCCTGAAAATTTACCCATAATTCTGCTGTGGTTAAGAAGTCCCCGAGAGCTTTCCGATGAATGGCAACAAGCCATATTTCCGACTAAATCCTGAAAATTTACACATAATTCTGCTGTGGTTAAGAAGTTGATTAATTAGGGCATTACTGTAATTCCTTAGGAAATGTTCAGATAAGAAGTTCAACAAACAACCATAGAAAATTCCCTCAATAAATAGGACTGCTTCTGTACTTTTATTTATCGTTCGTCTGGTTATAATTCCTGTACATCCCTGCAAATCAATAATGGACCAATCTGATGTACACTTTTGAACTGGCTGGGAGAATCCATTTAGTATATAGAAAGGGTTAAAATTTTATGTAAAAGCAAACTGCATAAAGTTACGACAACCTATTGTCTACAAACTCCCCTTTTATTCTGAGCCAGGTGCCACGGTCAGACTTGTATAATGCCAAAAATGTTGTCAGGGAGATATGCTCCATCTGTCAGGGAGATTTTGTGTCTTGTCAAGGAGATTTTGTGTCTTGTCAGGGAGATTTTGTGTCTTGTCAGGGAGATTTCGAAATCCAAACCAAAATGTTAATTTTCGTTACTTTTCTTCATGTGAAATAAATTCGGAATGAAGAAATAAAAAAAATGCTAATTTTAATAGATTTCAACATGTATTCCACTCATATGTTTATAATAAAACTATCATAAAGTTGTGTGTAATATATTTATATATATTTAGTTTATTTTATAAGCATTTTTATATTATTAACAGAACAGACATATTGAACAGATAATAAATGAATCCTTGATATATAGAATCATAACAATGCTGTTTAGCCGGACTTTCAACGTTATCGGACATTTTGTAACAGAACTAATGATGCTATATTTGCAAGTAGAGTATAATTTATCCGAAGGCCAAATATATATACACCATGTGCATATTTGAGTGCAACCAATTACTAATCCCCAGTAAAAACAATTATTTTATTTAGGTTTTAAATAGTCGCGACAAGGCAAGCTGGTAAAGTCAACACAGTAATTTCATCACGTGTAATAAAACCCCAAGGCATAAGCCATTGAGGCACCTATTCAGGTAGACAATAGTACACACGGCATCTCACTAGCCGAGACTTACGCACAATAGTTGCCTATTGACTTCCTGGTTATGGCATAAAATTTCTGAAATAATATTTTTTATTACCTGTATTTCCCCAAACCGTGAGATTATATGGAGGTTGCAGAGTGTGGGGTCTAAGGCCTCAAATTGGGAGACTCACTGGCAAAATGGGAGATTAGAGAGGTCTGGTCACGGTTTTGTAAATTGGGCAGCGCCTGAGAGAAGGCCCCATGTGTCCAATGACAGTCTATATGGGGCTCAATTTCATAAGGAATGTTGAATGGTGTATTTTTGTTAAAAAAAGAAGATTTTTACTTTGTTTTGGGAAATTGTCAATAGCTAATAAGAATGATTTGAGAAACATTATCAGTTTCAGTATAGGTGCTTGAATTCTGGAACATTTGCTACTGTTTCAGGCATAAAAATAACTAACTTTCTCATAAAACAGTATTCATAAGACTGTTATCAAGACATGATGATAAATAAAGTATGCTCATTACAGGGCTTGAACCTATGATTACCAATGTAAAGCCTGGTCTATTACAACTGGAATTTTCAACTTAAGGCTGGTTAAGGCCAAATAAATAAAATTCATGTGTTCTCCATCGTCATTGAAATTTTCTTTTAAAAAGCCTCACGAGAAGATTAAAAAAAAATTCTGTTAGAAACATTTGAACAACGGAAATGAATTGTTTTTGTTTTTGGAGTATGTTTTTCAGATTTTGAGAAAAAAATAAAAATAAATGACCTCTCTCCCTCATCCTTAAATCGAGCTCTAATTGTGTGAGAACCCTGATATTTTATATTGATGGCCTAGCTAATCAAGCCTGAGTTTAGTGTCCCTGTCATTTGCAGAATGAGGTCGCCAGAGGGTGAATTTAGTGATACTATCCCACATAGCGGGCTAACATCACTAAATTCACACTCTGGGGACCTCATTCTGCTTAGGCCTCATCTTCTCTGGAAAGTTTCTTCATTATTAAATTTCTATAGAAACTTTTTCACATAGATTCTATATCTTTTTCAGTTTAGTTTCTCCATATCCCCAATTGGCAGATGACACATTGCATAATCGAGGTTTCCTATGGGTGTACATCACAATATTCACCATTTTGGAATTTCAATCTGTGTCTCCTATAGCAGATTAAGTTCCCAGAGGGTGAATTTAGTGATGCTAACCCGCTATGCGGGATAGCGTCACTAAATTCACCCTCATTCTGCAAATGACAGGCACACTAAACTCAGGCTTGTAGCTAATCCAAAATATCCTTTATTTGTATTACAGGTTTCTTTGCAATTCTCCATTCTTGGTTGAATGCCTTTGCTGAGATGATGCGTTTTGGTGACAGATTATTCTATAAGGTATCGATGCATGCATTAAAACAGCTCAGTAGAAATAAGGAATGTACTTCTCAAGAGGTCAACTTCTGGACATGTTCAGGAGAATAACTGTCCAGTCCTAAAAACAATTAACCCTTTCAGTGCCAAGTCCGATTTTTGTATCAACCCATATTTCCCTGATCATTTTTCAAATTTATTGATTATAATAATGTGATCCTTAGATGGAAAGAGCTCTATGAAATTGTTCATACAGACTTCATGCATAATTAACACATTGCATGAAGGAGGTTTTGTTGTCTACTGTCAAAAAAGCTAACGACAGGATTTTATTACATAAGCCAGCATTAGCTAGGTGAATGTACTTGTTTCTGAAATAAATCAGTACGGATGGGGTTCATTTACTGAAGTCAACACCTAATCAACATACACATACACCATATAAAACTAACACCCACACACCGAATGACATACCAAAAAGATGCCGTAATTCCAATCAGTCAATTCCCCAAACAATCTCAAATTTATTTTCACGAAGCTAGATTGTTATTATTCGACAGTGGTTATTTCGTTAATACACCTCAGATCATATTACTTATCTCCCTACACTTGAATTATCGCTGGTTAACCCTTCAATAACTGGATTTTCCTGGAATTATTCTAAAACCCTGTGCCAATGCATTCTCTTATATATGCGAGGCTCCCAATGGGAGCCTCACATATATCAGAGAATACATTGGCCTAGCAATATTTACCTTGACCTTGAAAGCCATTGCATTCTCTTATATATGCAAGGCTCCCTATGGGAGACTCGTACATATAAGAGAATGCACTGGTGCAGGATCTTTAATGCTGCTCGCTCCAGTGTAGCTCCCATCAAGAAAGGGTTAATAGAGTTTTCTCCCGTATAGTAATTTCCAAAATGGCAATCGCCATAGTTAAGTCGATAAAACATTTGTTGACGAACAATTTTCATGGTGATTTTAATTTCATGAACCACGAAAACCATGAAAATTGGACCACCAGGGATAAATGTACTTTTGCAGTATATGGAGCATTAGTCCAGTCATCCATCTGTTTGTAAGCTACAAAGTTTGCATTGTGCCTAGGGCATCATTGTTTGTTCAATCAGAATCTTTTTGACATGGTAATAGTTATGAAGAGGGAAGGCTTTCCACATAATTATCAACGGTTTCAATTATATGCACACTTCATGTAGGTGCTTGAAAACCTTGAAAGGGCTTAAATTTGACTCAACCTTTGATAAGAACATCTTCTTCAACAGGATTGGTGGAATTCCACAACATTTTCCAACTACTACAGAACATGGAATGTAGTGGTGCATGACTGGCTCTACACTTATATATACAAAGACTTATGCATGGTATGTCTTATTACTTTTGTACATTTAAATATTTTAGTTATTATTCATGTTTATTTTCAAAAACTTGACATATGGTTTGACCAGGGATGGTTGGCCCTTAACCTATATAATAGCCATTTATTGATGGATTCTGACAATTTTTAAAAACTCGACTTATGGTTTGACGAGGGATGGTTGGCGGGCGGCTGGCAGACCTAAAGAATGCCTTATAACTTTGACATTTGTAAACTGATTCAAAAAATTTTGGTATGTGAGTTGCTCCCAATGACTATTTACTGCCTGTAGAAAATGGGTCACGTCCGAACTTTGGGACAAGAGTTATCCATCTTAGATGGTTTTTAGTCAAGTTTTTCACCGTTAGCGCGATAACTCACGCAAATATTAACCAATTTCAACAATATTTGGTATATGAGACTCTTGCAACAATATCTCGGACGAGTTCGAAAACCAGGTTTGTCAGAATTTTTTTTCCGGAGTTATGGGTCTTAGTTTGTCTATTTTTAGCAATTTTATCACCGTTAGCGCGATAACTCGATGAAATATTAACGACTTCAACAATATTTTGTATATGAGTCTCTTGCAACAATATCTCGGACGAGTTCGAAAACCAGGTTTGTCCGAATTTTTTCCCCGGAGTTATGGGTCTTAATTAGTTTATCTATTTTTAGCAATGTTATCACCGTTAGCGCGATAACTCGATGAAATATTAACCGACTTCAACAATATTTTGTATGTGAGTCTCCTGCAACAATATCTCGGACGAGTTTGAAAACCAGGTTTGTCCGAATTTTTTTCGCGGAGTTATGGGTCTTAGTTTGTCTATTTTTAGCAATGTTATCACCTTTAGCGTGATAACTCAATGAAATATTAACCGATTTAAACAATATTTAGTATATGAGTCTCTTGCAACAATATCTCGGACGAGTTCGAAAACTTGGTTTGTCCGGAGTTATGGGTCTTAGTTTGTCTATTTTAATAACAATTTTATCACCGTTAGTGCGATAACTCAATGAAATATTAACGGATTCAATTGATATTTGGTATATAGGTCTATTGCAATAATATACCACCGTCCGACTTTTTTTCCCGGAGTTGTGCACTTTATTGGCAGATGTTTGGTTCGACTGCCAAAAAACTTGACAAAAGCATCTTAGATGCGTACCCCTTGTTGGTATGTGAATTTATTGTCACATGCAACAGCTGCACACATGAAATCAGGCCCTTTCCCACTTTTTAACCAGAGTTATGGCGCTAGTTTCTATTTATAGCATTTTTACGTCTGTTTACCACTATAAACGACAACCAATTTCATTCATATTTGATATACGGACCCTCCAAAACAGTATCTCGATCGAGTTTGAAAATCAGGTTTGTCCAATTGTATTTACCTGAGTTATGGCCCTTAAGTAATCTGTCTAGTTTTAGCATTTCATGACTGTTAGCACAGTAACTTGACAAACATCAACTGATTCCATTCATATTTGTTAAGGGTATCGTTAACAACTGTATCTTATATTTACCTGTCTTATGGTGCTTAGTTTGCTATTGTTAGCAATTTTATTACCGCCAGCGTGATAACTTAAACAATTGTCAACCGATTGAGTTAGAAAACCAGGTTTGTCTGATTTTGTTTTGCCTCATTTATGGTTCCTTAGATTGTCCATTTTTAGATTTTCTCGGTCAGAGAGATTCACTCTTATGTGCAAAAAAAACTTGACAATTGCCATCTTCGATGCGCAACCCTTGTTGTACAAATTAAATTATTCTAGACATTGATGATAACATATTTATTACATGATCAGACCCTTATTCCATTTCTTAAAAACATTCTGTAATAATAATATGCTACAGTCATTGCATAACAGGAGGAAATAGTGCCAGGTGTACCATTATTGAGCATACATGATTCGGAATCGGGGGGGGGGGTGATAGGAATTAAGAAGAATTGGTTATTATTTAGGGACTATTTCTTTACTCAGGCAAACAACACATAGTTACGTGAAATGTATAACACGCTACATAGAAGCTGCTGATAGTTTCACGTTCCATTTATTGATTTAAGTATGTTTTGTGGAGGTTTTGGATCAAGTAATAAAGAGCATCTACAACTCATCCCCAGTTTATAGCAAAATTTACTAAACTCGTCCAGTAAATTATGTCTGGACCCCTACTCTGGACTCGTTTGGTAAATTTCACTATTAACCGTGGACTCAGTGTAGATCGTCTATATATGGCCTGATACTACTCCTGACAACAATAACAACAGGTCTTCAGATTTGAAGTGATAACCATCAAATCTAAGATTTCCGCCAAAGGAAGCCCTCACACTGAACTATATGGATAATGTCCTGCGTTTGTAAACCATAGCAGAAAAGGGTTAACTTTTATTGGTCGCCTACGGTAACTAATGGTCAGTGGCTTGCCTCGGTATCAGTCACGCATGCGCAGTCCCAATATAATTCACTGAATTAGCCAGTTTATTTTTCTGCTACCAACCTAACGGATCATAAGGGAGTATTTTTCCGAATTTGTCGTTTAACAATAGCGACAAATTCAATTTATCGATACAATAATTACTGGTCGCCTACGCGTTCGTTTTTATAATTATCGTTTCGAATTCACGGACCGTTTCGTTTCAAACATATAATTGTTCGTGTTTTTCGAATAGGCGGCTGACTTCAAAATTTTCGAATATGAAAATCGACATTTCGCCATAATCAGCCGCCATTTCAAGGCCTTACGAGGCGCATAGACTACTGTGAACAATTCATCTATGTAATTATTATAGAACCTATAAGGTATGATATAATTTGTCAGATATAAAAAAATGCCACGTGATTCGCTAACGGAAGTCACCTAATTTCGTGGGAATTTATTTACGCGTGGACATTTATTTAGCAATAATTACCATCGCTACTGACGCTATCTATCATAATGTTATGAACAACATTCTTTCTCATAATACTTTGTTGTTTTATGGTTCTATACCACTGATCCAGATGTGTTGGTCACATTCGAACTTAAAGTTGATAACATTAACATCTTGGTTTATCAATGTCAAAACCAGATACCATTTCAAGGCCTTACGAGGCGCACAGATTATTGTGAGAAATACATCTATGGAATTATTATAGCACCTATAAGGTTTGATTGAATTTGTCAGATATCAAAAATGCCACGTGATTCTCCGCCGGAAATATCATAATTTCGTGGGAATTATTTTGACGTTTTAATGCGTGGAAATTTATTTAACAATAATTCCATCGCTACTGACGCTATCTCTCGTCATGTTATGAACAACGTGCTTTCACATAATACTATGTTTCAATACAAATGATCCAGATGTGTTAATCACGTTTGACCTTGAAGTTGATTACAATCTACCCAAGAATACTGACAGTTGATTAGATCTTGGTTTATCAATGTCACATGCATAACAATAACTTCATATGACAGTAGTACCGTAGTGCTACGAATAAATCTCAGCCATGTCATAGAGGTATGTCGATTAATAGCTACCTTGTATATACCGCTATTCTCAAAGTGATTGACCAGAGAAACGGGGTGATACCCCGGTCATGACCGTGGTGATACCGGTAATAAACGGTAGCGGTACCGAGACGGTCATGGCGTGAAGTTACGGTATTGGGTGATGATACAGTGGTCTTTTAGCGGGCACCGCATTAATTTTGTGGAATACCGCGGTGATTTTCATGGAACTCTTTTAGGGGAGGTATTTACTCGCGCATGCTTGTTCGCGTTAACAAGCGGTATCGGTGCCGCGGTGTTGGAGGATACCGCGGTATAGTACCGCCATATTAACTGGGTGACACCACGTTATTGGTGGTTAATTACTTTAAGTATGGCGGTAGGTCTAATGAACAATAGCTGCGATTATACACCAGCCGGTTCAGCAAGCCGGTCTGAACCGGTGGGCTTGTAAATTTCTGAGAAGGATCCAGGGATGTTTTTCTACCTGCTACAGGTTTGGGCGCTCAAACTCTGGAGACCCTGGGGATAGTAATTATTAAAGTGGTTCTCCATTATTTCAACAAATTTTTCTAAGAGAAGAATAATTCAACAACTAAACATGAAAATCGGATGAGATAGTCTACTAGTATGATATAGAGCCTTTATTTGCACCATCTCTGGATCCTTCCCAGGTAGTATTTATCGGTCGGATCTCTTCTCGGGCAGGAACAGTTCACGCTCCCCCGATTATGCCGCGGCATTAAATCAATTAGTGGGGAAGCGACCGGTGGCGATGCAGGGGTACTTGGGACCCCCAGGACATTTGGTCCCACACCGGCGCAAGCGGTTCTGTGTGCTGAAGTTGCCAAAAAATCGCGTGCGAACGTAACGACACCGGCTGGGCGGCCTACGGCGACTTCGGCATAGGGCAGTGGCCCTACCCATGAGGTAGCAAGCCCGGTCCCCTTGGTCACGATCTATATAAAGACACGGCCTTGCCTGCCTCTCAGCCGTCTTGGGGTTTCTGCTGCAATGGCCTCTACCCATCGTTCTGCTTGGACAGGACATTCAGCTTGGTCGGGACCACCTGCATTTGGGGGGGGGCTCACCCCGGTCCGATGGCTCCACCTCCTTCCGGTTATCAGAAGAAACCAGTTTTGGCTATGGGATTCTTCATTTCGACACTGGACTCCAAAATTGGAACTCAGTTTATCAGCCTTAAAATTCCATGGGAGGTATTTACTCCTCGATTGAGCCATCGCCGGAATGGGCCTCCCTCTAGTGTTTTGGTCGTCCATTATTGCAGGTCGTTCCGACGCTAGGGCAGAGAGCGACATGCTATCCTTACACCCCAAGGCGTCTGAGGCTTTCGATGACGACCCGTCTGCGCACAATACGTCAGACTGTGGGTCTTTTCGGTCGTCACAGTCTGGCATCGGTAAGGCAGAAGCTGCGGATCGTGATTTCCTATCCACGGATTATCTCATCTATATGCTTCTTCCTACTGAACTATGTACTCTCAAGCTCGCCTGGCTCGCCCTGCGCACTCGTACCACCGTCTTCAAAATGCATCGAGAACACGATCTATCTTACCTGTGATATACATTTCATAGGTAAGTGACACGAACCGCGACTGACACACTGGTCAATAGTATTCACACATGAATGAAGCACATTTACATGGAAAGCATTTCTCTTGTCACGTGCCACAACGACCCTGCCAATGGCCTGGCCGACAGAGTACATCTCATGGCTCTTCATACTACTATTACCAATATCAATTTGATTATCTGGCACATGGTAATAAAATTAACAGGGCACTGCACGCCTATAGACAATAGACAATAACGCGGGCAAAGACGTTTGCACTGTCCATCTCAACTTTCTAGGAAGCTCATTGACTAGCGTTATAGACCTTTCTTTGCAGGCAGGGGACCACCCAGTCCGAGTGGATCCCAACCCCATGGCACCCGATCATACGGGCCTGAAACCATGCTGCCAACTCTGCGCGCTTCGGTATATGCCGGAATTGTCCTATCAACATTCGACAATAAAAACAGGCAAAGAAGTTTGCGCTGTCCAGCTCAGCTTTCGAGGAAGCTCTTTGACTAGCCATCAAACCTTTCCTTGCAGGCAGGGACCAACCCATATGAGGGGATCCCAACCACATGGCACCAGCCGCCCAATCATAAGGGCCTGAGATCATGCTGACAACTCTGCTCGCTTCGGTCTATGCTGGATTTGTCCTATTTTCCTTAAACATGCCTTCAACAGGACCACTTAGGTCGGGGGAGCTCCTCTCCATCATGGCTCTTAAAATTCAATAAGTAACAACATTATAAAGGGATGTGTGTCCTTTACTAGGAGGATAAAAAAAAAAAATTTCATTTGTTTCCTTAATCAGCGAGCCTTTTTGGAGGGGGTCTTCCCCTAGTTTGCTGCATGCCTCACACTAACATATCACACACCTAGGTCGTTCTGCTGCATGTTTGGGGGGGAAAGTGACATGATCTGGGCAGAGGCTCCGAACTGAATATTCCGCATGGTGACAATTTACCCGTGGTTATCATCTGATTACATTGTACATCATTTGAACTGATTTCAGTTGTCAAAGAGCCAAAGGGCCTTCTGCAATGATCTCATTGTGACTTATAGATCACCTTGATATATAATTTTTATATCATTTTTATATATTTATATCAGTCCTTCCCAGGAGACGGGAGTGATTGCACTCGTAATTTTCAATTCACGTGTGCTAAAATTCGCACCCGTCCTTCTTCACAAAATACTAATGGAGACTGTAATTGTTGGTTCAATATTGAACTATTTTAAGGTTTATTTAGATGCTTTACCATCTCAGTGCAACTATGGCATATTAAAGTGTAACTAGACATAGGTCTATTCCACAATGACTTTTGGTTTGAGCAAAAACCAAACTTACATGTACAATTATGGTATCGTATGGGTGCCATATTACACCCGTCTTCTGCATTACGGGAGCAAATAAATGCTCTCGGTGTGTTTTCCTCATGGGAAGGACTGTTTATATACTCGTAAGATTTGTATCACAGGATTTCTGTCGGATATCCTGTGATGCATAGGTACCTCAGAGAGGGCTCCCTCTGTTCAGATGGCTTGACTCCATTATCGTTGTACAACCTGTTTGGCCTAATGGGTTCTCAACTCAATCCCTGTGCCACAAATTTGGCATCAGGTTCTCTGGTTTTTTCTTTGGCGAATAGCAGTTAGTTAACTTAGGTTGTCTCGCCATCGATGGAGTGGGCCTCCGTCTGCAGGTCGTTCTGTCGCTAAGGCGGAGAGTGAGTTAGTCTCCTTCCTTCATGATCCTGCATCATGGGACCTTGACGGGTGGGACCTTAGAACAGACAGCTGAAGAAGACGACACAGAGAGGAACGAAGAGTTTCTTCTAACGTTATACTTGCTCGGTTCGCTCGCAACTATGCATTGGATGGCACCTCATGGGATGTTTGTTTCAAAACAAGGGGGGCGGTACACATTTGAGCAATATAGCACTCTAACTATATGAGTTATTTCACGTAAATAATCCTAACAGATTCATTAAAGTGTTCATATATGGTACAATCTGTTTTAGAAGAGTACCTTTACTCAAAATTTGGCTATTAACTTTATTGCTCGTGCCTCCTCCTGGGCTTGCATTCTAATCCATATAGTTCAGTGTGAGGGCTTCCTTTGGCGGAAATATGATATTTTTAAAAATATAATATATATTTCCTTAAAGAAAGCCTGAACACTGAACTATCATAGGGCCCTCCCATGGCGGTGCCATTCCCAACCCCGCGACTCACCAATCTTCTGATTGAGTTGAAAATAAACTGGCTAATTCAGTGAATTATATTGGGACTGCGCATGCGTGACTGATACCGAGGCAAGCCACTGACCATTAGTTACCGTAGGCGACCAATAAAAGTTAACCCTTTTCTGCTATGGTTTACAAACGCAGGACATTATCCATATAGTTCAGTGTTCAGGCTTTCTTTAAGGAAATATATATTATATTTTTAAAAATATCATTTTAGTGTGCCTGTCATTTGCAGAGTGACGTCCCACTGAATTTAGTGACGCTACCACGAATAGCGGGCTAGCATCACAAAATTCACCCTCTGGGGACCACATTCTGCTTAGGGCTCAATTGCCATGGGAGACCTAGAATCAGATTGAAGTTCTCCAGTTGAAGGTGATGTTCATCCATTAGTCACCTCGATTATGCTATTTATCTTCTGCAAATTAGGGGCTGTAGAAACTTTCCAGAAAGGAAAAAGTAACTAAAAACAATGTTAATTTGAGACCATAGATATTTCCTAGAACATGACGCCTAAGCAGAGTGAGGTCCCCAGATGGTGAATTTGGTGATGCTAGCCCACTATCTGACCTCATTCTGCAAATGACAGACACACTAAACTCAGACTTGATAACCATTCATTCACCTGGTTGGCACCTAAAACGAATACCATATACAAAGGGTTTCAACCAAAAGTTTCATGCAGTTCTAGCGATTTCTGATGCCTTATCTCAATTATTGCATAATTAATTAAATAAAAATGTGATATTCAGAGTATCTGTTGCCCATTAAAATGTATTAGTGAAAATTACTAGTGTAAGAATGGGGTGATATATAACAGCACAGTGGGCTATCATCACTAAATTCACCCTCTGGGGACCTCATTCTGCTTGGGCCTCTTTTTCTATGGGAAGTATCTTTAATATCAAATTAACATGTTTTTAGCTCACCTGAGACGAAGTCTCCGGTGGAGCTATAGTCATCACTCCTCGTCCGTCCATCCGTCCGTCCGTCAACAATTCTTTAAACATCTTCTTCTCTCAATCCATAAGACCAAATGGGTTCATATTTGGTGTGGATGTTCCCTCGGTGACTAACATTCAGATTTGATCAAATGAAGTCACTGGGTCAAATAGTTGCGAAGACAGGTCCATAACTCTTTCCCTCCATAGTATTTCTTAAAACGACTTCTTCTCTTGTACCATCAGGTCGAATGGGTTCATATTTGGTATGACGGGTCCTTGGGTGACTGGGGTTCAGATTTGTTCAAATGAGGTCACTGGGTCAAATGTGGGTGGATCCAGGGACATAACTAAAAAAATTAAAAAAATGTTTAGATTGAACTAAATTAAATTAAATATTTTTTTATTAGCACCTGAGACAAAGTCTCCGGTAGAGCTATAGTCATCACTCCTCGTCCATCCGTCCGTCCGTCAATAATCATCTTCTTCTCCCGAACCGTAAGACCAAATGGGTTCATATTTGGTGTGGATGTTCCCTAGGTGACTCGCATTCCGATTTGTTCAAATGATGTCACCAGGTCCATTAGTTACGAAACCAGGGCCATAACTCTATTCCTCCATAGTAATTCTTAGAACGACTTCTTGTCAAGAACCATTGGGCCAATTTAGCTAATATTTGATATGGAGGGTCCTTGGTTGACTGGGGTTCAGTTTTGTTCAAATGGGGTCACTGGGTCAAATAGGGGCCGAGCCAGGGAGGGGCCGAGCCTGGGACATAACTGTTAATAAAAAAAATTAAAAAAAAGTTTTAAATTGAAATCCTTGCTAAATTAAAAAATATTTTCATTTTAACCTTTGATTTCTTTTTCAGACAACCGCCAACAACACCGCCAACAACCCCCAAAACAACACCGCCACCCCCAATCCCCTGCCCCCCCCCCCATTTTTGAAAATACATTGCATTGAGAGCTAATTTTACTGAGAGGTCAATTTGTCAAGCGTAACTTAGGAAATTTTTTATATATGTATGGGATTGTAAATGATTATAAGTTATTGTCAGATATCTTTTGGTTCAATGGATTATGATTATCCTGCTTGAAATGAGATTTACCGTTATCACTCTAATTCATATACAGTAATGCCCTAAATAATTGACTTCTTAACCACAGCAGGATTATGGGTAACTTTTCAGGATTTAGTCGGAAATATGGCTTGTTGCCATTCATCGGAAAGCTCTCATTGGTTAAGGAGTCGATTATTTAGGACATTACTGTAATAGGCTATTTTCTAAAATTCAAGTGAGAGACACATACATAATATACTAGTAGTGCAGAAACAATGTCTATTAAGTTAGTAATTACTATTAGTACTAATCTCTATGTTAATTATTCAGGTTGATTTGATCAAATTGTCACTGTTCCTGCATTGTATTGTGTAATTTCACTTCAATTTGATTGAAATACGGAAGTCTGAAGGCTGAATGATACTAACAAACCTGAACTCAAACTATTCGAAGTTTTCACAGATGAAAGCTTGATGAAGCCAAACATGCTTTACAATATGATTCCAACTGTTAAACTTAAATCTTTTTGTAAACATAAATGTCTTATGTCAATATATATAAATGTTTTGTATTTTTTTTTATGATCTGAATTGAAAAAAAAATTGAATTGTTTTTTAAATTTTTGTTTTTTTTGGGAACCTGGAGTTTGGGCGCCCAAACTGGTAAACGGTATGAAAACCGGCCTAGATATGTCCCTGACTTGAATTTCTAAGCTGTGTGTATAGTTCTAACTACTTATTTTGAAGTAAATTTTACAAGTACTGACTGTTGTAGTCTTCAGAGTCCCAGTCTTCTCAGTCTTTACAGTCAGGTGAGCGACCCCACAGTCATTGACTGTCTTTGTTTTTTAGAAACTTCTTTAGAAAGTTTCTTTTTCTTTTTTAGTTTAGTTTCTCTATATTCTATAATTGACAGACAACACAATGCATAATCCTTTACCCAACAAACCGGCCAAAAACGGCCAAATAAAGCTGCAACAGCCTAAATTATCTTGGGTCTGTCTCAATAAAACCATACAAATATGGATATCATTGGAACCGGCCCATTGACCACATTGTGATGGTTACAGTTATACCCTGTGCCAATGCATTCTCTTATATATGCGAGTCGACCATAGGTCGCCTCGCATATATAAGAGAATGCATTGTTTACCCATACCATAGTATGGTAAACATAGTGTCGTTGCCCGGATTGACCACTCGTCGTTCGTCCGTCTGTCTGTCCGTAGACACTTTACGAGTAATGCGATAACTCAAACATTTTCTATCCGATCGAAACCAAATTTCGTATATGGGTTTCTCAGCCCAAAATACAGATCGAGTTCGAATTTGGGTTTGATCCGAGTTTTTGTTACAGAGTTATGGCCCTTTTTCGACTTAGAATTCACGCATTCTGCCATAACTCAAACCGAATATGGGTTTGATCCGATTAATTTTAAAGGAGTTATGACCCTTTTTCGAGAATTTTTTTTTTTTTTTTTAATTAATTTTTTTTAGATTTAGCTCCTTGCTAAATTTAGCATATACAAATATTAAATTTTGTTTGAACTTTAATAACAATAAAAAAAAAAATTAAATAATAAAAAAAAATTGACACTTTCATTTATTTTAGTTTTATACGATTAATTAGGTGTGATATCCTGTTTTGAAAATATGAAGATTTTATTGCAATAGTTTCATGTAATATAATGATATCAATAAATTACCATGTGATCATCCAACATCCAGAGTATATGAGAGGAATTTTATAGATGTTGTCATTCCAAGTGAAATCTGTTATGAAATGAGTGATGACATATGATACAGAGCTCTGGTGGGTCAAGCAAGATAAACAACACTGGTGGCTGGCTGTTTGTTTATTCTAACTGTCAAATTGATTAATGGCAGCACAAGACTGGTGTTTTTCCTATTCTTGAAATTTCATTACAGGGTGAGATAAGGGCCCCCCCTTCCATTAATTTGCTTCAAAAATAATTAACCCTTTCCAAGGTTTCCATAGACACATGCTATAATGTACATGGACTCTTCCTCATATGTGAAAATCAATATGGTAGATGTTAGTATTTCCAGGAACCTTATTTTCCCATTTGTTCACATTTTCATGGTTGATTGAATTTTAGGGGCCACAGAGCACTTAGAAGATTAACATTGAAGGTTGTGGCTTTTAGTGCCCAAGCTACTTGTAAAACATTGTATTGTGTGAAACCATTCAAATGAGGGCTAACTTACTTTCTTTTATATGAACGATTTAGTGGTTATAGGGGCCAGCATCCCCATCATATTATGTCTGTATAACATTATATAGATAATACTTTTGAATTGTATAAACTACATATATTTTTGAAAACCATACATGTACACCCCTGTTATGAAACACTTTATCTTATTTAATACACAGGTCAGATCTGATCTTATGTCTGTCCATGTTTGATAAACAAATAACTGGGAAGAATGGGGGAAGGGGGGGGGTAATTAAAGTACCATTTAAATATGAGATGGAATCCTCTACATGTATGTCGTTCTAAGCAGTCTGGCTTGTCAACAAATTATAATTTCTCTTTAGAAGTGAATAATAAATTTTGAATATTTGGCATGTCAAAAGTGGCAAAGATAGGGATTTATCACTTTTGCTTCCAATAAGTTAACTTAAACTCCTAAACATGTCCTCCGAAATCACTAAACCATTGGATCTCACAGTGAGAGGTCCTTGTGTGAATAGGGACAGAGTTATGAGATTTCAAACTACTCCTCCCCAACCCAAATACTTTAACCCTTTCTTAAGACAAATTATTTGAGCTTTTGATTTCAAGTTGGGTACTGATATATGGATTAATTCCTGTGATCATATCTTTGACAAATTATCAGTTATGGCTAGTCGCTATCGCCAAGGTATGGGTTATACATCTGCCGATCGTGATCGGCCTCTCGTTTCTTACATTCTTTAACAATTTTATAATTTTTAATGTGTTAAGCCAATGCATTCTCTTATATATGCGAGTCGACTCGCATATATAAGAGAATGCATTGGCACAGGGCCCTTCTGTTGGGTAAAGGGTTAATCGAGGTGCCCAATGGGTGCTCATCACTATCTTCACCATCTGCGAAATATGTGCCTATGTCTCTTGCATAGAGATGAGGCTATGCAAAATGAGGTCCCCAGAGGATGATTTTGGTGATGCTAGCCCGCTGTGTGGGGTAGCATAACTAAATTCACCCTCTGGGGACCTCATTCTGCAAATGTTCAGCACCATAGAGGCCTGTGGCCATCAATATTTATATATTTTCTCCACACACAGATTCTTGGTACAAAGAAACGAGCTGCACCTATGGCATTAGTGTTCATCATCTCCGCTGTAGTTCATGAGTACATCATCACTGTATCCCTCGGATTCTTCTACCCGATTCTGCTCTTCATGTTCAGCGGGGCTGGATGTAAGTAGCATTTAACTGATATCTGACTTGATTAATGATTATCTGAATGCACCATCAGCAAATTACCAATGTCAGTGTGTAGATATTACAACTGCGAGTTAGTGCATTTAGTCCATGGGCCAATTCTCGGAAAGCCTCTTGTTTAGAAGTTGGCTGCAGACAGACAGAAGATATTTTAGGCTGTTGAAGCTTTATTTGTCGGTTTTGGCCGGTTTGTTGGGTAAAGGGTTAAACATGTTAGAAAATTTGAAAAAAGTGACCCCATTATAACATCTGCAGAGTTATGAAACTTTAATCTTTAATGAAATTACAGAAATATTCCATTAACCCATCCCCCCTCCCACATGGCCCACATGACTTGTTCCCTTCTGTTCAGTTTCTATGTCCCCCTAATTTGCAGAAGATAAAATGCATAATTGAGGTGCTCAATGGGTGTGCATTACAAACTTCATCTGTAGAACTTCAATCTGTTCCTAGGTTTCCCATGGCTGGTGAGGCCTAATCAGACTGAGGATGAATCTGGTGATGCTAGCCCACCTTGCAGAATATTGTCATTAAATTCACCTTCTGGGGATCCTTCTGCAAATGTCAGACACACTATATTCAGACTTGGCTGGCATATTATTTTCTTAACCACCGCTTATCCGGATGAAATCATACCCTGATTTTTCGAAGAAACATTGATGTGGGGTATATTGGATTGAATTTGTCTTCTGTCTGTCAGGCGGTCCTTCCATCCATTTGTCTGTTGGGATGTCTATCCATCCGTCTATCAACATTTGTTTTCTTCTCCATATTAACGACCAAATATGTTTATATATTTCAGTGTGCATGTTCCCTAGGTGACTCACAATCAGATTTGTTCAATTAAGTTCATCAGATCAAATAGGTGCAAAGCTAGGGCCATAACTCTTTCCCTCCATAGTAAATCTTAAAATAATTTCTTCTCAAGAACCATTAAGCCTATATTAGCTTATATTTGGTATGGATGGGCCTTGGGTGACCGAGTTCAGATTTGTTCAAATGGGGTCATTTTTAGGAAATGAGGTCCCCAGAGGTTGAATTCGTTGATGCTATTCCACCTTGGGGAATAGTGTCATTAAATTCACCTTTTGGGGACCTCATTCTGCAAAGATCAGACATACCAAATACAGACTTGGCTGTTCCAATATTATTTTCTTAACCACCACTTATCCAGGTGAAATCATATCCTATTGAATATTGGGGGGGGGGGGGTATATTGATAATATTAGATGAATGGATCTTATAGGTGGAGATTCACATTTGTTCTAATAGGGGCAGAGCTAAGAGATTTAACTCTCCTCTAATCCTGTTTGGTACTGGTATAATAATATTGATTTCTAGGCAGCCTGGGTGGGGGCAATGTTTGAGGCAATGGGGAAGGAGTGTAGAGGGGGTGGGGTTTTGACCCCCTACTTTGATCAAAATTTAAACAGTTAAAAATTTCACGTTTGGTATAACATTAGATGTAGATTAGATGTTCACATCAAAAATAGGTTAGAATTGTTCTCATAGTTTGGTTTTATTTTCCAACATGTATGTTTTTATACCAACAGTCCATATGTTCCTACTTCAGGTTAAACTGTTGGACCAAATTGGCCACAAATTTTAGTTTTAGTAATTTTCAAATGTTTGAGAGCTTGAAGTACTGGTACCAGTTGTAAAATTCAACCTAAGAAGGATGTGCAGAATGATTTTTGTGAACTTAGTACTGTGGTATGGTTGTCTTCTTTAAAAGATAAGAGGTTGGAGATTTGTCAGTGGTGTGCAATTAGAAATTTCAAGTTGAAGAGCCCTGCTCATCGGAGAACCTCCAGCTATGTCCATGTTTAGAACTACTTGTCATAAGTGATATTGTCACATACTGACTCTCGTAGTCTTCAGAGTCCCAGTCTTCTCAGTCTTTACAGTCTGGTGAGCGACCCACAGTCATTGACTGTCTTGTTATATATCAAATTAAAGGTCATTATATGACGCATCCAATTTTGCTTGTTGCCCGCTTCAGAATGTGTCCCAAAATAGACTTTTCAGTGAAGACAACTCCTACCCCTAAAATAAAATAAAAATTTCATCGAGTACAAGTGTCAGCGTATAAAACAATGACTGCAGTTATAAAGAGAACAAGACATCGTTTATATTAATTATAGATTGCCATAAAACAACATTAGATACAACGCTGGACCGATGTATAAGCTAGTTCGAAATAATTGCGATAAATATTTTTGAAATTGCAAAAAATTGCTTGGATTTTGTAAAATAGTGTCACATATAATTGGCTATAACTTGTAAAACACATGGGCTATTGACGCGCAACATATCTCAAAAATTGCTCCAATGACCTAGTAAAACAATTTGGATGATGGAATGCCAATTATGTGTCTGTGAAAATGAGCTGTGGGCATAAACTTAACCCCACCCCCTAAAATATAATTTTCTCAGAAAAATGTATTGTAGAATTTACACTTAGAATGCCGCATGCAAAGAAAGCTTTATGGGCATGAAATGAAACAGTGTCGAGATTAATGAAGGGGAATTATAAACAACCTTGTCCGAACGTGTTCTAAGATGAAAATTACGAAAAATGGTGAAAAATGGTAATTTTGACTAATTTCTCAAAATTTTACAACATTGTGATAAAAGTTTGATAGGGGTATGGACAAATCACACGAGGATACTGGTCCAGAATTTGTGAATTTATAAAACCTCGCATGATTACTTTTTTGTCAACTATTTCATATTTTTTCAATTTTTATTTGAATTTATGTACGAAGCCGATTATATATATATATTTCAACTGGTCACATATGGCTACCAAAGGCTGATGGTTGAGACCCACGGTTTACAGGGATGTATTTTCTTATTTTATGGCGCATTTTGTGACATAGACACAAATAACGATATATACAGCATCGGACACTTCATATTTGATAATTATTTTAAGATGGCGTCCAAAACGGCCACCAACATCGAAGATTTTCAATCTTACCGACACAAATTTAACTGGGTTCGTCATATGGAGATATAAGGGAATTGTTCATTAAGAAATGTATTCACTGGTGCTTCTCAACAAACTAAAGAACTCTAATATCTTGTCTCAACTCATTTATTGTGATGAGTAAATTGATTGACGGAAATGCCCATAACTCTGCTCATCCTCAGGGTAGCCAGTTAAGACAAAATTGGCACTTCTTCGGTTATTCCATGCAGATCTCCTCACATTTCATACACCAAATAGCAACAATTCGCATGAATCATTGTAGCCAATTGCAGATCGCAGCAGTTTCATAACTGCATTTGGATAGGGATGAAGTGCCATCAATGTGTTGTTGATGTGTAGGACTTCCGGCCCCCTCACGCAGCGACCACCGATGGCCGTCGTGGAAAACCAATCCCATATAATCCCATGCACCCATATATCTTATGCACGGTAACTGGTGGGGGTAATATTAGCCAGACCTATTTTCAACCTTGAGGGAGAAGCAGAACTCCCATTGCTTGATTATACATTAGCGCTGGGGATGGACAGGGCCACTCGGAGCACTCCCGATACACTGCATGTTAACACGGTAACTATGCTTTCTATACCGGTACTTCTGGTGCAGGGTAATTTTAGCCAGACCTATTTTCAACCTTGAGGGCGAAGCAGAACTCCCATGGCTTGATTATACATTAGCGTTGGGGACGGACCGGGCCACTTGGGGCACTCCGATACACTGCATGTTAAAATATTCAGTACTTCAGGACTTTTAGGATATTTTGTTACTCTATTTAGCTGTTGTTTCTGCCCAGCTTGTGGGATTATAATAGTAGCATGGTGTTGATCTATGCTATGAACCTGACTGGCATGAAAGGGACAATGAGAGTGGACTAGCCGATCATGATTACGCCTGAATCTTGCTTCATCGTTGGTTATAGATTCGTTCTTATGCATTTGCATCTGGGTGCTGACTATTCCCGCTCTGCGTCCAGTGGATAACATTATTTACATGACACTCAAACGGGCATATAGGAAAAGGGACACCTCATGTCACACTTCCTAGTGTTGTTATCATATAACCATAAACATGTATCTCCTGCAGCACTATAGACAGGGCTATTGTTATACATGCCACACAACGTAGGGCTATATATGGAGCCCAAATTGCATAGGGCTATAAGGAAATGGCATTCCAGAATGGGTGTGAGTTATTGTGCCAAGTAATTGCCTGATAGTTTGCACGAAAAATATGTTGCTTATTAAAGAAGTCTGCATTTGGTGTTATTGTTCTCGTTTTACAACAGGAGAACATTTATCATAATTCCTCGACTTGAATACATGTCGGCTTGTCACACAAAGCAAACACAAATCTTGGCAGGGTGTAAGTAGGTCATCATCGCTAGTAGTAGATTGTTGAAGTTGTTGCATAGTATGATACATTGAACTTCTTTTTCAGAATAAGTCATTATGCTATCTTTTTCCTGCGACCCGAGAATACAATCCCGGTATTCAGGCAAGGCTTCACATATGCTGTGTCCAGGACACAGTTCCAGACAATGCCAAATATTTATCAGGTGGTGATAACAAAGACTCCTTGACAGCCTTCTATTTTTTCGCGAATGGTCGAGTGCATAATTTACATACTGTTTAAAAAACACTGAATTATATGCCTGCCATTGGGGTCGAATGTCAAGTGATACAGTCCATGAATGGCGACGTTCGTTTTGCGTTAGTTCCTAATCTCGTGCTAGTATGTTATCATGAGGAAGCGGATAAATGTATGCTCGGTCGGACGCTAGTTATTGTTTTTATTCCCCTGACGTACATGTCGAAATACTAGAATGTTATGTTTCTCGATGAATAGGAGCTAGGATAATTCTTCATACTGAAACCAAAAATAGGTCATGTGACTTTTCAGTGAACGAGATAGCAGACAGTATTGTCAAAGAGGTGTATGAAACCTTGCCTATAATTCATGCGTTGACATGGTACGACATTCACAAACACCTATAACATGCAGCCTTTTGACTTAGTAGTCAAAAGCAGTAAAATGTAATGCGACTTTTGCATCAATTTGGGCAATCTATTAATGTTAATAATGACACTAAACATCCTACCAAGAGTTTGCATGTGGGCTATATTATGGTGAGCCATAATGTTGTCAATTCGACAAATTAACGCACATGTTCTTATGTTGTGTAACCGAACACTGGAACACATTTACCACCAGCAGACACAGACTCCTTAAGAAATCACATTAACACATCTTCGTGCGAACTATATCAGTGATTGGCACATCATATTAACTCCCGAGCCTGGTGTACCATGTCCTGGCAGCCATGGCTGGTCGCTCTTTGATTGAGTCCTACAAACCAGACGGATTATACCTCCTCCCGATCGACTCTGACTACTGAGCTTTGGCTGCAAAGATTCATGTGAATGTAACAAATGATCTTGTTTCACCACAGACTAACGATGTAACGATGTATGTGAGAATGTCTACAATAACCGAAATAGTGTAAATTTTGACGACTCATAGGATGAGCAGAGTGAGAGAACATTTAAGGAATAGATACGCAAATTATAGAACAGGAAGTAGTAGCATGCCTTGAAAACTGTTTGGCAACATAATAATATATACTGCAAAAGTCATTTCTTTATTGACAAAAACTCCTCTGTATAACAACTAATTTTGTTAACATAAAATATTTCACCTGAACACATGTTTACATCAGAGGTAGGCAACTTGGCATTGGAGGCTGGTAATTTGGGCATACAATTTTCTTATATTACCTATCTAAACTGATCCAAAAGGCACATGTTAGTGATGCTTGTTTTAATCTTTCTATACATTGACTTTTATCAAGTATTCCCCCAATAAATGAGTATCTATAGTCCTTAAGACAATCAATTACTCATTAGCTTAAATTAATTGAAATAATAGTAGGGACTAGGGTTCTTCGGCTTGTTTACGGTTACCAGTGAACTCATGACTAACAATTCCCTTGTCCCCGGATAACGAACTCAGTCACGTTTGTGACGGAAAGTGTGAGAAATTTTGATTTTGTTGTCGTTTTGGTTGCCATCCTCAACTTATTGTCCAATATGGAGCGCATGCAATGCCGTATCTATTGTCAGTTGTGATCACTCTCACGACATGCGTGGCACAAATAAGAAAATACCATTCTGTATAATGTAAGTCTCACTCATAAGACTTTGTAGCCATATGTATTCAGTTGGAATATTTTATATATAAGCGAGTTTGCGATTTCAAACGGGTACGGGTACCGGTACGGGTACTGGTAGCTACCCGTACCGGTACACGTTTTGAAATCGCAAACTTACGGGTAGAATTAAGCATATCGACGGGTAATGTATGGTGAGCCAATTGCAGCACAATAGATATATGATATAGAGAAATTGTTATACGCATTTGCTTTCTTGGCCGACGTTATACTTGCTGTTATGGTTATACGATGGACATCTGCGTGGATAATGATTTGCCTTCACCAGGGACGAGGCGAAAGTGGAAGGGGTGGCGTCTTTCTTTGACCCATTTTGGTAACATTTTCAATAACTGGCTTTCATAAATAATTTCCCAGACCGTTCGAGTTTCGTCTAGAACAGATGGAATTTTCTGACTGAGAAAATATGTTATGATAGCACAAATATACAATTACGCTAATTTAATAATCCAACCATTATTTGGTGTAAAATATGTTGTTTTAGAACCAGGGTCCAAGAATGTCCTACGTGCATGTACTTTTAGTCAGATATAAGACCGAAATTGCCCCTTATATTAGTTGGGGAATATTTAGTCATATAATTGATAATGGGTTGGAATCTTTCGAAGTGTCGGGCAAGGGAATATTTATCCCAGGAACTTGGATATTTGTCTGGGTCTAAACCCGGATGTAGGTAGAAAAATTAAACTTGTTAAATATAAAGGGTGTTTAATGGTACACTATTTATTATATGGTTTGAATAAAGAGCGTTTGTTTCACTTCTATGCGAAAAAATGAAAACAGCTAAAAGTCGCTCTGACGACGGTATATAAGATTGTGCCGAGTATGAGGTGTGTGTATATCAGTATTTTGTGTCAATATCGGCCACTACAATATCCAACAGTCTTCAAATGCGTCATGTCCGTTCAAATGTCAAATATCTATATTAAAATGAGAAATCAGTCACCACCACATAAGATGCAATAACTGAACGGTTGTATTCAATGGTGTAACACATTCACAGTGTAATTATGCCCATGCACAAAGGGTCGATAGGGGACGTGGCGAGAGGGGTGTCTCACCCAACATTTGGAAATTGCATATACCTAACGCACCAAACATACGTTGAAATTATTCTGTCATTCAGTTTGATTTTCCAAAAATGTATTAGTGGGGATTTTTTATATTGTTTTAGACCAACATTTGCAAATATTCCTACTTTTGGTAGAAACAAAATCGGGCTATATGGCCAGCAGTTAAGTTGAAAATATCCAACAAATGTAAAGCTTGAGGAAAGTCTATAATTTAAAAATTTTCATGTTCAGATTTCAAAACGTTCTCACACAAGACCGAACCATGCATGGTCGACCCGGTGTGCCCTGGTCTATCCACATTCGGTGGCTCGTCAAAACTGATAATTAATTTGTGAAAAACAATCCAGGGCGTGAATTTGCCTGCATGGTGTTAGACCACTATATATATAGATGTTATGATTTTGCAATTTCCATGTTCATATTTACAAAATTGTTCTCGTACTGGTCGGCAAGGTGGACCTCCCATCACAGGACTTCTGTAACAAGACTACTGATCCATTTAGAACAGACTGCTCTAATATTCAGGACAGTGAAGGATCAGTTGGGGGAAATCAGAGCCCAACGGGGTGCACAATTTGAATTAGGCACAAACCTCTGATTGGTGTGGTTCAAGGGGGTGTATAGTTGGGAATTTGAAGGTGGATACCCCTTCTCAACACGGAGACCCTCTATAATCACGTCCCTGTGCCGAGACTGCGTATAGCACCATCAACTCACTCTCTTATCATCACATGTCATTACTTGAGTGAAGACATTTGTCAGTAAACAAATCGGCGTTCCATAGTTATCTTAGTGCTAGAAGCCGCCTCGATAATTTGAACATAAAACATAGCTTAAATGACAAATGTATCAATGAGATTTGGCAATGAAATCGCGCAATAAATATATTAATGCATAGCTGACTGTTATTACATAGAACTAACGTACTTTTGAGTGAGAAAACTTTAGTGAAAGACTACCAGTCAATGAGATACATCTACCCGTTCCAAATCCCTATCGCTTTATGTGCTGCATTCAAAGTACGCAAATGACCGTGACGAATTTCACCAATCTACCAGAATCTACCGGTACCCGTCGGACGGATATCGCAAACTCGCTATTATCTTTCCATAAACATTCAAGTAAAAATTGAAAAATATACGAAATAGTTGCCAGAAAGGTGATCGTATGAGGTTTTATGAACTTACTAATTCTAGACCAGTGTTCTTGTGAGGTTATTCCATAGCCTATCAAAATTTAATCACAATGTTGTAAATTTTACTGAAATTAGTAAAAATTCTCATTTTTCACAATTTGTTTTCAAATTTTAAAATTAGATCACTTTCAGACACCGTTATATATAATTCCCTTCATTGCTCTCTACACTGTTTCAGCTTATGCTTCTAAAACCAACTTGACAAGCAGCATTCTAAATGTTAACTGCATAATTCGTTTTTCTGAAAAAGTTATATTTTAGAGGGTGGTGTTATGTTTACGCTCATATCACATTTTCACAGCAATAATCTTGGCATTCCATTATTAAAATCGTTTTGATATGTCATTGGGGCAATTTTTTAGCCATGTTGCGGATCAATAGCCCATGTGGTTCACAAGTTATAGCCATTTATATGTGACAACTGTTTTCAAAATCCAAGTAATTTTTTGCCGTTTCAACATATTTATCGCAATTTTGTCTAACTAGCTCATAAATTGGTCTAGTTTTGTATCTCGTGTCATTTTATGATCATTTCTGATTAATATAAACGATATATTGTGCAGTTTATAACCGCAATATTTTTGTTATGCTACGACAATTGTACCCGAGAAAAGTTTCATTTTATTTTAGGGGTAAGAGTTGTCTTCCCGGAAAAATCTATTTTGGGACACTTTCTGAAAAGGGCAACAAGCAAAATCTGATGCGCCATATGATGACCTTTAATTTGATATATAAAAACCTTTGTTGGAGGAGGGGTGCAGCCAACTCGAAAAATATCTTGTTTGGCCCACGGATTAATTTACTTGAAATTGGATATATTGGATATATTTTCGGTTCAGAATGGGTCCTGATTTGCTTTCTTCCAATTCTTTTCAGCAGAACTTATGTATGACTAGAACTATGTTATAATTGATAATGAATATAAGATTATTGTTGCTAAATATGTTTACAATAATGTTAACAAGTTCATGAATGGAGCTGCGCTGATGCAGCATTAACCCTTTCTTGACGGGATCTGTGCTGGCGCAGCTTTAAAGATCCTGTGCCAGTGCATTCTCTTATATTGCGAGTCTCCCATAGGATAGCCTCGAATATATAAGAGTGCAATGGCTTACAAGGGCAAGGTAAATATTGTTAGGCAATGTATTCTCTTATATATGTTAGGCTCCCTTGGGAGACTCGCGATGTAAGAGAATGCATTGGCGCAGGGTTTTCGCAAAATTTCAGGAAGCTCCAGTCATGGAAGGGTTAAAAGATAACAATGAGCACAGTTTTGAATTTGCATCCACTTGGATCTATAAACTGGACCCTGGATCTTTCTTATAAGTCTTACAAATGCACTATCCGTGTGTACATAATACTCAGGTAGTGAATGTAGCCTTAACCCTTTGGAGAGTATCTGTAACGTCATATACATGACGTCATGAGTATATTTAACATCAACGTCATAGCAATAATTATTAACAAGTTCGGGTCAAAAGGGTCCAATAATTCGTTTTAATTTATGTGCATTTTTTGTTAATGTGTGTTATCATAATCGATTGCACTTATACATTTGGGACATTATATTAATAAAAATAACTCCTATACAAATCATTTATAAATCAGATAATTTATTGAAGTTATGTCTACATAAAATAACATTTCCTGAAACGACATATATGTCATTCTACTCCTCAACAGATAGACGACATATATGTCGTTCTACTCGCCAAAGGGTTAAGACCTATAATAAAATAGTCATTACAAAAACATGTGAACGAAAGGCAGATTCGTTGCCCAGCCCCAGCTAATGATGCTGATATATACAAGTTACTTCGTTTTGATGCTTTTGGACAACGATCCAGTCTTCAACACATTTGTTATAATCTTTTTCAGTTGGATTCATCTTCCTGACTGACAAAGGTGTATCGCGCAGCTGGAACGTCTTCATGTGGGTGTCCCTGTTTATTGGTAATGGACTGCTGATGTGTTTATATAGCATGGAGTTCTATGCGAGGCAGAACTGCACACAAGTTAAGGTAAGTGCTAACACCTGTAAGACCAGGCCACAAAAGTTGGTGCTGGACATTTGCAGAATGAGGTCCCCATCATGTGAATTTAGTGATGCTACCCTGCACAGGACTCATCTTCTCTGGATAATATCTTTGTTATCAAATTAATAAGTTTTTTTAGTTTCTTTAGAAAGTCTCTTTTTCTTTCTTAGTTTAGTTTCGCAATATGTCCAAATTGGCAGATGACACAATGCACAATTGAGGTACCCAAACGGGTGCACATTGCCATCTTCACCATCTGGGAACTTGAACTGGTGTCTAGATCTCCAATAGCAGATGAGGCCATGCAGAATGAGATCCCCCCAGAGGATTAATTTGGTGAAGTTAGCCCACTGTGCAGGGTACCATCACAAAATTCACCATCTGGCACCTCATTCTGCAAATGTCCAGCACCATATTTTGAGGTCTGTGTAAGACTAATACAACCTCATACTTGTAAGGTGTTTGGATAGGCCCATTCCTTCGCAAAGTAATGCATTACCATTACAATTACTTTCCAGATAATTCTCTATTCTCATCCAGGGCAGTGTCCACATCTTTTAAGTAGCGAATATGTTATGTCCATTGCGTTAGTCCGCAGTTGCTATTCTGTTGTTTGCATCAAACTGTTCACGCTGGTGCGTATGTTGCCTTATAATGCAGTGACTCTGATTAATAATTACAGCTAATAAGTTTGATATTGGAATAAATGCATATTTCAAATCAATCGATCTGTAATAATGAATACTATGACAATGTCAAACCTGTCAAATCCCAACAACTAATATGAATCATACGTGACACGTAGTGGAGCAACCACACATGATGTGCCTCAAATTTCCCTTTTTTCGGCGACTTAACGCTAAGAATAATTTATGTAACATCATGCAGTGGTCACGACGGAGACGACATGCCAAATTGACAAGACAAAATTGGTCAAAATTAAATTAATAGACTTAAATCACATTTGAATTCTTCGTAAGTTGTGAAGTAGTTACTTTCAATTTTATCGCGATGCTTCATTTCCAATTCCGTTTTTTTGGCAATCTCCAAAGTCACGTAACAATTTCTCCAAAATTGATTTTCCTACACTTAGAAGACATCCGCCATCTTTTATCGATAGAAACAAAAATTTCATGATGCATGAGCTTAATTACCATATAAGGTATGCATTATGGCTTATGTTCCATTACAAAATCGATGCGATTATTAAATTAGTCGATTCCGAAATCGGCTAGTCGACTAGTCGGAACACACCCACCACCATTATGCCATCGCGAAAGCAGTGCCGTTGCTGCCGTTACCGAATTACTGGACAATTTAAACAATCAGGCTATCGAAATACACACTCACAATTAGCTTGTTAAGCCTTCTTTGTTGTCCCTTTGATGCGATAACTGCTTTCAGTACTTGGTGGTCATACACGAGCACGAAACCCAATGTCGGCGCCGCAGCGGCTTTTTCTTTGAAGTTGAGATGGCCGATTTTGATAATCAACTTCAAAGAATCAGCGCCTATCGCAATCGTGTCTATTTCGGCGTGACGGAATTGATCTGAGTGATAACTGGTCAATGTGTTTGCAGGTGTGCAGGACTCAACTTCAATCAAGTTAATTGCGAGGTGACATTATTAAGTTTTAAGTTTAATAACAAGTCCAATATATTATAGTTTATTGAAGCACTATGTCAGTATACCTTTAAAGTTTATTTGTAAAATTGTGTGATATTTTTTACAACCACCACATGCATCAACTGACGCATGGGTGAGGGTATACGATAGCACGTTCTAGATATATTGTATTATAGATATAAATATAAAGCCAACACGCGGTCGGCCATGCTATGCATCGAATAGCGTCGCGTATTTCGAACTAAACTGGCGAGTCACTTCGGAAATCCCACGTCGTTTATGGGCTGTGTTTGTGAAAAATTACAATGTATTTTAGCACCTCAAACTTAAATCCTTCACGGAATTGGGCGGTGACAAAGCTGTTCCCAGAAACGTAATCTGGATGACGCAAATTCCTGGAATCGGGCTAAATATAGAACTTATGACATCGCATTGAAATGTACTATTAACATCGCCGGTCTGCGCAGTTTTATTTTTGAAACTGACACGATCGATTGTGTATTTGGGGACTCACAAGTAAAATTGTATATATTGTATATATATTTACAATGTACCATGCACGAGAGACAATTATGTACGCGATCAAATCAAACAGTGAACACACGTGCGTTTTGGCGGGAAAATGACTGTCGGCGATTAAGCTATGTAATATCGTGACCTTGCAATGAATACAAGGAACAACATTATGTATGCAATGCATGGCCCATTTTTAATATATGCGGACTCTATATATACAGGGAACTTTACCACATTCCGTGTCCGATATATGTACATGACATCTGCGAGCATAAAAGGCTTGTACGCACTACAGCTGTTATAACATTTATTTTGTAACTGTTGTTTGACTCTGTCGGAGATGAAGTTCGTTTCTCAAAATATCTTGCATTGCTTCATGTACGCCCGTTTGTGAAGTCAATCGGTGACAAGCACACTGGGCAAGTTCGAAAACAACGATGTTCGATTGTATGTAAGAACCGGTACGGCCCGGTAGACCATACCATATCAATTTTAAAGGAACATTTTTACACAAAACATATAGAATAATGCACCAGTTTCTGATTGTTGCATGCGCTTCCACTCCATAATCCGTAGCGTTTCCGCGATCGATCAGGTGTTTGTCACCACTGTTTAGATACATACATCAACTGGATGGTAATTTGATTGTCATAAAACATCATATACCTGGGACAAATTAATAACCTATTAACCTTCAGTGATATTAAGCCAAATAATCAGGGCAAATAGTGTTAAATCACGTCTTGCTTTGCATTCGAAAATGCAAAGTTTGTTACTGGTACTAAAAACAAACGGCAAATTATATACGTATATGAGCACAAACGGTAAGTTTCGGAAGGGGTCCGACTAGTCGACTAGTAGTCGATTCCCTCTGGCGACTAGTCGATTCCTCAAAACCACTAATCGTTTCAACACTAAAATGGAATCTCTTCTCTTCATTGCGTGTGTTAACAGATACAATGTAACATAAGAAAATGTACGCAGCCCTCTCAATGCCTTTGTGTTATTGTCTGTAATCCACACAACATATGCAACAGATCACTCCTTAACTCTTTAATGACTGGAGCTTCCTGAAATTTTGCGAAAACCCTGTGTCAATGCATTCTCCTATATATGCGAATGCATTGGCTTAACATTATCTACCAGTCCATTCTAGAGCTTATTTATGCGAGGCTCCCTATGGGAGTCTCACATATAAAAGATAAAATGCACTGGCACAGGATCTTTTTATGCTGCACCAGCGCAGCTCTCGTCATGATGGGTTAAATCAGTAACAATATATGCTTATTTAAGGATGCATTATCCGAATTAACGCTCCCAAATTACTATTTCTTCAGGGGGTAAAAAATATTTGATTTGAGTCGAGGAACCCACCCATCAAAGCTCAGAGTGATTAGATATCAATTTTTGAAGTTTGTTATTTCTCGAGAACAAAATTGTGGATGAAGATGGATAACTCTAAAATCAAGTGATAATACAGCCATATTTCATTGAACAAAATGTTGGATAAATAACACGTTTTGGGAAATTTGATACCATAGTTGACAGTGGTTAGCATTATTTTGTTGCAATTAATCAATTCTGATAACTAAAGCATAATTTGAAGAAATGTTGTCGTTGTTGTATCTGATCGGACTGAGTACCTTTAAACATAAAGCATAACATTTATTCTTCAGGGCAATTTTCTTGATGTGTTCATCCCAAGATCATGGAACTGCAACTATACAGGGATTAATTCACAAATATGAGGTCAAGGTCACAAGGTCAAGGCTGTGATCTCTAAACCAAGTTATGCTGTTTGATGATGGAGCGATGCATGGATATATTTTTTGTCCGTTATCACGTTATCATAGCTGGGTTTAGATTTATATACTTCAGGCTTATACCATCTGAACCTGAATGTAGATTTACAATGTCAGAAAAAAAATATCCAATGAAGAAAATATATTAGGTTATCTTTCTGAATTATGTTGTTATCAGCACATTCATTATCAATGAGCTTCCACAGTGTCAGTTCCTAGAGAAATAAACTTAACCCTTTCTATAATGAATGGATTCTCCCATTCAGTTATAAAGGTATACATTGGAATGGTCTATTATTGATCTGGAGGGGTGTTCAGGTAAAATATGCAGATGACAGATAGTAGAAGTGCAGAATGAGTCCCTACTTATTTGAGGGAAATGTTCAGATAATAAGTTCAACAAACGGTTGCTATGGTATAACTACTCATCAATGAGTATTTAGTACAGAAATGGTAATCCGATTCGAGGTGACAACTGATATGAGGAGAAAAATCTACATTAGTTGAAATAAAGTGTATACATGCGTCAAAATATATATTCAAATGCACAGTTAACTACCACCAGGACCTTTGACTAGCTAGGTCCATACAAACAAAACACATAATGGAGGATCTTGATAACACGTTTTGGAGAAATTGCCTTGTATCGGCTTCCATTTCACAATAGAGGGCCTTGAAATGTGAATAGTATCGCAAAATAGCCTCGATTATCATTGGTTCTGACATGTGGGAGCTATGCTCGAGAGATTTTGTGAACCTTCTGAAACAGAATTTAAATCTCAGAAGAAACAAAATTGGATTGTGTTTGTGATAATAGTTTCAATTTTTTTTAATGAGGTTCTAGATATCTGTTGATGGTAGACATTTGACTTATGTTTTGATATTAGAGAAATACCTTTATCTGAATAAGTTTAGGATTTGATAACTCTGCGTGATAGTGGAGAGTACTAACTCTTAATAACTGAATGGATTCTCCCATCTAATTCTAAAAGTATACATGGAATGCCTAATCTTAAGATATTGGGTTCTGATACTTTAAGTAAACAACAGATCGAATTATGATTTGGCATCTAATTTCAATTAGTTTATTCTCTTAAAACTCATATTCTACAATTTCATGAGTATCGAGACACAATGTATTTACAAATGAGAATAGAAGAACATTATTATATACAATATAACAAGCTTTGCAAATCTTTACCCATTAGATGCTCAATTCCCGTCTCACAACATTCCTACAGTAATGCTCTAAGTAATCGACTTCTTAACCACAGCAGAATTATGGGTAACTTTTCAGGATTTAGTCGGAAATATGGCTTGTTGCCATTCATCAGAAAGCTCTCCCCGAGATTTACCTTGATCTCTCCAGTGATTATAAACAATTATTTCACCAGTGAATTATGTCACTTTGACTAGCATGTTATGTATTCATATGCTCTATAGAAATATATGCATCATGGATATAATGGCAGTATCATTCGGATTTATGGTAATTCATGTTTATAGTCGAATATTATAAACAGAATATTCACTTGATTGAACTGGTGATGTGAAATAATTTATTCGAGGCAGGAACTATTTTGTAAAACACTCAATCGCATTGCGCTCTCATGTTTGTACAATGTCTCTCATGAATTATTTCATGCCACCAGTTCAATCAAGTGATTACTCTATATATTGAACTAGTCGATTGATCCATCCTGCTTCAAATGAAGAGAGAACTGTTTGTTTTAGTATTATATTAACCATGGGAGCACTTTATAAATACGGGCCATGTTTTAAATTCTTTTCTACTTCTTGGTTGAACCATATTTTTATTTTTCTATAATAAATGACAAAAATATGTCTTTCATGTGTTTATGGCATGTATAAATTTATTGTTAATGTACATATCCATTTCCAATTTAACATTTCATGTAATGAAATTGGGAAATTAAGTTGTCATGATACAGGTGCATGATGATAGCCAGGTATAGATATGTGTAACTTGTAACATGTGTTACTATGGTATTGCTATGGAGATACACTTGGCGTGAAAAGTCGCGCAGTTTTATGGCGCCAAAACTAAACTTTTTTATATATTGTTCCAACGTGTAGTTTCATAGGCTTCAATCAAATTAAGCTCTAGCTCAGCCAAATTCCATTGTCAACCTGCCCTTCATAGTGTTGGTCACTCATTCGGTTATTAGAAGATTTTTATGCTACATACAGGGCACGAATCTTCGAAACAGTTTAACCATATACGTGTAGATGGAATGGTCACATGAGTCAGTTGACTTCTATTGGCAATGGTAACACCTTTCACGTACAGTAATGCCCTATATAATCGACTCCTTAACCACAGCAGAATTATGGGTAACTTTTCAGAATTCGACTAAATCCTGAAAAGCTACCCTTAATTCTGTTGTGGTTAAGGGGTCGATTATTTAGGGCATTACTGTATGTGGCTAAATGTGGCTAATGAGAATTTTAGAGTAAATTTGAAATAAAGCCTTTTGGATTGTTTGTGTTTTTCGAGCACTTTGTAACATTCATTGATACATGTATTCTATGTTATCATATGGGTTTATTAATCAGATACCATATGACATTTTTGCCCAGAACGGCCTGTTATCGAACTATGTGAATATCGATTTAATTTGCCCTTAAACTGAGCAATATCTTTGTGACATCACAAATCAGTGTAATATCATTTTACGACATCACAAATCAGAATAATATCGTTTTACAACCTCACCAAGTGCCATAACTCTACTTCATTGCTAAATAATGTACAGATATCAATTTTTGTGACGTCACTCATTTGAAAGTGTTGTCGATCTTACACTCTTACTAAGCAAACTCCTTGCAGTACCCTCTCCTTTATCACTGTGTTTGGAGCTAGAGATGAGAGATAACTCTGTCTGGAGTTCTGTTACTAATTATTATCGGTTATCTAATTAAGAAATAGGTTATTACTTGGTTGGTTTGATATATTGGCCTAATATCAGCCCTCATAACCTCATATTAGCCTTCGACCTTCCGTTTGAGACTGATATGAATTTACCTCTGGCTGATATCAAACCAACCAAGTAATATCCTCTAAAGATTGACTGTGTGAACAGGTTAATGTTGTTTCACATGTATTTTGTATCCCAAATCAAATCTCTGAGTATATTCCATAGGTCTACTCTGAACAGGGCCTGAACAACTTTCTGTCAATGGTATCTATAGTAAATATATGTGAGCAGTTGACTTGATTATGCAACTCCTGGCTGTGAAGTTGTATATGACGGGTGCTCAATTCAAATTTTTTTAACCCTTTCATGATTGGACCTTCCTGAAAATTTGCGAAAACCCTCTGCCAATGTATTCTCTTATATGTGCCAGTCTCCCATATGGCCTCGCATATTTAAGAGAATACATTGGCTTAACAATATTTACCTTGACCTTGTAAGCCAGTGTTTTCTCTTATATATGCGAGGCTCCCTATGGGAGCTGGTGAATAAAAAACTAAAGTTAGAACTCTCGGCCAATCAAATATTCAGTTTGAATTACAATAGGGGATAAACCTGCCATGTGATTTAAAAAATTATAACTATAGTTGACATGAAACTGTCAGAATCAGATAGAGGATCTGCAACGAGTCCCCAGTTTATATTGCAATTTACAAAACAAGTCCAGTGTATTAGGTAAAGGTTCGGACCAGACCTAATTTATTGGATGAGTTTTGTAAATAAACTGGGACGAGTTATAGATTCTATCTATTACATGAACCAGAACCTTGATAAAACATACCTAACTCAACAAATGGGACGTGAAACTAACATCGGCTTCTATAAGACATGCAATGATGTTTCCTGTAACTGCATTGTTTGCCCGTGTAAAGAAATAGTCCCAGATAAATAAAAGACTCATTGACATATTTAATGGCGTATATTTAATGAATAGCTTTTCAAACTTATCATTCATGAGAGTTTGTTGGATAAATATTGGCAGCCATAGTATTTTGAGATGACAAACCGGAAGTCAAAGGTCACCTGGCACTATTTCCTGTTATTAAATGAACGTTTCATATCACAATTTATAGAATACTTTATTTCATGACATAACATAGTATATAAAATATAAAACATAATAAGAATAAGAAGTGATATGTCATGTGGAGGCAACATCAACATGACCTATTCAGGTCATCTTCCTGTTGCCACCATGAATTACAAAACATTTTGACTGATTCTCAGTTTATTTTCATAATCGGTCATATGACACGTGCGACCTGGATTAATTATGTTATAATCCTTGTTCATTACTAAAAACTAAAAAAGGACAAATATATTTATAAATCATGATGTGAAACAATATAGGATTGGTTAAATAGACAATGTTTTATAAATCAATTAATATGCACGCTACTGTCAAATTAACTCTGCATTTTAGGATACCTGAAATTGGTGACAATTTTTAAACTTCCAAAATGGGGGGGGAGTGGGTCATTTTTTTGTTTGTGGAAGGTGGTGATAATATTCTTGTATAGGTTATTTAAAAATATTTCAGTCCTCAAAGCATTCTTGAAATAGTTCCTGCATAAAATGTGATGTCTCATGTCTCATCTGTACTCCATCCCTATTCTATTTGGTTTTCACTCTTAATTTTTTTTTTTTTTTTTTTGAACACCTATGAATATGCACAATTTTCAAGTTTAATATTGAGAAATTATTATGTTTTGTTTTGAGAAATTGCACCAAATTACCCTGCAAACATGTTAATCTATCCCCCCCCCCAACTTCATTTTTCAGATTAGAGATTTCAATATCATCATTATTGAAGTTCCTCATTAGCTATGAATGTGTCAGGATGTGGATAGAGAGTGTGGTGTACCATGTGTTAAGTCAAATATTTGGTATTGCTATTGCAGTAACATGTGCAACATGACTATCCCTTTCTGCATTAAATACGCATTGACGAATCATTATCCCTATGAAATGTTTAACAAACGATCAGTTGGTATACTAACCAAACTGCATACAGATTTCAGGAAAAACAACTCAGCTGAGTTTATAGAATTAATAAGGAAAAGCTACATAAATTTTAGAAATGAATATATATTTGCATCTTATTTATTGAGGGGTATGAGCCACATTCATTTCTTAAATCAAAATGTTGACCTTTAAGCTGAACTATTATTACTGTTAACCTACGGTAATGTGCACATTCTGAAACTACCAAATATTTGAGATTAGTTGACAGAAACTCATTTCATGTTGAAATGAGTTTGCCATATCTCTTCAACATCCCCAGTTAATACTCATGAATAATGTTACTCATATATATACAGTAATGCCCTAAATAATCAACTCCTTAACCACAGCAGAATTATTGGTAACTTTTCAGGATTTAGTCGGAAATATGGCTTGTTGCCATTCATCGGAAAGCTCTCAGTGAGAGCTTTTGGATGAATGGCAACAAGCCATATTTCCGACTAAATCCTGAAAAGTTACCCATAATTCTGCTGTGGTTAAGGAGTTGATTATTTAGGGCATTACTGTAGGTTATTTATTAGTTAAAGGGGCAGTCCAGATTGAAAGCATGTAAAGTGGATCAAACTGATTATATATCACTGGAAAAACTTATACATTTAGGTTGATAAGGAGTTGGTTGCTTGTCAAATATATAATTTTGGTAATTAATTTGTAATAAAAAAATATGATTATTTTCCATTGAAAATCAATATCAATATTTTGTAGTTTATTGTAACACTGGGAATATATGTTGTTTATACTGCCATTGAATATGTACAGATGGCAGAAACTGTGAATGCCAGAATCTCAAACTGGAAAGAAAATAGTCATACAAATAATTAAAATATTCTTTATCATACAGTTTCAATAAACTAACTAATGGTGTATGATATATTCGGCCAGTTTTGCTGTTCAAACCGGACCCACCCTTTAATAAATAATAACTAAAAACTGTCAATAATAGAAATCCTATTTTCTTTTTATCCTGCCGAAAGCTCACAGTTTGCCTGGGAAATGGTGCATAGGTTAAAGATGTCCAATCCGATTTGATACGATACCATTACTGAAGGCAGAGTATGAATAGGCAAATCTATGTTCAAGTAATCTTAACCCTTCCATCACTGGAGCTTCCTGAAATTTGCGAAAACCCCTGTGCCAATGCATTCTCTTATATATATGAGTCTCCCATAGGGAGCCTCACATATATAAGAGAACACATTGGCCTAACAATATTTACCTGCTGTGAGGAACTTATATTCCTGACAAAATCTCCATCCAGGGTATTTACTAGTTTACAGATTTCTCTTAACATCTGAGTGATCAAAAGAAGAAGATTGAATTAAATTGATAAACACTGAGAAATGTGCTGAACTAGGAGAACCGACTGACATCAGGTGGTTAACCCTTTCATGACGGGAGTTGTGCTGGTGCAGCATTAAAGATCCTGTGCCAGTGCATTCCCTTATATATGCGAGTCTCCCATAGGGAGCCTAACATATATAAGAGAATGCACTGGCTTACAAGGTCAAGTTAAATATTGCCAGGCCAATGTATTCTCTTAAATATGCGAGGCTCCCTATGGAGACTCGCGAGGCTCCCTATGGAGACTCGCATATATAAGAAAATGTATTGGCACAGGGTTTTTTCAAAATTTCAGGAACCTCCAGTAATGGAAAGGTTAAATATTCCAAATCCGTATGGATGCACAATGAATTCTTGGTTGTCTGCATTACGATTGGAAACCTACTTTTTCTCATTATCTATACATGAGAATTTCTTCCCATTCACTCCGTTATCGGTGATCGGTGATCCCAGGTTTAAGGGGCTGGTAATGGTTACTGGAAGAAATGTTAAATTTTATTGGGGGGGGGGGGGGGGGGGGGTAATACAAAATTTGCAGGAAGGTAAGCCGGGGTGGGTGGGTGGGTGTTCCGAGAGGCAAAAAACACATTTTTTACAACGTCATGCAAATTTTTTACTGAAGACCTTTCGTGCCCATATTTCACATTTGTAACAGTTTAAAACACATTATAACTGCATTATGTTACTGGTACCTCATATGGGCCTTAGTGGAGATCACATTAAGCTATGGCATGCTGCATATTGGATGGTGAGGTGAAAAACTTCCTTCCCCTCACCATTTGGAAAGAAGCTTTGAGAAATGCATAATTGAAATAACTAAACTTGTCCTGATGTAGCTAAGACATTTAAGCCTACATGTAGATCATTGGTTGCATGGAACAAGAGTGAGCAAATGTCTCAAACATTGATGTGGCTGTCAGTGGCTAGAAAATAACTGTCAAACCAAATAAGGAATTATTTGTACCGGTATGTTTATCAATTCAGTTGATCTGTTACTCTCACAACAACTAAAGTATCCAAGTCCGGCATTATGGCTGCTTGTCATTTAGTATAATTGAAGTTGCACCACTGGACAAACATAAGTGGTATGGAATAATGCTAGATAATGGGCTGATTGACCGACTAATCAGGAAATAGTTAGAAATTATGGAATTGTGTGTATGAAGCACAATGACCTAGGTTTGCAGATACATGTATCAGCAGTTTATACAATAATATTTCCAATTGCAGTCTGGTAAATATCCTCTTTATGTGTAATTATTTTCAAAATATGTCAATTCTATTTGAATTTGAGCTTAACAACTGATGTCTTGCTTATGTATATGTGAAGATCGAGTTCACTGTCCTGAAATGCTATCAGCTTAATACAGCTGAATATCCAAATTACATATTTGATTTATGTAATAGCTTGCAGGGGGAAAATGATACCTCACTGAATATGCTGGGAAATTTATAATTGTTTTTGGAAAATTGGATGGATATACCTTATACAAGTGTTTTGTCTGCACATATCAGCTTCTGGTGGCTTACTGTATTTGTCCACTAAATTGATGCATTAGAATTTCCATTTAGCAGTGTCAAATTTGACCACCCAGGTAGACCTAGCATACACTCAGCACATATTCACCTGGAAACTGCAATGCGTGTACATTTATTTGTATGTGGTAGACAAATGCCAATCAGCCAGTATTTGAATTTTTTTTTTGCCAGTACGCAGATGTACGTGTTAAAAAAAAATTCAATTAAAACAGCTTCTGAAACAGGTTCAACTGTCATCTGATCTAAACGAGATAATTTCCCTGTCATATGAGTGATATCAGTAGGGTTTTACGTGGTTTGAGACCAAAATTAGTGAAATTTGGGGTGGTGGGTGTAAAAAAATTGGGAGTAAGAATTTTTTTTTTGCAGGTTTGGGGGCTGTGGGTCCCCGAAAATGCCAGATGCAAAAAAACGGCATACCTTCCTGCAAATATTTTACTACACCCCGCTGACTGCTTAGCATAATATAGTAATGCCACAAATAATTGATTCCTTATTAAACCATAGCAGAATTATGGGTAATTTTTCAGGATTTAATTGGAAATATAGGTTGTTGACATTCATCGGAAAGTCTCATTGAGAGCTTTCCGATGAATGGCAACAAGCCATAATTCCCGACTAAATCCTGAAAAATTACCCTTAATAGTGCTGTGGTTAAGGAGTCGATTATTTAGGGCATTAGTGATTAATATTGTATCAATCGCATTGGGCATCTTTGACTATGTTTGTATATCTACAAATTTTGTTGAGATTTCCATGTTTCTATCATGTTTATGTACCTATTTTTCTATATAAATGATACTTTACTCTGCAAGTCCCTCTGTATTATATCCCACTATTCTCGTTCATGTTTATGTACTGACTCCATTCCTATAAATAAATCAGTGGGACCCCCCACCCACCCAGTATGTGGTATTCATAGCCTGCTGTTAGTGGGTATTCAGGATTTATACCTCAGTGGTTTTAAAATCATTATAACAGGCTGGTACGCAACATTGATGGTGACAAATTGTGGTATTTGGTTGCTAGAAATGGTATTTTTAGCCCTTTTATATGCTTGTTAGGACGTTTTATGTTATTGGTCTTGCCATTCGTCTGTCCTTTCGCTTTTGGTTTCCGGATGATAACTTTAGATATTCTCAACTGATGGGATTTGAAATTTGGTGTGTGTTTACTAGCATAAAATACAGGTCAAGTTCGAATTTGGGTTCCATCTGCCAATTTTCACCAGAGTTTTGACCTTTTGTTTGAATTACTATGGGGGAATTTTGTCAAGCCATAGCAATGCCCATGTTCAGGTCTCGTTCTTTTAATCAGGCGCTAGTTTGCCTGTGACTGGCATTCACATGACAACCGTGTCGCATCTGGTCATCACTGTAATGATGCCCTAAATAATCGACTCTTTAACCACAGCATATAATTATGTTAATTTTTCAGGATTTAGTTAAAAATATGGCTTGTTGCCATGCATCGGAAAGCACTCAGGGCTTTCCGAAGAATGGCAACAAGCCATATTTCCGACTAAATCCTGAAAAATTACCCATAATTATGCTGTGGTTAAGGAGTTGATTATTTAGGGCATTACTGTAGCTATCAGGACTTTTTATGTTTACCCATACCATAGTATGGTAAACATAGTGTCGTCCGGATTGACCACTCGTCGTTAGTCCGTCCGTCTGTCTGTCTGTAGACACTTTACGCATGGTGCGATAACTGAAATATTTTCTATCTGATCGGAACCAAATTTTGTACATGAATTTCTCAGCACCAAATACAGATCGAGTTCGAATATGGGTCTGATCCGAGTTTTATTTATGGAGTTATGGCCCTTTTTCAACTTAGAATTCATGTATGCTGCCATAACTCAAAAAGAAATTATCTGACCGTAACCAAATTTGGTATGTGAGTTGCTAAGCCCAAAATACATATCGAGTTCGAATATGGGTTTGATCCGATATTTTTTTATGGAGTTATGGCCCTTTGACATAGAATTCATGAATGCTTCATTAAATCAACAATTTTTCAACTGATAGGAACCAAATTTTGTATGTGAGTTTCTTAACTCAAAATACAGATCGAGTTCGAATGTGGGTTAGATCTGATTTGTTATACCAGATTTATGGCCCTTTTTCAACTAAGAATTGAACAGATTTGAGTTTTTGATAACCCAGGTAGATTACAATTAACTACCAGTAATGCAAGCTTAACTGCATAGATAGTGTTCTGAGAGACTGTAGAATTGATGTCTTATTGAAATATTAGTTATTTTTAGCCACTGTATATAGGACATAGCTCTATGATAGCAGAGAAGCTGTAACCCATTCATGATTTAATGGACTGTCCCATTCAGTTCTAAAGTTTTAATTGGAATACTCTATTATTCATTTGTAGGGATGTTCTCATTTTAAATTTCAATTAATCATTCTTCTGTTATCTCCAGGTTTCTCCTCATTCACTTGCATGGATTTCTGTAGTTAAAGATTAACACATCTCAACATTCCTGATACTTTCATCTGATACCATGTCTCATTTTATATTGGTTTATTTTGACACACTCTTTGCCCCTATTGATTGATTAATTTATTTTTATTTTTATGTGTACCTATACCATAGTATGGTACACATATTGTGATGTCCGGATTGACCACTTGTTTTCATTTAGATATTGATGATTATGATACAAGTTGATTAAAAAGGTTCCCAATGTGTCCCTTTTTAAAAATAATTAAAAATAATTATTTTTTTAAGTTTGAAAATTTGAAAAACTAACACCATTATAACTCTGCCAATGGGTACCCCGAATCACCACACCAAATTTGTTTAAATCGGTCCAAAATCTTGTGTTATGTACTGGTAAATCTGTTTGGAGCAACATTAAATCCAATTCACCATAGTATGGTACACATATTGTGATGTCCGGATAAAAACTAACACCATTATAACTCTGCAAAGGGTACCCCGAATCACCACACCAAATTTGTTTAAATCGGTCCAGAATCTTGTTATGTACCTGTAAATCTGTTTGGTGCAACATTAAATCCAATTCACCAACTTTATGCCATGCCTTTGGACTACGTAGCTATTGATAAGGCTATATCATTTTCTGATGTCTCTTATGCCAATGTGCAAATAGTCTGATAAAGAAGGCTATAGTATCTAATTTAAAATAAAGATTCAACAATAAACATCACATGATATTAGCAGTAGACTTGGACATCTGTGCTGCAGAGTTATATCTCCAGATGGTCTGAGGTCATTATAATTGTTATTGGTTTAATAGAGAGGCCAGTGTTCAACATAAACAATTCCTGTGATTTGTTGAAGCTCTGCTATATTATTGATATTAATGGGTCAGCAGTGAGGTGGCTTATCTGTATACTATATTGTTGGTAGAATTTGACACATTATTATTGTAAACTTAAATTGGACTCTCTTAACCCATGTATTCCATGTTCAGGTCACACCTTTCACATTTAACCCAAGGATGTGGTGGTTTAGCATTACAGATCTTGTACCAGTGCATTCTCTTATATAAATGCCGGTGACCCATACATTCCAATAATTTGTGTTATGTACGTTAGTCTATAATAGTACATACAGTATACTCTATAATTCAACACCAAAACTCTCATTTATGATTCCGATCATAGTAAATGTTTATCGCCAAAGGATGGGTTAACATCTGCAGATCGTGATCGGCCTCTCGTTTCTTACTGTGGTACAGTTTGGCAGATTAATCTTGAGAAAAGAGATGAAAATAGATTGTGTTGAAGTGTGAAACGTGTATTCACTATTCACCCCTTTGTTAACTGTTATTCAATATTCACCCCTTTGTTAACTGGTATTCAGTATTTGCCTCCCTTTGTTAACTTGTATTCAACATTCACACAGTATGTTAGCTGGTATTCAGTATTCACCAACCTTTGTTAGCTGGTATTCAGTATTCATCCCTTTGTTAACTGGTATTCAGTATTTGCCTCCCTTTGTTCACTGGTATTCAGTATTTGCATCCCTTTGTTAACTGGTATTCAATATTCACACCTCTGTTAACTGCTATTCAATATTCACCACTTTGTTAACTGATATTCAGTGTGCACCTCTCTATGTTAACCGGTATTCAGTATTCACCTACCTTTGTTAACTGGTATTAAGTATTCACATCCCTTTGTTAACTGGTATTCAGTATTCACCTCCCTCTGTTAACTGGTATTCAGTATTCACCTCCATATGTTAACTGGTATTCAATATTCACCCCTTTGTTAACTGGTATTCAATATTCACCTCACTTTGTTTATTGGTCTTCAGTATTCACCTCCATTTGTTAACTGGTATTCAATATTCACCTCACTTTGTTTATTGGTATTCAATATTCACCTCCATTTGTGAACTGGTATTCAGTATTCACCTCCCTTTGTTGACATTTATTCAATATTCACCTCCCTGTGTTAACATGTATTCAATATTCACCCCTTTGTTAACTGGTACTCAGTATTCACCATATTTGTTAACTGGTATTCAATATTCACCTCACTTTGTTTATTGGTATTCAGTATTCACCTCCATTTGTTAACTGGTATTCAATATTCACATCGCTTTGTTTATTGGTATTCAGTATTCACCTCCATTTGTGAACTGGTATTCAGTATTTACCTCCCTTTGTTGACATTTATTCAATTTTCACCTCCCTTTGTTAACATGTATTCAATATTCACCCCTGATTTTCCCACTCAGTTATAAATGTATACACTGGAATGGTCTATTGTTAATTTGAATGGATGATAAGGATACGTGAGCAGACGACAGCCAGCCGAAATGATAATACAAGTGCAGAAGAATTCATATTAATTTGTGGGAAATGTTTAAATAAGTTCGATGGCCTATGGTCGTTTATTGAACTTATTATCTGAACATTGCCTGAGGGAACTACTCGTCAATAAGTATTCAGTAGAACGTTTTATATACAATAAGGTTACATGACGTGCAAAAGTCACACGCTCCAAGCGGAAGCCCTCAAATGTTTATACAGGTGTGAGTCTGAGAACTAAACGTGGATCTGGTTGAGATGTCATTCTGCACACTGGTCGAACCTTCTCCATTCCTGGCGTCAGTTCGAATTTCAAGTGTCTCAGTAACTGGGCGATATAAATCCTCATCTCCATTAAGGCAAATTTATACCCAATACACATTCGAGGTCCGGCTGTAAACGGAACGAACGTGAACGGCTTAATATCTTCTTCGTTGAGAAATCTCTCAGGGTTGAAGACATCTGGATCTTTCCAATATTTCGGGTTACGGTGTATCGCTGATATATAAAGAATCAATGTCGTACCCGCAGGAATATGCCATCCATCAATAACGTCACTTTGAACCGCCACGCGCGACGTCCCCACGACGGGAGAATAGAAACGTAGCGTTTCTTTGATGAAACACATTAAATATGGCATTTTGTCGATATGTTCCAACGATAACTGAGTCTCGGTATCGGGGATTACGCTATTAATCTCGCTGCGGACTTTTTCTTGAATATCTGGATGGAGCGACAGGGCGTGAAGACACCATTGTAATGACGTCGACGTAGTCTCGGCGCCCGCGAACATGAACGTCATAACTTGGTCGTGTATTCTATCGTCGGACATGGGATTACCATCTGGATCCGTAGCAAGAAGAAGCATCGCCAGCAAATTATCAGCTGACTCATGTTCGTCCATGCTTTTTACATTCTCTCGTTTCGTGGAAATCATTTCTTTAACCAAAGAATCTACAATATGTTTGTTCTTTCTGAACGCCAAGTTACTGGAAGTCGGGATATATTTAAAGAATGGAATAAAACGTGTCGGGCTTGCATTAAAAATGCCTAAACAATACCTGATCGCATTGTTGATTTCTCCGTCGGGGCTCCTCAGAATCGAGGAAGGGTAATCAAAAGCGACGTTGACGATGGTGTCCAAGGTAGATCGTTCTAAATCACTGCCAATCACAACCCAATTTGGCGGGGTGCCCTTATGAATTAAGTTATCTCCCTCTATCAATTCTTGCCAGTAGCGAACAAGTTCGATGCTGTTCTGTTCCACTTTCTGAAAGAGGGATTTTAGCACGTTATATTTGAAAGCACGGTTGCATAACATCCGCTGAGTAGAATGCTCGTCGCCATTTATGGCAACCAATGAACCGACTCCCATAAGATCGGTGAGCACCTTGTATATATAGGCTGGCTTGTTGTAGTTACTGTTCCGTGTAACGGTCACATATTTGTACGATTCAGATCCGGTAATTGCGATCGCAGGTTCCCCAAGAAAACTGTGCACACGGAACACTTCCCTGTTCAGCTTTTGAGCCTGCTCTAACATCACTAGACCGGGGTCTCTCTTTGTTATTACATCTACGTTTATAACTCCCATCAACCAGTGACCTCTGTATCCTGGAATCTTGTGCAAAGGAGAGAAGATTGGAGATATGTGTATCTTGTAGAATATCCATGTTATGCAGAACACAACCAAGAATACCGTATATTCGATCCACGTAAACGAATGTATATATGCTAGAATTGACATTGTGCTGGGTTGTCCGGTGTACAGCCACTGCGTTGAAGCAAAATCCAAATGACTTCACATCTGCTTGTACTTGAACGACGCATAAACAAGATTTCCTGACCTCGAATTAATAGCAATGCGAAGGCAGTTTATGACATTGAACGCGCAATGACCCGTACGTACGATATTTATATTATATTGTTATTATTATCTAAACAAAATGCCCGCTGACTCTGTGTTTCAGACACTTTCTTTTTTCTATTCGTGTTGTTTTGTTATTATAAATACATGCAACGGCGAAAAAATAAAATTCAGTTTTCTATATGTTAGAATAGTGGACTGCCGCTGATGCGAAAATAGGCAAACAAATAGTTATGCGATCAATACAATGACTCAAGGCCAACAGATTGACAATGCACAACTGTAGTTTTGTTTAGAGTGGTCTCCCATACACCGTGATAGTCTTGGGGGAATTGGACACAGGTGCCACATCGAGAGGGAATTTATGAGACATGTACCTGATGTACCTTTGGTTTTATTGGCATAACCATTTAATTTACGGAATCAGTATGTTGAATTTGTCAGATATGCGGATTTTTCTTTCTCACAGCAGCTCGAAGCATGGTTTTCTTGAGGTGCTCAACGAAAAAATCGGTCATTATTTCAATAAAGCCAAAATACTTCACAGAATATATTCTCACATTTCTGGAACATATTAATTCGTCACATGTTGATGCCTGATAATGCATATGATTACGCACGTATGGATTTCGAAAGTATGAAGCTAGCATTTACTAGTGTAAACTGGGACACTATTTTTCTATCTAAATTTACTGATGTGGCTGAGAAAGTGGTTGCTTATATCACGGAGACAACTGACAGATTTGTTCCAAATAAAGTTGTCACAGTAAAGAGTAATGATAAATCTTGGATCACATGTGACTTAAAAAGTAAAATGAAAAAAACGGGATAGGGCCCTGTAGGGCCCACAAATTAGCAAAAAAATATAATAACGTGGATAACTGGGGGAACTTCAGGATAGTAAGAAATGAGACAATTGGCGCAATCAGAAAAGCAAAATTAGAATATGACCAGAAGTTAGACATATCAGTTTCAACTGGAAATTTCAATAATAAACAATGGTGGAGGTTAGCAAATGATTTCATGAAAAGGACTCAAAATACGCATAGGAATTTTCCACCATTGATTGAATCCAATAATCAAATCAGTGATGCTTCTGATATAGCTAATATTCTAAATAACTATTTTGTTGAACTTGAACGACGCATTGATGACTCGCTTCATTTACCAGATTTACACTTTAACAGTAAATGTCTGGAAGAAATTGAAGTAACTGTTGAAGATGTCAATCAGATTTTAAATTCACTTGAAACTGGTAAAGCCTCTGGGCCTGATAACGTGAGTAATAGGAGGGTATCACCCCCCCCCCCCCCTTTGGTACGCGGGATTCGGGGTGTTTTGAAGCCGTACGCGGGATTCATACCCCCGAATTAACTGGTATTCGGGTTCAAGCAAAACATCTTGGACGCAGGTTTTGATGGCGCAAAGTAATATTTTGTGCTAGTTATCTGTATTAATGAGTGCGTAGAATAGCCTCTTGGGCATATTCGACCACCATGCCATCATAAACAGAGACGTGGCGACAGGAGGGGGGGGGGGGTTCACCCCCAACTTTGTTCAAAAGTTTCAACAGTTCCTGCCAAAACATTAGTTGGAAATTTCACACCAACAATAGGTTGAAATATGTTCTTGTAGTTTGATTTTCAAACAATTTATTGGGGGAATTAATTGTTTTTGGACCAATATTTGCATATTTTCCTATTTGTTGTCAAAATTTTGGACTGAAATGGTCATCAGTTGGAAATTTTCCAACCTCAGGGGGGGGGGGGGGGGGGGGTGACAGGTTGGAAATTTCCAACACTTGGAAATCTTGTGTCCTGGTCCATCCCCCGTGGCCAGTCAAAAACTGCTAGTTAATTTAAGAAAACAATATTCTCATACATTTGGTCAACATTGGCATTGGAATTGTCATCAGTTGTAAATTTTCCAACCTAAGTGGGGTGTCAAGTTTGAAATTTCCAACTCTAAGAATGCTTGACGCTAGTCTAGATGCTAGGATTTTGCGATTTTCTTGTTCAGATTACAATTTTTTCGCACACCGGGCCGAACCATGGTCGGCCCGGTGTGTCATTATCTCTCCCCTGTGGCCAATACAAAAATGCTAATAAGTTTAACAATATTGTACTACATTTCGTCAAACTTGTGGTCATCAGTTGGAGAATTTTCCAACCTGAGGGGGAGTATGAGGTTTGATATTTCCAACACTATAGGAAAGCTTTAGTTGAGGCCAGTCTGGATGCTAGGATTTGCGCTTTTCTTGTTCAAATTTCAAAATTTTCTCACACCGGCCGAACAACGATGTAGTCTGGTCGTTGAGACTCGATTTTGAGGTGAACCTAGAACAAATTGTTTACAAGCTGTTTCGGTGTCATTCGACGCGGAAAAGCATCAGGAACAACATATCCAATATACCAACTTCTCGACATTGACTACTTCACCCAACAAACTTTAAACGATAGGTCATCCGTCAGAGTTGTATTCTGTGATATAAGCAAGGCATTTGACAGAGTTTGGCACAAAGGTCTTATACATAAATTAAATGCAATAGGTATCCGAGGTAAATTACTGTCATGGTTTGTTAAATATCTTAATAATAGAACTCAGTCCACAGTAATTAATGGAAACATTTCTAAGAATAGTACTATACATGCTGGTGTACCCCAAGGCTCTCTACTGTGCCCCCTCCTATTTAATATTTACATCAACGATATAGTGTCGGGTATATAATCTAACATTAGACTTTATGCAGATGATACCTGCTTATTTTTGCCTGTAGACAATGAAGTTATGGCTGCCGAGATTCTAAATAGGGACATTCTCCGTATTGGAGAATGGGCAAAGAAATGGCAAGTTAATTTTAGCCCTGCCAAAACAAAAACTTTGACAATCGGAGTGGATGGTAACCATGTTAATCCAGTATTGTTCTTATGTGATCAACCAGTACAAGAAGTAGATGAACACAAACACCTGGGTCTCACTTTTAGTAGGAGTGGAAATTGGGACATCCATATTGACACTATTGTCAATAAGGTTGCACCTATGATAAACATATTTAGGAGTTTTAAATATCGCCTATCGAGATCGGTCTTGCTGAACATATACAGGTCTTTCATATTACCTCTATTTGATTATGCAGACTCAGTTTGGGGTAATTGCTCTTTGACAAAATGTACTCAGTTGGAAAATGTACACCTTGATGGTCTTCGCACAATATGTGGTGCAGTTAGAGGTATCAGTCATAATCTAATATACACTGAAACTGGTTTTGCTCTCTTAAGTTTAAGACGAGAACGTAGAAAAACCATTATGATGTTTAAACTTGTGAATAGGCTTTGTCCATAGTATCTCTATCTGAAGATTCCAAGACTTGTCTCTGATACATGTGATTACTCTTTTCGAGTGGATAAATTAATTGAATTCGAATGGAATCTGAAAAGTTTCTATAACTCATTCTTTCCTTCTGGTGTGAGACTGTGGAACAATGTGGACACTGATATACTAAATACAAATTCTCTATCTAAATTAAAATTTGACCTGACTAGATTCAATGCAGTGGTGCCCAAAGCCTATTATGAAGGGAGCAGATGTAACCAAATAATACATGCTAAATTGCGCCTAGGCTGTAGTGATCTGAATGCTCATAAGTATGAAAAGTTTCTAATTGATGATCCAAGCTGTGGTTGTGGTTATGCTTATGAGGATCCTGAGCACTACATAGTCTTTTGCCCATTATTTTATACACAACGTGAATCCTTAGTATTAACATTGAAAGACCTAGATTGTGAAATTTGTATTAAAGATTTTCTTATTGGATCATCCCATGTTGTTCCTAATACAAATTCAACAATATGTAATGCACTTCATATTTACTTTGAATCTACTGAGAGACTGTGATTACATATCAACTGCAGTACACTTTTTCTGCTTAAGGTTAACTTGCAGATTGATACATGTGGGTGTGACGTATCATTCAAATTTATATGGTTATTATATCATCACAACTTTATCTGAATATTGAATCATTTCAAACTCTAAACTCTTACTCATTGCCATCAACAGTATTTTCAGGATAACCCTGTTTTATTTAATCCTATTTAGTGACTTCATACTTAATGATTATTAGGAATTTCCATGATACAAGATATATACACCATTAAACTGTCATGTGTCCTTGTTTGTCAATTTTTTGTATTTTTCTGTTTGGACCCAATAAAATAGGCTGTGCCTGAGTTTTGGGTCCAATTCATTCATGAGTTAATGAATAAATGTATTAAAAAAAAAATTGTTTTTAAATGCATGGAGCCAGAGTAAGGTAATACATACACTCTTGTGACTATAATGTGTAGGTTTTATACACAAAATGTGTAGCCCTGCTACACAATCATTATTCATTTTAGTGTAAACATTTTTTTATTTCCAAACCAAATAATTGACATAATACACAGATGACATATATATACAACATATAAGAGTTAATTTTGGAAATGAGGATCAGACAACAAGCCCGATGGCTTATATGCAGTCTTCTCCTCTTTGGCGACATGTCCCTTCCCCAATAAGTGAGGGAGGGGTATCGATCAGACGGGACGGGATTGAAATAATTGTTTAGGAGAAGTAGAGATATATAACTAAATTTGAGTATAGGGATGAAAAAAGGAAAAATATAGTGTTAGGAATAGCATGATGTAGGGAGCTAGAGAGGGAGAGAGAGAGAACACAGATAGAGAGAGAGAGAGAGAGAGAGAGAGAGAGAGAGAGAGAGGAGAGAGAGAGAGAGAGAGAGAGAGAGAGAGAGAGAGAGAGAGAGAGAGAGAGAGAGAGAGAGAGAGAGAGAGAGAGAGAGAGAGAGCAAGAGGGTGAGAGAGCAGAAGACGTGGGGGACAGATGAATCGTGAAATGATGACAGTGGTGGGGAATTTTCAATAATTCAGTTGTTACGTGGTTACAATTATGCTCGTCTATAGTAAGTTGCATGCGCCAGAAGCCATGGGAGGGGGTCAATCACATTGGCTGTTAACTGGTTCCACCCGTCAAAAAGTAATTAATTAAACAGACACACACGGCTACGAGTGTTCATAATCAAAGTATGTCGTGGAATATCTATCTTTCGTGAGAACAAGTACGTATTCAGCAGCACTAACCCGAAACAGGACAATTCCTATTTCAAGGGTGTTCACTGTGAATTTCGGAGCATCCCTCACGTGGAATCGTTTCATGTATGTGCAGGCTAATAGCAAGTAAGTAATATACAAAGTAATCGTTATCGGAAGGCATTTAGTGCTACATATATTCGGGGGGGGGGGGGTATCTTGCTGCCGCATAACGCGACCGGAATCCAAAGCAATTTGTTACTCGTTCAAATCATGGGAATCTTTTTGTTCTCATAATATATGTCTGTACTGCATTAAATATTTGTTTGTTTTCACGAAGACTAAGCTCCATTGATCCCCGTAATAGAGTATTCTCATATAGGACAACATTGGGTAGTGAATCATATAGTTCTCTTCTGGCCTCTTGATAAAATATACACTCAAAGAGATAGTGGTAAGTTATCTCGAGTTCCCCACATAAACAGAAGGGGAATTGTTTTACATTATTGTCTGTCAGGTCACAACTCTATTCAGTCTAAACCGGGTATGAAGGATGTGAGATTTACGGCTTTTACTATGATAAAAATACGCAGGTGGACGTATATTGTCACTGTTGAGTTTCTTTTTGAAATCTTCGATTGTTCTGGTGCCCTTTGTAGTTTCCGGCAGTTTGTTCCATTCAGTAATTGCAGCTGGTAAGAAAGATTCCATATAATAGTCATAGTTAATATTCGAGGGTAGTCTTATATGTTCAAATCTGAAGTTATATCTGGAATTATTTGCCTGGATTGGTCGTACATAATTTCCTAAAATTGATGGAGCAGTTCCACGTGTCATTTTAAAAAATGGACATAGCTTGTGTTTTCTACGACGTGAGGAGAGGAGTTCCCAGCCAGTTTCTGATAAAAGACGCTCGTTACTCGTACTGATGGTTGCACCTGTTACTATTCGGGCCATTTCGTACTGAACCTTTTCAATGTTATCACTAAGAAGTCTTCGTTCATGGTATCGAAGTCAGCCAGATTATAATTCCAGACACGTCTAGTGAGCATTGTAGCCGATTTATTTTTTCAAAAGTTTTATCCGAGCAACAACTGGACAGTGATAACTAACTGTGTTGTCGAATATGTTGCTAAGAACACACGGGGAATCAACAAGATCAGGGTTGCTAGTCATGAGCAAGTCGAGAATAGATGAGGAGGACAAAAGTACCCGACAAACGTGCCAGTCGAAATCCATCCGGTTTTACCCGATTTGACCTTGAATTGATCATTTTGAAGGTCAATGTCTGGTCGGGGTCACGTCCAAAACAATCAGTGGACAAAAGTAACCCCACGTATCAAATTTCGTCGAAATCCCATCAAAATTGGCGATTTGACCTTGAAGTTACCCGATTTCAAGGTCAAGGTCACGTCGCACGGGCAAATGAATATGCTTATGAGACTCGCCATAAGAAAGTACCGCCACATACCAAGTTTCATCGAAATCCCGTGATATTCGGGCGTTTGACCTTGAAATGACCCGATTTCAAGGTCAAGGTGACGTCGCACGGACAAATTAATATGCCTATGTTCGTCCCCGGCCGAAAATACCCCCACATACCAAGTTTCATCGAAATCGAAATCGAACACACAGACAGACACACAGACACACATATCTTCCAAAATATATAATACATAAGTAAAATACAGTTTGTTAATGTAAATAGTATAGGAAAATAAATACGCAGGACATTTCAAGCTTTACATATCATGTTCTACATGCATATAGATCTAACGATAATGGTGGCAATTAGTTATTGACTGTCGTTCAATTTCATATATTATATGGCCCACTTCAGCCAATAACAGGGTCATGACAATCTGCGGGATGGGATGGGATATGGGACAAAACGACAATCTGCGGTGACCCGACTTCGTCCGGGCTTTGACCTTGAATTGTCCATTTTAAAGGTCAAGGTCAAATGGGGTCACGATTTGATCAGTCCAAAATACTGCACGGACAAAAGTACCCGACAAACGTGCCCGTCGAAATCCATCCGGTTTTATCCGATTTGACCTTGAATTGATCATTTAGAAGGTCAAGGTGAGGTCGGGGTCACGATTTGACCCGTCCAAAACACTCAGTGGACAAAAGTAACCCCATGTATAAAATTTCGTCGAAATCCAATCAAAATTGGCGATTTGACCTTGAATTGACCCGATTTCAAGGTCAAGGTCACGTCGCACGGGCAAATTAATTAGCTATGCCACTACCCGGCCGAAAATACCCCCACATACCAAGTTTCATCGAAATCCCGTGATATTCGGGCGTTAGACCTTGAAATTAACCGATTTCAAGGTCAAGGTCACGTCGCACGGACAACTGAATATGCTTATGAGACTCCCCATACGAAGGTACCCCCCACATACCAAGTTTCATCGAAATCCCGTGATATTCGGGCGTTTGACCTTGAAATGACCCGATTTCAAGGTCAATGTGACGTCGCACGGACAAATTAATATGCCTATGTTCGTCCCCGGCCGAAAATACCCCCACATACCAAGTTTCATCGAAATCGGGTGGGCCGTTTTCGAGTTCATCGCGAACACACAGACAGACACACAGACATATCTTCCAAAATATATAATAGACTAGCCGATGAGCCCGACGTTGTCCGGGCTATTCGACCCGATAAAATTCGTATCCGGGGCAAGATACATTCACATACCAAATTTCAAGTCGATAGCTCCACCCGTTTCCGAGATCTCGTCTGCGCATGCGCGAAGCTGGCGTCGCACGGGCTCGGCGACCCGATAAAATTCGTATCCGGGACAAGATACATTCACACCCCAAATTTCAAGTCGATAGCTCCACCCGTTTCCGAGATCTGGTCTGCGCATGCGCGAAGCTGGCGTCGCACGGACTCGGCGACCCGATACAATTTGTACCCGGCGCAAGATACATTCACATAGCAAATTTCAAGTCGATATCTCCACCCGTTCCCGAGATCTCGTCTGCGCATGCGCGAAGCTGGCGTCGCACGGGCTCGCCGATATGACAACGTCCACCGCCTGGTCAAACTACACACACGTACCAAGTTTCGTCCCGATCGGTCGAGAATCGTAGATTTGTATTAATGACAGACAAACAAACAAACATACATACAGAGGTCTTCAAAATATATATGAGACTAGCCGATGAGCCCGACGTTGTCCGGGCTATTCAAAAACCAAATTTCAAGTCGATAGCTCCACCCGTTTCCGAGATCTCGTCTGCGCATGCGCTAAGCTGGTGTCGCACGGGCTCGGCGACCCGATAAAATTCGCATCCGGGGCAAGATACATTCACATAGCAAATTTGAAGTCGATAGCTCCACCCGTTTCCGAGATCTCGTCTGCGCATGCGCTGCACGGGCGCCGCACGGGCTCGCCAATACGACAACGTTCACCGCCCGGTCAAACTACACGCACGTACCAAGTTTCGTCCCGATCGGTCGAGAATCGTAGATTTGTATCAATGACAGACAGACAGACAAACAAACAAACAAACAAACAAACAGAGGTCTTCAAAATATATATGAGATTAACTGGTGCTATACCCGCATAATTCACGCGAAAACAGCGTTTAAAAGGCTTTAACAAAATTTCAAACCGCCAAGCTTGTCTTTTAGTCACCTGCCTTAAAAACTGCCAAGCTTGGCGCCAAGCTTGCATTTTAGCCACTCTCCCTATTATGACATCCAGGTCGTTGTCGCGCGCAAGGGAAATATTATCATTAATTTTCGTCCACATGCATGTTGCGGGGGAGTTAGGAGGGCGATAGAAGCACCCAACAAGACAATGTTTTGTGTTAATTGTAACCTCTATCCAAACAGTTTCTATTTCGTCACTGTAAAGATCTTCGCGTATCTTGAATGGTATAGTGTCGCGAACGTAAATGCGCACATCTTTTTTTGGTGGGAGGTAAAAAATGTCAATATTTTTTTCATGCAATAAATCCCAAATTTAAAGGTACATTTCAAGCTCGACGATATGATTTTTTTCATGCAGAAACTTTGCGCAGATGCCAATCCTGGTGATCATGTACTCATTTATCACAATTCGTGGATAGTCATGGCTGCAGGCCATTATATGTTAACACTGAGGCCTATGGGAAATAATTACTTCACTGTAACCATAACCATCGAATCTCGGAATGACAGTCATGCCCAAACTCCATGTAGGGTTTACCCCCCTTGATGACTCGGTATATAGCATGACTGGTGCGCTCTGGTAGAGATTGAGTCATGGATCAATAGAATACGACGATCACTGTGGAGGATCCGCTCCTCGAAATATCATTCCGCCCGAGCAAATGCCGATTCCGTTGTGAGTTTTTCCGCTTGTCGACCAAGTAATTTTCAAATTTACCGTCCGAAAAACTTACACAGACAGATATAAGTTAAGTTTAATAACATATTATGTTAATGTTTACCTCTAGCCGGGACATGTTCCCCGATCATTTTGTTGCCAAAAAAAAGCCCAGGAAAATGCTGTAATCGGTGATTTATGTTTTCGCTCCGATTCCCGCCCTGTATGTGTCGCCCGAGTAAGTTCAGTTGTCGCCAGAGCAATTAGGCTATGTTAATTCCTGGGCCAATTGTGTGGGATTGTTCGTCAAGCGGCTACATTGGTCGCCAAATTTGGTAGGGGGTGGGGGTATTTTTCTATATTAAAATTTTGTGCACAAAAGGGGGTAGTTGTGGAAATGACAATTTATTTCCAGGAATAAGTATGGTGAGGCACCATTTCTTTTTTGACAACTTATGTCCGACATGGAGTTCTACACGCAAAAGTATTTAAAGATTGGCTCAGCAGGGTATTGAATCGTCGGGATTGCTTAACCCTAACACTGTCGCCTATGGGAAATATTTAGTTGATTGTAACCTATAGTATGGTTCTAACCATAACGAGCTTTACGGTGTATGGGATGCCACTCTATATAAACTACAGTACATGAACCGCATTTTGTCATATTTTATTGATCGCAAAACTAAATATGATGTGCTTGCATGCCTATTGCCGTGCGATCGTTAATGATAGTAGCATACAGAGCAATAGAATTTAATATTTAGCCATTGCATGTATAATAACAAGACAGCATGACGAGAGAAAGAAGAATTTGAAACCCAGGAAGTATTTTGTTTTGACGACAGACACAAATTTAATAATTTCGACGGCTCGGCCATTTCCGCTTTCCATTCCACGCGAAAACGGAAATGGCCGAGCCGTGATATTGAATAATTTATATCAGATAAATAGCGTACGGATCGTTGCGTTTGACGCTTCATATTATGTTTTCATTCATCTTCTTTGTGTGTATGCATTAATTTAGGCAAGCAGGTACAATGTCATCATTGGATTTTGCTTCTACGCAGTGGCTGCACATCTGACAACCCATCGCTATGGCGTTTCTCGCTTACATAAATGATTTTACGTGGATCGAATATACGGTATTCTTTGTTGTTTTCTGCGTAACATGGATATTCTACAAGATATACATATCTCCAACCTTCTCTCCTTTGCACAAGATTCCAGGATACAGAGGTCACTGGTTGATGGGTGCCATGGACGTGGATATACACAACGCTCATGTAATAATAGACCAGGCTCAAAAGCTGGGCAGGGAAGTGTTCCGGGTACAACTCTTTCTTGGGGAACTTGGAATCGCAGTTACTGGACCTGAATGGTACAGATATGTGACCGTTACACGGAACAGTAACTACCACAAGCCGACCTATGCATACCAAGTTCTCACCGATCTTATGGGAGTCGGTTCATTGGTTGCCATAAATGGCGACGAACATTCTACTCAGCGAATGTTATGCAACCGTGCTTTCAAATATAACGTTCTCAAATCGCTTTTTCAGAAAGTGGAACAGAACAGCATGGAACTTGTTCGCTATTGGCAAGAATTGATAGAGGGGGATAACTTAATTCACAAGAGTACCCCGCCAAATTGGGTTGTGATTGGCAGTGATTTAGAACGATCTACCTTGGACACCATCGCCAACGTCGCTTTTGATTACCCTTCCTCAATTCTGAGGAGTCCCGGTGGAGAAATAAACAATGCGATCAGAAATTGTATAGGCATTTTTAATTCAAGCCCGACACGCTTTATTCCATTCTTTAAATATCTTCCGACTTCTAGTAACTTGTCGTTCAAAAAGAACAAACGTATTTTAGATTCGTTGGTTAACGAAATGATTTCCACGAAACGAGAAAATTTGAGAAACATGGATGAACAAGAATCAGCTGATAATCTGCTGACGATGCTTCTTCTTGCTGCGGATCCAGATGGTAATCCCATGTCCGATGATAGAATACACGACCAAGTCATGACGTTCATGTTCGGGGGCGCAGAGACTACTTCGACGTCACTACAATGGTGTCTTCACGCCATGTCGCTTCAGCCCGATATTCAAGAAAAACTCCGCAGAGAGGTTAATAGCGTAATCCCTGATACCTGGACTCAGTTATCGTTGGAACATATCGACAAAATGCCATATTTAATGTGTTTCATCAAAGAAACGCTACGTTTCTATTCTCCAATCCCTGTGACGTCGCGGGTGGCGGTTCAAAGTGACGTCATTGATGGTTGGCATGTTCCAGCGGGGACGACCGTGAGTCTTTACATATCAGCAATACACCGTAACCCGAAATATTGGAAAGATCCAGATGTCTTCAAACCTGAGAGATTTCTCAACGAAGAAGAGATTAAGCCGTTCACGTTCGTTCCGTTTACAGCCGGACCTCGAATGTGTATTGGGTATAAATTTGCCTTAATGGAGATGAGGATTTATATCGCACAGTTACTGAGACACTTGAAATTCGAACTGACGCCAGGAATGGAGAAGGTTGGAGTACAGAGTAGAATGACAGCTCAACCAAATCCACATTTAGTTCTCAAACTTACGCATATATAAATAGTATATCTAGCTTAATACGGTTACAAGTTTGTAACAACGGAATGCATGTTACAATAATTGTTTGCATTTCTAGACCCCGGATTTCACAAAACATGTGATGTCTTTTCTTGGTTTAATTTTTTGGGGATTCACCATGGATGTGTATCATTCTAGGAAACATTGTATAAACATTGAAACTTTTTGGATTGTGCTAGCATATATGCTTATCAAAAGTAAATTTATACCAGTCATGTTTATTATATATCTGTAAGAAAATACCAAGGCTTATTTTGTTGATATTTGTTGTTATTTGGGAGTAATTGTTGGTCGTTTAGATAACACTCAGTAGGTCAATGGAACAAATTAGGCGCTTCTACTGATTGATCGAAGGGGAGAATAAAACATTACTTACAAGTTTGATATATGTACTCATTCCCGGATTCTCGTGTCGTGTTACCGTCCGTAGAGATCATATTCCACCAGTACAAAACCTGGGAACTTTTTGAAGTTTTGACAGGGAATATTATATAATCGAAAAAATAACACGGGGAATATATTTCTTAGTTATTATCTCTTTCTCAGTAATGTACTTCACTGTAGGTGAAGGTCCCAACTCGAAATATCACGATTTAAGTGACTTTGTCGTCGATTTTTCTTTGCGTTTATTACAATTATGGAACTTTTCCTGGGTAATTCATTCAATGTTTATTGCGATATCGGCTCACAAAAGTCACAGAAAAACATGCAATTTCGAGTTGGGACCTTCACATATAGTGAAGTACACTATATTAAGGAACAGATAATCACTAAGAAATATATTCCCAGTGAGATTTTTTGACTTAATAAGGTTCCCTGTCAAAACTTCAAAAAGTTCCCAGGTTTTGTACTGGTGGAATATGATCTCTACGGGCGTTAGCCACAGTAGAGATTCATGGCATGATCTAGTATCATGTCTGAACTAAAAACCGTTTGTTGTTGTCAGAAGCCAGAATGTGTATTGACAAGACTGCTGTGTGTTATTCTATATCACGATGTTCCCCCATTGATGTATATTAATGCATTAATGTAATATGGCATAACTTTTTGACATTTATACTTTTTGACATTTCATATTGTGATTATAATTCGATTATTTCTCATGCATATACGTGTATATACTTGAACAGCTGTATAACCCCAAACAGATAGCAGGGCAGTTTAATGATATCTTTTATCAGGAAATTCTAAAGGAAAAATCTTTTATAGAAAATAAATGTCTAGACCCACTATATGACCATAACACGAGGCTAAATCGAGCAATTACAATTGAAGAAGTAGAAACTGTCATTAACAATGCAAAAAATGGCAAAGCTTTTGATCTAGATAAAATTCCATGTGAATGCCTAAAATGTGAATCAGTAAAACCTATTTTACATTGTCTTTTCAACTACATCTTTGATACAGGATTGTTACCATCCGATTGGAGACACTCGATTATTTTTCCTATTCCAAAAAACGGTAATCTTGACCCACGTGTTCCCCTAAATTACCATGGAATCTCCCTTATACCAGCATGTGGCAAATTATATAGCAGTCTCTTGAATAACAGACTTATTGAATACCTGGAAATGCATCATTTGTTGGAAGACGAACAAAATGGTTTTCGATCAAAGAGGTCCTGCTTGGGCAACATTTTTGTACTGACATCTTTAATACGAGGAAAACGTCAATTATTTACAACTTTTATTGACTTCAGTAAAGCTTTTGATCGAGTAGACAGGAATATGTTATTATATAAACTTTTAAAAATTGGCGTAGATGGCAACATATATCAATCCATTAAGAGCATGTATCGAACAACTTATTCGTGCGTTCGTGTAAATGGCAGAATATCTGACAAGTTTGAATGTAATTTTGGAGTAAAACAAGGTGACAGTCTCTCATCGACACTTTATAATATTTTCGTTAACGATTTGATTTCTGAAATAAAAAGGTTGAATATTGGTGTATCACTAGATGAATGTAAGATATCTTCCATAATGTACGCAGACGATATTGCGTTAATTGCTGGAAACGAAACAGATATGCAGATAATGCTTAACACCGTCGAATCATGGTGTCGAAACTGGCGTATGACAGTCAATCTGGATAAAACTAAAATTGTACATTTTAGACATAAAAACAGAATAAAAACAAACTATAATTTCTTATTCCAAAATCAGAGAATCGAAAAAGTGGATCAGTATACATATATCGGAATAATTCTCCATGAACATGGTAGTTTTGATACAGCAGCTGAAACATTAGCTAAATCATCAGGCAGGGCACCGGGACCGTTAATATCGAGCGTTCACTCTTATTGAGACATAGGTGTCAAAACGTACCTGAAAATGTTCTTGACTTGTGTGTGCCCAGTTATGGATTATGCATCCGCTATTTGGGGATATCGTAAATACTCATGTATAGATATGGTGCAAAATTGAGCGTTAAGATACTTTCTTGGGGTCCACAGGTTGTGTCCGCTTTTAGCTGTAAGTGGGGAATTTGGTATACATTCGAGTCAAGTCCGAAGATGGCTTAACTTGGCAAGACTATGTAATTATTTTATACACCTGCAAGATGACAGATTAGCAAAAATGGTTTTTCTTTGGGATCTCATGAATAATAGCGATGGATGGTGTGCATCATTTAGTAGTGTTTTGTCGGAAATAAATATGACAAGCACCTTTGAAAACCTACAAATATGTAATATACATGACCTCGAGCGAGAGCTTTCCGTATTTAAACAGAAAACTTGGATTGAAAAAATGACATATGTACCAAAGCTACGCGCATACCGACTCTTTAAGAAAAATTATGCAGAAAAATATAGTGCCATGAATATGGATAAGTCCCACCGCTCCATATACTTGCACAATTTCGATGTGCGATTTTACCTCTGCGGATAGAAACCGGTTGTTTCAGAAACGAGAAATCGAACAAAGAATCTGTATTATGTGCAGCTCTGACAAAGTTGAAGACGAAAAACATTTTCTTTTGTTTTGTCCCTTTCACAATGACATCCGGATGTCTCTTTTAAATTCCGTCCCAAGATATATTAGCGACATGTTAAAAACAGACCACATCGACGACTCTTTTAGTGAGCTGATGTCATTTCCCCGACAACTAGCAAAATTTCTTTTTGATGCTTTTATGCGAAGAAAACGATTCATATACAGGTAAATTACACACCAAACGTATCAACATATAAGAATACAAAATATATAAACCCGAATATCTCCAAATTGTGTAAGATTAAAATGAAATTCTCTACTTTATATTCTCTTAATATCATCACTGTGGATAGTCCACATGTGTTTGACCAAACCATGTACATACTTATACTATTAAGCGTGACATATAGGCCCTATGGGCCGGGTGCTAATTGTAATTGAAACTTATATACATATATTGATGCTTTAAAAATTTATTAATCTTTATGTGAAAGAGTGATTTGGAGGGGGGTAACCCGGGATTGTCCTTCTTAATGTCATTATTTTTTTGTTTGATATCAATATCTTTTTTTAAATCATTAAATATTTATCCTTGCGAAAATATCTAAGTGACATCTGGAAACTAATAACTTAATATTGTTACGCCATTATCAAATTACAATCTGTCATAAAAGCATGCATATTATTTTGACTGTATCGGTATTGACGACAAATAGCCACAAAATATCTGTCGTGATTCACATTTTGCTGATTAAGGGCTTTGTGGACCCAATTTTTCCAAAATTTCCCAAAATGTTATAGAGTCCAAATAAAGGATTCTGTTCATGTATATTAGTAATAATATAAACCGAGCCCATTGATGCAATATTTTGAGAGTATACTTCATGGTGGATTATGTTAGAAATACAAAATGTGAACTTTATTGAGATTAAATTTTTTTTTTTTACAGGCAATGGTCCAAGAAAAACAAAGTCCAAATCTAAGAATCAAATATGGGAATATGTACTGAACACTGTGATGAATGATGTATTACAAAAAGAATATTATATTTCTTGAGTGTTCTTTGATAAAATTACTTTGAACCGGTTGTTGACAAATGATATATACTTGCTTGAATGTTGGCTATGTGGGTAGTAGCAGGCACGAGTTAACAGCTGGCCATTGTAACTGCTCTGGACTCTGTTGACAATAGAATGCTAATCCTCAATCATACCCCTACCAGATTTCCACACTAATTCTAGTAAGTAGGTCACCACTCACTCAGGGTGAACACGCATGTGGAAGTTTGACACCTGTTGACACTGGTAAAAAGCCATTCATACTGGACTGGACGTATCAGCCATGAAAGGTTGACCCATTAACTGCTGCCTCTCAGTCAACAATATTATGAAGTTAGTATATCATTTGTCAACAACCGGTTCAAAGTAATTTTATCAAAGAACACTCATGAAATATAATATTCTTTTTGTAATACATCATTCATCACAGTGTTCAGTACATATTCCCATATTTGATTCTTAAATTTGGACTTTGTTTTTCTTGGACCATTGCCTGTAAATTATTTTTGTTTAAATCTCAATAAAGGTCACATTTTGTATTTCTAACATAATCCACCATGAAGTATACTATCAAAATGCTGCATCAATGGGCATGGTTTCTATTATTACTAATATACATGAACAGAATCCTTTATTCTGACTCTATAAAATTTAGGGAAATTTTGGAAAAATTGGGTCCACAAAGCCCTTAAGCTATTGTCTTACACTTGGTGCTCATAAACCTCGACCGTCAAAAATACAATGTCATCATAAACATGCATTGTGCAGGAGCGCCGTGAGTGACCAGACAGACAATGGGCTGAATGGGGGATTAGGGGATTAAATGTAATAATTAATAATGACCTTTTGCTGCTTCGTGCAGAGTGACGTAATCTTTCTCCAGATTAAAACAGCCTGTTACGAACAAATTGCTTATATACCGGCGTCAATGCACTTTACAAAACATTGCTTTCTTCACATTGTCATAATTCAACCACGGTCGGTTTAATGTCCATGCATCTTTGAATGTCCGTCTTGTGAAAACTAAAGATGATCGCATATCACTTTGTGATCGTTTGGTTGATAGAGTTGTCGATCGGGTTTCCCTTTGTACGATATTTCATAAGTACGAAAATAATGAAATAGTTTCGTCACTTAACTTTGTCTTGAATGTCGATCTATTGAGCGCTTTTATTAATTAGCTTTCTGGCTCCAATGCTTTCAGTCTCCATTTGGGTTCAAAAAAAGTTTAGCCAAATGAAATTTTTATTAGCCAAATTCGAAAAAGATTAGCCATTGGCTAATTTGGCTACCGACAGCGCGAACACTGCAAATAAGTAATTTACTATGAGTAGTATTGTGAGTTGTAAGTTGTAGACGCACAAAATAAGGGGTTTTACAACCGACGTATAATGTGCGCGAATCGAAATAAGGAAATGACGCAATATCGTACTCTGCTTATACACTATCCACTGCGCTTTTTTTTTCTCGAGAAACTAAACATCACTCGACCTGTATTTTCTCGGACAGAAAGCGTGTTTGGTGAATAATATCGCATACATATCATCATTGTGGTATACTGTTAGTATATTCTTGAGGAAATTATCATAACTTGATAAATGTTATTTCCTACAATGAAGGCCGCCCGTCCCTCTAACTCAACATAATGATATAAATGAAGACCATAAGCTATCCATAAGCTAGTTGGTGATTGGAGGGTTGTGTGAAATTATTAATTGTCTAGCAGTTCTTGGTATATAGCGAAAGGGATCAAATGAACAAACATTTTGAGCCTCTCTAATGTATTAAAATTGATTGTTTTTTGTTGTTTCTTAATAACTGCTCAGATTCTATATGCAACGAGGATGAGTATCACAGTGTATAAACCGTACAAACAACTGATTGGAAGTTGCTGTTATTAGATCAAAATATTGCAGAATAACGATCATAACAACATAAAACAAGTTTTCTGAGTGAATAGACGGATTACCAACAACTATAAACGTAAGTATATATTATACTTACACATTTGCCGATCACTCCATTTGAGCGAACGACACTTTTTTATAGATAAAAACAGCCTTTGGTCACTTCAGAAAATAATTTTATCGCAAAAAAATCCCTCTTCAAATGCTATGTTAACACATACACAGCATCTGTCGGAAATCCAACTATTTCATTGATCAACAAGCATGTCAATACAATTCTCAAATATAGAACATTATCTATGGGTAGTTACCATTCTAAATGTAAATACTCATTAAATTTCAAGAATCGGGAAAAAATAATTCTCCTCTCATGATCTTCAGATATGATATCATGGATATATGAACTGCATGAACTGGTTTTTTTACAGAACTTCTTGGTACCGGATAACAGTGACATTTTGACTATTTTTTATACTATAAAAGTAAAGTATGATTTTCTAAGGGTCGACGGTTCTTAAATATTGTGTCACAATAATCGTTTGCACCAAAGTTCACAAAGAAATTCCTGACATATTTTGAGAAAGTCCATCTGGAAATACCAGGACATTTTGGCAAAACGTGCTTCTGACACTTAATGGTACTCAATCCGATAAAACTCCTCTCAATTACTATGTCAATGGCTTCGGTGGTCAAAAATATTTGATTCGAGTCGAGGAAGTCACCCATCAAAGTTCACAGTTATTAGATATCGATTTTAGAAATCTATTATTTTTCTTTATCGGGAATACTTTCTGTCCCAGAAGTCTGCCGAAATAGCCGACCGACATACTCTCGATACTAAATTGCATTGAACAAAATGTTGCTATACAACACATTTTGGCAATTATATACTATAGTTCACAGTCGTTAGCATTATTTTTGGATAATTAATCGATTCTGATAACTAAAGTGATCTTTGATAAAATTTTGTTGTTGTTGGAATCTGTTGAGATGGGGACCCTCTGATCGGATTGAGTACCTGACACTTAACACATCGACCGTAGCGGTTGATAGACCGCTTACGCGTTCTAAAGACTCGAAAATTAAAGTAAAAAAATGTTACATAATGTACTTCCTGACTTAAATTTTTTAATAATGTTAGAGCCCCTCCCCCACCCAAATAAATAAAACGAATTTTGTCCAAAATGAAGAAACAACTGTAGTACGGGTAGAGGTAATTCGTGTGCACAGCAATTTCATGCCGTTTTGATTTAAAATTGACCTACTAACCCCAAGATGGCTGCCAATGTGGTAGCAGTTATATGTGTGGAAATTGTGAGATATGTAAGAACACACGATTACTTGTCAAATAGCTTAACTAGCACAACCACCGTTGAAAACTGCTACACTATGATTCTAACAATAAACATCTGAACGATTTGTTGAAATCGCAACAAAAAGTAAGAACGACTACTTAATTATTGTTGGGGAATTTAACTATCCAGATATCCAATGGGACTCATACATACAAAACACGGATAAGAAGACGACATTTTCGTGAATAATGTGTGCGACAGTTATCTGATACAGTTGGTGGATCAATCTACAAGATTCAGAGGAGATCAGACACCGAATATACTCGATCTATTGTTCAATGATTCAGATCCGCTGTTGCAAGTACGCCTGGTTACGCCTGGGACACGTTCTATATATATCTTTATTTATCATCCATATCATGAAGAGTTGATACAATGTAGTAAATTCAAACGGTGAACAAAAACTAAATGTCAAATACAGATAACCCAACATATATTTAGGAGACTACGAAGTACAAGAAGTATGATCGTATGAAACAAAAGAGAAAGGCCTATCGAACATTCAGAAATAGCCGCGGCCGAAACACAGACTACGACGAATATAGAATAATCAGGAACAAAGTCACTGACAGAATACGGGGTGTCAAGAAACGAACGAAAATTAGTAAAAGAAATTAAACAAAATTCAAAAGCGTTTTGGAACTACGTTCAGAGTAAAAGTACAGTACATTGAGAACCTTGATTATGCAATGTGTCGTCTGCCAATTTGGGGATATAGATAAACTAAATTAAAAAAGAAATGGAATCTTTGTGAAGAGGTTTCTATAGAAATTTGACAATAAAGAACTTTTCGAGAGAATATGAAGCATAAGAAGAATGCGGTCCCCAGAGGGTCCATTTGGTGATGCTAGCCCGCTATGCGGGATAGCGTCACTAAATTCACCCTCTGGGGACCTCATTCTGCAAATGACAAGCACACTAAACTCTGGCTTGATGATATTTGCTTTACAGACTTTTACATTTTTATTTTTAAATTCCAAACCACTTCAAATGCATTGGGTCCATTTAAGGCACATCACGTATGGTTTCCAACAAAACAAAATAATGTTTCCTACATTGGTGAATCTTTTTAAAGGCCCAGATCACATCATATAAAATAGATGCCATAGTATTTACCATTTCAAAGAGGAAGCTCCAAAAATAATGTATTTTCAACTTATTCGATGTGAACATGTTTTTATTTTGGAGATACCGACGTATGTTCTGTGCTCAAGTTTCTGCACAAAGTCTATTATTTTAAATGGTATGGGAATAATTCTATAAATTTAGATATAGAGTTATTCCCCTTCCATTGGAAATAAACTATGGTTTGAAATCTTTTGCATTCTGAGAGCCACCACGGGGGAAATGTTTGTATTATTTCAGCTATTTTCTATTACTCATTGGGCACCTTCTGTGACACATATGTTCCAAATGGTGATGCATTATGGTATTTTAATCATATTTTGTGGCACAGATTGTTATTAAAACCGTATATCAAGGCGTTATAAAAAATAATTGGTGACTCGAAAATTAAATGGGCATTTAACAGACTGCAAGCCAACGTGTTGTTTCATATCATTGTAACGAAATATTCCCTTTTTTGCGTTCTCTCGTATGTATTGTCGCTATGGTATGCTGTCATTAACACTTTCTATAGTAAATGGATTATCCCACTCAGTTGTTAATGAATACATTGGAACTGTCTATTATTGATTCAGAGGGATGCCATGGATATATGAGTAGACGACAGCCAGACGAAATGACAATACAATTGCAGAATAATTCATATTCATTGGCGGAAAATGTTTAGATAAGAAGTTCAATGACATAATTATGTTCGTTTGAAATTATTATCTGAACATTTCCAAAGGGAACTACTCGTCAATAAGTATGTAGTTGTAGTATAGAAAGGGTTAACGTCACATGCCGTATAAAAGCCACGCGCTACAATCGGAACCCCTCCAATATTTATACAGGTGTGAGTTTGAGAACTAAACGTGGATCTGGTTGGGATGTCAATCTGCACACTAGTCCAACACATTCGAGGTCCGGCTGTAAACGGAACGAACGTGAACGGCTTGATATCTTCTTCGTTGAGAAATCTCTCAGGGTTGAAGACATCTGGATCTTTCCAATATTTCGGGTTACGGTGTATCGCTGATATATAAATGATCACTGTCGTCCCCGCTGGAATATGCCAGCCATCAATAACGTCACTTTGAACCGCCACTCGCGACGTCCACGCGATGGGAGAATAGAAACGTAACGTTTCTTTGATGAAACACATTAAATATGGCATTTTGTCGATATGTTCCAACGATAACTGAGTCCCGGTATCAGGGATTACGCTATTAACCTCGCCGCGAACTTTTTCTTGAATATCTGGATGAAGCGACAGGGCGTGAATACACCATTGTAATGACGTCGACGTAGTCTCTGCGCCCGCGAACATGAACGTCATAACTTGGTCGTGTATTCTATCGTCGGACATGGGATTACCATCTGTATCTGTAGCAAGAAGAAGCATCGTCAGCAAATTATCAGCTGACTCATGTTCGTCCATGCTTTTTACATTCTCTCGTTTCGTGGAAATCATTTCTTTAACCAAAGAATCTACAATATGTTTGTTCTTTTTGAACGCCAAGTTACCAGAAGTCGGAAGATATTTAAAGAATGGAATAAAGTGTGTCGGACTTATATGCAAAATGCCAATGCACTCTCTGATCGCATTGTTTATTTCTCCGCCGGGACTCCTCAGGATCGAGGTGGGGTAATCAAAAGCGACGTTGGCGATGGTGTCCAAGGTAGATCGTTCTAAATCACTGCCAATCACAACCCAATTTGGCGCGGTGCTCTTGTGAATTACGTTATCTGCCTCTATCAATTCTTGCCAATAGCGAACAAGTTCCATGCTATTCTGTTCCACTTTCCGAAAGAGGGATTTAAGCACGTTATATTTGAAAGCACGGTTGCATAACATCCGCTGAGTAGAATGCTCGTCGCCATTTATGGCAACCAATGAACCGACCCCCAAAAGATCCATGAGAACTTTGTATAAATAGGCCGGCTTGTGGTAGTTACTGTTCCGTGTAACGGTAAAATATTTGTACCATTCCGGTCAGATAATTGCGATCGCAGGTTCCCCAAGAAAACTATGCACCCGGAACACTTCCCTGTTCAGCTTTTGAGCCTGGTCTAACATCACGTGACCGGGGTCTCTCTTTGTTATTACGTCTGCGTTTAAAACTCCCATCAACCAGTGACCTCTGTATCCTGGAATCTTGTGCAAAGGAGAGAAGGTTGGAGATATGTGTATCTTGTAGAATATCCATGTTAGGCAGAACACAATCAAGAATAGCGTATATTCGATCCACGTAAACGAATTTATATATGCTAGAATAGACATAGCGCTGGGTTGTCCCGTGTAGTCCCGTGTACAGCCACTGCGTTGAAGCAAAATCCAAATGACCTCACGCTTGCAGTGCTTGCCGACGCATAAACAAGATTCCTGTCTGAATTAATTTATCTCTATATTAATGCGAAGGTGCGCGGTTTGTGGTATTGAACTCACAATGACCCGGACGATATCTATCTCCTATTTTTATTATTATCTCAACAAAATACTCGCTGACTATTGGTTTCAGACTCTTTCTTTTTCTTTTCGTGTTGTTTTGTTATTATAAATACATATAACGGCAAACAAATAAAATTCGGTTTCTCCCATACACCGTGATAGTCTTGGAAAAAGAAAAAATAAATATTTATATAGCGCCTATCCACTGTAATGGGCCCTAAGCGCTTTACACATTATATAAATGCACATGAAATGCACATGCAAAATAATCAATATACATACTAGTAATCAGATTTTGTTAGTTTTCTTTGTGTCTGTGTAGCGTCGTCGGAACATAAAAGTTTTTAATGCAGATCGAAAATCGGTTAGCAAACAAGATTGCCGCATTTCATTTGGTAGAGAGTACCAAATGTCTGGACAGGCTACAGAGAAAGCTCTGTCGCCGACGGTCATAAGATTTGTACCTTGAGGGCAGAGAAGGGACGATTCACCAGAACGAAGTGTTCGCCGGGGAGTGTATAGATATACCAGACTGTTAATATATTCGGGAAGGGAATCAGAGACAAACATCCGACGGAAACCAAATGTGGCTATTTTGAATTGTATCCGATCTTTGATATAGGTAGCCAGTGAAGGTCGGCGTGCATGGTTGTTACGCTACAGCCTTTCCTTCTTCGAAGTACAATAATGGCGGCGATGTCCTGCAAGCGTTGAAGTCTGCTGATTTGCGAATCGGGGAGCCGGAATAATAGTATGTTACAGTAGTCTAGACGACTCGTAACAAACGAAGCAACAAGTGTTTTTGCTGCGTCAACAGTGAGATATTTGCGGACCTGGCCAAGGCGTCGCAGTTCCAAGAATATATACCTGCAGATGTGGTCGATATGTGTCTCCATAGCCAGTGTTCGATCGAGATGGACTCCTAGATTTTTGACACACGGAGAGAAGATAATAGTGTCACGTTCTGCTTGCAGTGATGTAATGCACAATTGGTTGACAATGGATCGTTTTGCAACCCACATGACTTCAGTTTTGTCATTGTTTAATATCAGTTTATAGGAGGTCATCCAGGTTTTGACAGAGGAAAGACAGTTCAAGATCCTATTCAAAAAGTGGACATAGGTGCCACACCGAGAGGGAATTAATGAGACCTGTATTTTTTGTTATATTAGCATCAGAGTAGTATAAAGTAGAGGGAATAATGAAATATATATAAGTGAATATTTTTCGTCAGACTAACTATTTGCATAATTAGAAACTATTTCTAGGCAGATGTTATAGTCAGACTAACTGGTAACTATTTGAAGGCATAGCTAAGCTATAATACGCGCTTCTAGGCAGATGTTATAGTCAGACAAACTAGAAACTATTTTAAGGCATAGTTAAATACAATACGGCAATGAATTTATGTTAGAGAATGATGAGTAACTATTTCTAGTCAGGCTAAATATATATTAGGTTAGCTATGATAGGTTAGTAAAATACAGATGATGTTAGATAAATTGAAAGTTAAATGAAATATTCCCTAGTGAATAAACCTATGCATGTAAAAACCATAGGTCTAAACACATGGAATTTGTTAATTTGGGAACTTTTCTTCTTATTATTGTAGATTTGTAGGAAACACGATTCAATCTCATAAAACTCGATATTACAGAGTCTCGTAGAAATCGAAATGTGGAACCCGACACTTAGTTCCTTTAATGAATATAAATGATACATAAATAAATCATAGTATACAAACAAATATCAAAAAACATAATCAAATCAATCTTTTTTAAGATATGGACAATCTGGTCTTAAATTACCCCCGTTACATTCGTAACATCTAACACGTTTCTGTTTAAATTTATCTGAATTTAGTTTAGATATTCTATACAAAACTTTAGCATTTTTATCAGCTAATATTGAAATTTGTTTCCCTATGTCCTCTATATCAGCCAAATTATCTAAAAGTTTTCTTTTTAAACTTCCTGTGTTCTTTCATTTCTGAGAAACCTCGATGTCGCTGTCAGAAGACATTTTAAATTTATGTTTTAAAAATTATAATAAAAGCATTTAATTTATAGAACAACAAAAAATACACAATCTAAATATCGAACAACACGGGTAGATGTTGTTTACACCAATTATAAACGTAAGTATCATTATGAAAACCAGGTTTATTTAAAACGTATAGACAATCCAATCCTCTACAAGTATGATACAAATAATATAATACAAAATAACCACACAAAAATGAAGATACATGTTGTATATAATTTGTACTATAATACGATCTACCATATCTACCTAACATAATTTTCAACTGCTCAGAGGGGGGTAATCCGATAGGATCAAAATATATTATAAAATTATCATCGCGTTTCCATATACATATCCAATGTTCACCATCTAACCATGATGGATCAGTATTACAAATTAAACCTCTATTTGGCTTAATATTATCAGGTAATTCGTCTAAAGCATAAACGCCTAATATCATAGATTTCAAAACTGAGTCTGAGTTTAATGCATCAGAGATATCCAAGTTGCTCAACATAATGTTAAAATATTCCACCTGTGTAAACGCTACGTTCTCCGTTAATTTCTATAGAACTATCGTATTCGGCATATACTATTACATTTACTGTATCTGGTAAAGCTGTTGAAAATTTTGCGCTTAACCGTGCACTACCACGCTGTTTAGGATGCCAAACTAAACTATCTGCATTATGATCGGCAGTTAAATCAAAACCGAAAGTTGTAAAACCATTGGCATAATCAGAAAAACTCACTCTGAAAGATTGCTCGCAATATAATTTATTTATAGAATTCAAAAATGTGTAATATGAACCTACATATAAATCATCATCGAAAGTTTGTTCGTATTTATGTCCATTCACGGTTTTACCATTAACAGACAATTCCATTTCATAACAATCATGTTTAAAATTAAAAGGAGAAGATGTTAAAGTACCATTAAATGCCGTATTATCTACTAAAAATATTAACACTCTCTTAGGAAGAAATGGATCACCCAAAAACAAATCGTCTTTGATCAAGCTTAAAGTCCGAGGTGCCACGCTAAATGTTTTTAACAAAACTCTATCCAAAGGATATTGAGCATTGGTTCCACTTAATAACTTTTTGCTTATTTCATTTGAAGTGACATCACTTAACTCTACGGTTCGTACAAACAATTTAGTATCTGACAACTCAATCTTATAATCACCAGCACTACCTTGTAAACAAAATGTAGGCTTTGATCTATGCAGTCTAAGTTTTATGGGTACGTTTGGAATTAACAATTTTGGTTGATTAAACATGTCTAAATGTAGTTTACCGCATAATTGAAATTTGTCCCCATTATTACCGTCTTTAATTATAGCAAGTAACTGCCTACCTCTGCTAGCGTCTGTCGTTACGTCATCTAAGGTGCCACCTTTCTGAGGTATAAATAAAATTGTTCTCTCTAATTGATTTTCTCTTGTAGAACTTAAGAAAGTTTCTATGTAAGATCTATAAGCATAATATCGACCAATTCCACATTCTACACCGTTTATTAATAAATCAGCTCTCTCGAATAAAGAATGAAGAAAATTATTTACTGGAAACGCGTGTTGGTCAGCAGCGAATGCGGTATCGTCATTTTTCGATATTTTAACGTCGGCTTGCTAATAACTGTCCGAAAGATCAACATAATGTGCAGATGGAGACTCCAAAAAGAATTCTAGTACGTTACTATTTGAATAATTTGAATTCGATGGGTGTTTCTCTGTAAATGAACCGTCTGTTATCGTTACCACTGTAGGTGGAATTTCAAAAAACATCCACCTCACTCTTAGAAACTGGACAGCTGTTGGGATTCATTTATTAAAAATATCACGTTTTGTTTTTCGTCTCTTCCTACGTCTTTTTGATCGAATATCCGAATATTCTTGTAATTTACGTTTTTTTGATGGAATATCCAAATATTATTGTAATTTACGTTTAGGCCGTAAAAGATCTAAAGCTGCTTCTTTACCCCGATTTCGAATAGATTCTGATAAATTTTGCCCACTCAATATATCGCTACCAACATTAGTGGCTGTTTCTAAACCTTTTGTTAAAAGAGATTTTCCCAGATTTTTTGCAATTGGCGCAATTGATCTGGCTAATTTACCAAAAATAAAGCCAAGTCCGTATCCTCTCTGGTACCTATCTCCTATAAAAATAGGAATAGGACTATTCGCCATAACTTTAAATAATGAAACATCTATTTATATACATATATATTTAATATCAATCCTTATCCAATCAAAATGCGTTTAAATATTAAAACTAGAACTGTTTTGCCATAATACGTCCAAGGAGGTGGCAAACCTGAAGAATCACGAATATATATAGAAATAGTGTCAAAATTCTTATGATGTATAGGATAAAATTGCAAATTTGTGAATTAATAATATGCTGTTGATACAATATCATCAGAACGTGGGCATATTACTTTCAATAATTGAGAATTAGAATCGCCTACTATACTGTGTGTACATATATCTGAATAAATATAAAGAGCGTCTATATTTTCCAATTGATTAGTTACAATTAAAAAACAGTCTTTAGATTTACCACCGGTATCTTTTAATTTTAGTTGATAATTTTCACGCAAATTAAGTAGATATCCCAATTCAGAAGTCCTTGTAATTTGCAATTCCATCTCCAACGAATAACGAGACATGCTTGTATGGTTTGCCATTCTAGTGAAACAAAGGTAGTTCACGTTTCGACGTTTTCTCACCTTAATGTCAATCACTACATCCCCGATTAAATCCTCAAATATTGTTTGTGACTCTTTCGCATCGATTGAATGCAATCCTGGATCTATTAATTTATATTTTGTTTTTTCTAATTCTGACATAAATTCAGAATCTTTGTAAAAATGCAAAATTAGTTTTCGTTGAACTAATTGCATCCTTTCTATCAAATCTTCGAACGAACATTTATCAGCAAAAATAACACCATATTCAATCTTTGTAAATACACGTTTCCTCCATCTAATCGGACCTTTAACCCGAAGTTTCCTAGCAATAATACCATAATCGGGATCTCTAACAAGTGGTAAATCAGTTTCTGGCGTCAATAAATTCATATCCACCACTATTCCATAAAAAAATGCATAAGATTGATCATCTGTGGAAAAGGTAAAATTTCTTTGTTCCAGGAGCAGGCTTTTAAATCTGGTTGGAATAATGGCTGATGATAAACCTACATACCAATCGTCCTCCTGTAACTGAATCTCACTAGGCAAACTCACAGTATATTCGGATAGTGTATTTCTGAACAAATCACCAGAAACGTTAGATGGCAAGGTTATCGAGAAGTGGCCCGTCATGCTTTCTTAATTTAGGCGACGGAGACAAAAGTCCAACAGAGCCTGACAATAAACTAATCCAAATAGAAGGTGTGTCCACACCGTGTATACTAATATTTATTATGGCAGAAACACATACTATATAAAGCAAACATACTTGACTGATATACACAACCTGTCCTTTGGAAACTTTATTATTGAAAAACGTCCATTTTGAAGATTGTCGTTTTAATCTGAGGTCGTTATCCATTCTCTAGGAATGTATGAATCGAAACTGGGTGGATAGCCGCTCCATCAAACTTTTATTTGATCTCCATCTGTCTCTAATACACGATCAATTTTCCATATAGTATCGGAATCAATCATTACTGATGATAACTCGTTCTCATAGAATGTACCCAATATTTCCTCTGAATTGAGATCAGCTATTTTATATCTATGTGGTTTATAACCAGGTACCAAAGACGAAATCTTAAACTCTTCATAAGTATAATTGGCCAAAAAACCCTTTTCAAACTTATTTTTTAATTTTACCAAGCGAACGGTTTCTCCCACTTTAAATTTTACTTTTGTAACTGGTAATTTATAAGTCTTCGATTCATTCCTAGCTGCAATTGCTTCCGATGTCAAACACGAGACATCTTTCGGTGCCATTTTAATCGCTCTGTGTATCTTCGAATTATAGGAGTTTATAGGCAAAACTGTTAAATAGCGCATAGATTTAGATTTGAAGAAATATTTATACATTTTAGACTTTAAAGATCGTTGTACTCTCTCAACCAAAGCGGCTTTCGTGTCATAATTTCCCGTAGAATATAAATGTACACCATTCTTCTTCAGAAATTGCTTAACGTTCGCGTTGTAGAACTCCGTGCCACGATCAACATGCATACCTTTCGGTTTCGCACGCTGTTTAAAAATAATTTCTAAAGCCTTCATTATAGAAACACCAGTCTTGTTCTTTAATGGTTTAACAATTAAAAATCTTGAAAAGCAATCAATGCAAAACAATAGGTAACAATAACCGTCATTTTGCTTGGATATATTTCGGACGTCACTCAAATCCATCTGCCATAAATTATTGACAGAATAAGAATCTGTTCTGGACCTGGGAAATTTGTATTCGTTTCGGGCTGTGCAACGAGTACGAATTTTGTTTTCGTAACCAAAGTCGGACATTTTTTCTCGATATTTTATTTTTAACTTCCTTATACAAATTGTATTCAGATCCGTAGGATAAACGGTGAGACGGGTCGTAATAAATCGATGATAATAGATTATCAATTCGACGAGTCTGATGACCATTTAAAAATCTTCTGTTTTTTGCCTTTGGAGGCATCTGGAAATATTAGATCTTCTTTACGATATTTATTTCCTATGAAATGTGTTGGTATATTATTATCTCGTAATGCTCTGGATAAACTATCCCAATTTCGAAGTACACTGGGTTTCCTGACCTTGCTAGAAGGTATTATATCATTTACTAAATCAGTTATGCTTCCGATTGGCTTGTCAGATAACGAAATCATTCCACTGTCGTTAATTTCAATTCCTGGCATTCTTTTTAAATGAGACAAAAATAACGAGCCTTTTTTCTGGTAAATTTTTGGCAAACTTTCAATTGCTAAATATAGTTGGTTATTTTCAGGTAAAGCGACGTCACCGGAGGTCTCTGTCGTGATTTTTATTGGAATAGGAGTTGTTTTTATAGAATTCTTAGCCATGTCATATTCAATAGATGCAGAATTAATTTGTCTTTTCTTAACTGACTGAGGCATATCTTTATCGTCTAATATTTGGTGCATTTTTTGTCTCACATCTTCTGTTTTCAACGATTGAATAGACTGAGAATTTTTCCAGTTTGCGAAAGTTTTAAATGGCACCAAAACCATTTTTTCCATCTTCTCAGAAAACTTTGCCTAAAATGTCTCCTAACACAGGAATTAGACTCGCGGCCAGAGCTGCTAAAAAACCACCGTGTTGTATTTTTTTTCCTGGTTTTAACAGGATTAGACTTCTTTGACAAATGACGAATAGAACCTTTAAATGGTCTTAAATTAGCTTTAATTTTAGACGCGATTGGTACATTTCCTTTAAGCAAATTATTACAACATTCAGATAGGCTATCAAGTCGGGGTTTGTTTAATGCCCTCACGTCTCCAGTGCATAACATATTTCTTAAATATTTAGCATTTTTCCTTAATTTGACGCTGGGGCCCATATCGTAGGATTTTCACTGAGGACGTCTGATCTCAATCTAAGGTTATCCAGACAAGTTTGGTTGAAATCCACCAGTAAATGAGAATATGGATCTGTTGTACACAATTTATATGCTTTTGATATATTATTAATACCACATTGGGTAGATAAGAAATTTATCTGACCACAATCTCTAGGAGATTTGAATAAAATAAAATAATTCGCGTTTAATGATAATTTTCTACATTTTCTTTCAAAAAGATTATGCGTGACGTATATCACACTACATCTTTCGTGATGTGATTTTCTAGCGAATATATCTGTTACATTATCGATCTCTTTGTCAATATGATCCATATCATCTATAATTAATAGGTCACATTCACACAATGATTCTGGAATTTGGTTTACTAAATCCACGTTATCAGACACTTGTTGATCAGAATTGGGAGTAACATAAGTTATATTTTCTGGGACTGGACACATCAATTTATCTTTATTTTCGATTAAACTATATATAAACGTAGATTTTCCACTCGCTGAAGGGCCATATATTATCGCCCTAAATATATCCTGAAAACATACGTAATTGTACGTTTTCTTTTTTATTGTTTTGTCAAACGCTCTTTAATTCAGTTAAAAAAACAATCTGTTTTACTCGCTGGATATCGGCAAAATTTAATGTAGAGGTCGATTGATCAGGGGTGATAGGAAGACAGTCAGCCATGACTATATCACCCCTAGCAATATACATGTATAGTCTATTAATATTATATTTATTTGTAATTGTACTTTCCATGTATGTGTATTGTAAATAAAAATATTATCCTAATTATCCTATCAGGGCGATATAGTTGGACACAAGACCATCAAGGATTAGAGGAATATGGCCTGCTGTTGCAAGAAATGATCAATATGTCGACGATAGTCTCGACGAAACATTAGATGATGATCAATTCCATGACGGTCCTGTGTAAAACATTGTTTTTTTCTACGGCCTCTTTCCCATTAAAGGGAATGGAGGCCCATCATGTTTTATTTTCGGTGTCCAACATGTTTTTAAAACTAGTGTTGGCATTGTGAATATATGCAGGGGGAAATTATTTGCTACTTAATAATCAGGTAAGTGTAATTTCTAAAATTGTTTTTTTTTGTAGTAAGAATGCTGCACTGCTTGATACATTTCGATATCTTTTTTCGATACAGATAATTGAAACACTCAACATTTTATAGTCGGATCTGCGCAAATTTAGTTCACAGGCACGGAACAGGGGTGATATATTGGTTAAGTATGTGGCAAACATAATGTTTAACAGTTAGTTCAACTATAAACATTCACACATATTTCTCGAAATAGTTCCTTTCGTCAACATCTGCAATAATTGAAGGTGATTCTGGTAATAATAATTATTTTATGCTTTCCCAATCTTCATCTAGCGATGATAAAAAACCAAATGGTTCTGTGGCATAATCTTTGATTATTCTGCGTTTATCTCCTGCTAATCTCATCGTTTTAGTCATGCCTTTTGAGCATATATGGAAATCTTTCGTCCTAACAAATTCGTTGGGAAAATCAGCTTGTATACTGTTTTCCTCGCCTTTAACCAGTTTAATCATGTTGTCGAAATCGATATTGGAGTTAATCAATTTAGCAGCATTAAAACCTTTTACCTTTACAACTTTACGACCAGATTCGGCGACTTCAAAAGCGTACGATTTTGAATCAGTGGCGCAGAACTTTTTTAATGTTAATTCACCTTCACATAAATCATTTTGTAGCTCTCCCAGCATATAACCATCGGAGAGATTAGGTCCATATTCTGTGTGTATCCCTATACACGAGTCAGTATCCATATAAATTGCTCGATCGCCTATCGTTTCCAAATGTTGAAGCATTATTATTCTGGCATATGCCGTTATAAATGAAGCTAAAATCACATTATTATTTATGTTTTGGTTTTCTGATAATTGTTTATACGTGATATACATAATTTCTCCTTCATCAAATAATTTAATATCTTCAATTCTGATATCTTTGTTGGCCCATAACTTAAAATATTCATCTGTATATGTACAAATTTTTGTCGAGGACATTTCGTTTCTCATAGCTAGTCGACCGAATAAAGAGTTCATAATCAATTTTGCCATAATTCTCATTGTTGGATTTTCATTCATTTGATGTATATCTAGTTTTTTCCCAAATTTAATACCGTATTCCTCACAAAATTGCTGTTTTTGTTCCATAGTTTGAATATTTTGCGGGACCGGACTGGCATATGTTTTGAGACGATGGAAATATAATATAAACGGTTTAAAAATACCGCCAATTTTCTCATTGTTTTCTGAATAATGCCAAACTTGATATATATGAATAACTTTGTAACCACGCTCTATGGCGAATTCAAGTTCTGGAGTGCACCACACACCATAAATTTGTCTCTGATTTTCATCGTGTTCACATTGGTTTTGGTTGTTATCTGTCATGCATTTATTACATAGACCAAAAACTAATTTTCCGCTTTTAAGTTTTATTGGTAATACCGGATAGATTAAATTGTTTGGAGGAAATATCTGACATTCAATCAAACCAAAATAGTTTGCGATATCTTTCAAATCAGGATTTTTTATTACGGTGGGGTGTGCTATAGGAATTTTTTTAGTAAGCATCATTGCAGGGTACAATGAATTCATGTCTGAAAATCTTATACTAGCATTCGGATATCCGCACACGGATCCATCTTGGTTTATTTCAGCTAGATATTTGAAAACTTCGCACCTGCCTCCGAATAACGATTTACGAGGGTCCAATGTACCGGAAACCATAGCATTTTGAATAAATGTTTTGAATTCTAAATCGCTTTGTATTTTTTTTTCGTATTCGCATTCCCAGATAGTTATCAGCGGAATATATTGTTTTATTTCTTCTTCTCGTTCCATCGTTTTCTGATATATATCGTTGTACGATCGTTTCTGTAGAGGATTAATTGCATTCCTATCGGTTTGTTTTATACACGTATGACAATGATATTCGCATCCGTAAAATTCGAGTCTTATTCCATTTATGCGATCATATCCATCTAGTCTATATTTGTTAAAAAGAACATATTCTTTGTTTGAATTTCCTAGATATTGACATTGAAAACCAGTAGACTCGATATAATGAGCTATCCATAATAGCGATTTGGTTGAATTAGCTTGTAGCGGCTGCGAATTTAATGCTATGGTATTTGTCTGGTCGGAAAAGCTACATTTGTGGAATACTAGAACCCTAGAGGCATTTTTGGGGAAAAGCATGAAACTAAGTTTTCTAGCATAATTCAAGTATGCCGAATCCAATGAGGGTGCCTGTCGCTGCCTGTGACCCATATTTCACCCATAAAATCAACTTAAAGTCACATACTGTTTTTATTGCCGCGAAAATACAGTAAGTCAATATCGAGACATATATCACACTCGTTATACATATAATCTCATGAACATGGGAATACTTTGTTATTTGAATCACCCCTCGTGACCTTTCTGTCATAACTATATCATCATCTGCTATACATATATGGACAAGTATGTTATTTAATAAATAAACGCTCTTCACGAAATCACACACGGTTGAAAGTTCTGTGAATCAGGATTAAGTTGAAAATATGACGTTTTTTTTCACAAATATCTTCTAGACCAGTTCATGCTGTTTGGAACTGCTTGAGTAATGTGACTTTATATTGTGTTTTGTATATTAACTGATCATTGGAGCAATTAAATATGCAATTATTGGAACACGGTATAAAATTTCACAAAATAATCACAATTGGGATTTTAGTCATATTTCAACAAGAAATGAACAGAACTTTGTAATGTAAGTGAGGCATATCATTACCTATGAATATTCCAACTCATTGGAACCAAAATACTTACTTTGGCTCAAAATGGCTGCCAAAATGGCCGCCAAAATATGGAAAATGGTAAATATTGCCCTAGCGTGTCCTGCAATCGCTTACAAGTTGTGTTTGATGTATAAAATTGGCTATTCTGCCTCCTATACATTGAATACTAACATATCTGATGCACCATGGTTAATTATTACTATTGTTACCACTGACATCACCAAAAATATTGGACTTTTCTCTCAAACACTTGACATAAATATCGGCAAAAATTAACTTTTCAGGTATAGACCATTTTTTCAAGTAAAGTGCAACTATCATTGGTAAAATGTAACTGTCTCTGGATTCAAATGTGTTTATTGTTTTGGTCTATCTTAAATGTGTCACACTACGGTATCTATAGACCAAATTGCTCAAGATGGCTTCCAAAATGGCAAACAAATTTGTAAAAAGTTTTATTTTACATATATCCTGAACATTATTCTCTGTGTTATCCGAAAAGGTAGTAAATTGTGACTCACTTGGTTATTATACGTGTTAGTTAATTAACTGACAACTATATGTTCTATTCTGGTTGTCCCAGTTCCGTATGGGGCATGGCAAATTCATTTTAAAGTATGGAATTTTGACGAGAACCTCTTTTGTGATTCTGGCCATATTATTGAATGGAAATGGGCAGAACGTTGAGACGGAACCGAGATGAACCATAATCTGTGGCTATTCTGGTCCATTATGGTAAAAAAAAATATCAACTGGATGCAGGGTGGAGGGCGTGATGGTAGTCAGGGAGTTACTCTATGATCATAGTTGAGGTGAATAGGTATACAGGGAGTTATTGTATGTCATGAATGATGTGAATAGGTATACAAGGAGTGAATATATGGTTATGTGTGGGTTGTCCACTGTAAGATGTATAGGTATACATGGAGATGTCATGGTCATGTGTGAGGTGAATCGGTATGAATGGAGTGACTGTATGTTGTATGGTTGTGTATATCCAGTACGGGTGCACCCGATGTGCATGTATGGACATTGATGTGGTGTATGAATATAGTTACATGATCATCTATGTGTTGATTATGTATATATGGAGTGACTGTAAGGGCATGGGTGGGATGTACATGTGTTGTCTGTATGATCATGGATGGGGTGTGTGGATAAATAGGGAGTTATTTTATGGTTACGTGTAATGTGTATAGGTATACATGGAATGAATGTACGGTCATGATTGACGTGTATATGCATACCTGGAGTAAGCTGGGTGGACATTATCGAGCGTGTGGGTATATAGGGAGTGTCCTTGTGGTATATATTTCTATATCTCGTGGATGTATTATCATTGGTGGGTGTATAGGGATTAGCTGTATGATCATGGATGGCGTGTATGATTATACAGTGAGTTGCTGAATTGTCATATGTGAGGTGTATATGCAAGTATGGAAGGTATGAGTGGTCGTGTGTGCAGGTTTTTTGTATATCTGGAAGGGCTGAATGGCCGTTGGTGAGGTGTATATGTATACCTGGAGTGACTCTATGGTCTAGGGTGGGCTGCATATGTATATATCGAGTGTTTATATGAATATGTGTGTCGAATAGGTATACATGTAGTGACTGTATGGTCAATGGTGATATGAGTACATGTAAGTATACAGGAGTGACTGTATGATCATAAATGTAATGAATATATATACAGGGAGTGACTAAATGGTCATGTGTCAGGTGTATGAGTATACCTGGTGTTCCTGCTTGGTGACTCGTGGCGGTATGGTCATGTGTAGGTTATACGTGTTGCTATATGGTCATGTGCGAGAGGTATGTTTATATAGCGAGTGGCTATATGGCCATGGGTGAGGTGTATATGCATACACGGAGTGACTTTTCTGACATAGCTGGGGTGTATTAGTATATCTTGTGTCGCTATTCGGCTATGGTGCGACACATAGGGATACATGGAGTGACATGGCCAATGGTGAGGTGAATATGTATACAATGATTGACCATGATCATGTATGAATGTTTTGAATAGGTACACACGGGGTCACTATATGGACATATGTCAGGTGAAGGAGTATACCAGGTGGCATGGTGAGGGTATGTGTGTGAAGCGAGTGGTATATGGCCATTTGTGAGGTGCATATGTATACATGGAGTGACTCTATGGTCATTGTTGTGGTGTTGATGTATATATTGAATGTATATTTGACCATCTGTGTGGAGAATAGGTATACAGGGGATTACGGTATGGCCAATCGTGAGGTGAATGCATGGGTATACACGGAGTGACTATATGGTTATGGGTCATGTTTAGGAGTATACCCGGTGGGCCTCCATTGTGACTCATGGATGTATGGTCATCCGTGGTAATGGGTCAGGTGTACATATACACATTGGGTCACTATATTGTTGTGTATGTGGTGTTTATGTATATATGGAATGACTGTGTGATAATGGGTGGCTAACGCTTTAACGTTCCCCCCATGTACATAAACACCAACAAGATGGAGAACTCTCTGACATGACATCTCTATTGATTAACATATCCTTGAGTTATTGTGGAAAGCGATAGCCACCCAAGGTACACATGTACAACCCACCCATTACCCCAGTCACTCCATATGTACATAAACACCACACAAATGACAATATAGTCACCTTGGACCATACAGCCACTACATGTATACCTATTCGCCATACCCATGACCATAGGGTCAATCCAGGTATACATATAAACCTCACCAATGGTGAGCCCTTCCAGATATACGAATACCCACACACACGACCACTTATACCTTCCGTACTTGCATATACACCTCACACTGACAATTCAGCAACTCACTGTATACTGTATTCATACATGCCGCTCCAATGATCAGTTAATATACAAAACACAAAATAAAGTCATATTACTCAACCAGTTCCAAACAATATGAACTGATCTAGAAGATATTTACCATTTTCCATATTTTGGCGGCCATTTTGGCAGCCATTTTGAGCCAACGTAAGAATTTTGGTTCCAGTGAGTTGGAATATTCATAGGTAATGATATGCCTCACTTACATTACAAAGTTCTGTTCATTTCTTGTTGAAATATGACTAGAATCCCAATTGTGATTTGTTTGAAAATACATACATTTGTATACATTTTACTAGATTTTCCCGCTATAATTTGCATCAAACTGACTTAGGGCCTGATCTGAAAAATGGCGGCCAGGATGGACGCCATATTGTCTGAAGTCTACACGGCCACTTTTGTTTCTTATTAACATTGCTTAAAAGTTGAAGGACATAATAAGGAACAAAATGAGTGGGATGAAGTTAGGTCCCATGGGGCGGGTGCAAGGGTACCCCTATTGGCTCCCGGACTATCGATAAATATACAAAACAGCAATGTCTTTCCGTAGGTACCTGATTAATATGATGTTAATGTTTCAGAATTATTACTGTGATGATAGTATCATGATACAACGCGGCTTTGAACGTTCCACGAGGAGTATATAAGTTTGAGTATGTTCAAGGCCAGTTACGTGATTTCATATGACGTTGTACGGTGCCGTATCAACAACCCTCCAGCGAAGAAAACACGAAGATTTTAAAAGCCTTTTATTGAACCCTATGCTAATCCAATCGGGCTACAGGTAGTCTATTCGTGTTCGGCACCTTCGAATTATGGTAAAAAAGTTGGTTTGACACTTTTCCGTGGAAATGCTTCTAGAAATGTCTTTTCTGAGAATTACGACTAGACTATATTTTCTGTCATAAACATTTTCCTAAAAATTCGAAAATATATAGACGGTAACGTGAGTCCCTCATTAAATGGATCCGTGTTACACGTTGTCATGAATATTTCCCTGAATTTACAGCAACACAAATGAAGCACCTTGCAGTCAATCATGCAATATTTCAATGCTTCTATTTCAAAATGGAATTTTCTATTTTAGTTTTGTTTATACCATTCATTAAACATCAAAATACGTTCGGTACTCATTTGTTCTAAATTATAATAATGCATCGGCGGCCATTCTCCTATATATTGTAATTTGTCTTTATTTGCAAATGCATGTGGAAAAAAGGATTTTGACACGTTTTGTCCATAACCAAAACACTTGGCTGCTTTGTCCAAACTCACCGCAAAAAAATAAATATGAATCTAAAAACTTCAAATTTCCTAATTGGATACTTAGAATTTTATTGCCCCTTTGAATTATTTTTAATTTTTGGAGATCTACATAATTATTGATTAAATACTCTAGTATGAAGTGATCATCATATCTGCTCGCGTTATGCGCTATACATATAGTAGGCTTCATTCCTTTGTTGTGAACATTTAAAATTTTCTGAACAAATTGATTTATACAGTCTAGTCCGAAAGTATAATATTTAGTACGTTCACATTCGATACATGAATAATTATATTGGTATGATATATTGATACAGGATTGACAAACAATATGTGCACAAACAAGATATGGTATATGTCTATTATTTTCGTCGCAATATGTTTCGATATCGTAGAATATATAATTAGTATTTTTAAAATCTTTTTTTGAATCTAACGCTGTGATAAAGCATTTATGTTGATTTTCTTCATCATAAAATAAGCAACAATTTCTACAGTATCTATGATAACATCTATGGTTTTGTGTTTTTCCGTATGTACGCATACATACATCACATTTAATATACTTATCGCAGACATGGTTCTGAATATGATTTTCGAGACATTTTTGTGATTTGCATACAATATCACACGTATCACATTTAACAGCTGTAAATGGATCAAAATTGCAAGGTAATTCTCCATTACAGAATTTACATATTTTGGTACATTTATGTGATTTCACATAGATTTTACCACATAGTTGACATGTATTTTTATGCTTAAAACATTTCAATCCATCTGCGTTTTTCATTAACCAATAATGTTTGTTATGATATATAATATAAATAATAGCTGTAGCTGTAGTTTCTCCTTTCCATATTATTCTATCACAATTGTCTTTGACGATTATACACATTTCGTTTTGTATAAAATTTTGCATTTTTTGAACATCTGATAGGTCGCATGGTGACGATATATCGATATCAGCTTCATGAGATAGTTGTATAGCTTGTTTGTTTCTATACTTCGAATTATATTTTTTACGTGCGTTGCAAAATTTTCTAACATTTTTCATATATAATTCATCATTTTTGTTGGCTGGTATTTTAATCATTCTCTCGCCATAACGATGCACATAGGTAAACATAAATTATCGGTACACTGTCCTGCACATTCTGGCATTGTGATAATTTGCTTCGACGATGAAAGCTTCTGATTCAACGATAAAATTCGACCAGAACCCATAGGAATATTTGCTATTGTTATATCCATAATAATAGTTCCGTCAATACGGAATTCTTGTTTGCTCTGTTGAATTGATTCAATTTTATTAATAATATCTTTTCCTTTGATAGTATCTTTTTGAAAATTCACCCATAAATCTAGGTCTAATGATGGATGGCTCAAAGTTAATCTAACATATCTCTGTCCCCATTCGTCTAAATCAGATGCTGGTGCAACAGGGTTAAGTATATCGTCAAATAATTGTTCTACATCTTGTGATTCGAATATATCTGGAATATTGAGAAATTTTAAACTGTAAACTTTGTTAGTGACTTTGAACTTTTTGGAACGAATTTCTCTGGTTTTTGTGATCTCATAAAACTGTCCTGGCTGTATATTTAAGGGTTCTTCTGTAGACATTATTGCGACAATATGGAAGCTGAAATGCAAATTTATTGGACTTTGAGTTACGTTATGATTAGCGATAAATTAGGGAGCTTGGATAATTTAGATGAAACATTATATAATGATCCTTTTAAATACATTTAGCAGAAAGAATCTGTTAAAATAGGAATATGCTAAAAGACGTGAATTGTGCTAACTTCAACAATTTTTATGAAAATTAGTTAGCCGGATTTTTTTCTGATGAATACGTGGATTATTTAGCGTTTGTAATTGGTTTGAAATTCGCCAGCTTGCGATTAAAGGCTGTTTATAAGACGAAAAGTTAAAAAAAAAATTGACTCACCTTTTAAATCTGTATTTGTGTAAATCGTGCAGCTTTTGATATGGTTTAATTTTATTCAGCTTATATAGAGATCGACTTGGCGCCATTATTTTAACTATTTCTATTTTAGGTAATTTAAACATTAAATTTGTCAGATATTAATGTATTCTAGTTTAGAGAACGTTGTTGAAATACTCAGGTGTTGTTTATATGAAACAAGGTTGTTTTTTAAAAAACATATCTATATTCATTACATTGAATTGGTTATTGGTAACTATGTAAGATATTCGGTTGATATCTTTTATGATAATGATTAATGATATTTGTTTTTATTGCTGTCTTAACATGACAGCTGGATGTGATATATAAAATATGTGGTATTTAACTGGATAAATGAATTACTTTTCGTATACTATATAAGTGTTTGTTGGAGTTGGGGAATCGTTTGCTTACATTTTTCAAAAAAAATTTAACTTGGAATTATGGAACCTTACTATTTAGCATTTTCTCAAATTATAAGAATTCTACATGTTTTAAATGTTGTTCGCATTGAATACGAATTTATACAACAACGGCTATAATACTACAGACGTGAATTCGTAGATGCATGGGCACGGTATTGTAGCGGCGATTTAACTACGGACTCGATTCTGGATCGAATCTATGATTTAATAATAGGTAAGTTATTATTTAATCGATTTCCATTATTATTGCTACATTATTTGTTTTCACCGATTTGTTTTTTGGTATGATATTGTAGGTTTTGTTGTATGATTGCATTTTAAAGTATATTTATATCGAGTTAGTTTTGATAAATTAAATTATAATTAGAGCTCATGTTGTGATATACATTTTATATTTAAATATACATTGATTAGTATTGTTTATGTTTATTTTATGTTTTAGTTGAATGCTCGTGTCTATCAGAATTAAGAATGAAAACCTTTCGTCTTTTCTTGGTTATTGATACAGAAGGCTGCTGGGTGGATTTCATTGTCGCACCCATTAATACCTGATGGGACTTTAGTCGATAATGAAAGACATTCAGCAGTAATGCGAATGGAAAACAGTATATAGCCTGCGGCAAATAGGATCAGAAGACGGTATAGACCATACAACGTACACCACAGTCGATGAAACGCACCATCTACGGATGAGCAGACATCAACTGACGACATTAGACCGAGCAATTCACCCGTAGACGAATAATGTATTTATATCTTTTGTTGTTTTTGTTTTGTTTGTATCATTAATCATTAAATGAACTAAGTGTCGGGTTCCACATTTCGATTTCTACGAGACTCTGTAATATCGAGTTTTATGAGATTGAATCGTGTTTCCTACAAATCTACAATAATAAGAAGAAAAGTTCCCAAATTAACAAATTCCATGTGTTTAGACCTATGGTTTTTACATGCATAGGTTTATTCACTAGCGAATATTTCATTTAACATTTCAATTTATCTAACATCATCTGTATTTTACTAACCTATCATAGCTAACCTAATATATATTTAGCCTGACTAGAGATAGTTACTCATCATTCTCTAACATAAATTCATTGCCGTATTGTATGTAACTATGCCTTAAAATAGTTTCTAGTTTGTCTGACTATAACATCTGCCTAGAAGCGCGTATTATAGCTTAGCTATGCCTTCAAAAAGTTACTAGCTAGTCTTACTATAACATCTGCCTAGAAATAGTTTCTAATTATGCAAATAGTTAGTATGACGAAAAATATTCACTTATATATATTTCATTATTCCCTCTACTTTATACTACTCATCAGTTTGTTGAATTTGTCAGACAGGTGGACTTATTTAAATAAAGCCGACATACTTGACAGAATATAATCAGACATTTCTGTAGATCTGCTACGGCTGACGCCCGTTGAGATCATATTCCACCAGTATTGGCAGTGAACCTTATAAAGTCGAAAAAATAACGCGGGGAGTATATTTCTTAGTTATCATGCGTTCCTCAATAATGTACTTCACTGTTGGTGAAGGCCCCAACTCGAACTTTTACGATTTAAATAAATTTGTGAGCGATTTTGGTTTGCAACGCTCACAATTGTGGAATTTCTCCTGGCTAATGATTATTGCGATATCGGCTCACAAATACACGGAAAATCATGCAATTTTGAATTAGGACATTCACCTACATTGCAGTACATTATTAAGGAACGGATAATAACCATTTTTTCGACTTTATAAGGTTGGCTGTCAAAACTTCAAAAAGTTCTAAGGTTTTGTACTAGTGGAATATGATCTCTACGGGCGTTAGCCAGAGTAGAGATCCATGGCATGATCTAACATTTCTGTAACAGATATTCGTCCCATGCTGATGTCTGAGAATGGGGCGATGACCAGAGTAAGGTAATATATATAACCATCGAATCTCGGGGGGGGGGGTCGGTGGCTCAATCTGGTAAGGGTAAAACTCCACGCCGTTTCGCCCTCCATCGCTGGCGATGACGTTCAAATGGACTTTGTGACTGTAAATCGTTATCTGGTGGAGTTGCCAATTACTCGCCGATGGTCGGTGGTTTGGCGCACATGGTCGACGAGTTTATCAGCCATTGAAATCACTGTTAGATTAGCCGTAAGTGTTCGGATTTCCTAAACCACTAAAACTGGCATTAGTTGCTGAAGGCGACATTAAAACCCCTAATTAATCAATCAACCATCAACCATTGAATCTCTGAATGACAGTCATGTCGTCATGGGTGAAAATAATACTATACGTTCAGACAAAGCGTCGTCTTTCGTTTCGTACACTCAAAAATCCGTTGGGTAATATTTTAGCCCAACACCATAGTATTCGGTTGTTGGGCATTTTAGTCAAAAATGTTTAGTAAAATGTACCCAATATATATATATATATATATGCAATTAGTTTTTGTTGTTTATTAGACATCATCATCATCATCAGCGTTGCTCCAATCAACATGTTCAGTACTGAAACGACCCGTGGATAGAATATAATTTTGCCCCGCTGTAAAAAGACGTTCATTGGAATTTATAGATAAGTTAGGTTATCCGCACAATAGAATTTCAACATAGATCATATACAATCCGATCGTTAATAGTCGGTGTTCTATGATAGTTCTTTCATTTTTATAAAGCGGACATGTGAAGAAAAAGTGGTCTGCATCCTCTACTCCGTACCCACAAGTACACTTGGGACTATCAATGAGATGTTTTCGAAACTTATCACCATTTAACTCACTACATTTGTTACGGAGTCTACAGTGTATTATGTTTACTCTTCTCTTTCCGTTATTATAAAATTAATGTGGCTTTAGTATACCATGCCGTGGATTGAATTGTTTTGAAAACATATCTATCGAACTACATTTTTTGGTTTTGTCACCTAAGGAGTTCCAGGCGGTCACCATCGATGGGAGAAAGCTAGTGTTAGTACGTTTGGAACCGGAGGGGTAGTTCGAAGGTAATCTGGATTTCTAAAATCATATCTGTTATTTGTTATTTGGCCACTAGTTGGAGGAATTTTCTCTAAGATATAGTTGGGTGCCTTTTTAGTGATCAAATTGTGCGTGATTCTCATTTTATGCCAGTCTCTTCTTTGTTGTAAAGTGGACCATCCAAGTTCGAATAGCATTTTGTTGATCGAAGCTGATTTAATGAGACCACTGACGATTCGCGCTGCGTCATGATGCAAAAGGTCCAACTTATGGAGGAGGTATATGGGTGCGTTATTCCATACTACATCACAATAATCCATTATTGGTAGTATAAAAACGTTATACATCAGGTCTAGGGTACGCCTGTTAATTTAAATTTTCTAAGTTGAGATAACCTGGAGGCTACTCTACTACACATATTATTGATTTGGCTGTCCCAACAGAGGTTATATAGATTGTAATGTTATACCAAGGTGGCGATACGAGGAAACAGTCTCGATGTCAGTATCGTTAAATGTAAGATTTAATGAAGTGTCAGCGTTCTTATCGTTACCGGTATAGGAGAAAATGATAGCCTTCGTCTTTGATGGATTGAAATTGACTAGCCACTGGTCAGACCAGTTGCCAATACGTCTCAGATCGGCAGAAAGGTTTAAACGAGATTCTTCTAATGTTTGGCTCGTGCTGGTAAAGCATGTGTCATCAGCATACATGCATACGCGTAAAAGAATTGATAGTATCAGATAGATCGTTTATGTACGTCAAAAAGAAAAAAAGGCCCTAATATTGGTCTTTGAGGGACGCCAGCTCGAATGCATTTATAGTCAGAGACTACATTTCCAACTACAACACGTTGTTTTCTATTAGTTATATAATCACGATCCCAATCAAGAAGGTCACCTTGAATACCGTATTGTTCCAGTTTATGTATCAATCCGATATGCCACAATCTTTCAAATGCCTTTGATATGTCACACAAGATGGAACATGTTGCCATCTCATTATCAAGAGATTCACACAAAGAATGATATATGTCAATACGTTGATACGTTGTAGAATGACCAGGTGTGAAACCAGACTGATGTTTTTACAGTATATTATTACTATCAAAATGTATCATTAGTTTTTTTAAAATAATTTTCTCGAATACTTTAGATAAACACGATAACAGAGATATAGGTCTGTAGTTGCCGACATCTGAACGATAATCTTTTTTTATGAATGGCAGTAATATTTGCTTTTTTCCACTCATATGGGAATATCTTAGACGATAGGGACATGTCGAAAATTTTCTTGAGTGGAACTGCCACCGTATATGTTGTCTCTCGTAACATTTTGGCACTTATTCCATCATGGTCATTAGCTTTGCCCACTTTTAAACTGTGTATAGCCGCGACAATATCTACCTCATCAATATCAATTTTAGAGAGTTGGTTGCAACATTTATTTATGCTGTTTGGAAGAGAACAATTTGAGTCTTCAAGAGAAGAGTTGTGTACAAACGTGTCGTTTAGTAAATTAGCTTTTTCGTCGTCATCAAATAACATAATTCCATTAGCGTTTCTTAAGGGGGGATATCACTGTTAGAATCTTTGTTTAAAAGTTATTTGACCGTATACCAGAAATACTTTGGGTTACTTACGGAAGAAAATGTGTCCCCCCAACTTAGTTTCATATTCTGTTTTCGCGTGTTTTTCATGTTATTAACTTTATTTCGCATCGTTCTGTATTTAGACCATGAGGTGTCACTATTAGATAGAATGACTTTACGCCTTAAGCGGTCTCTTCTACGAATAGCCGTCCTTAAAAACTCGGACGTAAACCAATGTTTATCGTGATGTCTAATTGTTATCTCTCTATTCGGGATACATGTTTTCATAATTTCAAGATATTTTTTCGAAAGATTGTGTTCCAAATCATCGATGTGTTTATATGGATCTAGTGATGTTTTCCAATTAATTGACTCTATTGCATTATTTGCCTTTAATAAATCTGCGTGGTTGTAGTTCCATACCAGTTTGCTATTTGTCAATGTGGGACTATAATCAAAATAAAAGGAAGCCATTACTGCATAATGGTCAGAAATGTTTCTACCCATGTCTATAGTTTCTTGTTCATACGAGAGTAGGTTGTCACTTACTATAATTGGATCCAATAAGGTTGCTGATGTCGTCCCGATTCGAGTTGGGGTTGTAATAAGATTACGCAAGATTAGTGTAGACGATTGATTAAGTTGCTAAATGTCTGAAGTTGGGTTTAAGTTATGTGAATGTAAATCCCCTGTTACAATAAGTGGTATATTTCTGCTAAGTAAATTATCGAGTGATGAGTGAAGCTTATCCCAATAATCCGGCGCAGAAAACTGTTCTGAACGGTAAGAAACTACTAGACATTATTCATTGGATTTCAAATAAATTTGGAAACATAGTATACTGTTATCAAACTCAAGTTTGTGGTTTCGTTTAAAAACAATATGATTAGCAAAGTACGCACATATACCTCCTCCGTGTCTGTCGCGGTCTTTTCTAATTGGTCCATTGAAATTCGGAATTATAAGGTGCTCTGAATTAAACTCGGGATCTAAATGAGTTTCGGTGAAACAAATTATATCCTATTCATTAATTAGATATGCAATATTATCAAGTTTATTGCGGAGACTCCTTATTTTCAGATGGAATATGGATAGGGAATGTTCCGCATTCATTGTTTTAATATCAGTGTTTCGTGGGCCAGGTAGAGGATGGACATCTCCACACATCAACAATAAGATCGATGAAATCAAAATAAACTTGAGATTTGGAATTCTTAAATTATTTTGTTAGAACATTAAAAATGTTGTATATGAACGATGACTCATCGAGGTTCCCAAGTGTAGAGTGGTCATTTAACCTGCGTATATCGAAGTTTAATTTCGAACAAATCTGTACTGGACAGCTGTATATTCCTGGACAATAGTTACCACGACAAAATTTCCACTCACATGAGCCTTGTCAAGGGGCGTGGTTTTGCTGTCTGTCAATGAGTATTTTGCCTCAGAAAAACGTTCGTAAACGTCTCATTTATCGATGTTTATCGGAATTGTTCATTTGTATCAATGTCATATCTCCTTGTATATTATAAAACTGTGCTTAAGTCGGTTAATGGACTCACTACTGGACAGTGAGTCAAATGGAATATACATATCGATTTAAGATACGTCATGATTCAATGTGAAGTACAGAATTTCGTGGATGATTCATGCCATACACATGTAACGACACATGAAACGAGAGGCCTTTATTGTTACTTTGTCTCAAATGACAATATGTGGTACCTTTAATGAATTGAGCTAGCTTTGCATGACCCCATTGTATATTGTAATCTTTAAATTTATTGTGTGATTGGCTATTCGAAAAGGTCAGGGCATAGCGCGTTGTAGAAGGGCGACACGTGATCATGAATAATTAAATATTGACTCTTGACCCAAATAATTGTCGAAGACGATTGGCCATTGTGACACACAGACCGGAGGTTGCGTATAAATTTAGAATTAAGCATGTCAAAAAGCACATGTGGTGGGCGTGTTTGTTGACAAGGTATCATAGGTACTTCGCGATTGGATAGGTTTCGATTCAAAGGTCAGAGGCCGGGTAATTCAGGTTATCTAAATGAGTATTTGTATTCCAGAAAAATAGGTCAAGCAGGTAAACACGGGTACATGTGTACTGGTAGTACAAGCGTTTGTAAGTGCATGCAACAACAATTTGAATTAATAAATTCTTACAATATATAGTGATATAAGCTAATAATAGAATTTTCACCACGGTTCATGAGACATTTATGACTAGTATTTTCCACTGAGACCAGAGTTCTGTACAAACATGGGGTTTGTTGCTAGTCATGAACATGTGTATTAATATAGGGGCAAAACTTGTTAACCTGGAAATTGTAATAAATCAAGGGATAAAATCTATAAGATATGATTAACATTTGTCTAAGCTATACAATCAGGTGCTTGGAATATATGGCCATATACTGATCAGTTTACGCTGTGCCATATAAGTTAGTTCTGAGCTTTGGGGAAATTTGTTTCAACATGAAAAATTCACCATAAATAATCAGATTGCAGTTTTGTCAGTTTGGTAACTTGCTATTATGAATGAATATTAATATATACAAATGAATTACAGTCAAACAGTACATAGAGTGTACTAGTGTTTACTGTATGTAGCACTTGAAATTGGCTAAATTTGAGCTTCTCAAGTCATAAATAGTCATTTTACACAACAATATGAATGAGATATTAGAATTTAGCATCTTTTATAATTAGTTAATAACCGTGTAAGATCCGTACAATCCCAATGATGGGGGTGGTCAAAACCGACAACCGAACAACTGCGACACGCATGTACACAATATAGCAACTTTGTTAGTGAGAGCGCGAGTTCATGGCATATTGAAGGGTCAATTCTTGACCTTAATTGTAGGCTTCTTGTAAATTTATAATGAAACACAAGTAATGTGCATACATGCATATGTGGTTGGGTACATGTACATGTATTTACATCAAACGATTTAGAGTTATGTGACTGTGTACATAATAATTTTTCCAATTGAGAACAACAATAATGAGTTCAGTGAGGAAACACAATTCATATGCTGTGTAATATATACCATATGGGTATAGACAATATATATGAAACTTCATTTGCATATTGTTTTGTTTAACGGTTTGGAGCCATATGGCTGTGGAAATAATACAATTTATATCAATTATCTAATAAAGAACAGCAATAATGTGTTCGATGAGGAACCATCAATAGTAAGGATTTGAGTTATTCAGTCTAGTTTCATCTGTGACCCACCATATCAAATCCAGTCGTAAGTCGGGATTTGTTTTACCCTGTGCCAATGCATTCTCTTATATATGCGAGTCGACCATAGGTCGCCTCGCATATATAAGAGAATGCATTGGCCTAACAATTTTTTACAATTTTAATAATTTTTTCTTGTATTCTTTAACAATTTTATAATTTCACCCATACAGAGCCCCAGACAAACATGGGCAGACGACACTCTTCTATATGCTTCTATATATGTGTGGGGCTCCCTGCAGGGTAATGGATGTTTTTTATTTTATGTCCTAAAAATTGTAAGAAACATTTATTTAAAAAAAATGATAACAAATTGTTAGGCCAATGCATTCTCTTATATATCCGAGGCGACCTATGGTCGACTCGCATATATAAGAGAATGCATTGGCACAGGGTAAAAAAATCCCGACTTACGACTGGATTTGATATGGCGGGTCACATTTGTCCGAGCACAGATGAGTTTACCAATTGTTGGCATTTATTATAAATTTATTTTATTACTTATTGCAGTACAAATGAAAAAAAACATAGAACTAAGTTAAATTTAGGAAATAATAGATGTGTCTGAGCACAAATGTGTACTGGTGGTCGAAGGAATAATGGTGACTATTAGTGGTTTAATAATTATCACAATGTGAATAAAGAGCGTTTACATAATATAATGTTAACTGATAAAGGGCGGTTCAGCTGGTGATATGAATGGTTACTGAGTTAAAAGCTGTATGCAATTTCAACTGAATAGTGATGTCATATATGACATTTTGGAGATTTAAAGATATTATTAGGTAGTTTGGCAGACATCGAGTTGGACTGAATAGCTCAGATCAATGGTTCACAATTCAAATATTGTGTATGTACATGTATATTATATGGGTATGGACAATATCGGTACATGAATCTATGGGTCATTAAGACCAAAGAACTGGTTTAGATCACAGTCGGTTTTTACCAACTTTTTTTCACCGAACTCAGACAGTTTGTAGAAAAGTTTACCATCGCGCGTCCAGTAAGTATGTATCTTGCTTCTCTTTTTTGCTCATCAAGTTTCTTTAGGAGGCTGTAGCGCAGATTCGTTAAGTCCTCATTAATGGAAACACGGCATGCTGATCTAATTTCAGAGCGAGATTTTAGAAGCATCAGTCTTGGTTCATCTGTGACAAATCTAGCAATGAGTTGAACTGATTTGACTGTGCTGGTGGAACCATCTTTATTTTTTGTTGTGGTAGTTTTCATTTGTCCGAGCGGGTGAGCTTGCGAAATATCATTACGAACGATGTCCAGTTTCGGATCGATGCTGGCAGCTATATCTAGAATTAACTTCTTGCTATCAAGTTGATAGGTGTTTGATGTATCATTAGGTATAGTCATGTTATGGAATCGCAGACAACTTTTGCGGCCGTGTTCTTCGAGATCTTCTGTCAGAAGTCCACATTGTTTTGATGATTGTTGTAGTTCGAGTTTGAGGTCATCTATTTTCTTCGATTGCACCTGAATTATATCATTTTGCTTGTCAACTTTACGGTTTAACGACTCTAAGTCTTAGCAAGTCTTCAAGTTTGACGCCTCCATCTTCGCAATTTGAGTGCGCATTTGAGTTAATTCACTTTTGTTTTGATTTATTTGCGTGCGTACTGGCAAAAGAGCATTTTCAACTGTTGCTTTCAGTGTCGCACTTAGTGACGTAAACGATGAAGTTAGAGACTCCAATTGGTCCTGAATATTACACAGTGATTTGTTCACAATTTGCTCAACATCCTTTTTGAGGTCCTATCGGTTCAAGTTTGTGTCATTATTTTTACTTCTAAAGTCAGGTGGGATATCTAAAAACGGAAATTCAGAATTTCTTCGTCTGTTGTCCGGGGTAGCCAAGCCTTGATTTTTCCTCTTTTTTATGGAACTAGGTGTCCCAGGTCTGGCATAAATCACTGGAGTAAGGTGACAATCGTGTTGATCATATTTGTTTGCCTCCCGTATAATTTCGGTGTATATGGACGTACGTGAGGTGATTTAGGTGGGGGTGCTTCAAGGTTCGCGTGGTTATGCCACAGGGGTTCTCCATTAGGCGAAGAGCGTCTCGGATGAACATGCTAAGATTGGTGAGGATTCTTTTATTTGTGTACGTGAAGAGGGCATTGAGTTTGTGGGAATTGGGACGCGTGTAATAGTATGATTTAAGATATTTTCGTCTCAAATCGCGGAGTTTTTCAGATTTGAGTATGATATGGTATTCATCACCAAATTCAACGTCGCATAGCGTGCACTTTCGATCGGAGTTGTCTTTTTTTGCCCACGATCCGGATTCGATCGGTAAGTTATGATTTCTTGTACGAAATTTAAAGGGGTACTGTACGCCAAATGTTGTTGTTGGTTTCTATAGTCTCCGAGTCGGAGAATAAGGTAACAATTTTTTCATTATTTGAAAGTCTGTTGAGTACGAAGTAGTGTTACGGATGACAAATTTACCGGAATGCAAAATTACAAATTGTCGTTGTCGAGTAATATTTGTACAGTTTTCAACCAAATGAATCAAATAAAAGTTATATTATAGGCATACTAGTCCCATATAATCATTTAAGTTATTGTATTGTCGCTAGTCAGTGAGTGGCTTGAGTGTTCTCCCCGTATCATCATAATATTTTTAAGCGATCGTGTGTGCGATCGGTTTAACAAGCCAGTATCCCTCAATTACTTTGTTTGATTACGGTAATTCGTAATTTAATTGACGCCATTTTATGGCTCCAGTCATAAATTCAATTTATATCAAATTATTAACTTTTAAATTATTAAATTTTAAGATAGCCTATTAACCTGAGCGTTTACAGAATACATCTTCGACTCAAATTACTTATGTTTCTATATATTATCGATATTAGATCGTTGTTGTCACCGGAAATTTAATGAAAATGGCGTACAGTACCCCTTTAATCAGACGCGTTACTACTTAATAGGGTCTATGGAAATAGTTTTGTTGTTTTAAGCCATGCTTCATTTAAGTCCGCCGAAGAGAAAAGCCATTACACCCCCAAAAAGGCGCCGTAAATCGGAATTACGTCTAGGTGGCCGCCATTTTTAACTGGAAGGTGGAATTAAAGCGGCCAGGTGTACGAAGCTTGTGTATTATAAACAATGTGTATCCAGGGGATTACACACGCAAAACTCAATCGTTCTTTTGTAACGACAACGCATTACCGGCGTATCAGTATGTCGCGTTTTTTTGCGATCGGTCGTCCGTATCAGTTGTTAAAACCCACCGGCGTGTTATCCCTTTGTCCGGACAGGGCTCTTATCTGGCAGAACGCTCAAGCGTTTTGATCGCATGAACATTATTTCAACGCCAACAGTCATTCTTTTTTAAGAATGCCCGTGGGCATTATTTTTTAAGAATGCCCGGCATTATTTTTTACGAATACACGAGGGATTAAATCGACTGAGTGACGTCATAGAGTGGCTCCTCCCCCAATCATGTAAGTCGAGTCAATATAGCGTGTCGGCAAGCTGCATTAAATATCGGAACACTTAAAAGGTACTCAATCCGATCAGGCCCTCATAAATTACTATTTCTTTGGCTTCGGGGATAAACAATAATTGATTCGAGACGAGTAACCTACCTATCAACGCTCATAGTGATCAGATTGTTTTTTGAAGTTTTGTTATTTCTATTGTTTCTGGCCCAGAAACACGTCGTCAAAATGATGGTCTCAGTCAAAATTGCGTTATTAATACACTTGATTTTAGAGTTATCCAGCTTCGCCTGTTTGAATAAGTGTTTCTGTGAAAATTATACATCTCGAGAAAATTACAAACTTTGGGGCAATTATTAGTACGCATAATTGAAAACTTCAAAAATCAATATCTAATAACTCTAGAGCTTTGATGGATGGGTTCCTCGACTCGAATCAAATATTGTTTACCCCTGAAGCCAAAGAAATAGTAATTTAGGGGTGCGTAATCGGATTGAGTACCTTTAATTTGTTTCAACTAATTAAAACTCACAAATATTTAGCGATTTTGTTTTTATATTGCCAAAAAATAAAATAAAATTTCTTCAAACTTTGATACAAAAACACCAACAGATACTTGGACTAACTATTTAGAAAAGTCCACAGACAGGCTAAAACACATATAGATAACATCTAAATACGTCCCTAAGTCGGTCAAATAAACACAAAACCGTTTAACACAGATTTTAACTATACGTTACTTATTGAACGAGAAAGTGCTCACATGGTTATTTTTAATACAATGGGGAAGCACAGAAAAAATATAACATTTCCAGTATCAAATTGAAACAGAATAGCGTATACCCATGTGTATAGACATGTCATGCATATCTACTCTGGCTTCGCCAAGATATCATACTCCACTAGTTCAAAACATGGTAACTTTCTGTTGCTCTGACAGGGAAGTTTTATAACATTGAACAAAAATGCAGTTAACATAATGCTCGGTTATAACTGTTCCGTAATCACATTGTATTTTATAGCAGGTAAAGGTCCTAACTCGAGTTTGCATGGTTTGGGGGACTTTAATTAATCGATTGTACTATGCGTCGCTTGGAAAGTTGGAATTTCATTGATGTTGGCTCACAAAACTACACAAATCTTGCAACCTCGAGCTGGGAATTTATATTCAAGGAACAAGTATTAACACAGAAATATATTCCTGCATGGTTTGTTCAATCTTCAAACCCATCAGAAGATAATAGAAAAGGCTCCCAGGGTTTGAGCATATGGGAAATGATATATACGGGGGTACGGGAGCCTGATAAATTATTATGGAATGTTAACGTATTTGATGTCGAATTAGATGGGGCATCTTTAAATCAAGAAAGAAATATAGTAAGATATTGCTCACATACACTGTCCGAATCCAAAGCGCAACGACAAACTTCGGAAGAAACGTCCCTCAACTGGCGAGTCCTAATTCGAATTAAATAATAATTGAAATGTGTTGCTTTTCATCGTGGACAACACGGACATCACAAACTGTCCGTGCTGAACTGTGGGCGTGTACTCAGGTAATCAAGGCAGAGCTGTGTGCCAGACACAATTGATAGTTGGCTCCAACGACAATTCAATGAGTGGGTTTTAAGTCAGATAATATTCTCAGCGTCGGGAATTCGGTAAAGAATAGACTCGGGCAAGCCCTCGTCTATTCTTTTACCGAATTCCCTCTGCTTCGAACATTATCCTTTACTTAACGCAATAATTGTCTTATATTCATGCATGCCGTGACCGTGTGATTAGAATGCATGCCGTGACAGTGTGATTAGAATGCGTGCCGTGACAGTGCGATTAGAATGCAGGGCCATTTGAATTGACTGTATATAAGGTATATGTAACCATACCAGAAATAAAAACGCCGAATGTAAAACATAATGTGCAATATCCAATGAAAAGTGCGTCTAGTTTCGCAATGGAGCTTTCCACAGAGGCCCCACCCACAGCGGTAGTACCACCCACTGGTAACAAGACTTTATCCATATAAATATTGTCTGTTACCCGAGATATACTTCCGAAGTGAATACATAAGCACTTGCCCTTTGCCCGTTATGTTAACTAGCCGCCGAAACAGACTCATCCATATCATTCATGCAAATTTTGAGCTTTTAAACAGTTTGATTAAAAATAAAATTATTTTGAGAAAGTCCATTTTGAAATACCAGGACATTTTGGCAAAACGTGCGTCTGACACTTAACACAACGACCGTTGATAGACCACTGACGCGTTCCAAAGACTCGAACATTAAAGTAAAACTATTACATAATGTACTTCCTGACTCGAATTTTTAATAAATGTTAGAATCATACCCCCCCCCCAAATTATAACGCATTTTGTCAGAAATGAAGAAACATCTGTAGTAGGAGTAGAGGTTATTCGTGTGTACACCAATTTCATGCAGTTTTTGATTTTTGAAAATGACCTATTAACCCCAATATGGCTGCCAATGTGGTAGCAGTTATATGTGTGGAAATTGTGAGATATGTAAGTCATTTGTAAGAACACACGGTTACTTGTCAAATAGCTAAACTGACACAGCCACCGTTGAATATTTATGATTATTTCCAGTCTAATATTCAGAAAATAAATCAATGTTCGCGCGTGTGGATAATCTGGTAGGTTTGCTTTGTGAGAAGAATATCATGTTCAGCGACAACTACAAACAACGAAATTGAAAATATCAGTATTAACCCTTTGATGACTGGAGCTTCCTGATTTTTTGCGAAAACCCTGCGCCAATGCATTCTCTTATATATGCGAGTCGCCCATAGGGTGCCTAGAATATATAAGAGAATGCATTGGCCTAGCAATATTTACCTTGATCTTGTAAGCCAGTGCATTCTCTTATATGTGCGAGGCTCCCTATGGGAGACTCGCATATATAAGATAATGCACCGACATAGGGTCTTTAATGCTGCACCAGCGCAGCTCCAGTCATGAAAGGGTTAATCGATCTTATTTCCGAATAACAAGTGACGCCGAATCGATCATAATGAACATACAATATTCTTTAATTGTTTCGATATGAGAAATTATATTATTGCAGAGCGATTAATAATTAAAATAAGAACAAAATGGATTTATTGTTACATGTACTTGTTGATGATAGTCAAACCTGAGTTTAGTGTGCCTGTCATTTGCAGAATGAGGTCCCCCGATGTTGAATTTAGTGACGCTATACGCAGAGCGGTCTAGCATCACCAAATTCACCGTCTGGGGACCTCATTCTGCATGGCCTCATCTGCTATGGGAGACATTGACTCAGACTGAATTTTCCAAATGGTGAACATTGTGATGTACACCCATTGGAAACCTCGATTATGCAAGAGAAGATGAGGCCTAAGAAGAATGAGGTCCCAGGGGGGTGAATTTGGTGATGTTAAAGCACGCTAAACTCAGGCTTGATGATAGTTGCTTTACAGACTTATACAAATTTTTTTTTTATTTAATTCCAAACCACTTCAAATGCCTTGGGTCCCTTTAAGGCACACCACGTATGGTTTCCAACAAAACAAAATCATGTTTCCTACATTGGTGAATCTTTTTAAAGGCCCACTTAATTTTCGAACCCCCAGATCACATCATATAAAATATATATGCCATATTATATACCATTTGAAAGAGGAAGCTTCAAAACATTGTATTTTCAACTTATTCGATGTATATATGTTGTTTTTGTTGAGGTACCGACGTATGTTCTGTGCTCAAGTTTCTGCACAGAGTATATTATTTTCAACGGAAGGGGAATAGTTATATATATTTATATATAGAGTTATTCCCCATCCATTGAGATTAAACTATAGTTTGAATTGTTTTGCATTCTGAGAGCCACCACGGGGGAATGTTTTTATGATTTCAGCTATCTTCTATTACTCATTGGGCACCTTCTGAGACACAGATGTTCCAAATGGTGATGAATTATAGTATGTTAATAATATTTTATGGCATAGATTGTTATTAAAACCTTATATCTTGGCACTATAAAAAATAATTGGTGACTCGAAAATTAAATGGGCTTTTAACTGACTGCAAGCCAACGTGTTGTTCGAAATCATTGTAACGAAATATTCCCTAATTGCAACTATTGTTTGCGTTCTCTCGTATATGTATTGTCGCTATGGTATGCTGTCATTAACCTTTCTATAGTAAATGGATTCTCCCACTCAGTTGTTAATGAATACATTGGAAGTGTCTATTATTAATTTAGAAGGATTCAATGGATATATGAGAAGACAACAGCCAGCCAGACGAAATGATAATACAAGTGCAGAAGAATTCATCTTCATTGCTGGGAAATGTTCAGATAAGAAGTTCAATGGCATCATTGTGTTCGTTTGAAATTATTTTCTCAACATTTTCAAAGGGAACTACTCGTCAATAAGTATGTAGTATAGAAACGGTTAGAGGCTGAATAAAAGCCACACACTACAAGCGGAACCCCTCCAATATTTATACAGGTGTGAGTTTGAGAACTAAATGTGGATCTGGTTGAGTTGTAAATCTGAACACTATTCCAATCTTCTCCATTCCTGGCGTCAGTTCGAATTTCAAGTGTCTCAGTAACTGGGCGATATAAATCCTCATCTCCATTAAGGCAAATTTATACCCGATACACATTCGAGGTCCGGCTGTAAACGGAACGAACGAGAACGGCTTAATCTCTTCTTCGTTCAGAAATCTCTCAGGTTTGAAGACATCTGGATCTTTCCAATATTTCGGGTTACGGTGTATCGCTGATATAAAAAGGATCAATGTCGTCCCCGCTGGAATATGCCATCCATCAATAACGTCACTTTGAACCGCCACTCGCGACGTCCCCGCGACGGGAGAATAGAAACGTAGCGTTTCTTTGATGAAACACATTAAATATGGCATTCTGTCGATATGTTCCAACGATAACTGAGTCCCGGTATCAGGGATTACGCTATTAACCTCGCTGCGAACTTTTTCTTGAATATCTGGATGAAGCGACAGGGCATAAAGACACCATTGCAATGACGTCGCCGTAGTCTCTGCGCCCCCGAACATGAACGTCATAACTTGGTCGTGTATTCTATCGTCGGACATGGGATTACCATCTGAATCCTTAGCAAGAAGAAGCATCGTCAGCAAATTATCAGCTGACTCGTGTTCGTCCATGCTTATTATATTCTCTCGTGTCGTGGAAATCATTTCTCTAACCAAAGAATCTACAATATGTTTGTTCTTTTTGAACGCCAAGTTACCAGAAGTCGGAAGATATTTAAAGAATGGAATAAAGCGTGTCGGGCTTATATGCATAAAGCCAACACACTCTCTGATCGCATTGTTTATTTCTCCGCCGGGACTCCTCAGGATCGAGGTGGGGTAATCAAAAGCGACGTTGGTGATGGTGTCCAAGGTAGATCGTTCTAAATCACTGCCAATCACAACCCAATTTGGTGGGGTGCTCTTGTGAATTACGTTATCCCGCTCTATCAATTCTTGCCAATAACGAACAAGTTCCATGCTATTCTGTTCCACTTTCTGAAAGAGGGATTTAAGCACGTTATATTTGAAAGCACGGTTGCATAACATCCGCTGAGTAGAATGCTCGTCGCCATTTATGGCAACCAATGAACCGACCCCCATAAGTTCCATGAGAACTTTGTATAAATAGGCCGGCTTGTGGTAGTTACTGTTCCGTGTAACGGTAACATATTTGTACCATTCCGGTCCGGTAATTGCGATCGCAGGTTCCCCAAGAAAACTATGCACCCGGAACACTTCCCTGTTCAGCTTTTGAGACTGGGCTAACATCACGTGACCGGGGTCTCTCTTTGTTATTACGTCTACGTTTAAAACTCCCATCAACCAGTGACCTCTGTATCCTGGAATCTTGTGCAAAGGAGAGAAGGTTGGAGATATGTGTATCTTGTAGAATATCCATGTTACGCAGAAGACAACCAAGAATACCGTATATTCTATCCAAGTAAACGAATGTATATATCCTAGAATTGACATAGCGCTGTGTTTTCCGGTGTACAGCCACTGCGTTGAAGTACAATCCGAATGAACTCACATCTGCTTGTACTTGTCGACGCATAAACAAGATTTCGTCATCTGAATTAAGGTCTATTCGATGTGGTGACATGAAAAAAAATGAGTACATGCTATATAGGACCACTGGGGGTATTTTGGGCACATATTTCTAACAGCAGCAAGTGTATACAACAGTTGGACATAGTAGGACTAAATAACTAACCTTATTTTCCACTTTGGTGACTTTTGATGTGAATGTGTCCGAAAATATGCGACAAATATTCCAAGACAGATTTCCAAGTAGTAGAATCCTGAAATTTGAGAAGGAAAGTACTATGATAAAAGTCAGAATTTATATCAGGGCGTGCGCTACATAACATCAGACAAAATATAATGAAACATGTTGAAAGAAGATGTTTATCATTGTTTACTTTTAGCAAAATTCACATTGCTGGAACAACATTAGCATGTAGAAAGTATGGAAGCACAAAATAGTAATGATTCTTCAAAGCAGTGTGCACTAGATTAGCAGCAAGTGTGTCAGAATTACCTGAAAGTATTCATTTGAATGTTAATTCTGAGTTTAATGATAGAGTGCATGCATCTCTTGCATTAAAGGAACTGATGATGAACAAATGAACTGTGTGTGGTAAATATACCATCTGACTAGACTGGTGAAATGGCTACTGCTAGGGAATTCTTTAAGATGAAATTCACATGCCAACTGACAGTTGACAAACTTTTTTGTAAGCAAAGTGGGCTGAAAATGAATATTAATAGTTACCTAATGGTATATGTAGCACTGTGACATCAGTAGCTTTGGCAGTAATTTAAAACACCATGATGTGTGTTCCACATGAAATAAATAAATAATTTAAATAAATAAGCATGCAGCATCAGCAGCAGATCTGAAAAATGAGAATGATAGATAAATGTATAATTACATATAAGCCGGATAAAAAAAATAAAAATTGATAATATATGATTAAAAGTTAATAAAGATATATTGTTTTTCTAATTGATATGAACATGCTGATAACTCAACAATAATTCTGCCAGTATCACTATAGAGCAGAAAGCTGAAGTGCAGATTAATCATTATTTTTGGATAATTAAATCAAAGAATATCCATAAAGTGACAAGTCAAGTTCAAACAAGATAATTAAAGACAACAGTCTATCTGATGGTAAGGAAGAATCTACAGGGATTTATGTTACATAAATAGAAATTAAAGGTTAAATCTGAGATGCAAAGAATAAAGAAAACAATCTCACCTTTAAAGATCAATACATTTGACAGAGTTCGACCTGTAGTCTTCCACAAGATGGTCTACCGTATACACGTCATCGTGCGCATCATAGTAGATTTCATATATAGCTCCTTCCCGGCCATCCACATCACTCACTAGCGACAATACTATGCCCTGATACCACGTCAATGCACCAGTGTCATCAACCCACTCGTGTGATATTTTGCGGTTGATATCCTAGTTCTGCCAGATGAAGTGCTTGCTTGACAGTGGGAGACAGTGGGTGCAGGAGATGCCTCTGGTTCAGGTGAGTTATCAGGCCTTCTTGCTGATCTTCTTGGAATGGGGACTTTCACCTTTTTCTCTTCAAACTGAAAAATATATGAATAGTAAGCATATTATAACACATGTTGGTTATCAGCTGTTAAATTAACAATAACAGTGTATAGCACAAGGCTGGATAGCTACCTGTATCTTTGCAAATTCATAACATATCAATTTATTGAGACAGTAATGATATATCATAATTTAAAATGTAACAGTGTCTGACCTGACTAAATACATGTAGCAGTTGATAGTTAAAGTATTTATCTGATATTTGGTGTAAGATAAAACATACTTGAAGGAAAACATTTCGATCAGAGTTGACATTCCTTGACGAATATATAAATACATTGTAAAACCATAATGAGTGCTAAATGTAAGCTTAATAATTCATTGAAATGTATTCGTATTCAGTTCTGGAAGATAATGCAAAAAATATCATTCTTACAGACATGATATTGGAAAAAGGAAGAGGCTTCATGTCAGATTGCATTACAGTTTCACTGAATCACGGGGAATAAAAGGAATTGATTTTAAATCAAGCCAAAACCACAATACCGGTATATACAAGTATAATCCTATAGCATGTGCTATATTATTAAAGCTACATGTAGTATTTTCCCATTAATCTTCAGTACATTAGTAGTGGTTTCTATTTGTACAATATTGATAAACAGATGCTAACAAAAAAAATATTCAAAAATAAGCATCAATAGATTGTATAAGATTGGCATGGCCAAATGGGCGGTCTTCCTGCTGTCCCTATATGTAAATGGAATTCAAATCATACAACTACTAGTATAGTTGTATTCTGCAGTGACTCATGAATATTCTTTAAATTAGTTTTTTATTTATGAAATTCCACAATGAATGTTCAAAATTTTAATTTCAGCTACAGTCTTTGTCATGAAGCATCTACCTCTTAATAGTATTACTAATGTTTTATACCCAACTTCCTGGTTCCCTGATTCCTGATACTTTGCCATACCTTGGATTTGAAAGTTCAGGCAAAATAACTTTTCGATAGAATGAATTCAATTTTGGAACCATTTTGGTATGCCAAAATTCCCCATCCCTCTGAATATGTTCTATAAATATTTCATAAGGATTTATCCTCCTAACAACAAGATCAAGCCACGGAAGATTAAAAATGTTCAACTGCCCTTGAAATTGGTAATAAAAATTGTGGTTTCTTTTCAGATTGAATTTACCATCAATAAATTCAAGAGGGAAATTGCTGACTGAAGAACATGCTTCCTGAAAACTGTTCTGCTTGGTCAACAAAAACATGCTTGATCTATAAGAGTCCTTTGCCTCTAGAGGAACTAACTACAAGCCCATATGTAATTGCTGCCAAGTGAGGAAAATCAGAAGACATACAAAGACCCATCGATTCAACTGAGCAGATGTCATTAACTAATTTTTGTTGGTTTATGTATTCTTGTGTTGCTGACTTCTCCAAAATTAGACCTTTTCGAGTAATCCTGTTGCCATGAAATGTTGTATAAAGCAACCTCTTCACAAAAAGCTCAACTTTCAATGATGTTTTTCTCTTGGCAATTTCTCCAAAATTAGATGAAGTCAACCTTAACCGACGTTCTTCTGCACAAAGACCACTAGCAGACTGAGCCTTAGTATTACTCTCAATCGATGACATAGATTCAGGAGAGATATTGATATGTTTTTTCAAAAATTCTTCACAACACCGAGACAGAGCAACCTCATCAATATCATCCAAAACCTCCAATGCCTCAGGCCCATACTCCAATCTCGCTTTCTTCGTAGTACCCTCTTTGCCAGGAGCAATTTTCCATTTTCTCCTGTTTTCCCGCACCTTGGGCGGGTTCTGGCTCTTAAAGCTGGGTTGTAGATGTTTATCTCGCTTTTCATATTCTCTCTCAAAATGGTAACCAGCATCTGTTCCAAAGATCTTTTCCCATGTGAGTGGGCCCCATTTAACACCCACATTCTTCTTCAAGCCAGCACCATAGCATCTGGTATGCCAAGAACCCCGATTAGTCCTGTTGAATAGCTTTCCCCCATCAAACTTCGCCCTAATCATCATCCAGTTTTCAGCAAGGTTGGTGGTGGTATTCTGGATAAGTGTTGCAGATTTTGAGGCCAAATTATCAAGAAGTTTATGGAGGTCGTTCATAAGGTTTTTATTTTTAAGGGCTGCATAACCATCAGATTCTACCCCATCATCTGACACAACATCTATCTGATTCCAGAAATCAACTTGAGCAGCATCAACAGCCTGACATGGATCATCTGATGAAACATCCTTTATATTTCCTGCACTAGTATAATTGCTAGTAGTACACGTAGGTCTATCAGATTTAGATTTTCTAGTGCAACTCACATCAGAACAGTTGGAATCATCCCCAAACACATGTTTAGCAGCATTCCTTATATCTTTCCCTAATGACTGGACACAATCCTTCTTATTGCTCTCAACATACCTCTCCGACCATTTCTTAATTGTTTTTCTCACACTAGCAACACTTTTCATTCTCATCAATTTTGTCAAATTATTTTGACCTTTATAAGATGGGTTGTCTGACACAAGATTTTCAAGTTTGCCACGTAAACATTTACAGGCATGATTGGCACATTCCAACTTTTGTACATCTTTATTCCATTCTTTAACTTCCTCTCTTATTCTCACAAAAGCACTACTATCACCATCACCAGTAATTCGTAAATACCTCACACCATGCATTTTCTCAGCACACAAAAAGCCCTCAACAATTATATCAGATTCCATGGCTTGACTGGACTTAGTCCAATTCTTAAAACAAGTATGATCAGCTGGTTCAATGTTTTTTTGTTGCTGCAGCTGCACACACATAGCAATATTTATTTCGCACACCAACATACACAAGTTTACGGGTGGCTGCACCAATTATTATTGCTACACCACCCGATTCATTGTATGAATGCTTGTGCGATCGTTTGGACCAGCCACCATCACAAATGACTGAAATAGCAGGTACACCTTGATGGAAATCTCCCCACTCTTTTGCTAGATTTCTCTCTTCAATGCCATTTTGGAGGATGTCTTCAAGGAGGACCTCATGCCATTGTTGTTGAAGAACATTTTCAATTCGACCAAAAGCCTTACTGGACAATCCAGGCACATTTAATATGCCCATACGTTCACCCTGCTCAATCGCACCACCACCAGTTGACAAGGTTCCCCACACACCTCTGACATTCACATCATAAAATGTTTTTGCCTTAGAATCAGGGCCAGGAATTTCAACCTTTTTGGAGTCCTGAACAGAAACACATCTCCACAACCACCACACTGAAATTTTAAAACACTCGCGAGACCATGTTTCTGACATTCTTCAATAATGTTGACACACGGATTATTTTTGTGTGCAAAACACTCTTAAAGGGTGATATGATCCTCAAGACAATCTAAATCAATAATTCTATATCCAGAAGGATTTTCAACTGGGGGTTTCAATTTAATTTTCAGTGTGCAGCTTTCATCCGAGAAGTCATTGGATATTATTTCATATTTGTTTGTTGGATCAAAACCTTGACCTTCTGTTTCAAATACATATGAATATTGTAACTTCTTCAGCCGTTTAAGGCGACGAGTCTTATTGAAAATTTTACTCACCTTTTTCTTGCTACCCACGATATCTATTCAAGGATTAATAAAATAAACAACAAAAGTCAAAATCGAATATGCAAGTGACATAAATGCAAATACATGTAATGAGATAAATCAACCAGCAGACTTACACAGATACTCACACCTGGCGACAGAGCAATCCCTTAAACCTGGCGTCTGTTGAGTTTCATTATTGTGTTAGTCTCAATATATTCTCAATAACCACAGTCTTGAAAGCCCAGTGCAAGGATGAACACCATCCGTCAAAAAGCTGTAATTGACTTCTGTAGCCCGATTTCCAGAGACAATAGCTGCATACATTAAATCGGCATTGAATTCGGCACAGGAGTGAAATTCAATGTATGTAAATCTGAGTTGAATTTGTCAACGATGGTAACCAAATCACTATCAATGTCAGAATTAAGATGCTGGGTCCTAGATGCATTCCAAGCATCAGCAGAAACATATGGACATTCCAAAAACACAATTTTACAATGAGGTTTACATTCTGTTACTCTTTCTTTCAATTTAATTTGTTTGATGATACTCTTCTCTATTTTCTTGTCACTATTTTGTGGAAGGAATAAATGATTGTCCGGTCTTCTAATAATCGAAAGGTCACAAGTGCCTAACCAAATAAATACAATAGGAATACAAGATGGTGGACACTTCAAAATGTTATCAACAATTCTTGACTCCAGTCCTTTAAAATTATTCTCAACCTTGGCTCCAGTTTCAAACACAAACTTTATTTTCACAATGTCAAATTCTTGCACCTCATTTTTCAGATATCGACCCTTACTATCTGACAACAACAAACACTTTATATTTACTACTTAATTCAAAATTATGAGCAGCATCAGTCAGCTTTGAAACAGATTTGTTTATTTTACTCAACGACATTTGACAATACGGCAAATCTATATTAGAACATAATCAGAGGGATTTATATTGTATATATACAGCAACAAATATAACTATTTATCAATCACTGGCAACATTTGGTATCCACGAAGAATTACAGCAGGTAAATTTAAATTATTATTATTTCTATTCTCCAAATGCCAGAGTCCCTGCCTCCATATCTTGTCGAAAGCTTTTTCAAAATCGATAAATGCACAGTATAAGTTCCGTTTCAAGCATCGAGTCATTTCGCTCAAAATATGCAAGGTGAAAATATTGTCAGTCGTCGAATAACCTGTCCGGAATCTAGATTGGTTCTCACATAAAAGTTTATCACATTCAACATATGAATACAAACGATTCGAAAGAATTTTCGTAAACAGTTTTCCGAAGCAACTCAAGAGAGTGATGGGCCTGTAATTCTTGGGGTTATTCATGTCACCTTTGTTTTTGTACAGTGGGATAATCGTTCCTATCCTCCATGAGTCTGGGACACAACCAGACTAAAAAACTAGGTTAATAATTTTGCAGTAGATATCAATGTATGTATCACAAGAACATTTTATATATTCGTTAAAGAGCTTATCGTCACCGGACGATTTGTTATTTCTAAGGTCATTAATTGCCATTTTAATTTCATCGACTGAAATTGGCTGGTTAAGCGTCCTTAAAATGTCCGGGTGTCTATCTTCGCATTTCAGTTCAGGGTCATCGGCGTATGATATCGCGTTCAAATCGCTAAAATATGTTTCTAGTATATCAAGTCATATGGAACTAGTCATATCTTTGTCACGTTTGTTCAGGTTTGACAAAAATTTCTTTGTGTTTCGCTTTTTCAACTCTGACATTTCGTGGCCCATGTATTCTCTGTGCAGTTCCATAGCCCCATTCATCTCGCGTTTATACTGCTTGGACATTTCCCTTTTAACTTGCTTAGTTTGTCTCTCTGCTTTGCGATATGTTTTCGGGCTTTCCAACAAGCTGAGTTAAACCACGGTTTGGTATTTCGTTTTTGTCTTTGCTTTCTCTGTTTCTTACTATAAGTTCCAAAAGTTTCAGATGCCGCGTTGTTAAGTATGTTGGATATCTTTCCCACTATACTTCGTTAATTTCCACTTTAGTAACATCAGGAGTTTGGTAGTCATTTAGCATGTGCTTTAGTTCGGCAATCTCAATTGGGTCTAGGTTCCATATAAATTCGATTGTTCTAGTCGGGTCCCACTTACGTGTTAATATTTCCGAGTTGAGTTTATCGGTACGAATTTCACTTTCATTATCCAAACCAATCGCTAATTCAGTTGTGATGGCTTTATGAACATCTGAGAATAATTTATTTAGTTCACAAATCGTAAAACTGGCGACCATGGTCAGAGCTGGAAACGAGCAGATCATATAACCAACAACTGAGGCGTCGCGACAAGTTAATGATCCTATTTCTTTATCATCGCCGCAACGCCCGTTCAAAATCAATTGATTATTCAATCTACAAACTGATAGCAATTGTTGCCCGAAATTGTTTTTTAAACGATATCTACTGTCTTATTAGAAGTAGGCCAGCTTCCTCGAGTACTGTCTCAGCGGTTATAAATTTTGTGACCGCTTGTGAATGGTCGGTGCGTATATGATCAGTTATACATTCTTCGTACGGTATATAATCTAACTCAACTGCAGTAGGTGCATTGAAATCACCGGTCACAAGTATAGTTTCGTGCATGTAGTGCTGTTTCATGTACATAATTTATTCCTCTACTTTACTGATTGCCGAATTTGATGAGTATTTAGTTCCCTCTGGGGGGGGGGGGGCATATACCGCGCCCAAAACAAGTTTCTCACCACTGCGTGCCTAATTATATCTTATGTTTATCTTTACCCAATGAACAAACTGACAATCTGTGAATAAAATGCGAGTGGACGTTACCAAATAAGATTTAATGCCTATAACAATGCCACCAGATTTCACTCGCGAAAGTTTTGCGCGGTTTTTCATATGGAATGTAAATCCTGTTAAAACTAATTCGTCACAGTCGTCTGTTTTTGTCTCTGAGAAACATAAAATATTATGACCATGGCACAACGATTGGAATTCTGGGTAATTCAACTTATTCCGAAGGCCACAGACGTTGAGTGTTAGTATTTTTAATTTTGTACACTGTGGCCGGATGTTTTGTTGCGGTGAATTGCATTCTGTTGACAAATCGAGGTCAGTATTTGTTATGTCAGTTCTGCTACTTGTATTACATTCAAGATTCGGTGAGGGGGCCTGAGAATGGCACGTAACCCGATTTGTTATTTCATTATATTCATGGTCGTCTTCAAATTCCGGGTCTAAAATATGATATGCTTCGCCCAGTACTTGCGACAGGCTGTTATCAACCACATATTGTTTCTTAAGTGACCTATCATGCTTATAAGTATAATAGAAGCCATCAAACTCGTCATTATTACAATCATAATAACAATAATAATAATCAACAATATCACCACCATCATAACTAACATTACCATTAGTATCATCATCACCTTCCCCATCCGCAGCATTTTCATTACCATCAGTATCATCATCATCATCTGAAACGTCATCATCATCAACATCATCATAATCATCAGTATCTACAACATCACCACCATCGTCATCGTCGCGTCACCATCACCATCATCATAAGTGTCATCATCATCATCGTCATCATCATCATCATCATCATCGCCGCCGTCGTCGTCTTCATCATATTCATGTTTATCGACGTATAGTTGTCTTTATTTCCATTTGATTCAACCGTACTTATTCCGTTATCACTGCCAGTTTGACGTATTCATAAATATGCATGTATAACAATGACATAAATAATCATAATCATTCTGGTTGTTAGGGTAGCACTTGTCCGAAAACAAACATTGTTCTTGGTATATCAAATTATTATGTGATATAAATGTGTGTTCATGTGTCACATTATGGGACAAAATGTCACGACGTTCTGCGAGAACATCAGATATATTACGATTTTCAGATGTGGTGTAAGTATGGAAACGCGTATTGTTGTCTCCAAATTGGTAACGGTTTTCTTCACTCGACTCCATACAGACATAATCGTAACACATGCCTTCCGCCTTCTCGGGAACGGACTTTACGTGACAAACGCGTTGATTGACATGATCCGTGGGATTACAGTTATCGTGGATTGATAAATGAGTCGTATTGTAACTATTAATTATGTCCAGGGAACGCGAGTTAATGTTGTTCGGACGCCATTTTTCAGCGAGACACGGCGACTGGCGTCAACATTGGTATTTTTCATTCTTAGTACCCGATCATTGTCAGACTGGAAGAACAAGCACTTGCCCTGCGTCACATGTTCATGTATACAGAAATAAGTTTCTGTCATTGCAACAGGTCAGATTCTATTTTTTTTTTTTTTTTTTTAAATATCTTTTTTCAAAATAAAAAAGTGCCTTTCAAAGGTTACTTTAGACATGAGCAGTAATTTATTTTTCTTCAGGGCTGATCATAGTATGTGTCATGAACCCCAGTGGCTTATTTTGGGGTTCATGTTATGTCCATGTCTGCCCAATTATCAGGTTGGCAATTTGTTTTTTGTCACCTATTGTCACCACGTCCAATATACTTAAGGGTCAGACGCACGTTTTGCCAAAATTTCCTGGTATTTCAAAATGTATTTTCTCTAAATCTATCAGAATCTATCAGGAATATCTTTGTGAAATTTTGTACAAGAGATTATTGTGGTACCATATATAAGAACCATTGGACATTTGGTTATTATAATCTCATTTACTTTACTTTTATGGCATGAAAAATCGTTAAAATTTCACTGTGTTCAGGTACCGAGAACTACTGTAAAACAGATTTTTTTCGAAAGTGCATTTCATATATACATGATATCATATCTGAAGATCATGAGAGGAGACTTTATTTTTCTTGATTCATGAAATTAAATGATTATTTTCATTCAGAAAGACAACTACCATAAACAATGTTTATTATTGAAAATTTTCATGCCATGCTTGTTGGTCATTGAAAAATTGGGCTCAATTGAGTTCTGGGTCATGGGTTCATAACCAAGTTAAATCTGACCACCATATCTCTTAACACTGTGGCCTAATTGCTGTTGATTGCTCCCTGCTTGAGTGGACAGCACCACATTTGAACATTTGTTTTCATTGGGCTGGCATATTTGTGACTGCTTTATTCTTCATTATAATACATGGGGTATGATGCTATAATACGCAATTAAAAAGCTAACTCAACATTATGATACAAATGAAGCCTCCTCTCATGGAGTCAAGACAATAAGCTATTTGATGGTTGACATGTTGTTTGAATTTATAAATTTTTCTGGCAGTTCTCGGTACCTAAAGGGACAGAAACGAAACAAATATTTTCAACCTCTCAAATGTATTAAAATCCATTATTGTTATTGTCTCTTTATAATTGCTCTGATTCTATATATAATGAAAATTATCATATGTAAAATTCAAGATTGTTCACCAGATAGATCCAGAGAAATTCTTTGTTGAAAATCACTTGCCATTTCTGGCTGGATTTACTGAGATTTATGCAAAACGTGCGTCTCCCCCTTAATTTATCTCTATATTAATGCGAAGGCGGTGTGTGGTATTGAACTCGCAATGACCCGGACGATATTTATCTCCTATTTTTATTATTATCTCAACAAAATGCCCGCTGACTCTTGGTTTTAGACTCTTTCTTTTTCTATTCGTGTTGTTTTGTTATTATAAATACATATAACGGCAAACACATACAATTCGGTTTCTCTAAATGTCAGAATAGGGGCAACCACTGATGCGAAAATAGGCAAACAAATAGTTATGTGTGACAATGCAAAACTGTTTAGTTTAGAGTGGTCTCCCATACACCATGATAGTCTTGGAAAAAGTGGACACACCGAGAGGGAATTTATGAGACTTGTATTTTTAGTTATATTAGCATAAACATTTAATTTACGGAATCAGTATGTTGAATTTGTCAGATAGGCGGACTTTTCTTTCTCACAGCGTGGTTTTCTGGAGGTACTCAACGAAACAATCGGTCATTATTTGAATAAAGCCGACATACTTGACAGAATATATTCGGACATTTCTGTAGATCATGCCATGAATCTCTGATACGGGTTACACTGGTGTAAATACTAAACAGCCCCCCCCCTGCGGTGTAAATACTAAACAGTCCCCCCCCCCCTGCGGTTGCGGGAGGAGTAAAAAGTTTCACAGTTAAAACACTCTGAGCTGTGATTGGTTGCATGAATTAAAAGTCAACTGTTGACAAAAATTCAAGGAATCATTATCCCACAAACTTCATTAAAGGTGAAGTCTGTTGTGGCTTTTTAAGAAATTTTAAGTGTGATTCAAAAAATGACAAGATTTTTTTAGTGCGCAACTGACCCTAGTTATGAAAACACGAAAATTTGAAGTGGATTCCCCGCTAGACAGTGTTGGTTTTTTTATTGGGAAAGTTTCCAGAGATGTCAAGCTCACATAATCCGAAGTCAGTTTGAACAGTTTCCATATGACCTCTGATGCAGATCAACAAACGTTAACATTGAAGCTTATGGAAACTATTTACACCAGTGTAACCTAAATGTATTTATCCGGTTCCTGATACTATGTCCCAAATCCCATTTTTAAACACACGTGTAAGTCATCCAAGTAAATCAAAATGGAGGAAAGTCATTTTTATGACATCTACAATGCTAATAATTCTGAGCCGAGGAAGGATTGGGGAGTCCACCGTATATCGTTCATCATACGACACAGACTAGCCATGTCTCCACCACCCGTGTATTACCCCGGCAGCATTGAAATGAGTCATATATGCCATATAGAAAGACGCGTGTAAATGCTGAACACATTATTATGGCGAGCCATGAAACAAATGTTGAATGACGCCATTGCGAGGGACAGAAATGCTGCATTAGGGCACATACACCATTTTGTCTGATTTGAGTTAAAGAGAAAGGTACATTTCAACTCCTCGGCTTAACCCTTTTCCACTTGGATGACTTAGTATATGTGTGTCCCTTTAACTGTTTGGGATCATGATTCAGGCGGGATCATGATATCTTTCTGATAGGAAATTTCCTCACTATGTTTATCGCGTAGAGGGCATATAACTTTGCCCTCCTGTCCACTCTTGCCCTTTGGACTTTTTTGTAATTTTATACGATCTTAGGTCATTTCCAGCCTTCTGCACTGCTGCAAGTCTTTTCGAAACTTTTGATCTTGGGTTAATCTCACAATCAAGTTCTTTACACAACACAGATATGGAATTCCCACTGCCTACATTTGTGGAATGGCAAGCTGAATGTGCACGCCCACTAACATTTCAGGTAAATGTCACATTTTTCGGCAGCGATACCCGAATTGCTCTGTTGAATGCTCTGTTGAATGCTTCGGCTTTTTGCGTGTTCATGCCAAGCAAAATCTTGTCAATCATTTGTGGACACAGTCTGTAGTCAACACACTCCGTGAGAATATCTGAACAGCCCGAAGTTTTATTGACCGTAAATTTGAGTCCTAGCACAGTTTCATTTCTAACGATGCAGTTGGATTTTTTAGTTCCCATGCACATAACATGGGAGTTTTGGAAACATTTTACTATTGCTTCTTTCGCTTTCAGTAAATTTGTCTTCATTCCATCAGCGTTGCCTTTGAAATGTTTTCTCGCAGATTGTTAATTCACCCTGACATCGATCAGAAATGTTCATTGCCAGTTTATTTATTAGTTTTTATTTGCTTTTTAGGTCAGGGACAGAGGTCAGAATCGGCAGCGTCTTATGGTTTTTGATGAATTTCCGATGGTTTCTCGAGACATGTGCTGAGTCCAGTTGATGAATCGGTCTGGTCGCTGTTGCTCCTTCGTCATAGAGATCCTCACAACCTTTGAAGCCCGCCGCATCTGGATCAGTAACAAGGTGACTAATCTCGATATTGCTATTGGTTTTCATTTCACCAAATGCCTCTTTCGCCCATGTTCTCTCATCGCCAATACTCTTCTCAAATGGAATCGTTGCAAAACAGTCTTTCCCACATTTATTCAGGTGTTTGCGTTTCGAACAAAGTTTATTGTGTACCACAAGTCCAATAATGTCACGTGACGGCGTTAGATTTTCAACAACACTGTATATAACTTGAGTGCTTGGTTGAAAAGGATTTCTGCCACACCCAGAATAAATCGAATTGTAATAAAGTCCGTCGGCCTGTGCATCGATGACATTTGGACTCATCTTTCCTTCAGTTTGTTGCATACGTATGGGTTTCGAACGTCTTTCTCGGAGATCCTTTTTAGCTCACCTGAGACAAAGTCTCCGGTGGAGCTATAGTCATCACCCCTCATCCGTCCGTTCATCCGTCCGCACGTCCGTCCGTCAAGAATCGTCTTCTTCTCCAGAACTATAGAACTGAATGGGATCATAATTGGTGTGGATGTTCCTTTGGTGACTCACATTCAGATTTTTTCAAATGAGGTCACCAGGTCAATTAGTAGAGAAACCAGGGCCATAACTCTATTCCGCCATAGTAATGACTTCTTCTCAAGAAACATTGTGCCGATTTAGCTTATATTTGGTACGGATGGACCTTGGATGACTGGGGTTTCATATTTGTTCAATTGGGGACACTGGGTCAAATAGGGGCAGAGCCAGGGACATAACTCTAAAAACCAAAAATGACATTTTTGCATTTTGACCTTTGATTTTATTTTTAGACACATCACACCTACCCCCCCCCCAGATTTGTTCAAATGAGGTCACCAGGTTGATTAGTTGAGAAACCAGGGCCATAACTCTATTCCCCCATAGTAATTCTTAGAATAACTTCTTCTCAAGAAACATTGGGCCGATTTAGCTTATATTTGGTACGGAGGGGCCTTGGGTGACTGTGGTTCAAATTTGTTCAAATGGGGTCACTGTGTCAAATAGGGGCAAAGCCAGGGACATAACTCTAAAAACAACACAAAAATTCTAGACACATCACAGCTACCCCCACCACACCTCCTGTCCCTGCCACACCACGCTGTACCATACCATATCCATGCCTAGTTCACCCCATTACAATCCTTGTTTTGACCACAGCTGTAGGAACTACACAATACACTGGCCTTGCTCTGCACAGCTGTTTGTCCAGTCATAAGCTAATTATCTCAATGCCCACATCTCTCCCAGACATAGCTGATAGTGGGTTGCATGAATGAAATTTAATCCCATGTTTATCTCAGATACAAATTACCTGTTTGACAGTTTAAACTTTATTTTTAGTATTAGTATTAACCATTTCATGACCAGAGCTGTGCTGGTGTAGCAATGGAGACCCTGTGCTTGTGCATTCTATAATATATGCGAGTTTCCCATATAAAAGAGAATGCACTTGCTTTCAATGTCATGGAAATATTGTTAGGCCAATGTAGTCAGGCATTCAAATAAATCACGTATGTCCTATTCTTGCAGGGATATCACAGCAGTGTTGGGGGGGGGGGTGATTTACAGATTTGTTCAATGAAATGTAATTTTTAGCTCACCTGATACGAAGCTATAGTCATCACTTCTCATCTGTCACATTTTCATCTGTCTGCCCGTCCATCCATCTGTCAACAATTATTTGAACATCTTCTCTAGATCATAAGACTGCATGGGTTCATATTTGGTATGGATGTTCCCTTGGTGACTCACATTCAGATTTGTTCAAATGAGGTCACTCTGTCAAATGGTTGTGAAGCCAGTGCCATAACTCTTTCCCTCCATAGTAATTCTTAAAAATGACTTCTTCTCATGTACCATCGGGTCGAATGGGTTCATATTTGGTATGAATGATTTTTTTTTTTTAGATTTAACTCCTTGCTCAATTAACGAAAAAAACCAAACATTAAAAACAAATAATTTTAAACATTTTTGTAATTTATTTGATAAAAATTTTATTTTTAATTTTAAAATTTAATTTTGAAAAACTAACTGCATTATAGTACATCGACTCATCCCTCAAAATTTAGTTGAAACCGGTCCAGGGGTCTGGGAGAAAAATCATGAACAGACAAATTGTTACCCTTGTCCTATTGAGTGTTCAAAGTAGGTATATGTACCCCTGTTACAAATGTTGTTTTTAACGTTCCTAATGCCTCGATGTTATTTAAGAAGTCATCTCTTACACTAATAATATAAAGCTTGTATGCCTGCCATTCTCACTAATGTATCATGTGTATGAAATGATATCTTATCTTATCTGACAGCCTTTGATAAACAAATCACAGACAATGTTTATTTGTGTCATTCATTTCAATTTAAATTATATTAATTCCCATGTGCTGTGTTGTTGTACAGTTGTACAGGCAATTATTATATTATGTTTATATCGTCTGTTGACTTCTTTTCATCTATTATAATGATGTGTCTATTTATTATGCTGATGATTTCAAGGAACAATGTTGATCTTCCCTTAATTGTGTAACATATTTTAATGAAAATGAACCCCCTTCAACTTCTATAATATACCATTTGAGATTACTATATCAATGGATCTCATAGATTGGGATTTACATTTGGTTCAACTAGGGGCAGAAATAGGAGATTTAACACTCCCACACCCACCCTGTCTATGCTGTGAATACATGTCTGGTACTGGTATGTAGATTCCTATATTACATGTAATAATTTTTTATATACCCGTATTTTCAGTAAGGTTTTGATAAATGGCCAACAGTTGGAGATCTTGATGTACCAGTTGTAATTTAGTTTGGTCCAGTTGGGAGGTAATGGCCAATGATCTATTGGGGGAAGGGGGTGGATATGCAGTTACAAATTTCAAGGTGGACACCTCCATATCCCATTCCACTGTTCAACACCATATACCTGTGTCCCAGTTTAGAACTATTTGTTTTAAAGTTATTTGACAAGTACTGACTACTGTAGTCATCAGAGTCCAAGTCTTCTCCGTCTTTACAGTCTGGTGAGCGACCCAAAGTCATTGACTGTCTTGTTATTTATTTCCTCAATTTTTGGTAAACTTTTAATCGCTGTGCACTGAATTGACTTTTCGGCTGGCGGGGGAATATTAGCACTTGCACATATGCGTCTGAATCCTTCTGCTGCAATGGGTGTTTTTGATAATCCGACTGAAAGTCCAACATTTGTTTTTGCTGGTCTCCTGCCACGGTTCCCTGTTATAATTTCATCATACAGGTTGAAAATTTCATATTTAAAATCACAACACGTGCAAATCATTTTCTCTCTGCATCCAATTCCATGAATTTCCTCAGGGTTAATGTCCCAGTATAGTAATCCTGTACACGTGGGTTTATTTGCCTTATGTTTTTCGAAGGAAGAGTTCACATCATCACATTTCGGCGTATATTCACCACCCTGTTCGATCCGCATTCACGTTGCCAACCACTGACACATCTCTTGTCTGGGCTATCATCTCTGAAAATATAAAATAAATCCTAAATGTTACTCTTTGAACCATATATATTAAAGGTACACACATATTGGTCTAACTGTGAGATATGTTTCTTTCTTTAAAAACACTGCCCGCTCCAAACAGTCATTTGAATGAATAGTTAACTAATGCACCCACAGTGCTGCCATTTCATTTATATATTATATGCATGCAAAGCAATGTTATGCCTGTGCTCTTTGGGTTACAAGCAACTAATTATATAGTTATGATTCTTGAATTTGTGTAGGGAAACTCGAGTCAGTATAAAAACAAATCTGGCTGCTGATTGGTTGATTATCATTGAGGGAAATATCCCTAAGCGGGAACAGAAAATCATAGCCTACGTAAATATGGCGATAATGTATGTTTAGATGTCCAGGAAGAGTCTGGTGGGGTCCCGAAGTTATGGAAGGGGTCTGGGTATTTTTATGCTGCTGATTTTTGTGCCGTAAATGGGGTAGTTGTGGAAATGCAAGATTATCGTTTGAAAAAAATAACGAAAAGGGCGCGTTTGACGTCACAGACTGGTGCAGCGGATGACGTTCTAAGTGAAAATTGACCACTTGAAGTTCAAATAGGCTTAACCCATGGCCGGCGGGACTTCTAGTTAACACTGTCGCCTATGGAAAATAATTAGGTGTTTGTAACCTATAGGCAGAAAATTCACATTTTTCAAATATCGTTCAGGGCAGCGAATTTAGAAGCACTGATAAACAAAGTCTGTCTTGTTTTGTTGAGCTATTGTATTTCTACGCCCTACCGACCCATTTTCAGATTATGCGAGATAATAATTATTAACCCTCTGTCGCCGGAACTTCAACTTTTTCCGGAGGCGTAATTTTCTGAAAATCATCATTTTTGTGCATATGTGTGGACCTTTAATGTTCAAAATAGCACGATCGAGATGATGGAAGTTTCTCTAATAGGAATTCGACTCAAACTCCTAAAAAGTACCGAAATTTAAAGGGACATCCGCCTATCATTGAACCAAATCATCGTCGGATGGTGACATTTTGAGGGGGTGGGGCGTATTTCAAATCCAATTAAACATTGTACTGTTCAAATTGAGATACATTCCTTAAGGCGTATGGTAGATACACGTAACCAGTTTTTAAAACGTCTATATATGCCTTTCTATCGTGTGCGTTATGCACGCGAGTCGGATTTGACAAATTAAATTATTATGAAAAACCGTGAATTTTGGGTGTGGTCACATTTGTGGTCATAATATGCCCATTAGTGAGTGGATGGGCATGGGACATGCTACACTGTGCAGTATATATGTCTATGACAAGGATGACACGAGACATTAGTATATTTTCTACTAAACTGTGCTTCCAGAGTTATCAGGATGCGATTATCGGTGTTATTTCTTACCCCAAAAAATTGGTTCATTTTAAAACGGGGTATGTGGGTTAAAGGACCGCTGGGAGATAATAGGATGTCCAATGATTCCTATATTTCTACTGTATCACAGTAAAGCTTTTTTTGTAACATTGGCGCGGTTTACACGATCAAAGTTCGATTTTCTTTACAAGTATAGGTTACAAGCAACTAATTATATAGATTTTCGCTTCTTGATTTTGTATCAGTGATCAATAAGTCCTGGGACAAGCCGAGACAGGCGAGACAGTATAATTATCCTGCGCTGAGATTTCATTTCAGAAACATATGACAAACCAATTTCTAATCTTTTCATATTAAAAATAGTATTTATCTTTGATATTTCCTGTCCCAGTAGAAAGGTCTGGAACAGACCGAGACAGAATAATTTTGAAGCGGTTCTTATTAAGGAATCATGGGACAAACTAATTTGACTGGTACAGGCCGAGTTAGAAATTTGTTTGTCTCGGCCTGTACCAGTCAAATCAGTTTGTCCCATGGTTCCCAAAATAAGAACCGCTTCAAAATAGTTCTGTCTCGGTCTGTCCCAGACCTTTCTATTGGGACAGGAAACATCAAAGATAAATATTATTTTTAATATGAAAAGATTAGAAATTGGTTTGTCTCGGTCTGTACCAGTCAAATCAGTTTGTCCCATGGTTCCCAAATAAGAACTGCTTCAAAATTAGCCTGTCTCGGTCTGTCCCAGACCTTTCTATTGGGACAGGAACATCATAGATAAATAATATTTTTAATATGAAAAGGTTAGAAATTTGTTTGTCTCGGCCTGTACCAGTCAAATCAGTTTGTCACATGGTTCCCACATAAGAACTGCTTCAAAATTAATCTGTCGCAGTCAGGAGCGAGACAGACTACATACTTTATTTTGTTCTGTCTCGCCTGTCCCGGCTTGTCCCAGGACTTATCACTGGGACAAAAATGCCGATGTATTTTCTGTTGGCCACGTTTCTTGCCATATAAGCCCATTTCTTATCTATATGATGAAAAGAACATGCGTATAACATTGTTTGCCCCCGTGGAATATTGTGAGATATGTTTACCTTTCATTTTTTTCATTCGGGCTCTTTGTTGTCAGATTGGCCCTTCCCTCTTGTATTAAGACTGTTTGCAGCAGACCGAGTTTGATGTGGTCTCACAGAGGTCGGCTTTTCGAGAATGTCCAGTGATGTGATGATCGTTCTTTCGCGTAAATGTTTCACTACTCTGTTATCCACATATGGTTGTCGCTTGACTTCATACAACTGTTTGTGTCCTGGTTTGAATGTAAGGGAAGTATCACGTTTAAACTGCATTGTCTCACAGTCCTCACAAATTCCAAAATCCACTCAACAACTCTGTTACATTAACAGCATTAATTTGGAAACTGTCTCTTTTCGCGAATATATAACTTCCAGAATTTTTACAATGAGAAATGATATTTGTCTCGTGAAATGATGACATCTAACTGTTCCAAGACCAGGACCTTGCTTTTAAGGAGTTTTGAAATTAATGATGCTTGAAAATGTCTGCCAATCAATCTATTGATATATTACTACTTTATCAGCTGAACAACCATGTAGTCATTATAACCTCATCACTGGCAACCCCTGTCCAATGTTAGTTAACGACATTTGATACTGTGAGACAGTAGATGAGGGATTCCTTCTAATTGGGATTGCAGCAGACATTACAAATTTTAACACCATTTTCAATCAGGAAAATTCACCTGACCTAGGGTTAAAACATCGTTGTCTGAGCTCATTGTTTAAATAATGTTCTACTTAATTTTTTCTGATTTTGGTACAAGTAGTAATTGTTCTTCAAAAGTATGCCAAGTTTACTGACTAATGAACCCTCCACAATATTTATTTTTCAAAGTAAAGGCATTTTCCATGTGAATCTGGAGCTGGTTTGCATAGGATTAAATGAAACCTGTGTATATCAGTTCCTGTGGAGAAATTAAATCCATGGGCCACAACAGTTGAAAGCCAAGTGACAACCTGATCAAATGAATGTGGTATAACTTCTCATGCTTTATTAGATGCATCATGTTATTAAATTAAACTCAAATCCAACCTGCATTTTGGCTTTTTAAACTGAATTAGTGTATTATTGGGGGGTTCCAATTAAAGGGACACATGGCGTAAACACACAATTTTTTGTATAAACAACATCAGTTTAATAATTATAGGTATAATACCAAGTTTCAACATGCTGGGTTATGCACAAAAAATATGAAGAAAGGCCGCATGGCCCTTTAGGTTACACTGGTGTACATAATGTAGGCAGCCCCCACCCCCTGCGGCTGCGGGAGGAGTAAAAAGTTTCACAGTTAAAACACTTTGGGCTGTGATTGGTTGCATGAATTAATAGTAAACTGTTAACAAAAATTCAAGGAATCATTCTCCCACAAACTTCATTTGCCAAGAGGCCCATTCATTAAAGGTGAAGTCTGTTGTGGCTTTTTAGAAATTTTAAGTGCATGTGATTCAAAAAATGACAATATTTTTTTAGTGCGGAACTGACCCTAGTTATGAAAACACGAAAATTTGAAGTGGATTCCCTGCTAGACAGTGTTTTTTTATTGAGAAAGTTTCCACAGATGTCAAGCTCAAATAATCCGAAGTCAGTTTGAATAGTTTCCATATGACCTCTGATGCAGATCAACAAACATTGAAGCCTATGGAAAATATTTATACCAGTATAACCTACGGCTGACACCCGTAGAGATCATATTCCACCAGTGTTGGCAGTGAACGTTATAAAGTCGAAAAAATAACGCGGGGAATATATTTCTTAGTTATCATGCGTTCCTCAATAATGTACTTCACTGTTGGTGAAGGTCCCAACTCGAACTTTTACGATTTAAATAAATTTGTGAGCGATTTTGCTTTGCAACGCTCACAATTATGGAATTTCTCCTGGCTTATAAAAATATGAATTCATTGTTTATTGCGATATCGGCTCATAAATACCACGGAAAAGCATGCAATTTTGAATTGGGACATTCACCTACAGTGAAGTACATTATTAAGGAACGGATAATAACCATTTTTTCGACTTTATAAGGTTGCCTGTCAAAACTTCAAAGGTTTTGTACTAGTGGAATATGATCTCTACGGGCGTTAGCCAGAGTAGATATTCATGGCATGATCTAACATTTCTGTAACATATATTCGTCCCATGCTGATGACTGAGAATGGGGCGATGACCAGAGTAAGGTAATATATATAACCATCGAATATCGGTGGCTCAATCTGTTAGGGGTAATATTCCACGCCGTTTCGCCCTGCAACGCTGGCGATGACGTTCAAATGGAGTTTGTGACTCCAAATCGTTATCTGGTGTAGTTGCCAATTACTCGCCGATGGTCGGTGGTTTGGCGCACATGGTCGACGCGTTTATCATCCATTGAAATCACTGTTAGGCTACCCGTAAGTGTGCGGATTTCCTAAATCACTAAAACTGGCATTAGTTACTGAAGAAGACGAAACCCCCGATCAATCAACCATCAACCATTGAATCTCTGAATGAGTCATGTCGTCATGGGTGAAAAGAATACTATATGTTCAGACAAAGCGTCGTCTTTCGTTTCTTACACTCCGTTGGATAATATTTTAGCCCAACACAATAGTACTCGGGTGTTGGGCATTTTAATAAAACATGTTTAGTTAAATGTACCCAATATATAGTTATAATACAACATCCATTGGGTTAATCTGAAATAATCGGTGAAGTAAAATAATTTCGCGTCAGCTGTTCGGGTGTTATTTTACTGCATTTATAGTAAAAGTAACGTGAAATATTTGGGCCAATGGTTCATCACGACCTGACCACGCCGTGTTGTTAAATCAAAGTAAAATGGCCGACGATTTCGTTATAATAATAATAATATAATAATAATAATGACCAGTTTTATATAGCGATTAACCAATTACTTGCTCTAACACGCTTGGTACAATATTTGTACAAGCCAACCAATGAACCGGCTGCAGCCATTGCAGGCGCTGCTCTAGTTTGATCAGAACATGCTCTGATACTCATCAGTATGACAAGCTGACTGTTACTCTTTTAACGCATGAGTGATGCGAAGCCGACACCGTACGAGCGACCTTGCTCAAGGGTCACAACTTGGCGCGGGTTTTGAAACAGCGAGCTATCAGACAATTGCACATCGCTCAAAGCGACCAAGCCACTGCAATGTGGAGACTCAGTGACCGGCGACGCGCTGCGAACCCATATCGACGTGTTTACAGCGAATACAAGTCCGACAAGCTAACCACCGGACCTTATCAGCAAGTTGAAAGAATGGGGCTTAGTGGAATTAAAGCGGAGAGATGTACGAAGCTTGTGTATTATAAACAATGTGTATCCAGGGGATATACACACGCAAAACTCAATCGTTCTTTTGTAACGACAAGGCATTACCACAGTGGCTAAAACGTAGAAACATATAATCGGAAGTTGCTATCGCCTATTTTTCGAAAATAAATACTACAGAAGGATCAAAACAACACCATAAAAACAAGTTTTCAGACCGGGTAGACGGTTTCCCCACAGCTATAAATGTAATTATAAATTGTACATACACATTTGCCGATCGCAGGCGTGCTCCATTTGAGTAAATGACTCTTTTTTATAGATAAAAACGTCTTTTGATCACTTCAGAAAAGAATTTTCTCGCAAAAATTCCCTCTTCAAATGTCATTTTAACACATGTACAGCATTTTCGGAAATCCCACTATATTGCAACGGAAAGGCCATTATGTGTGCAACATATATTGGCATTACTGGGCTCGGGTGTGTCCACAATCTGAAAGTTGAGACTATTTATTTGGACACCCCACTTGTCAGTCTCTGTACGCCTAGTTGTTTAAGTTGCTGATCACTAGTTGTCAAAATATGTACGTCAAGTTGTGATGGTTGGAATTGTGTGGACAAAGACGAAACCATGAATTAGGTTTCCATATTAGACAACCTCCCGATGGTGATTATTAACCTTCAAATCACACGACGAAGGCACTGTTCCGTTCCACATCCGTTGTCCGACTATTCGACAAAATGTGTTCTTATTCAAGCACTGAACGTAATTATGTTTATCAATAGCTGAAATTTTAAAGTATATTTGAGATCTATTTTAAATTGTATTATGACATTACTATTGAATTACATGTTGTAGTCCACGGAAAAGCATGTACGCAATTGTTTAAGATTAATTCCATTTCAATATTCAGAAAATAGATCAACGTTCGTGTGTGTGGATAATCTGATAGGTTTGCTTTGTGAGAAGAATACCATTATGTTCAGTGACAACTACACCGAAATTGAAAATATCAGTATTAACCATTTGATGATGGAGCTCCCTGATTTTTTTTGCGAAAACGCTGTGCCAATGCATTCTCTTATATATGCGAGAATGCATTGGCCTAACGATATTTACCTTGATCTTGTAAGTTAGTGCATCATCTTATATATGCAAGAACCCCTATGGGATACTCGCATATATAAGAGAATGTACTGGCATATGGTCTTTAATGCTGCACCAGCGCAGCTCCAGTCATGAAAGGGCAATCGCTGTTATTTCCGAATAACAAGTGACGCCGAACCGATCATATGTCCATACTATATTCTTTAATTGTTTTGATATGCGAACTTATATTATTGCAGAGCGATTAATAATTAAAATAAGAACAAAATGGATTTATTGTTACATGTACTTGATGTGATAGTTGCTTCACAGACTTTTACAAACAATTTTCTTATTTCATTCCAAACCACTTCAAATGCATTGGGTCCCTTTAAGGAACATCACGTAACAACAAATTGACAACATGACATTTCCTACGTAGGTGAATCTTTTTAAAAGCCCACTTAATTTTCGAGTACCTAGATCATATATACCATATTATATACCATTTGAAAGAGGAAGCTCCAAAACATTTTTTTATTCTGAACTTATTCGATGAATATGTTGTATTTGTTGAGATACCGACATATGTTCTGTGTTATAGTTTCTGCACAAAGTCTATTATTTTCAACGGAAGGGGAATAGTTATATTTATTTAGATATGGAGTTATTCCCCTTCCATTGAAAATAAACTATTGTTTGAATTCTGTTGCATTCTGAGAGCCACCACCGGGGAAATGTTTTTATGATCTCAGCTATTTTCTGTTACTCATTCAATTTGGGCACCCCCTGAGACACAGACGTTCCAAATGGTGATGAATTATAGTATGTTAATCATATTTTATGGCATATATTGTTATTAAAACCGTATATCAAGACTCTATAAAAAATAATGGGTGACTCTAAAATTAAATGGACCTTTAACTGGCTTCAAGCCAAGGTGTTATTCGAAATCATGTAACGAAATATTCCCTAATTGCAAATAATTTTGTTGCCTTTCTCATATGTATTGTCACTATGGTATGCTGTCATTAACCCTTTCTATATTAAATGGATTCTCCCACTCAGTTGTTAATGAATGCATTGGAATTGTATATTATTCATTTAGAGGGATGCCATGGATATATGAGTAGACATTCAGCCAGACGATGTGACAATAAAAGTGCAGAAGAATTCATATGCATTGGTGAGAAATGTTTAGATAAGAAGTTCAATGACATAATTATGTTCGTGTTTATGAACTTATTATCTGAACATTTCCTAAGTATTTAGTATAGAATGGGGTAAGGTTAGAGGCTGAACAAAAGCCACACGCTACAAGCAGAACCCCTCCAATACGAAGTACGAACATACCCAAGTACCTTTCTAATCACATCGTTCGGGTACGAAAATATCCAAGTATCTTTTTATTCATATTTCACACATTCTCCCATACCCCAAGTGACAAGTAAAAAATACGATCACAGAAACGCCATAGAGGGCTTAATGGGAATCATTTTATAATATGAGGGATATAGTCCAATCATTATTCAAGTTAATTCTGAGTGGGATATAGGTTAGAGTTATTTACAGGATCGACTATGGTGATTGACCCTTCGGATTTAAAAAATAAGTAATAACTCAAACGATTGCTCAAATTCTTCAAACTTCAACTTCTACAAATTTATCCCTTCTGCAACCACATTCATTACCATGCTGCCAATTAAACGTGTTGTTCGAAATCGTTGTAACGAAACGTTCCCAATTGCAACTGACTAGACGAATGCTCGGCACAGTCTCATTAACTCGGCTGCCGGCCTCACATCCAGCGATCATGATGTATTAATTAAAGTTTACATTCTTGGTGCAAAAATTGAAAAAGGCGACACCACGGGAAAATTACATGATTTTCGCGTGATGTGTAGTTTTTAAGGATTTCTGATTTCAATTGGATTCACGATATTTTAGTTATGGAAACAGATTGAAGTACGTGGGTATGACCGAGAATATCCGTATGAGTGTGTATTGTATAAGTTTTCTTCAAAGTTTTAAACTTTAGAACGAATTATGACTAAGAAGGGGATTCAAGGCGACCCTCCAAGTGCATAATTCATGTTAATCAAAGTAGCCGGCCGATATAAATGATATCCATATAATACAACGTATCGAGTTCAAAATTCAAGCTAGTTCCAAACGCCGTGAGTTTTGAAACGAGGTCCGCAATGAAGTGGCAATCAAGGTTCAAAATTAATCATACATGTGTACCAAGTAACTTAATTACGCATAAGTGACCTATTAATATGACACTCTGAGCTCACACATTCGAGCGGTACCTAATTGGCGTGCATTTTTATGGGCTCCGAGTTAAAGCGACTTGCTGTGTTTAGATTTCATAATATGGACCTTCGTTCTATTAAGTCACTGGGTATCATTTATGTCGTGTTGGCAATCATGCATATATACAGACTTGAAGTTAGCAGGCAATCGTCACACCATCGCGTGTGCATATACAATCCATCCTTGAATAATCTTGATATTGTTTGCATATATATAGAACTATATGGACGATAATAATGTGGATATATGAATTGGAATTTATCGCGAAAGTCGCATAGCTAGGTTCGTGTGTAAATAAATGTTTATCGTAAGCGTTCAAGGGATGCATATGTTTTTCATCGATTCAAAATACTTCGACATGTATACTAAACCGGTTTAACTCAGAATAATGAACCATGCATGCATCGTATAAGATTGGCGACAATTGTAGTTTATCCTGAGTTTGTAAACTATGTATTCTCTGATACAACGCATGCTGGTGATTTTTTTATTCTTCCACCTCATGAGTGTTGTTAAGTTGTGCGTTTTTTTAAGATAAACACTGCCACGTGTATAGCATTCTGGTCAATTGCACATGGGGCTGACTAGTTTGGGTTCAGAGAAACCAATATATACGTCGGACAGATAACAGTAAGTAATTTGTATTATCTCATATATATTTTGAAGACCTCTGTCTGTATGTATGTTTGTTTGTTTGTTTGTTTGTCTGTCTGTCATTTATACAAATCTACGATTCTCGACTGATCGGGACGAAACTTGGTACGTGTGTGTAGTTTGACCAGGCGGTGAACGTTGTCGTATTGGCGAGCCCGTGCGGCGCCCGCTTCGCGCATGCGCAGACGAGATCTCGGAAACGGGTAGAGCTATCGACTTGAAATTTGCTATGTGAATGTATCTTGCCCCGGATACGAATTTTATCGGGTCGCCGAGCCCGTGCGACACCAGCTTCGCGCATGCGCAGACGAGATCTCGGAAACGGGTGGAGCTATCGCCTTGAAATTTGCTATGTGAATGTATCTTGCCCCGGATACGAATTTTATCGGGTCGCCGAGCCCGTGCGACGCCAGCTTCGCGCATGCGCAGACCAGATCTCGGAAACGGGTAGAGCTATCGACTTGAAATCGTCGGGCTGGGTAGAGCTATCGACTTGAAATTTGGTTTTTGAATAGCCCGGACAACGTCGGGCTCATCGGCTAGTCTCATATATATTTTGAAGACCTCTGTCTGTTTGTATGTTTGTCTGTATGTATGTTTGTCATTTATACAAATCTACGATTCTCGACCGATCGGGACCAAACTTGGTACGTGTGTGTAGTTTGACCAGGCGGTGGACGTTGTCGTATTGGCGAGCCCGTGCGGCGCCCGCTTCGCGCATGCGCAGACGAGATCTCGGAAACGGGTGGAGCTATCGACTTGAAATTTGGTATGTGAATGTATCTTGCCCCGGATACGAATTTTATCGGGTCGCCGAGCCCGTGCGACGCCAGGTTCGCGCGCATGCGCAGACGGGATCTCGGAAACGGGTGGAGCTATCGACTTGAAATTTGGTATGTGAATGTATCTTGCCCCGGATACGAATTTTCTCGGGTAGCCGAGCCCGTGCGACGCCAGCTTCGCGCATGCGCAGACCGGATCTCGGAAACGGGTAGAGCTATCGACTTGGAATTTGGTTTTTGAATAGCCCGGACAACGTCGGGCTGGATAGAGCTATCGACTTGAAATTTGGTTTTTGAATAGCCCGGACAACGTCGGGCTCATCGGCTAGTCTATTATATATTTTGGAAGATCTGTCTGTGTGTCTGTCTGTGTGTCTGTCTGTGTGTCTGTGTGTTCGCGATGGACTCGAAAACGGCCGAACCGATTTCGATGAAACTTGGTATGTGGGGGTATTTTCGGCCGAGAACTGGCATTGGCCTATTAATTTGTCCGTGCGACGTGACCTTGACCTTGAAATCGGGTAATTTCAAGGTCAAACGCCCGAATATCTCGGGATTTAGATGAAACTTGGTATGTGGGGGTATTTTCGGCCGAGGGGTGACATGAGCCTATTAATTTGCCTGTGCGACGTGACCTTGACCTTGGAATCGGGTAACTTCAAGGTCAAATCGCCAATTTTGATGGGATTTCGACGAAATTTGATACGTGGGGTTACTTTTGTCCACTGATTGTTTTGGACGGGTCCAATCGTGACCCCGACCAGACCTTGACCTTCAAAATGATCAATTCAAGGTCAAATCGGGTAAAACCGGATGGATTTCGACGGGCACGTTTGTCGGGTACTTTTGTCCGGGCAGTGTTTTTGGACTGGTCAAATCGTGACCCCACTTGACCTTGACCTTCAAAATGGACAATTCAAGGTCAAAGCCCGGACGAAGTCGGGTCACCTTCTAGTATATATATATATATGCGACTAAATTTAGTCATTTAAGAGTATCAGGTAGAGTACTTTCAGATGTCATGATCTTGTCATGCCACGAACCTCGAAATATGCGTCAGGCAACCGGGAGCTTTCCATAAATCATAACCACGATCTCGTTACGCCACGAACCTGGACATAATTATGCATCAGGAAAGTGAAAGCCTTCCCGGCGTATTTTTCCGGTTCGTGACATCACAGATCACCACTGCCGAACACCTTCGGAGCACTATCTAAATACTATACCCGGCGTGTTCGGGTAAAGAATGCCTAGACTATTTGTGGTCCTTCAAGTAATTGTTAAAAGTAATTAGTCATCGGAGGTAACCAACACTTCTTACGGAACTTTCCGGATTAAGTTACATGTGTCCTTTAAGCGAACAATGAACGCTCTTTATTGCTAATTGTCTGTGCCTCTGTAATTCATTTGAGGTCAACAAGCACCTATCCCGTAACAGTCCCGTGTTATTTTTGTATTCTTTGCTGCACCCGTCCACAAATCCACAAATCTTCCGACCTATGATAAGCGCTCTTTATTGGTCAGAATTTATTAGTCCACCTGTCCATACATCGGATGCCGACGAAGCCTATCTATTAACGCTCATCATGTCTTATTACCTATATGAATGAACTCAAGGTGACATCACAACAAGATATATCTAATTTGAACAGTGTTCACTGAGGAACATGGCCGCCGGAAGCCATCTTGTCTGGTGTCCAGGCCTGACGAAATAATTTCACTTTATCACACGCATCAAGGGGGATTACCGAATCCTCTACATGTTTCCTTTTCTATAACCTTTTCCAACACAAGAGCCTAACTAAAGTATTGGTGGGAAATACTAACGAAAATGATATATGTATTACTTATCGCTGCATAACCATGTATATAATAAATTTATATTTTTAAATTATCCATATCATCCATAATAGTGACTCTCTGATAAATTCGGATTAGTAAGATAATTACTTCTCACACGCATGCATGGTGTATATTGATAGCTTCGTTTTTAATCCGTGATTAGCTATAATCATCATTCTATCCGGTATTTCAATATTTATCTTCAAGGTAAGTAGACATGTTGAGCAGCTTCGCCAAGTGTTTAAGTGGTTGTGAGAGTGAGCGGTGAGTCTTGCACAAGTTCCAAACTCTCCATGTTTGATTGGGCTGTGGGTGGCAGCGTAGGAATAGAGATAAGTCGGCGTTGAGTGTCGTTGATCGATGCCACGATGAACAGTAATCTGCTTCGACCTTTTCGCGGACCATTTTCTTCCATTCATATTTAGATGGGAATATACCGTTATTCAAGAAGTCAGTCAGAACCATTGAGAGATTATATTTTTCTAATACATGTAGCATGAAAGTGTCGCTAACAAATCCGGAACTGGGGCGCTTGAAAAGTAAATGTTGATAAGCCTTGACGAGGAATATCCTTAGAGGTGCCTGGTGTCCAACCGGTAGGTGCACGATGTTCCCAAGGAAGAACAGTTTCCGGATATGGATTTCTCTCTCAGCCGGCATCAATCCAAGGAGACTGAGGGACACATCAGTTGGTGTTCTAGTTGGGAGTGATTGCAGATGTTTGACGCATAGTCGGAATTACCTTTCAATTGTCAAAATCGCAGAGTCGTTGTCCAAAGGCAGTAATTCACATCCATATAGCGCCTTTGGCAGAACAATACATTTCAATAGTTTGGCCATTACTGATGGAGAACATGATTGAGTCATCTGCTTGCCCGCCAAAGAGAAGTATGTGTTTCTCATTGTGTGGGCTATGAGTTCTGATCGGGTGGATGTATTATTGAACTTTCCTTGAGTGATTCCGAGATGTGTGCATTCTGTGGCCTCACTGAGAGAATTCCCGCCGATTTGCCATGTCCTATGCTGTTCATGCTGACGAGCTGTCTCGTTGAAGACAACGATCTTGCTTTTTGTAGTTGAAAACTGGAACCTCCACTTAGCACTGTACGTGTGGTAGACGGACAGCATTGCGTCGAGACCAGTTTTCGTGAGCGATACAACTGCTATATCGTCTGCTGTGATAGGGGCAGAGCATGCGATATTGTCGATATTCATCCCAAGTTGCGAGTTCGAGAGTTCGAGAAGTAAGTCGTTAACGTACACAAGATAGAAGAACGGTGAACTAAAGGCTCCCTGGCGCGTTCCTTGTGAGATTGGAAATGATTCCGAGATAGCGTCGTTGTATTGAATTTTGCTGGAGCAATCATTGTGCATGTTACCTATTATCCTGAGAAGTTTACCTTGGATTCCAAAACGGTAGTGTTTAAACAATAGTCCTGAATGCCATACGCGATCGAAGGCCTTCGCTGAATCGAGGAAACAAACAAAGGAACGAGAACCCATATCAGATGCAAATGTAACTGTTTCCTGTAATATGAATGATGACATTGTGCAGCTGATGTGTTTTTCTGAAAACCATTCTGTTGATCACTCGGAAAGTTCACACACAGTGGACTTATCCACACACGATTCATAATAATGGCCTCGAAAACTTTGTACCATACTGGTAATAGCGTTATCGCACGATAACTGTCAGGAATATGGTGTTGTTTTGGTTCCCCTTTGTACAAAGGAACAATAAGTCCCGTCTTCATTTCACATGGGATGTATTCAAATTTGAGAATGCCGTTGTAGAGGATGGACAGCACGTATATGAGCGAATCAGGACCATGAATGAGATGTTCGTTGGCGATATTATCAACACCTCCTGACTTATTCACTTTCAACTTGCTCACTACGTCGCGGACATCTTTCGCTGATATAAGTGCGCACAGATCATCAGACATGCCGGCTGCACGATTAGGGTCGAGTAATGTCGGGACAGAAGACTCGATATATCGTTCGAAAACTGAATCATCGTGAGCGGATTCACTATACAATTGCGCGAAGTAGTCTCTCCATCCCTCCATCAAACGCGTGGGGTCGCGGGTCATTACACCATTGAACTCCATCTCTGATGCAATTGTCCTCGGTTTGTCGGAATACAATAATTTCCAGAGCGAACATTGGTCGTTAATAGCATAGTGTTCGAGATTGTCGTATACTTGCTGATCGTATTGAGGTGCTGCTTTTCGGCAGGCACGACGAAAGTCTCGTTTTGCGTTTTTGTAGTTGACATAAGAACTTGAATGAGCTGAATAAGGTTTGCCATCATTTAGCCAGAGATATCGGCACGTGGTAGAATATTTATTTATTTCAAGATCGATACGACAAGAGTGATGTATCGTATGTATATACGTATTACGAGCAATTCCAGATGATCATGCCCGAAAACCGAATAGGAGATGTGAGATATTTTCTAATTTTCTGAATTGTACTGTATATCTAGTCACCTCGATGTGACAATGTGCTTTTGTACACTCGTCTTGTTTCATTTATAGGCAGGAATTATCATTTAATTATCTGTATTTATTTATACTTATTCAAACTTATTTATACAGAGAGCGACTTAGGTAAAGTTCAATTTGAGAATCATTTAGACAACAATATAATTTTTTAAACCCTCAGAAATATATCGATTCCAGTGATCGTTCGCTGTTTCCATGTAACAAGGTTGCTATGCCTGGTCGGGTTATTCATCCTGCGAAGCACCTATTTCTTTCAACAGAGAATCTGCGACAATAAAAAAGAAAATGTTCTGCCGTTTCTTCGGCACCACATATGCATAAAGGTCTATCTCTCAAATGATTACTGTGAAGATCATGATTTAAATTACTGCATTCCAGTCTTAGTCGACAATGGTATATATGGCTTGCTCTCGTATATGCGAATTCCAGTCATCGAGGACGTTCTTTGATACCGCTATTCAGAAAAACTTTAAAGTCTGAGAGTGTTTCACAGTTCCTCGCTTCTGGTTTTAACTTGTTCCAAAGATTGATTGATCGTGGAAGGAAGGATTTCTGATAAGTAACTGAGTTGCAGAATGGTACCCGAAGGTCATCTGATCTCGTGTCATACGCGATACTTTATTCGGAACAGCATTGTATAAGTAAGGGGGAGTTAGTTTTTTCGTCATTTTAAAATATAGTACAAGTTTAGAATGTTCTCTCTGTTTTGATAATGTGTCCCACCCAACTTCTTGGAGAACTATGTCTTTATTACAACTTCTAGCTGCTTCATATTGAATATCTTCTGAAGAATCGGCTTCTTCGCATGTACAGTTGTCCCATACTGAGGAAGCATATTCCAAGACAGGTCGAATATAGGACAAATAGATTCTTTCTAAAGTTCTTCTGTCAAGGATAAATATATATTTCCTCAGTATATGTACATTCTTTTGGTCGATCGATTTTCAATATCTTCTATATGGTCTTTCCATTGTTCCTGCCGGTTGAATGCCATACCCAAATGTTTATGTGTTTCCACCTCATCTATGCTCTCGTTGACCATGTTTAGCACTGGTTGGTGTATGGGTATTTGTTTCCATGATACAAGCAAGGATTCTGTTTTCAATGGGTTGATCTTAACTGCCCAGGTCTTCGACCAGTTGAATATTTTGTGTAGGTCTGAATTTATCACCTCTGCAGCAATTATGGGATCTTCTATAGCAATATAAAGCGATGTACATGTATAAACCGCAAATAAACGTATGTTACATGTAATTCCATCGATTATGCCGTTTATATACACGGGAAAGAGGGCCGAGTATGGATCCTTGAGGCACTCCTGTTTTAACGTCTTTCCATGGAGAATTAAAATTAGAAATTGTTACTCTTTGGTGTCTATTTTCGAGATAATTTTCCAAGAGTTTTAAAATCTTTCCTGTTATACCCATTCTTTTAAGCTTGAAAATGAGACCCCGGTGCCAAACTTTGTCAAACGCCTTGCTTATATCGCAGAACACACCCCTTATTTGCTTCCTGTCATCAAGGGCTGAGATAATATAATGATAAATATCAATCAATTGGAATACGGTGCTATCATTCGGTGTAAATCCTGATGTAGGTCGCTTAAAAGCTTATTCGTTCGAAGGTATTTCGATATATGATAGAACAGGCATTTTTCAAAAACCTTAGAAAGACAACTAAGCAAAGATACTGGTCGATAATTCGATGGATTGCTGGGATCTCCCTTTTTGAAAATTGGGCATACGTTTGCTTTTTTCCATTCTGATGGAAAGTACGATTTTTCAATGAAAATCTTGAAAGCAAATGCTAGTGGTTTGGCTAGCGATATAGAATTTTTTTTTTAAACGTTGGGACTAATACCGTCGTAACCGGCCGTCGGATTTGCAGGAGATAACACAGGAACTCAGAAATTTGCATCTATATTCCATGAACATTTGGAATTTCTCAATATCCAATCGCTTCCAGTTGAAACGTCTCTTTGTGTGTTGCTGTGTCGGAGAAATTGAAATCTCAGGAAATTTTAGATGACATGTGACTGGGACATGACATGACGTATTAGATAGTTTGCGGTGTGACTAATTACCGCCCGGGACCGCCCGGGCGCCCCCACGGATCCGTGGACACTATATCTCGACGTTATAAGATAGCGACATGCCACCTGAGGGCAACCTAGAAGATTTTACTCGCTCACTCGTCTCCGGTCTCTTATTGTTGATACTGTATTTCACCGGATTTTGAGGGGTTAATGACAACGGTCGTGGACGCGTCAGCGATTCAATATTTGGATGTCACATTCAGGTGTATTGCACTACCACAGTGCACATCATCAATATATACTGTCCGAAAACACACGAAGACGCCCGGGCTCCCCCGGGATTTCTTAGCCAATATCGGTATTTGCGGGGTTAATAACACCGACCGGAGACGATCGAGCTTGTTAAATTTTCTAGGTTTACCTCGTGGAGTATGCCGCTACGTTATAACGTCGAGGTATAGAGTCCACGGGTCCATGGGGGCGCCCGGGCGGTCCCGGGCGGCCCCGGGCTCTTTTTGTTTATATGGTATTTTACCGGATTTTGAGGGGTTAGTAACATCGGCCGTGGACGCGTCAACGAGTCAATATTTGGAAGTCCACTCATGTGTTATTGCACTACCACGCATCACCAAAACATACTGTCTTAGCCAATATCGGCATTCGCGGGGTTAATAAAACCGGCCGGAGACGCGCGATCGAGTAAAATTTTCTAGGTTACCTTCGTGGTGTATGTCGCTACGTTATAACGTCGAGATATAGTGTCCATGGGCCTATGGGGGCTCTTTTTGTTTATATGGTATTATACCGGATTTTGTGGGGTTAATAACATCGGCCGTGGACGCGTCAACGAGTCAATATTTGGAAGTCAAACTCAGGTGGTATTGCACCACCACGTATCGCTAAAATATACTGTCCGAAAACACACGAAGACACCCGGGATCATCCGGGCTCTCTTAGCCAATATCGGCATTCGCGGGGTTAACAAAAACCGGTCGAAGACGCGCGATCGAGTAAAATTTTCTATGTTACCTTCGTGGGGAATGTCGCTACCTTATAACGTCGAGATATAGTGTCCACGGGTCCATGGGGGCGCCCGGGCGGTCACGGGCTCTTTTTGTTTATATGGTATTTTACCGGATTTTTAGGGGTTAATAACATCGGCCGTGGACGCGTCAACGAGTCAATATTTGGAAGTCAAACTCAGGTGGTATTGCACCACGTATTACCAAAATATACTGTCCGAAAACACACGAAGACACCCGGGATCATCCGGGCTCTCTTAGCCAATATCGGCTTTTTCGGGGTTAATAACACCGGCCGGAGACGAGCGACCGAGTAAAATTTTCTATTGCACCACCACGTATTACCAAAATATACTGTCCGAAAACACACGAAGACACCCGGGATCATCCGGGCTCTCTTAGCCAATATCGGTTTTTCGGGGTTAATAACACCGGCCGGAGACGAGCGACCGAGTAAAATCTTCTTGGTTGCCCTCAGGTGGCATGTCGCTACATTATAATGTCGAGATATAGTGTCCACGGGCCCGTGGGGGCACCCGGGCGGCCCCCGGGCGGTCCTGGGCGGTAATTAGTCACATCCATGGTTTGTCATTAAATATATCAGATATAATAATCAGGTCTGACATTGATGTGAGTAACACAATATGATCGATTGGCGTCGGCGAACCGACTCCAGCGAACGGAAAAAACGAGAACTATTCACCACGACACGTCTGAGAGGCTGTTGTAGAAAACGCATGGATGTTGTCCAGAAAATTAAGGAACATTTTCGAGCGATCCGCATGAACCGAAGGAGGATTTTCTAGGAGTCTAGAATCACCAATATGTGCATTGAAGTCTCCGATGAACAATACATTTCCATCATCTGCGCACATTCGTGCATGGTTCTTGAGAGCTTTATGATGCAATCTTCAAAATAGGAGTCAGTTTGGTTGGTGCTCGGATGATACACCTGTATTATAGTCAACTGGATACTGGCGGACATACGAATACGGATGGCAATGAATCGTTGTTCAGTCATATGTATGCAAGTACAGTTATTCATGAGGCTTCTACGCAGCAGTAAAGCCACTCCGTCACGTGTGAATGAACCTCCTGATTTAGTCTCGATCTGCCTGCCAGGTTTAGATATGTGCAAATACTCATCAGCACATATGGAATCAAAGCGGTACAAGTTGTCAAAGCTCAACCAGTGTTCTGATATCCCGATAACATCAAATGTGTTGGTGTTCAACAGCTTTAAAAAATAAGTTGAGTTGTTGACCACACCACTTGCGTTCCATGTTAGTATTTTTAGGTCACTCATAGTGGGTCGCGCAGGATAAAATACACACATACCTCGCCAACGGAGGAGTTGTACCTACCTTCATTAGACTGTTCAAGAGTAACATTCAAGGTACAATGTCAGCTCGCATTATAGTACACCCACAGGACGTGGACACATTGCTGTCTGATGGTTTCCTGCCTGCTGGAATCCGATGAATTTTACTCTTGAACAGTCTAATGAAGGTAGGTACAACTCCTCCGCTGGCGAGGTATGTGTGTATTTTATCCTGCGTAGTATTCGGTGATATTCTTCCGAGAAAGAACTGTTTTGTGCGTTTCGATTTACGAACAGGAACACCAATGAATCCAGTGGAATCATCGTTTTGCTGCACATGATTCGGCGGAACACAATCCCTGGTGATGCGTTGGTGGTCGTCCTCTGATCGCGGTTCGGATTATGTGTGCAGAAAGTATTGTTTACTGCAAATCAGACATAATACACGGGCGCATTTTTGCCTCGATATAGATATAGAAGCGCTGATAGCAACTCATCGGACATGAACTCACAGTGAACCGTTCACGTATGGAAGTAAATAACCATATTTCTAGATAGCTGAGTAATTTCCATGCACAAAGTATTGTCGAATATTTAACGACGAAAGCCGTATAGAAACCCATTTAATTAGTTCTTAAGTCGATCCCTCACCCAATTTATGGTTAACTCATGCTCAGTTCAATTAGCCACTCAGGGCAGCTTGTGGAATCCGTAATTATAAACTTTTAAAGGTTTGTTTTAGTTCAACTTTTGCTAGGAGTCACATCTCTTCTCTATATATTCATATAAATTCCAACTTGAGTCCACGACTCAGCGTTCCATAATACAAATCATGTGAAGACATATTGTTGCTCGCTGTCATTGATATATTTATATCTCATGTATATGTTTTCTTACAATTATCATGCATTGCTTAATAAGCAAACATCTCTACAGTCTCCTGCATTGTTACCTATCTCTTCGTTTTCTAAATCCAACCCCGGTACCAAAAGCTAATTCCCCACAAAAAGACTGTATCATACTTGCCTATACGCTTAAACAAGATTTTATTTATCTGTTATTATTTTCTTTATTTATCTCTACATTAATGGGATGGCGGTTTATGTTATTGAACGCGCAATGACCCATACGATATTGATCTGATATTGTTATTATTATCTAAAGAAATTGCTCGCTGACTCTGACTCTGGGTTTCAGGCTCTTTTTTATACTTGTTTTGTATCATCATGTAACGGTGAAAAAATAAAATTCAGTTTCTCTAAATGTTAGACTAGTGGACTACCGCTGATGCGATAATAGGCACACAGATAGTTATGCGATTTATACAATGGCATAAGGTCAACAGAGTGACAGGTCCATTCTCAGCAAATCGGTGCATTTGAGGAACGAAAATCGAGAAAATTCTAAATCAACAGTGTCGTTCAATATTGTTCGTTTATGCAAGCAAGAGATATGCTGAAACTAAATGTGTAATATTGGCATCATTGCTCTGTCGAGTACATTGCTATGGTACCTGGCATGTATCGATGAAAAATCATGTGTTTTCCCTAGTGTAACATACGTTACCAGTGGACATACATCGGTAGGGGACAGTTTACATCGGTATTGGACCATTTGGCGGTACCAAACCTCACTAATAAGAATTTTGTAAGATGGACAGCAGCCAGAACATCAAACATAATTAAGTCACACATACACGGTTACAAACGATTATGATTAAAACGCTGTACAAAGTAATAATTGCATACATTTTCTAATAATTACGTAGCCTATTTTATTGCTTCATAATTCGTTTCCTTTCATTTGATCATATGTATGGTTTGTGCCAAATGTTTTCTTCCACGGTATATTTGAAGATTCATCCTTTCAGGTAACAATGAGAAATCGATTTATTCGCGGATTCTTCCAAAATTAAGCCGCCGCCACACACATACCATGGTAACGTATATTACAAACTGAAACATCAGTATAATACATTACCAGAAGCAAATAACATATTCAGTTTTATGACCAACGTCGACAAAGGTAGAATATAAATCCATCTGTATTTAGATTAGCACTATCATATCTCTGTATGAAGTCATGTATATAGTTATATCGCGAGTTTTTGCACTGGTATATTGAGTGCGAATTTAGTGCTACCTTATGCTGGACCTGCATGCATACAGTTACAAGACCTCATGTTTTAAACACGTTCATGTCTTACTTATACTGTCAGCATAATTATGCCCAGCTATGACCGACATTACAGCGGAATAATGATGTTCTTGTCAATGATTAAAGATAAGTTTTCAATGGTTTCGCTTCAGCTATATATAGATGCTGACTGTCGCGTTTCCAGATACATGACATCTGCAGCGGGATATCACACTAGCACATTAGCAAGAACACCGATATTCCTATATAGCAGAATGGCGAGCAGGCATTTTTGTTGTTGCCATAATATCTACAGTATGCTATTAGAAATCTAGACATCCGTCCATATCGATGTTTGCGAATATTATATACAGTATGCAAACCAAACTTTCAGCTGAAATGTTTTTTTTAACATTGTGCCATATATTTTCGATTGAGTTAGTCACTGGTAACATATGGATGGTTAACACAAATGCCCATCGCCAATTTGCCCTTCCATATATATAATTCACAGACTTGTGCTTTACATGTATGCATCTCCAAGTTATGACCAGTTATCTTCGATCATGACATGAGTCATGCATATAATTTCAGTTAGTGCCAGTGAGTGGTCCGTGTATATTCTGCAGACATAATATCAGGGGTGGCGCCAGGATTTCCCCGACGGAGGGGCTATGGTCCCCGACAGGGGGGCTAGACCGGTGGCCGAAGGCAGCCCCGGGGAGAGCGCGAGAGGGGTGTCCCCTCTCTTACGGGGGGACCTCCCCCACGAAAATTTTGAAAATACATAGCCTGAGATCGATTCTGGAGTGTTCTGGTGTCAACATACACACTGTTCTAGGGGATCATAATTGTCACTTTTACTTGAGTATTTGGAAAAAAAATCAGCATATACAATAGTAATGACAATATGGAATTGATCTTAAGTTAACTCACCGTAAATCTTTCGCCACAGGTAGTTGGATCAACTTACAAAGACGGATGAACCATGAGTCCGTGAACATCATTTAGGAGCGTATAATAGATGTAAATTTGTTCAGGTAACATACGATGTGAAAAATTGATGCAGAAAGCTATTTGAAGGAGAGAACAAAGTTGGATGAGGATTATCCCATAATCCACTGAATTAAAATTCTATCCAGTCCACAATTTATGTTGTGTTATTATTCTTTAAATCCCTCAAGTAATAATCTATCCCGGGGAAGTACTAGTAAGCATGATATAATGCATGCAAGGCGAAACACTATCTTTTCAAAGAATAAAATTCATGATGTGACCTGAAATCATCTGATAATTAATTGTCAGTAACTGTTGACACATGCCACGTGTGTGAGCATTGCAACACTGATTACCAATCAGATCGCTTTGCTATTGTTGCCACACAATAGCGATCTGATTGGTACTCAGTGTTGCTCCTGCACGTGGCATGTGTCACTGACAATTAATTGAACTCGACTCAACTAACACACTGACATAAAGCCGTGCAAACATCAAAGTTCGGATATGGACTGTATACAGGGTCCGCGCTGGAACGAAATTTACATTTGCCAAATAATTTGCCAAATGAAAATATTTTTTGCCAAATTCTTTTAGAATTTGCCAAATATTATTCCCAATAGCATTATTTTCTGCAACCTTGACTGAGTCTTATGTTTCGACACTCACTGTTTGATATCGATAAAAAAGCAGTTAGTTAATGATTATGATCTCATCTATTACGGTTTATCATACAACAATAAACCGATTACCGAACAATACAATAGTAGAAGCGTTGCTTGATCAAAAGCGAACATCATATGAAGATTAGCTATGTAAGTACCACCATCACACTAAATAGAGGTAATCCCTCCACCCGTCGATACTAATGATATCAGATTAACTGCATCTTAATGGAGGTGTTAACTTTTGCGAAACCATATAAAACACAACTAATATAATTCCATTGTAATAATTTCCGAAAATGAATGGTATTGATTGACCGATATTTTTTAACTTCATTAATAAGGAATTAAAAAGTGACTTGCCAAAACTTTTGCCAAATGAAAATATTTTTTGCCAACTGTGAATTATTTTTGCCATTGGCAAATTTGGCAAGTGGCAGAGCGAACCCTGACTGTATATATATGGACACCCTGTCCTTTCGTAGACAGTAGACACCGTGGGCTAGCCACCCGAACCATTTAAGAGTTTTTAAAGTTCGGATAAGTTGCTATGACTGATACTTGCGTGACATAATTATTCGTGATAATGACAATAATTTGTCGGAACATTTTTAAATTGAGTTATCCCTCTTGTGTCACCATTGAAATATCAGATTGAAACTAATTTAACTAAATAATACATGTAATCTATACACCTTTCTACGCTAATTCCAATGGATTCACGTCACTCACGGTACTCTCACGAGTGACTCGTGTCGAGTCTGTCGGACTTAAAATAGAACTCTGGTAATGTGATTCATTAACTCTGCACGCCCACGTCGATTTGTTAATCACCAGTGCACGTGTTTCGAGTCGCGGATTTTCCAATGTTTATCGTCTTTGCATAATTTTATCTCCCCGACGAATTTGGCAGATACCCCCGAGTTATAGTTGAACAAGGGTGATTACTTAAATATCATGGTCACCTGGCGCATTCTCAGTGGAATTTAAAATGCAACATAATTATATGGAATATATTATTTAACTTTAATCGTACGTCCCCCCGAAAACCATTATTGGTTAGCAACCTACTATTTTGCTTGGCAGACATCACAAAGCAGCCAATATATTTCATTCGTATTTGCCAATAAGAGCGACTAATTGATTTCACGGAATGTGAAGATCCATACACATCGCGATAATCAAAGGGGAAGTTTTCAAAGAATGGCACATGATTCATCATAACCTCAGTAATTATCATACTAGCAGACAGTTACCCAAATATTGGGATCACCGCTGTCTTAAACTCGCGTCGTTATTACCATTCAGTGAGATATCTTGGTTTTATTTTTGCCGGTAACGTATGTCACAGTAACATACGTTATATCCACATATGTAGCAGAGGCTAAGCTAACACCAGTTATATACTGTTTTAGAACGAAATTTTGACATTTTCCCGATCAGATAGAAAGCGGCCATCTATAACAAATAACTAATCTGACCCGACCTCAGTGAGATACTCAAAACGTATGGTAACGTATGTTACAGGCTTAAAACAAACCATCAGACTCGGCGAAAGGCAGACGTCCCAGTGCATCCACGTTTATGTATATAGAGAAACTCATATATCGTTCGTATAAATCGACGGACAGCTAAAACTTAGTGCGTTTTATGCATGTTATAAAACATAACGGTAACGTATGTTACACGGATCTGGCGACAGCTGCTTCCGGTGCTATATTTGTCTTGGTCTTTATCGCAAATGGTCTTAATGACGTGCAACGAAGATAACAAACACTCGCCCGGCTGCAAATGGAAAACTGGCCTCGTTCGTCCCACATTATACCTTTTGTGAGTCATTCTTCGCAGAATATTGGCTCGGCGGCAGTAACGGATGTTACATTTGTGCACACATAGGAGCAGCTCCCGGCACAAAGAATCTACAATCTGTTTACGTGTGTAGTATTCTAGTTGCGCGGGGATAAGGTCTTCCCGCGCATGGAATTTTGGTGTATCTCTGTCGTCGGTATTCTAACGGAAAACCACCGGCGACACACATGCACGGTTTTACTGAGAATGGGCCGACAATGCAAAACTGTTTTGTTTAGAGTGGTCTCCCATACACCATTATAATTTATAGTCTTGGCAAAATTGGACATAGGTGACGTGACACAACGAGAGGGAATTTATGAGACATGTATTTTTTTATTTAGCATAAACATTTAATTTACGGAATCAGTACTTTGGATTTGTCAGCTAGGCGGACATTTCTTTCTCACAGCGTGGTTTCTTGTGGTACTTAACGAAAAAAATCTATCATTATTTAAATAAAGCCGGCATACTTTACAGAATATATTCTCACATTTCTGGAACAGATATTCGTCCAATGTTGATGCCTGAGAATGGGGCGATGACCAGAGTAAGGTAATACATATAACCATCGAATATCGGGGGCCTCGGTGGCTCAATATGGTTAGGAGCCGTTTCGCCCTCCAGCGCTGGTGATGAGCGTTCAAATCCACATGTTTCCATCATGGATTTTGTGACTCGAAATCGTTATCTGGTTGATTTGCCAAATACTCGCCGATGGCCGGTGGTTTGCCGCACATGGTCGACGATTTTATCAGCCATTGAAATCACTGTTAGATTAGCTGAAAGTATGCGGATTTCTCCACCACTAAAACTGGCAATGTCGTGAATCTTGCCTTAGGTGCTGAAAGCAACAATCGAATCTCAGAATTAGTCCAGTGCATTTATGGTTTTACCCACAACTAATTGCAACAGAATTTTTTTTTGCTGGAATTGGTACATATACCCTCCATAAACAACATACTAAAAATCAGAAGAAATCGGAAAAAGGGAAATTGGTGAATTTCGTGGGGAAAAAATGGGAAAATTTTGTCAAATCATCAATTTATGGATTTTCATGGATGTATATAAAACAATCAAATTCACAAATCCTACAAATAGCATGTATATTGTGTCGACCACATTTTCCTGAATCCAGAACTGTAAAACATTCCCAGATTCCTTAAGTATTTTTCGAGTTGTGTGTCTTCAAAAACGCGAGTTTACCTGATTTCGGAGCCTTAATTTCGCAGAATGAGCCAAATGCCGCAATATATGGTTAATTATTTTAAAAACTAGAGCAAAATTAATGACGTTTCACTGTTTTAGTAATTTTCTCACTAGATAAAACACAAATTATGATTAATATGTGCATCTATGAATAAGGAGAATAAAATATTCTCAAACAAAATGTGTGTTCCATTGTAATGTAACTCAATAAATTAATATCCATATGCTCTGATTTTCTCATAACAAATTGTGAAGGACTTTCCAAATACATTGGTGAAGAAAATTAAATTATGGTCCTATGAACCATTACTCTAGCCTCTTTTCAGAAAATGCTAGTGTGGGGCGTTTTTGTAAATTTTTAAAGGTTTTTAGGTATATTCAGAAAAAGTAACGAAAGTTTATTGTGTAAAATTATTTGATCTGTCCTTTTAAATAATGTTTTTGTTGAGAAAATAGCATTTCAATGGTTATACCAATGAAAGTCACTGGATTTCACTCATCATTGTGGAAACTTACTCCAAATTTGAACGGCAGAAAAATGGGGTAGGGGAAAGCATATCAACAAAAACATCAAAATTATGCATCTTTAAGCATAAAACTTTATATTAGCAGCTTCTGCTTACATTTTTCTTTCATAATAATTTCATATTTCCTTTGTTTATGTTTATTGACAGAGCTATAATATTTTTTGTCATAATTTGGCAGTGAAATGTCAAATTGCCATTTTGAGATTGTTTTTATACAACATAGCCATAACATTCTAAATCAACGTCCGATGCGTATTAAGCAGTTTTATAATGCAACAGGAATGTATACAAACTGGAAGAAAACAACATTGTGTCTGAAATGGCTGTTATTTGGTGATAAGATTGCATTTTGTGATTTGTCCTACCCCTATACCAACGTTAAAATTTGGAGTCAGTTTCCTGAAAAATGAAAGAAATCAAGTGACATACGATGGCATAACAAATGTAAGGCTAATTTTTAAACACTAAAGTGTTGTGGGAAGAAAGTTCAAATAATTGTACACATTAAAACAGCCATTGTTTTTTGTGTTTATGGCCCAAAACCTTTTGTAATGGACAACAATGCCTCAAACTGGCATCTTTGGAAACAAGCTAAGACTAAGTATTCAAAGGGCCATAAGTTGATTTTCTTAAAAACATTTCTGTTAATACCTTTACAATTTGTTCAATCCAACATACTTAAAATGTTATAAGAAAAGCATGGCATATGGATATTAAATTATTAAGTTACATGACCTCAACTTATTATGGAATCCTATTACGGCCACTTGCTAATGGCGCTTTCGGCGCACTTTTTGTCGCTTTTGGCGCGATGCGCCGAAAGCGCCGAAAGCGACAAAATGTGCGCCATTAGCGTTGTTTCGGCGCGCGCCGAAAGCGCCGAAAGCGACAAAACATGCGCCATTACGGCGCACTTTTTGTCGCTTTCGGCGCTTTCGGCGCACGGCGCCGAAAGCGACAAAATATGCGCCATTAGTGCAATCGGCGCGGTGCGCCATTAGTGCATTCGGCGCGGTGCGCCATTAGCGCGGTGCGCCGAAAGCGACAAAATATGCGCCATTAGCGCATGTACAATTAAGTATGTGATCACCCCAGCAGGGGTGCCGGAAGAGGGGGCAGATGGGGCAGCTGACCCCCTGCCCTTGACCAAGGGGGCGAGCGGGGGCAGGACTTGCCCTTTTTCTGGAGAAAGAAAATGCTTTTTGTGTGTTTAATCTCATGTTTTTACAGTAAAATGTGACTTTTTTTGTCCAAATACCACCAATTTCACAAGGAATATAATTTTTTTGTCAATTTTGTCACAAAACGGCCATAAAAACCGACAAATACCTTTAAAATTTATGGTTATTTTTCCGATTTTGCGGAGAAAATGCCCTTTTTTTTTGCAGAAAAGTGCCCTTTTTGTAGGCTCTGCCCCCTGCCCCCTGCCCTTGGATGCTTCCGGTGCCCCTGCACAGATCGGGCATGGCCATATGTACAATGTATAGGCCTATGTATCAATTTTAAAAGGGAGGGGCTGAATTTTGCTGTAGATAGACATCCAAATGCTATAATTTGTCATTATTCAGATTTAAAATTATTGTGGCCGTGTGGTCCTGGTCCCTCCTTTGTGGGTAGTTAAAGGTACTCATTCCGACCAGACGGTCCCAGGGATGTGGCTAGAGGGTCTCCGTTGGGGGTGTCCACCTTGGGAAATTCCAACTGCACCTCCTTGAATCAGAATCAGACAAAACACAAATTTTACATAATTCCATTTGCATCCCCCCCTTGCACCTTAGTGCTAATGCCTGACCATTGTTGTTCAACGCAGTGTGAGAAATTTTTTTGAAAACTGTACAAGAAAATCACAAATCCTAGCACGGCGCCGAAAGCGACAAAATATGCGCCATTAGTGCAATCGGCGCGGTGCGCCATTAGTGCATTCGGCGCGGTGCGCCATTAGCGCGGTGCGCCGAAAGCGACAAAATATGCGCCATTAGCGCATGTACAATTAAGTATGTGATCACCCCAGCAGGGGTGCCGGAAGAGGGGGCAGATGGGGCAGCTGACCCCCTGCCCTTGACCAAGGGGGCGAGCGGGGGCAGGACTTGCCCTTTTTCTGGAGAAAGAAAATGCTTTTTGTGTGTTTAATCTCATGTTTTTACAGTAAAATGTGACTTTTTTTGTCCAAATACCACCAATTTCACAAGGAATATAATTTTTTTGTCAATTTTGTCACAAAACGGCCATAAAAACCGACAAATACCTTTAAAATTTATGGTTATTTTTCCGATTTTGCGGAGAAAATGCCCTTTTTTTTTGCAGAAAAGTGCCCTTTTTGTAGGCTCTGCCCCCTGCCCCCTGCCCTTGGATGCTTCCGGTGCCCCTGCACAGATCGGGCATGGCCATATGTACAATGTATAGGCCTATGTATCAATTTTAAAAGGGAGGGGCTGAATTTTGCTGTAGATAGACATCCAAATGCTATAATTTGTCATTATTCAGATTTAAAATTATTGTGGCCGTGTGGTCCTGGTCCCTCCTTTGTGGGTAGTTAAAGGTACTCATTCCGACCAGACGGTCCCAGGGATGTGGCTAGAGGGTCTCCGTTGGGGGTGTCCACCTTGGGAAATTCCAACTGCACCTCCTTGAATCAGAATCAGACAAAACACAAATTTTACATAATTCCATTTGCATCCCCCCCTTGCACCTTAGTGCTAATGCCTGACCATTGTTGTTCAACGCAGTGTGAGAAATTTTTTTGAAAACTGTACAAGAAAATCACAAATCCTAGCACGGCGCCGAAAGCGACAAAATATGCGCCATTAGTGCAATCGGCGCGGTGCGCCATTAGTGCATTCGGCGCGGTGCGCCATTAGCGCGGTGCGCCGAAAGCGACAAAATATGCGCCATTAGCGCATGTACAATTAAGTATGTGATCACCCCAGCAGGGGTGCCGGAAGAGGGGGCAGATGGGGCAGCTGACCCCCTGCCCTTGACCAAGGGGGCGAGCGGGGGCAGGACTTGCCCTTTTTCTGGAGAAAGAAAATGCTTTTTGTGTGTTTAATCTCATGTTTTTACAGTAAAATGTGACTTTTTTTGTCCAAATACCACCAATTTCACAAGGAATATAATTTTTTTGTCAATTTTGTCACAAAACGGCCATAAAAACCGACAAATACCTTTAAAATTTATGGTTATTTTTCCGATTTTGCGGAGAAAATGCCCTTTTTTTTTGCAGAAAAGTGCCCTTTTTGTAGGCTCTGCCCCCTGCCCCCTGCCCTTGGATGCTTCCGGTGCCCCTGCACAGATCTGGCATGGCCATATGTACAATGTATAGGCCTATGTATCAATTTTAAAAGGGAGGGGCTGAATTTTGCTGTAGATAGACATCCAAATGCTATAATTTGTCATTATTCAGATTTAAAATTATTGTGGCCGTGTGGTCCTGGTCCCTCCTTTGTGGGTAGTTAAAGGTACTCATTCCGACCAGACGGTCCCAGGGATGTGGCTAGAGGGTCTCCGTTGGGGGTGTCCACCTTGGGAAATTCCAACTGCACCTCCTTGAATCAGAATCAGACAAAACACAAATTTTACATAATTCCATTTGCATCCCCCCTTGCACCTTAGTGCTAATGCCTGACCATTGTTGTTCAACGCAGTGTGAGAAATTTTTTTGAAAACTGTACAAGAAAATCACAAATCCTAGCATCTAGACTAGCCTCAACTGAAGCTTGGGTCTGCCCCCTCTTCCGGCACCCCTGCTGGGGTGATCACATACTTAATTGTACATGCGCTAATGGCGCATATTTTGTCGCTTTCGGCGCACCGCGCTAATGGCGCACCGCGCCGAATGCACTAATGGCGCACCGCGCCGATTGCACTAATGGCGCATATTTTGTCGCTTTCGGCGCAGTGCGCCGAAAGCGACAAAAAGTGCGCCGTAATGGCGCATGTTTTGTCGCTTTCGGCGCGCGCCGAAACAACGCTAATGGCGCACATTTTGTCGCTTTCGGCGCACCGCGCCGAAAGCGCCGAAAGCGACAAATAGTGCGCCGTTACGGCGCACTTTTTGTCGCTTTCGGCGCTTTCGGCGCGTTACTAATGGCGCACTTTTTGTCGCTTTCGGTGCTTTCGGCGCGATGCGCCGAAAGCGCCATTAGCAAGTGGCCGTAATAGGATTCCATAACTATTGCATTTCATCACACAAGTTCAGTGTCATAGTCCATACAATGGAACACACAATTTGTTTGAGAATATAATCTTCTTCTTAATTATAGATGCACATATTAATTATTTGTTGTGTTTAATCTAGTGGGGAAATTACTAAAGCACTGAAAAATCCCTACAGTTTGCTCTAGTTTTTTAATAATTAACCATAATATAAGGCATTTTGGCTCATTCTGCGAAATTGAGGCCCCGAAAATGGGCCGAAATCAGGTAAACTCGCGTATTTGAAGGCACACAACTCAAAAAATACTTAATGAATATGGGATTGGTTTCCAGTACTGGGTTCATGAAATTGAGGTCGACACAATACACATGCTATTTGTAGGATTTGTGAATTTGATTGTTTTATATACATCCATGAAAATCCATAAATTGATGATTTGACCAAATTTCCCCAAATTTATTTTACGAAATTCACCAATTTCCCTTTTTTCGATTTTTGCCGATTTTTAGTATGTTGTTTATGGAGGGTTTATGTACTTATTGCAGCAAAAAAAAATTCGGTTGCAACTAGTTCCGGGTTTGGTATATGTTCTCATAAATGCACTGGACTAAATGACAGTCATGCCGTCATGGGTGAAAAATAATACGACGATATTCAGACAAAGTGTCGTCTTTCGTTTCTTACACTCAAAATTCCATTGGGTCCCTTTAAGGCACATTACGTATGGTTTCCAACAAAACAAAATCATGTTTCCTACATTGGTGAATCTTTTTAAAGGCCCACTTAATTTTCGAACCCCCAGATCACATCATATAAAATATATATGCCATATTATTTACCATTTGAAAGAGGAAGCTTCAAAACATTGTATTTTCAACTTATTCGATGTGGATATGTTGTTTTTGTTGAGGTACCGAGGTATGTTCTGTGCTCAAGTTTCTGCACAGAGTATATTATTTTCAATGGGAGGGGAATAGTTATATATATTTATATATAGAGTTATTCCACATCCATTGAAAATAAACTATAGTTTGAATTCTGTTGCATGCAGAGAGCTACCACGGGGAAATGTTTTTTATTTAATTATTTCAGCTATTTTCTATTATTCATTGGGCACCTTTGGTGACACAGCATTACAAATGGTGATGAATTATAGTATTTTAATCATATTCTACGACATATATTTTTATTTACACCATATATCAAGGTACTATTATATAGATAATGCATGGCTTGGAATTGACTATGCCAAAATAGTGGTCCTCGATGAGGAATAGTCCACTCGCCTGCGGCTCGTGGACTATTCCTCCTCGAGGACCACTATTTTGGCATAGTCAACGACAAGTCATGCATTATTTATTAAATTATATCAAACATTTGTTATTGTTTTTTTGTTTGTTTTTTGTTGTTGTGTTTTTGGTGCTGGTATTGTTGTGTTTGTGGTGGTGGTGTTGTTGTGTTTTTTGTTGTGTTTTTGTTTTGTATTTTGTTGTGTTTTTGGTGGTGGTGTTGTTGTGTTTGTTATTGTGTTTTTGTTGTGTTTTTGGTGGTGGTGTTGTTGTGTTTTTTGTTGTGTTTTTGTTTTGGATTTTGTTATGTTTTGTGTTGTGTTTTTGTTTTGTTTTTTTGTTGTCATTTGGATTATCTTCTGCAAATCTATGATAACTCATTTCGACAGGAAAACTCAATAATTGAAGTAGCTGATAGAAGCCGGTAAGTACACGCCCGATAACCCTATAGGCTGGGGGCTGTGGGTAGGCATATTGCTGTAGTGATATTGCGTGGCGGGTTTCTCAACCAAGGTATGTTTTAGATTATAATTGATCAAATACGCTGTAAAAGGTCAGATTTTGTTATCACGTCAGATGCAGTAATGTCTGATTTATAAGTTGAACCTCTTGGTAACAATTTGGCATTGTAGAATACGTTGTTTGAAGACAAAATATCTCGGATTTTGTCGACTTTTTCAAACTTTCAAAGTAAACAGACTCCCAAATTTGCTCAGCATGTCGATTTATAAGTTATTTTCGTGGATACATGTGGTATAGTATCTCAGTGACAAGACAAACATGACTACGAACTCAAATAATGCATTTTTCAGTTTAAAAAAGCTATTTGACATACTGTCCCGTCAATATTTTGTGGTAGGCATATTGAATAGCCAAACACCGAGAGGATAGACATATGGCAAACACAGACACGCATGTAGCACAATGATCAATAGTGGTTTTAGTCTGAGAAAAACGCTTTTGTGATGCTATATTATTCACAGTGTTGTAAATTCACATCGTCAATGAGTCAGGAAACATACACTATACTTATTTCCAAGAACTAAATACTGGCAGTTGTAATGTAAAACGTTTTAACTGTGACAAACTTGCAAAATGGGGTTTTAATTGAAAATGGGGAAAGTATAGCCCAAACTATTCAGCATATTTTAATGTAAAAAAATGAGCCATGCCAGCTTTGTGCAGTTTTCAGGCTGAATGGTCATGGTCCACTACATATAGATAATATAACTACCATTTATAGCCGGTTTTATTTTTGGCGTTCTGCGAAAGAATGGCGTTCATATATTTGTTTTTTATCTTCGGCCAGAACGATTCATGTTTACGCCGGTTTATGGAATATAAACCGCACACAAATAAATAACAGCATAGGATGCTATTAACAATAATTCAATGTCCCGCCAATGCTAATGTAGCTAAAAGTTATACATAATTTTATGTGGTATCAATATAGGTAAAGACATTGGGCTCAGAGAAATATCAGGTGCGAAAATTAGGGTACGCTAGATCCTGTCTAGCTAGAGCATACATATAGTCGAACTGGACCATGACCCAGTTATGCCGCATATACATAAACAGGAGCACCGAGCAATAATACAAATGTGTGTGGGCCGTTAACTTAATTGACCCTACCGCAATTAGCTGTGTGAGCCAATGAGATAATTGCATTATACAGCCTGGAGCAATGGTCGATTCTGCGAACAGGCGGTTAGACAAAAATACTCATTTTACCGGCTTACTCTATGTCGCTTTGATTTTGTTTTGCATAAAAGAGTATTGATTTCATGTAAGTTGACACAATATAATAATATAACATTAACAGAATGCGAAAGCTTCGCCCTATGGGCTTTTTGGATCAGTAAATTATGAAGGTTGGACATGTCACGCTGAGCTAGAGAAGTGACAACTGGAAATATGATGAGGGGATTAGGAAGTGCTAGATAAGCTTATTAGTTAAAACTATCAAATCAAACTATGTACACATTTGAGATAATGGACCACATAGTGTTGTAATATCCAAGGGATGATTTGTTGGGGAAAGAGGGACCCTAAAATGGCCAAAGTATATGACAGCACCTGTTAAATTCACCTGTTGTCGATTAATACAGGCTGATTAGGGCGCCTCTTCTTGATAGTTTTCGGATTTGTGAAAGCAATGAAAAATTATTTCTCAATATACTGAAACATGTTTGTTCTATACGCGTAATGTGCCAATTATGAAGATTATTAATTGTTATTATAATATATATTTTTTTAATTTAAATGTCTTTATTAATTCCTTAGATATATAAGTCACGTTTTTACATAGCCCATACACACCCACGTGGCAGGGACAAGGGCGTTCTTTTTGTCTGAAATAAAAGGATTATTATATATTGTACAGATGTTGTTCCATAACGCCCTTCTTGGTAATAGGGTGGTCTGCTCTACGTCATTTGAAAATTATTACAAGTTACAACACACAGAGGCTCCACACACACGGCAAACAGTCCCTACATTATTCTAGGACATATATAAACACTATATTGCAATATATGCCGTATGTATTGGAACCTATGTCTATGGAATTGCATACAAGTCCTCTAATATTTTATCGAAATAGGGAAATTGTATGGTACACCATCGATAAATTGATAGATCGTGTGTCTATTGTGAACAGATATATTATAATAACATTAAATATTTATTATGTGTTACATATCCAGCTTGACAAGAACAGTGAATATCCGAAATTATCGAACAATTTATCTCAAACTCGACGCCATGTGCAGGTTCATCATTTTTCATCATGCTTCGGTGGTAATTTGCCTCAATAAAGAGCTTGTCGTCGCAAATAAACATTGAAACTGAATGTATGTAGCCTTCACTAAAGTACTTATATTCTTGTTGTCGCGATTTCTATGAAGTACAAGTGCGAATTCATTCTGGTGGTAAGTCCACCAAATTTGAAACACGTCGTTTCTTGTTGTCAGACATATCGGCGTGTGATGTCTAACCTGCTATAATTCAGTCTGGCAATTTATGGCAGGCGTGGTTATCGCCGCTGGGCAGTAGCGTGAATTGAGTGGGCGCTGTTGTCTCATGGGCTATATATAGGAGGAATCGCCGTGAGATTTTCGTGTGCATTTATAGTGGTAAATGTTTTTGTCAATACCGTGGGGCAGGTTTTTGGGTGCGTCTAAAAATCACCGAGTACGATATCATATCGGAGAAATGATCACCTCAGAAGAAAAAAATACCGAGTTGTCTACGCGGGATGATTTCAGATTTTCTGACATTTAAATCTAAGATTCTGCTTCTAAATGCAGAAATTAGTCAATAAATCTGATAAAATGTATTAAAACTTAGAAATAACTAGAGGTGTGACTGTCCCAATGGGACTACGGATACCCCCCTGTTTTTAAAATACTAAGATGTTTCACATGTCAGTAAACATTTAGTTAAAATAATAAAATAACAGTTCCCATTGCAGGTGTACAACCATAAAAACCCTAATCTTAAACCTATTGACCAAAAAATGTAGGAATAAAAGCTTGGACAAAATTATGTATGTTGCGAAAAAAATTCTAAGTCGAAAAAGGGGAATAACTCCACACAAAACATGTCGGACAGACGTCATAATCGCAGGTGCACAGGTTCACATGGTACTAAATATCAGTGCCAAGATTAAAAAACATTGACCGAAAAATGTAGGAATAAAAGCTCGGACAAAATTATGCATGTTGCAAAAAAGTTTCTAAGTCGAAAAAGGGGGATAACTCCACCAAAAAATGTCGGACAGACGTCATAATCGCAGGTGCACAAGTTCCCATGGTACTAAATATCTGTGCCACGTTTTAAAATTGACTGAAAAATGTAGGAATAAAAGCTCGGACAAAAGTATACATGTTGCGAAAATTTTCTAAGTCGAAACAGGGGGGATAACTCCACCAAAAAAAAGTCCGGCAGACGTCATAATCGCAGGTGCACAGGTTCCCATGGTGGTTGATGTCTGTGCCAAGTTTCACGGAAATTGATCAAAAAACGACTGAGAAAAACTCCGGACAAATTTGTGTCCACGGACGGACGACGGACGACGGACGGACGGACGGACGGACGACGGACGGCGGACGGCTATACGCACCACAGGGTACTTGTGAGGTGCGATCTTTTGTTTGCATGACTTGTGGGGTGCCAAAGTGGTCAATAGTGGTGTCATAAACTGTTTTACAAACATCTCCGTTATTTCGTTAATATTACGTTTTTCTAAATATTTTTTTCTCTAAATACGTATTTCAGACGTATTACATAATCTGAGAAATGTTATATTAACGAAATAACGGAGATGTTTGTGGAATAAAACAGTTAGGAATTTTTTTTATTAATTTCATCGCACCCACAAGTACGCTCTGGTGAGAGCGGACGGACGGACGGACAAGCTGACTCCAGTATACCCCCCTAACTTCGTTGCGGGGGGGTATAATTAGTATTTATTCAGTTTATTATGAAATAATACACTGAATAATAGCACAAATTTGAGCGGGTTTTGCAACTTCCGTTTAAACTGTAATGCATATCTCAGAAATGGTTGACGTTAGAAGGCCATTAGTGAAAGGGCCGACACTTTGTACCTACTTCGTACCCAACCTGCCCCACGGTATTGACAAAAAATGCCAACCATTCATAGTGGTCCAATTGTATTTATATCTGACTCAGGCTCCGCTCAATTATCTATTTCAGAAAGAAGCTAAAACAATGTCGGAACCAGAAGAAATAGAGCCCGATCTAGATGAAACTTTGTGTTAATTTTCTTATATTGAGCAGTGTGTAGCCCATACAACATCTTTACCAACGTATTCAACACGTATACAATACGGAAAATGTCGACGTCACGAGTCACAAATTACGTCAACTTTATCTTTTGAACAAGAACTACAAACTTTATTAATAAAGTCGCCTATCAGTTTGATAAAAATGGCAATAAATTACGGCAGAAACGAATCAATAAACGCTAAATCTCGATGTTGAATAGTTCTAGTGGGTGTGTAATAAAACACAACCACACATGTGTGCGTGGTGAGAAAATTAAATTATGCTGAAAGTTACAACTCGTGCCCCATCGTTGTAACGTTGTAACATTCCGCGTAACAAACTCATGCGTTAATTTTCACGTCATGCACACATATGTGTGGTTCTGTCTATTGTATATGAATGAATAATCATTCCAGAGTGTATTTATCAAAGAATATATGCCAGAAGTTGCATATTGTTGGCTTTAAAGTGTTAAATTGCAGCTTGGTCAATATTTACCACGTGCCTATCAACAATGCCACTTGCCTATCATAACAAGTTTGTGCTTTGCCATGAGCCTATCTGCGGAGGCAACATGCCTGTCATAAATTTGTGATATGACACTCAGGAAAATCGATATTTTTCCACGAAAAATATGTCTTTTATGGTGGATTTTGGTTTCATTGTATCAATGGAATGTGCATCTAGTGACATGTGTACATGAAGCCTACATATCGAGATTTCTACCATTTATATTAGGTAGTTTCTTTGATAAACGACAGAAACCGGTTGTAAAATTCGAAAAATTAAGTAATAACAAATATATCTAAAGGCACACGACTATGAATACACCATTCATGGTCATATCTAATGCCATAAGCGTTCTCGCCGGGTGGATTCCAGAATTTATGATTTTCCTCAATTTCTGAGCACACGTGTGAAAACCGCCACACAATATCACTACAGCAATATGCCTACCCACAGCCACCAGCCTATAGGGTTATCGGGCGTGGTAAAGTAAACAGTGTCTCAGTATGCACATAGTTAATTCCGGCTACGAAATCGGTCTTGAAAGAATTGAGTTACGAAAATATCATCGGAGAAAACAAATTAAATTCGAGGAGACATGAGCAAAATCTTGCGTCAACACCCAATTGAGCCAGCGGTAAATAAAGTGACGATTATATTACACATGTATATACGTTTATTAACTCACCATAACGAATTTACAGTATATAATCGAGAAAATTTGATCTAGCATCGAAGCGTGTTTTCTGGATTTCAACACGGACGTGTCTACAATTATCATGCGTATTTGATATACCGATATAGCAAAAACACACAGGATAGTTTCAGATTGACCGTGTGTTCAGGTGGCAATACGATTGTGCAAACACAAATTATGTTACTATAAATAGAAAAAGAATAGTAGATGAGTAGGTGGGCTACTGGGGTACTATCGTAAAATAGTATGGCAGTAGGCAGCCAATCAGAACGCGAGAAAGTTACGTGAGATATAATATATAAAAATAATTGGTGACTCGAAAATTAAATGGGCCTTTAACAGACTGCAATGCAACGTGTTGTTCTAAATCATTGTAACGAAATATTCCCTAATTGCACATATTTGTTGCGTTCTCTCGTATGCATTGTCGCTATGGTAGGCTGTCATTAACCTTTTCTATACAACATGGATTCTCCCAATCAGTTGTTAGTGAATACATTGGAATTGGCTATTATTAATTTAGAGGAATGCCATGGATATATGAGTAGACGACAGCCAAACGAAATGATAATAAAAGTGCAGAAGAATTCATATTCATTGGTGGAAAATGTTTAGATAAGAAGTTCAATGACATAGTTATGTTCGTTTGAAATTATTATCTGAAAAATTCCTAAGGGAACTACTCGTCAATAAGTATGTAGTATAGAAAGGGTTAAGATTACAGGTTAATAAAAGCCACACGCTACAAGCGGAACCCCTCCAATATTTATACAGGTGTGAGTCTGAGAACTAAACGTGGATCTGGTTGAGTTGTCAATCTGCACACTAGTCCGACCTTCTCCATTCCTGGCGTCAGTTCGAATTTCAAATGTCTCAATAACTGGGCGATATAAATCCTCATCTCCATTAAGGCAAATTTATACCCAATACACATTCGGGGTCCGGCTGTAAACGGAACGAACGTGAACGGCTTAATCTCTTCTTCGTTGAGAAATCTCTCAGGTTTGAAGACATCTGGATCTTTCCAATATTTCGGGTTACGGTGTATCGCTGATATATAAAGAATCAATTTCGTCCCCGCTGGAATATGCCATCCATCAATAACGTCACTTTGAACCGCCTCTCGCGACGTCGCTACGACGGGAGAATAGAAACGTAGCGTTTCTTTGATGAAACACATTAAATATGGCATTTTGTCGATATGTTCCAACGATAACTGAGTCCCAGTATCAGGGATTACGCTATTAACTTCGCTGCGAACTTTTTCTTGGATATCTGGATGAAGCGACAGGGCGTGAAGGCACCATTGTAATGACGTCGACGTAGTCTCGGCGCCCGCGAACATGAACGTCATAACTTGGTCGTGTATTCTATCGTCGGACATGGGATTACCATCTGGATCCGTAGCAAGAAGAAGCATCATCAGCAAATTATCAGCTGACTCATGTTCGTCCATACTTTTCGCATTCTCTCGTTTCGTGGAAATCATTTCTTTAACCAACGAATCTACAATATGTTTGTTCTTTCTGAACGCCAAGTTACTAGAAGTAGGAAGATATTTAAAGAACGGAATAAAAAGTGTCGGGTTTGAATATTTAAAAAATCCTAAACAACCCCTGATCGCATTGTTTATTTGTCCGTCGGGACTCCTCAGAATCGAGGTGGGGTAATCAAAAGCGACGTTGACGATGGTGTCCAAGGTAGATCGTTCTAAATCACTGCCAATCACAACCCAATTTGGCGGGGTGCCCTTGTGAATTAAGTTATCTCCCTCTATCAATTCTTGCCAATAGCGAACAAGTTCCATGCTGTTCTGTTCTACTTTCTGAAAGAGATATTTCAGGACGTTATATTTGAAAGCACGGTTGCATAACATCCGCTGAGTAGAATGCTCGTCGCCATTTATGGCAAGCAATGAACCGACCCCCACAAGATCCACGATAACTTTGTAAAAATAGGCCGGCTTGTGGTAGTTACTGTTCCGTGTAACGGTCACATATTTGTACCATTCCGGTCCGGTAATTGCGATCGCAGGTTCCCCAAGAAAACAATGCACACGGAACGCTTCCCTGTTCAGCTTTTGAGCCTGGTCTAACATCACTAGACCGGGGTCTCTCTTAGTTACCACGCTCAAGTTTAAAACTCCCATCAGCCAGTGACCTCTGTATCCTGGAATATTTTGCAAAGGAGAGAAGATTGGAGATATGTGTATCTTGTAGAATATCCATGTTACACAAAACACAACAAAGGATACCGTATATTCTACCCACGTAAACCAATGGATATAAGCTAGAAATGACATAGCTATGGTTTGTCGGTGTACAGCAACTGCGCGTTGAAGCAAAATCCAAATGACCTCACACCTGCGTGTGCTTACTCACGCTTAAACATATATATATCTATATAAATGCGAAGGCGGTTTATAGCATTGAAAACGCAGTGACCCGTACGATATTTATCTGAATCAACATCACTGATGTTGTTATTATTGTCTACTGTGATCGTCAAAACAATACGCTCTCTCACTCTGGGTTTCAGCCTTTCTTTTTTTCTATTCGTCTTCATTTGTTATTATATATATATACATATAACGGCGAGAAAGAAAATTCGGTTTCTCTAACATTTTATAATTGCGAACTTTATCGCTGAAGCATAAATATATTATGACGTTATGGGATCAATGGCTATGGGCATAAGCTCAATAGAGTGACAGTGTAATTTTGTCTAGAGTGGTCTCCCATGCACCGTGGTAGTTTGGGCAAAATTGGAACTTTACTGCATTGAACAAACAAGGCCGGGAACATATGTTGTATAGGATAGGATAGGATATTTTATTATATGCTTCCCCATTAAATAGTGGGAAATTGCCGTGGCGTAGAGCGTTATATCCATCGCCTGGACCGACTCGATGGATAACACTGACCGACTCGATGGATAACACAATAGTATTACTTTTTCGGAGATTACTTCCGGTTTATAGCGGCGAATCACATTAAGTTTCAAAGCGTATCAATAACAGCCGGACTATTGTTTTAATTATTGATTTTCACGGTTCATAACTGTTATTTAATTGTTATAATGTTAACTCATTTGTTTTAATATATTCTTATCACTAAATTATGTATACATTAATTTTCTCGCATCATTTCAGAATAAAACAATGGGGACTATTTCTTATGGCGGCTATGCTCGATATTTGTCATTCGGTGGTGAGCAAATCAATTGATGGAATGTAAACAAAATGCAAATGTCGAAGCTTTCTAACATTTTGAAGTGAACTGTAGGACAAAATTAGCAGTTTTGGTGCGGTTTATAGCGCATATAATAAAAAGAAAACCTACGGGTTTTGGTTGAATACCCGGATTATCTCATTCGTGGGTGCAAGGAAGTACAGAATTTCCACTCGCGGCTTGCAGCCGCTCGTGGAAATTCTGTACTTCCTTGCACCCACTCATGAGATAATTCGGGTATTCAACCAAAACTCGTAGGTATTCTCTATTTATTTCAATATACACATATTAATACATGATACATTTGACAAATATTACATTGTATATTCGAAGGGGTGGCATAGTCAGGCTAGACTGTCTTACTGCCGCCCCTTAAAGATGAAAAGATGTTACGATATAGGCGGTCAGGATTCATTGTACAATGCACGGCTAAATAATTATGTATCTCACAATGGTTGCATTTAACTGGATTATATGCATGGAGGGTATACGTCTAGATAAATAGATTATTGGTTACTCGATGGTTTGTCTCTTTCTTGTCAGTGGGATGTTCCTTGAAAGTCGAGTAGTTGCTCAATAATCTACTTTGCAGTCGTGTGGTCCCAGCTCGAGATTGCAATCTATTTTGTAAGCCGAAATCGCAATTACCCGGGAGATATTCCATACTTGTAAGCGACGCAAAGCATCATCCTCATCATGCATCGTCATCGTCGTAGTCGTCGCTATCGTGGTCGTCGTCATCGTCGTTATCATCATCAAGATCACGGAACAAGTCTTGTGACTTCTAGTTCCGGTAACATGCAGTGAATGAGTTTTGCTTTTAGAGTTAATAATACACAATGTATGTCCTTCCAGTACATCGTGGATATGAGATCTATGAAGTGTTATCATCAAACGCATACTTCCTGTCGTAAAAGTAGGAGTCGATGTAAGATTTGAACTGGTCTAGGCTTCCAGTTGAAATAATAAATTGTGGAAGAGAGTTCCAGTCTTGTATTACACGGTTTGTGAAGAAATACTTCCTTGTGTCCGTTCGAACTGATGGCATCTGAAGTTTTTGGTCGTGACCTCTAGTCGTATTAGATAAACTTTTCTGAAAACAAAACAAGCTTGGATCAACGTTATATCGTCCATTTAGGATATTATATACCTCTATGAGGTCACCCGTGAATCTCTTTAATTTCAAGGACACCATATTCAGTCTTATTAATCGTTCTTTGTATGATTCTTGTCTTAATTGTGGAACTAACCTTGTTGCCCTTCGTTGAATTCTTTCAGGTGTTATACTTAGGTATGAGTTCGAGATTGTGTTGCAGTATTCGATAATAAGCTTGACCATGCTGATATATATAGGGCTCTGGATGCCGGGATGTCTAAGTGTGTGATGGTTCTGTTGATTATACCTATCCGAATAATATTTATATAGCGCCTATCCCTAAGTGCTTTACACATTATATAAATACACACATTAAACTAAATAAATATACAACAAATGCACATGCAAAATAATCAACAGATCTGTGGAATTTTGTTGTTAGTTTTCTTTGAGTCTGGGTAGCGTCGTCGGAATATATGAGTATTCAATTAAGATCTATAAAGTCTGTAAGCAAACAGTATTGCCGCATTTCATTTGGTAGAGCGTTAAAGATACGGGCGGTGTTGGCGGTGGGTATGCTGTTAAAATATTCACCTCCGTCAAAAACCGCCATAAACAGAAGGAATAGTAAGATATAGACATACTTTGTTCGTATGCCAATCAGAAATATGGCATAAACAGTGTGTTAGTGTCAACCCCCCCCCCCCCTTGGTATGTAAACAAAAGCAAAAAACGTTACGCTATCTGGCTTTTGTTTAGATCCGGATGTGGTAAACATGAAGAGCGTTATTTGTTACTGTTTTTCTGATATGGAAATAATAAAGAGCGTTTATATCATTTTTGTGTGATTAACAAATTTCGCTGTGTTATGTTTTTTTTTTTTTTATATTTGAATAAACATACATCAATGAAGGAATGAAAATATAAACAGCGGTACACATAATTATATATCAAGTGACATTCTTCCAATTCGCTCAAATCTCGCGCACTTCATTTACACGTCTTTCGTACACCATATGCACCCCCAGTGACTGACATGGGAATTGGAATAAATCGAATATATGTTAATTTTTATATATTAATTCAGATTTTAGATCCTTGAACTTTGTTCCTGTGTACGGCGTATCGGTACGACATTTAACCATAGACGGCATTGTGATATTGGCGGGGGTATCGTATTTCCGGGTATATTAACTAAGTGAGTTTTCGAATTGGTGAAGAGATAATTTCCAGGACACTCAAGTTGATTGGTGTTGACTCGTGTGTACATGTAAAGCCTTTTCTAAAAGGAACCAGTTTTTCGAAAATTCTTCTTGTTTCGATTGGCATCGTGCGGTATACTTCTCACATTGGTATCTATAATTCAATTCTTTGAGGAAAACATTTAGCGATAAGTTAATTGGCTTGAATTTAGTCCTGTATATGTATTGTTTAATTAGGAGCCATAGCATGTTAGTTGTAAACTTCGGATCCGTTGGTGAAGAGCCGAGCATCATTGTCATTTGTTGGGGACAGAGATCAATGCTGTTAATTTTACCCCATTCGCTGAGTTCCTTTATGAACGTGCGCACAATTCCAAAATATGTGGGAGATGTCTTCTGTCTCACTTTTACATCTGTCACATTTATCATATTGTCGTAAATTGGACATTTTGAGAAACTTATTAGTTGATAATATTCGTGAATTTATTCGGAATTGTAGCCATTGCAGCTTTGTGTCCGGCGTCGTGAGAAAGGGAAGTTTATCCAGTTTACACCAATTAATTATTTTGTCGGGAAATAACACTTGCCATTTTCTGTGTGCTACAGTAGAAGTTGGAATGTCGATTAATTTTTTTATAAAAGTCTTGTCCTCCTCGACAGTTTTTAAGCAATTTAATGAAATTATTTGGTAAAAGGTGGTGACTATTCGAGTTATAGGCTGTTCAAATTTTTTTTGCAAATAATTTTATTTTGTGTTGGATGTTATTAAGAGTGATGAAGTTTGTGTGTATGTTATAGACCCTTAGTAAATCGTCTCATGTAAGACAACAACCATTATTGTCCAGCATATCGTTTAAAAAGATAACCCCCTTTTCTCGCCAGGAGGTGAAATTTATTACTTTTCCGTACTGCTTTATATTTGGGTTATTCCATAACGTACATGCTGATATTTGGCGATTGTTTCTATCTTTCTCTAGAAATTTTGTAAATGCCATCAGGACATCATGCCAAAAAAGATTGGTTAATTTCTTTGCCTGTTTTTCTATGTAAGGATAGTCATAAGTAAGGAACATAGGGTCATCAAATAAAGGTATATCTATTAATGGAGTCCACTTGGCACTTTTTGTCACGAGGCGCCTAACCCAAGTTATTTTCATGGACATCATAAAATGGTTTACATCAACCATTTTTAATCCGCCATTCTTATAATCCTGACAAATAACTTTGCGTTTGACTCTATCACGCTTCGAATTCCAAAGAAAATTAAAGAGCGTTGTGTCAAGTTTTTTCATAAAAACATTACCGGGATTTGGGAGAGCTACAAAAAGGTGTGTTAATTTTGGGAGTATTAGTGATTTTATCACAGTTATTCGACCAATGGGTGTAAGTAACCGGTGTTTCCATATTTCTATCAACAGGTTTGACTTCAGCAAGTTTTCTATCATAATTTATATTCATTTTCTCAAGGTTGGTATACCAAAGTGTATTCCAAGGAGATTGAAAGTACTATAAAATTTTAGTCTAAGGTCTGGGCACATAATATATGTACGTTCTGTGTAAGATCCAATCCACGACGCCTGACACTTGCTGGGGTTAATTTTCAGGCCTGAATAATCTGCAAATAAGTTTAAAACAGTATATATACTTCCCTAAGACTTTCTTCGCTACCGTCTAAGAAGAGCGTTGTGTCGTCTGCATACTGTGTAATTTTGTATTCTAAATTGCCGAGGTTGATACCTTTAATGCGGTCATTAGATTTTATCGTAAGAGCTAAGATTTCCGCGCATATCAAAAAAATATACGGCGAGACTGGATCACCCTGTCGACAGCCACGATGTAGTTTGAAACTCTGAGATATATGTCCATTTATTAAAATAGATGAGTTGATATTTGTAAAAATTATAGAAATCCACTTTTCCATGTCTTCGCCAAAATTAAAAAGGTTAAGGCATTTATGTATAAATTTCCATGATATTGAATCAAAGGCCTTTTCAAAGTCTAGGAGGAGCAGTAGCCCAGGTTTAGCAGCCAATTTTGTCTTGTAAATAAGATCATAGGTAAGTCTAGTATTGTCTCCAATGTAGCGATGTTTTAAGAATCCCGTTTGGTCCTCACTTATTATATCTGGTAGGACACGTTTTAATCTTTCAGCTATACACGAAGAAGCTAATTTGTAAGATATATTCAAGAGTGAAATTGGTCGCCAGTTTTTCAGATGATGTCTTTCTTTGTCTTTTTTGTGTGAATCAGAGTAATAAGTCCTTGTTACTGTGTGATTGAAAGTTCCTCCTTTATCAAAAGCTTCATTGAGTGATTCACATAGAATTTGGCCTAAGTCAATCCAGAAAAATTTCCAAAACTCATATGCGTACCCATCTAGTCCGCTGCATTTATCACTTTGTGATCGTTTCAATGCACGCGTCAGTTCAGTTAGAGTTATTGGCCCTTCTATGCTGTTAGCAGTGTCGTGTGACAATACTGTATGGTCTTTTTCAAGAATAGCTTGAATATCAGATTTGTTTGTATTTTTTAATGCATATAAATTTTCGTAAAAACTTCTAGCTTCGTGCATTATGTCTGATTGATTGTCAATGTTTTTCCCGGTGGAGTCGATGAGGTTGCATAGAGTTTTCGATATAGAATTGCGTTTTTCAAGACTGAGGAAATATTTTGTTGGGTTTTCACCTTGTTCAATCCATTTGGCTCTTAATCTTACCATTGCCCCCCCCCTGGTGTCTTCTTTTCTTATTTCGTAAAGGTCAGTGTCAATCTTTTGTATTTTATCCAGTAATTCGTCTGTATTTACTGAATCTGAGTCATTGTTATCTATTTCAATTTCGAGCAATATTTTAGATCTATTCGGTTCATTTTCTTTCATAAGAATAATATTCCTAACGTGTTCGCACGTCACATCCTCGAAATTTACTGATGGAAGTTCCACTGAATGAGTCAAAATGGTTGGACGTTGCTTTTGTTGAGCATAGATCGTAAATTAAGGGTTTTATCAATGAAATAGTCACCGAATGCATCAGGCAATTCCGAATCTTGTACGTTAGTAAGCAAGGCTGGTTTAGATTTCCAATCTCTACCAGAGCGCACCAGTCATGCTTCCTTTCTGGCTGTCACCGGCTGGGTGCTGGTCTATATTTAGCATGGGGTTTTCCAGCAAAAATGGCGAAACTCAATCGCTCCAAAGTCAAATTTCTATGTACTTTGAGGACAATTCCCGCACTAAAACATGACATAATTGAAAATCAGAGCGGTAGTTTTGTTGACGATTTTCGCAAGCAACTCGTCAAAATTGCAGCAAATTAGAACTCTTGTGTTTGCCGTGCCGTGCGAGTTGTGACTATGTCGTATAATTGCGTTTAGACTTTTGTTCTGATAAAATAATCGGAGATCCGAATCACACCGTTTCGAAATATAGTTCTTCGGTTTTAGTGGGACTTTTCAAACTTAAGGTTCAAAATTTATACAAATTTTGTTCCATATTGTGTGAGCTTAACAAGGGTAGCATGTTGCTCTGTTCGCTTAGTATGTATCTTAATATCGCGGAAGTCAACCAAATGTGGGTGAAATGTCGCCTGTAGCAGCGGTCTTACCGAGTCATACAGGGAGGTAAACCCTGCATGGAGTTTGTTAGATTTCTTCCGACTCGTCTCGTTGACAATTGAATAGAGTGTTTTTGATGATTTGGAGCCCGTGATTTTGGAGTTGTAGAATTCCATACGAGCGTTTTGGTTAGTGTGTCTACATGGTTAGACTTTTCAATGAACATTTGGCGATGAATGGTGAGCCTAGATTTGCGCCATCTTTGCTTGGCCTGTATACACTCTGCATTCGCTTCCATGATTACGTCTGAAAAAAAAGCAGGGGACGACGGGTCGACTGGAAACAGTCCGCACAACCGATGGTGCATGTTCGTCCAGAATGCAGCGGAGATTCAGGAACCATTCCAGTTGTGTTTTAGGGGTGCTGCTGTAAATACTACTAACAATGTCTCCAGCAAGTTTCAAGGGATCAGTAGATTTGAAATTCCGTGTAGAAATCGTTCTCTTTGCACGCTATGTCCATTGTAAATGATATATAACATGATGGTCTCAGAAAGGAACATCACTGACGGTGAGATCCTGGATTCACGGATCATTGTCACGCGTGATAACCCAGTCGAGGGTGATATAACACGATTATCAGAGAAAACAACATCACTGACGGTGAGACACTGAGATCCTGGATGCGCGGACCACTGTCGCGCGTGATAACCCAGTCGAGGATGTGATTGTGACTGTGTGTCCGCGAAGATACAAGTTGTTTCACGTCCGAATCGTGTATTAGAAACTTTAGAGTGCCAAAGTCTGTGTTAGTGTTAGCGTCGTAGTGGAAATTGAAGTTCCCCAAGCATGATGAGCTGGAGTTGGTATCCGACATATTTATCAATCAGGTCCGTGAACTCAAAAATAAAAGTTGCAGTTTTTAGTTCATTCTTCTTGTTTGGTGGTGTGCGGTGTATACATAAGATAAGATAAGATAAGACAAATTTTATTTAAAAGTCAGTGGTATATAGAGGATATGAAATGAGTGTTTCACTCATATGATATTTATGAAACGAGACTAAGTTTTTTCAGTTTTCTCGAGCCTCTGGTGAGAGAAAACTGAAAATTCGTGACGAGTTTCATAAATATCATATGAGAGAAACACGAATTACATATTCTATTTATCATATGACACCCTATAAATTGATTATGATGTCCAAAACGCACACAAATCACTAAATAGCTATATGACATCGGCAGCAAAAGGTTAATTTGACGTCACTTCATTGCACCGGAAGCCCAATTACACCTGGTGAACTATATCAGAAATAATATGCACGCGAAGATATAGTGCGCTATTCTGTTCTCAGTTTGTGACATTATATCGTATGTTTATTAGATAAATACGAATTACATATTCTATTTATCGTATAACAATGTCCAAAAACTATATATTTCAAGATTATAATTGCGAGAATTTCGGCATCGCGTTGATTGACGCGCACGAATTTAACCTGCATTTAGTTAGAGATACGGCTCGGCCCCGGCTGCCATTCAGCCAATCAAAACACACTTTTTGTCAACAAACCAATCAAAATATCGGAAGGTGATATGAACTAGTAGTTCATATGAAATTGATTTATGACATACTTTCCAACGTAAATAATGATTGAGTCATATGATAAAAACATATTACAAACACAAGCTCTGAAGAGCTTTTGACCGACTGTAACATATACATATATAAATAAACACATACATAGCACAGGGTAAAATATCAAGTGTATGCAAATTTAAAATAAGTTTAATCATAGTTAAAATGCCTAACTGACAACAGCTAAAAATTTATTTATCAAGTACTAAAATTTATAATTTATAAAAAAAACAGAAAAACAACAAAACACCAGAGAAATCAGTATGTATAATTTAAATTTGCCTCTTCCAGTAATTAAGAGAAAAAGGAATTTTGAATTTACTTGAATTTCATGTTTCTGGGATTCGGAAAGGGATGCTTTAAAACAAAATTAGCCAGAGTAATTTTCCTGTAGTAATAATATAGTCAGACTAATTGTAATTGTGTTGTTAACCTTATTTGATCATTAATAGTTAAAAGTTAAAATGTTACAATATGCAGGTTTGGAGTGTCTACGGGCTCTGGAATGCTTTCACTGGCTTCTTTGCCACCTACTCCAATCCAGTAGTCGAGAGACTCCCCAAACCCCCTGCTATCATATAGTATATTTGTATGTCATAAGTATATTAAATACATGTACATGTATATGCCACTACCGACACGCACTGCAGCGGCAATCCGGACCATCCCAGGACATAACCAAGGATTTAAAATGATTAAAATTTGATTGCGTCCTGATATGTTCCGGAAGGCCGTTCCAGAGGGTGGGGGCAGCATATTTAAAGGACCTTTTACCATATGTCACAAGATTGAATCTGGGTACCTCTGCGAATGGATACCTAAAACTATACTTTGTGTTCTTCCAATGAACTAAGTCCTGTAAGCTCATATAGGTGACAACTTATTTAAGATTCTAAATGTTTCAATAGCCTTAAAATCCACCGACGTGTTATCCCTTTGTCCTGACACGGCTCTTATCTGGCAGAAAGCTCAAGCGTTTTGATCGCATGAGCATTATTTTAACGCCAACAGTCATTCTTTTTTAAGAATGCCCGTGGGCATTATTATTTAAGAATGCCCGTGGGCATTATTTTTTACGAATACGCGAGGGATTAAATCGACTGAGGGACGTCATAGAGTGGCTACTCCCCCAATCATGTATGTTGAGTGAAGAGCCTATCGGCAAGCTTAAAGGTACTCAATCCGATCGGGCCCTCATAAGTTACTATTTCTTTGGCTTCGGGGATAAAATGGTTGATTCGAGACGAGTAAGCCTACCTATCAACGCTCATAGTGATCAGATTGTTTTTTGAAGTTTTGTTATTTCAATTGTTTCTGGCCCAGAAACACGCCGTCAAAAGGATAATCTCAGTCAAAATTGCGTTATTAATACACTTGATTTCACAGTTATCCAGCTTCGCCTGTTTGAATAAGTGTTTCTGTGAAAATTATTAGTAAACATCTCGAGAAAATTACAAACTTAGGGGCAATCATTAGTACGCATCTTGAGAAAATTGCAAACTTCAAAAATCGATATCTATAACTCTGAGCTTTGATGGATGGGTTTTGGTAATTGGTAATTTGGGGGTACTTGATCGGATTGAATACCTCTAATTTGTCTGAGCTAATTAAAACTGACAAATATTTAGCGATTTTGATTTTATATTGGCAAAAAATAAAATAAAATTTCTTCAAACTTTGATACAAAAACACCAACAGCTATTTGGACTTACTATTTAGAAACGTCCACAGGCAGGCTAAAACACACATATATAACATCTAAATACGCCCCTAAGTCGGTCAAATAAACACAAAACCGTTTAACACAGATTTTAACTATATATACCTGTTCCGTAATAACATTGTATTTTATAGCAGGTAAAGGTCCCAACTCGAGTTTGCATGGTTTGGGGGACTTGAATTAATCGATTGTACTATAATGCGTCGCTTGGAATTTCATTGATGTTGGCTCACAAAGCTACATAAATCTTGCAACCTCGAGCTGGGGATTTATTTTCAAGGAACAGTATTAACACAGAAATATATTCCCTGCGTGGTTTGTTCAATCTTCAACCCCGTCAGAAGATAATAGAAAAGGTTCACAGGGTTTGAACATATGGAAAATGATATATACAGGGGTATATAGCCAGAGTAAAGATTCATGGTATGATCTAACATGTTGGACGAACATTTTAGGGTGAACATACGTAAGGCGTTCGCATTGGTCTGTAAAAATACAGTAAAATCATTATCACCAAGAGAAAATGTTGAACAATGGATTGGTTTTATTCTTGTGTTGATTGTCGATAAGACATGGATAAAGTGATCATGCGTTTTTTTTAACTTTTCTTGAAGCACGAGTCGTTTTACAATCGATACAATCTATTTGGTAAATGGTCAACAGAACCGAGATTAAGCAATATTTGGCGATAAAATGACTAGCAATGTTACAGTACTGTTCACATAAGTATGCATACTGCATGGAAAGTGTCGTTGTTGAACATCAGCGATCCAGTTAAAACGAGGTTTTGGTGTTTGAAAAAAAATTGTGTGCACATTTACTCACTGCGAAAACCCCATGTTTAATGCTGGCATACAACATTCCATTATCAACTGAATTTAAAAACAAAACAAAACAAATCGAGGCCTGAGTTTTCATGGAGTTAGACTTTTTTTTATAGATGCTAGGATTTTACAGATTTCAGGCTCATGTCTCAAATTGTTTCATGATTCCTCCCCACAATTGGTACAGTTAATAAATTCCAAACCACGGGGTGGGAGCAAATGATATTACACGACATTGCGAGCTCGGTCTGGTTAAAAGGGGCGGGATGCAGCCGAAAAATCACAGGAGCCCTCTAGCCACGTCGCTGGTGACTAATCAACTATATATTGGAACGATATCTAATCACTATTTACGCGATTGTATGCCGTTTCGAAGAAAAGATAATACATGTTATACATTTGCGCACTAACCATTTGTTAACTTATGTGGGTGATACTTAAAGGTACATGTAAGGTCATCGTGGTGAGTGAATATTTGGAAATCACACGTTGGGAAATTGCTAACAACGGGGGTGGCCCATGTCATGTAAGAATTGTCCAATAACTGGAAATGTTATGATACTTTTCAGGTTGAAACATCATAAAGGGGGTTGGTGTGCGAAATTAAATTGTCATGTTGTTCTGAGTCACGTCTAGCCACGCCCCTGTGTATAAACCACAGGATGATACTTAAAATTCAAGCAAGTACATCATGTAGGTTTCTTTCTGATAATAATTGGAAATTCAAAATACCCCATACAATTGAACACTATAATACTTCTATGCGTGCACAAGACAACAATGAGAAAGAATCAGTAAACCCGTTTATGCAAGCTTCTTGTGTGCTTTCGATTTATTAATAATGAGACAGTTTTACCAGGTATCGTGTTGTTGGCGCCAGGATATTCGAAAAATCACATTGTATAAAGAGCGTTTTTACATCAGTACCATTATTTTTCATGTTTTATTTCCTGGTAAATTATTATGGAATGTTAACGTATTTGATGTCGAATTAGATGAGGCATCTTTAAATCAAGAAAGAAAAAAATAAACAAACACAATTGGATAGTAATATATTGCTCACATATACAGTGTCCGAATCCATGGCGCAACGACAAACTTCGGAAGAAACGTCCCTCAACTGGCGAGTCCTAATTCGAATTAAATAATAATTGAAATGTGTTGCTTTTCGGCGTGGACAACACGGACATCACAAACTGTCCGTGCTGAACTGTGGGCGTGTACCCAGGTAATCAAGGCAGAGATGTGGGTCAGACAAAATGGATAGTTGGCTCCAATGACAATTCAATGAGTGGGTTTTAAGTCAGATAATATTCTCAGCGTCGGGAATTCGGTAAAGAATAGACTCGGGCAAGCCCTCGTCTATTCTTTTACCGAATTCCCTCTGCTTCGAACATTATCCTTTACATAGTCCTTAGTCTTCGTACTTTGAGAGATGGTACTTTGGGTTTGAGGAGTAGGTCTTCATATGATGACACGTAGTCATTATATATAAAGCGTAGTGCTAGAAATTGAATATTTTCTAGTTTCTTGTTACTTTCCTCGCTACAAAAATGCCATGCTAAGGGACAAAAATTTAAATTTGATAAAATAAATGTATGGAAGATTGTAATCTTGGACAGATGGTTCGAGTTGTGCTATGAACCATCGCGTGATAACATAAGAAGTATGCAGTGCGTCCAGAGAGTGTGGCTGTGATTTCGAACGATTTGAAATCAGTTATCTTACAACCTTTCACACATATGGAATCACGGTAAAGTAATCCTATGCCACCACCTCGGCGTTATTTTCGAGGGCATGAGAGAAACTGGTATCCTGGTTTTGTCAACTCGCGAATCAGTGGTTCGTCGCCGGACGAACTGAGCCACATCTCCATTATGAAAGTTAGGTCAGCTTTGCTATCGATAACCAAGTTCAGAATTTTAGATGTCTTGTTACGCACAGACTGTGCGTTGAACATGCCGATGGATAATATGCTCGATTTCGGCGAGACGCCGATTTTTACAAGGTTGCTTGGATTTGGACGGCTAAAAGATGAGAGATGACAGCGTTGGTGACGACCGCCCCTTTTGTCCCTTTTTGTCTGCTAACAGTCAATTTGCCACGTTGTAAGTCAAGTAGTGCTATCCTATATAATGAACTCAGAGTCAATGTATAGCCTTTGTTCATTTGTTTCAGAAAATCACTTCATAGCAGATACTCATGTCCGGTAAGTATAACATTGTCTCAAACCGTCGCACTGTTACACTTGTGGAAATCGATTTCATCAGGTCGACAGTCCAAGCTCTGGGCGGGAATGCGTGCAGCATGGTAGACAGATCCACTTGTCGGAAGATAGAACGAGCGTAAATGAATTGGTGAAAACTTCACCAAAAACACACTATAAGTCCAAAAATGATAGTTCAGGAAAAGGCAAACAGCATAATCTATAAAACATGTGGAGTACGATAAATGTTGATATGCTATCAAACTGGCGTCGAAGGAATATTCAGCAAATGCAAAGATAATTTGCATGTTTTGAAGAGAGGCGTAATTCTGCTGCCGGCCAAGCACTGAACACTAGTCACTTAGTACCCAGTACTTGGCGGCTTTGTTGAACACTGTATTGATCACATTTGAGATTATCGTCGATGGGAATACCCAAATCTCCTTCTGATGAACTCACTAATATATGAGGTTTGTCATTTTGTAACAAAACTGGGCATCATTTCTGAACTATAGATAATGTTAGATTTAAAAGAGAGATCATTCTAAAGTTGGAAGTATGTGATATTGCAGATTGTTATTTGTGTGCTGGGATATTGTGAGCAATCATTTACAAGAACAGTTATAATGAAGAATCAGCCCAATGAATACAAATGTTGGAAAACGGGCTTGTCCACTAAGAATGGATCAATCAACTTTTAATAGGCCACAGTGGTCAGATGGGGATTTGGCTATACTTTCATTGGTTAAAATTTTGTACTTTATATGGCAGTTATTCATTTCCAATCAATGTGCATACACTTGCTGAGAACGCTCCTCCCAAAATTTTCCTTCAAAAATATGATAAAAGTAATCTTGTTGACATTTATTGTAATACCAGCTGAAACAGACTCCTTTCTAGAGCCTTTATTCAACGCGGGAGGGGCCTATGGCTCAATTGTGCGCGATAGGGGCCTGCGTCTCCTATGTGCGTTTCGAGCACATTTTGATCTAAGACAGGGCCTTCATTCAGCGGCGACCCCTATGTGCGTTTCGAGCACATTTTGATCTAAGACAGGGCCTTCATTCAGCGGCGACCCCTATGTGCGTTTCGAGCACATTTTTATCTAAGACAGAGCCTCAATTCAGCGGCGACACCTGTGTGCGTTTCGAGCACATTTTGATCTAAGGCAGAGCCTTCATTCAGCGGCGACCCCTATGTGCGTTTCGAGCACATTTTTATCTAAGACAGAGCCTCAATTCAGCGGCGACACCTGTGTGCGCTTCGCTCACATTTTGATCGTTTAAACATTTTGATAGACAAAAATGTATATATATTGCTTAATTGAACAGACCATTGAAAAAACAATTTAATGAATTCCCTTTTAAAGATGAAAATTTGAAAATTTAACCCGTTATTAACATCCACCAGGGTACACCGAGTCACCACAGTAAATTTTGTTGAAATCTGTCGACTGGTGGGAAAAGATCGCGAACAGACAGACGGACAGACAGACCCTACTCTTTTATGTATATATATATATATACTAGATAAATACTACGAATGACGTGGTCTTCAGATAACATCGATTCATTCAGGTGGAGTACTGCATGTATAGATTAACAATTAAGTAGATTTCCATGTATGTCCATCTAACATTTCCACAGCCTGAGGTGGGTATATATATGCGTGGAAACACCTACAATGTCCTAATTTCCAAGGATCCATTTGTTTCCAGATATAACTTCATTTATGGATGATTTTACCATGACTTGCAAATAACATACCTCTACACAACCTTATTAAGAATTTTTTTGTGTGCGAAAATGAAAGCATCTTTTATCTCAGTAAATCTTTTTAATTCAAGTTGTTTTAATCATACCACTAGAGACTTGTAATCTTAAGTATAATCTTACATATTAAATTTTCCAATATCTATTACCATATACGCCCTCAATGGCCAGGCGCGCGTTTTGCATAAATCATGAGTCGTTATTTCGTGCGCTATCAGATAAAATCAGTTACAATCATGATAACAGAGGCGGGGCTAAAACGTAATTAGGTTAATTACGTGATACTGGGCCAGATTATGGGTTCTCCCATATGAAAAAAGTACGAGGGTACCGCCCTCATATACTATATATCTAGCTAGTGCATAACCTTAGTGTACCTATAGTATAGTCGGAGAAGGCGAAACAAATGTTGAACCTAGAAGAAATTGGTAGAGAAGCGGTTTTTATGTCATTGTACGCGAGAATATCTCCCGAATAATATATCCAAAATCCGCTAAAATCCGCTTTGAGCAATTTTTTCTACATCACTTTAAAATAGGGGTCCTCTTTCAAATATGTGTGCTGATTTTCTAATGAGCGATTCATTGGCAAACATTGGGTACCAAGATAACATTGATATATTATTGTAACTGTGATATATATTACATCCAGTATGTATTTAACTTTGTAAATAAGTCAATATTGGCCACAGTTTCCGCGAAATTTTAATTTTTTTAATGAAAATATCATTCAGTTTCGCAAAAATGTGTCGCGTTTTCAAAAATATATCCGAGTAAATTGTATATTGTTTGGAGTGTGTCGCAAATGATATTTAAATGTGCACAAGCATGTCCGGAATACGTCAATATGAAACTTGGATAATTTAATTAAACATAGAGTACAAATATCTGAAAAAATATTAACCCTACCCCCAAAACATGAAATTTCAGGTAAAAAAAATAGAAAAAATAAAATACTTAAAACTATAACACTACCTATTTATTGATCAACTATGGGGTATTTGTAATTTTGTAATTCTTTTAAATCATTTTGGTAGCATGTTTATAGAAAATTAGTGGTTATTTTATTAATATAACAGAGAACACCCGTATAGTATATGTACATTGACCCAATAAAAGGCGAGAAATTGTTAACTCAGCTGCTGAACTTGATATAAATATTTTCAGAACCGAGTTTGGGGCAGGTATGTGGTGGATATCTCATGAATATTCCAAAATCCACCTAAATCCGACTGGGAAATAATGAACATGAGAACTGTGCAAGGGGGTCACAATTAACCCATTTTGTTTTGATTCTCCCATGCAATCACAATGAATGGCTATTACACATGTAGTTAGTAAAGAGCGTCAAATATGATCTTCATGCGTCATATAGTATATTAATGCCACACCAAACAATGTAGCATTGTGTACTGAACTATGTGTATCCAAATGCCCTTTGTTAATTTGCCAGGCATCCGCCACCCACAAAGCATCGACACATTTTGTCACTTGTATGCAAGTCAAACTCTCGCTCATATCGCATAGCTACTTCGCAGCACTATTATCATATCGATACACGTGTATTAATATTTCTATATTAAATTGGTTTGTCAAACTTCGTCTCCTGCTGAAACCTAACGGTGTCAACGTACGCTAGAGACAATTTGATTGTAATTATCACTGGTGAGGCTATCTTGGTGAGAGTGTTGTAATTAATTGTTTTATTAGAATCACATTTTCTATCATTTGAGTTTAATCATAGTTTATTTGAGTGTCATATTAATAGGTGTATTATTATAGATATGTCTGAGGAATTGGCATCAGGGACACTAGTCATTTATTGGCTGACTTATGTGTTATATGTAGTATTGGGTTTGATGAAGAGCATTCAGTTGCTGTTTTGGAGAAAGGCATATTAACCCTCATTAGTTTCGGCGAGAAATGTGGTCGGCTAGACCTCGTGCGTGTTACTTAAATAGTCGCATTAGTGCAAGTCCTATTAGAAATATGTTGGCACATAGAAAATGCAGACGTGATTTTACAGATTCTAAGAGAGGGCTGTGCAGTGCTAGTGGCAATGTTGAGATGTCATCGACAAAAAAACCTCAGATCTAGCCTGTTACCTTTCAATTACAAAGATGACTGCTTGATATGTGGACAACATGCCAATTTCGATAAAAACAATCCTCTTAGAACACAAGTTCGAAATGTCACCACACTTCCACTGCGCAACAAGTTATTAGAGTGTTGCGCGAAAAGGGGGGATTCGTTTATCTTTTTGTCCAAACAAAACATCATGGATGTATTGATCTGGTTGCGACTGAAGCTGTTTACCATGACAGTTGTCTCAATCGTTTCATGTTGAAAAAATATATCACAGTACCAATGGATCGAAAGCCACAGTCCGGTCGGAAAATAGACTATGAAATGCAGCAATGGTTTCAAATTGTCTGTGAGTGGATTGAGTCAGAATCTGGTGCCGAATTATACACTCTCTATGAACTTCATAGTAAGATGGTAGAATTCTCTGGTGGGTCCGAAGTATATTCCATAAAATGGCTAAAGGAGAAGTTACTTTACCACTATGGGACCTTCATAGTTTTTGCTGAAGTGGATGGTCGAATCAACGTTGTTTGTTTCAGAAATATGGCCAATTTCATAATCAATGATAAGTGGTACGCCGAGAAAAAAATGACATTGAGGAAGAAGCCGAGAGGATAGTAATGACAGCTGCCAAGATTATCAGAGCTCAATTGATTGAGATGGAGTACAGTGTACATCCTTACCCTAGCATGGATGACATTTCTGATGTTGAGCGAGGTAAACGCTTGATTACAGCCCATCTGCTAACTCTGTTGAAAGTTCTGGTTCCTTTAGAATTGAAGCAAATCAGTATTGGTCAGTCTATTATTCAAGCAGCACGACCACGATCAGTGGTATTACCGATTTTAATCGGCCTTGGTGTCGAGCTGGACCATATATTTGGGTCAAATTGGCTTGTAACGGAACTATCGCGATTAGGCTTCTCGATTAATTACTATGAAGTTGAGTTGTACAAGCAGTCAGTAATCAAGGCCGAAGATGACGACAGTGTTCTTGCTTCATATTTCTCAGGGACGTTTACACAGTGGGTTGCAGATAACATGGACCATACTGTTGCAACACTAGATGGTCACGGGACATTTCATGGAATGGAAATAATTGCTGTATGTACTCCACGCGATTATTCCCCACTATACAGCCAAGACAACAGTTAGTCATAAGACAACAAAGATCCAAGGTTGATGATATTGTGAAAGGCAAGGGAGTGCTTTATATTCACCAATACATGAGTTGTCCCGAAAAGTGACTTTCAGTAGTCACATACAAGCCTCTGCTCCAACTACAGTTCGTACATACATTGCCCCACATATATCAATTCAGATTTGCTCTTGCATGCAGGGCGGCTTTCCAGTAAGCGAGAACACCTATACCCAATTGATCGGGTCTATATGGAACATATATTCTCCGCGTGCCCAAATGGCCCGTCCAATAAATCAGAAGTGTTTTTGCCTATCATTGATTTGAATCCGTCTGACGAGTCCTGTTGCTTTTCATACAGAATCAGACTATCAAACAAAGCATTTCAACCCCATGCTTGACATTTTATCAGCTACTGTGGTTAATGGCAGTAGAATGTCGTTTGTCGACTCGGGGGATTCAACGTCATGATGTGCTGTCTTGGAAGCATTGGTTCCATGATGAAGGGATCTGGGTTGGAAGAGGCAATGGAAACAATATATGGTCCTAATGCAGTACAACATATGATAAGTGGAAATGCAATCTCAACATCTATTCGTGGCCACACACTAGTAGAGATAGCTCTTTATAACAAGTTAACATCGGCTGTCGTCGAATAACCCGATAGAGTACTGCCTGACATAACGGATACAGAATCAGCGGGCGAAATTGTCAACGCTGTAGATAACGAAACTGGTCTTTTGTCTGACACTGACAACGTTTTGGAAACACTTGATCCACATGTTGGACAGATATCAAAACTGACAATATCAGACACCAGATGGGAAAGAGGTAATTGTGGCGGCCGATGGCACTGATTTGTTAGTCATGCTCGTGTACCATTGGAATGAAGACATGGCAGATATATACTTCCTTTCAAATGCAGGGAAGACAGTCAAGGGTGGTGGAGCTATCTGGAAAATCCAAGATATTGTGCAGAAGGACAACCAACATTCTCTTTATCCATTCCTGGACTGGATGCGGCACAACATCAGCGACATACGGGCAAGGTAAAACAAGCATGCTAAATAAAATAGAGTCGCCCGAAATACAACAAATGGCGAGTGTCATAAGCAACATACAGCTGACGAAAAACTCGTTGGCGATGTTGGTGTGAAATTGTTCAAGATGATTTATGCTGGCAAAAAGGATGACACTCGGAATGGTTTGAGGAAATTCTTGGAAATGATTTTCTTGGCCAGAGGATTATTGGATCCTCAGAAATTACAACCGACGGAACGGGCAGCATATTTCCATAGCCTATTAAAGAGTTCGCATGCAGGTTATGATATGGAAATCTCTGTGGGACACACATATGGACCCAGCAGAGTGGGGGTGGAAACCACAAGGGACACAATTAGTTCCAGGCATGACAGATTGCACCCGATTCATTGCTAAAATTTGTCCGTTGCAAGTGCAGGCTAGTGCATGAGTAGGACTTCTTGTGGGAATAACTCATGTGCATGTAGAAAAAGTGGACTCCATTGTGTTGTAAGCTGTGGTGACTGTCGTGGTGATGGCTGAACAAATTCGGAGGAAATTCTCATTGATGAAGGCGAGACTGAGAGCTGAAAGTGGAACACCAATATGACAAAACATTACTTTCTTTAAATTTTTGGTCCCTATTATGACTTTAAACATATTTTAATGTATTTAGAAAAAATATACATAGGGATCAGGGCACAAGTTACAAAACTTACAAACTTGCCCCTCTCCTAATACAATCATGGAACATACATAAAAATACATAGCAGATATAGCAAACTGTTTATAAAGAAGAGTACAGAGTGTGTGTGCTGCGGATGTCGGGTTTCCATCTGTATTCCAATCTCGGTTATGAAGAAAAAGCTAGAACTCAGTGAGTTGAAAGATGAATAGCGAAATTTACCATACATGGGTTTGTTCAAAACGCTCTGTTTTAGCTATAAAAGATTGAGTAATGCGGAAAAGAGTAGTGTTCTTTTGATTTGATATACCTTTTACCCCATATAAGAAATGATTTGCTTCTAATGATTGAAAGCCATTAATACTTAAATTTCGGTAAAAGTCAATTCTCTGATCTACAAATAAAGGGCAAACATGAAAATAGTGATTGGCGTCTTCAATGTCTAAGTTACAGGGGCATATAGGCGAATCTGATATGTGATTATCAAACATATCCGAACGGAGATCACTACACTGATTCCGAATTTTACAGTGTATTGTATTAATTTTCCTTTTTCCTGTATAAAAATAAGAGGGTGGTTTTATTATTGGGTCTATAATCCCTAAATTGGCTTTGAAATCGGAAATGGAGGTTGCATTGATTACATACACAGGTAATTTGTTCCATTCCAGAACAACAGATGGGAGAAATGACTGTTTAAAATGCTCAGTGTTAGCGAAATAGGAATAAAATTTATTTGGAAATCTAAGATTATAATCCGATCGTTCTCTGGAGCGTGCCGGTAGGAGATATGTCAGATACAAAGGGGCGTCTTCATTGATAATTCTGTAAATTGCTTGCAAATGGCGATGTTGCCTACGCCTGTGTAGTGTCCGCCAACCTACCTCAAGCCATAACTTGTTAAGTGATACTGAACGATTTAGGCCGGTTACGATTCTAGCGGCGTCTTTATGTATTCGGTCGAGTTTTTCCAATAAGTAATCCGGTGCTGAATCCCATACGACGTCAGCATAATCCAAAATAGGAAGGATATACGCATTGTAATTTTTTTCGAGTGTCTTTCTATCGAGATCGTTTTTAAATTTCCTCAATTGTGATAGTCTAGAAGCAGCTTTGTTTGCTGTGTATTCTATTTGTTTGTTCCATTTTATGACACCCATCTTGGAGTATGAAGGTCACGTTGTAACACATATGTGTGTATGAACTGTTGTTATTTTTAGCAAAATACATCATATGTTATTCTATGAGTAGTTATACCAGGTTCAATTGTCGAGTTGATAATGTTTTGTATTTTCCGACTATATACATTGTATATATTATAATATCGGGGTTTCTCTGTCATATACACAACATAACCAATACTTTTCTATAAACATGTAACTATAATGACTTAAACGTATTACGCATACCTCATAGTTAATCAATACATAGTTAGTGTTATATTTTACGTGTTTTTATATTTTCCATTTTTTTACCTGAAATTTCATTTTTTGGGGGTAGGGTTAATATTGTTAAGATATTCTTGCTCTATTATTAATTAAATTATACATGTTTCATACTGTTGTATTGAGGATATGTATGTGCACATTTTAATACCATTTGCGATACATTCGATTATCCAATTTCCAAAATAATATGCAAATTACTTGGAGATAATTTTGAAAAAGAAACACTTTTTTGCGCAAGTGAATGATATTTTCGTAAAAAATAAATAAAAATAGGGCCGAAATTTTCGTCAATATTGACTAATATATAAAGGGTAATATAGACTGGGGGTAATACTAGTAACAATTATAGTTATCTGTCAATGTCATCTTGGTACCCACTGTTTTACAATTTATTTCTAATTTGAAAATCAACACAAAGGTGACAATATAAGTGATGTAGAAAAAATTGCTCAAAGCGGATTTCAGCGGATTTTGGATATGTTGTTCTGGAGATGTTCCCGCGTGCAATGATATAAAAATCGCTTCTCTACCAATTTCTTCTAGGTCCAACCCTTCTCCGGCTATACTACTAGGTACGTTCCTAGTATATCAACACATTATCCTCAGGGTCCGCGCTGGACCGAAATTTACTTTGGCCAAATAATTTGCCAAATGAAAATATTTTTGGCCAAATTATTTTAGCATTTGCCAAATGCTATCCCTGATAGTATCATTTTCTGCAACCTTAAGTCTTATGTTTCGACATTTGCGGTTTGAACGACTTTTGATATATCGATAGAAAAGTAATTAGTTAATAATTAATTATATTCGCATCTATATTGTGGTTTAGCATAGAACAATATACGGTGGCTGGTTTAGGACATGGGAATTTTTGTATTATTTCGTGGCCACGAAATAACTAATTCGTGGCCACGAAATAACTAATCGTGATATACGATCGTCAGTCATTGTTGTAATGGGAGCGGATAGAGATGATCTGGTTGTAGTTGTCCACCATCTTGGAATGAGCCACGGCGATATGAGATAAAGGGTGTTGTAGGGTGGCCCGTAAAACAAATTAAGTAATCACCCCTTTCACCAACCCAATCCAAAGTTGCCGCCGTCCAGGGGGTGGCCATTTTGGATCGCGGAGGGTGAAAGCGGGTGAATATTTAGTTTGTCTCAGGGGTCACCCTACAACACACTTTATTCGACCTAAAATTGGGGGGGGGGGGTGCATGGGTACCATATATGGACCCCTCTGATCAGTTATCATTTTCGCTTAAGGTGGGCTGAAGATGTGAAAATTTAGCTTGCATTGCGAGCAACCGTACAACACCCTTTATTTGATCTATATCGGTCAAGTGGCCGAGAAATAATGTGTACCCTATTTGACCCCTTCTGAGCGGCGACCATTTTGGATTGGGTATGGTTGAAATGGGTGAATATTTATAAGTGTGTTTTGGGGCCACCCTACAAAACCCCTTATGTGACTTAAATCGGTCAATAGGCCGAGAGAAATGTCATTCCCATTCGACCGCTTGTGGTAAAAAATAATGAATATTCAGTTTGTCTTGGAGCCACCTAACCCGTGTTTCCCCGTTCTCTCTGGGCTAGGTTATATCGGACGTTCATATCCCCATAGATAGATATAGATAGATCTTTATTTGCACAATAATACAATACATTAACAGAATATTAAACAAAATTATATTATTGCACAGGAGCAGCATGACCTAGCTGGCCGTCTTCCTGCTGCCCCTGAATGATAAGTGCAATATGAACATAGATGGCGTATTTACAATTTCACACAGACTATTTTGTATTTGGATGGCCGGTTGGTGCCTACTTTAATATTTTATGTGGTCGTTTTAATCCATACAGGGTTGAATTTTTAACAATGCTGTACTATAATAGAGATTTTGGACAAGTTTAAGAGATTGAAACGAAACTAGTTATGTTGTTGCGACAGTCCTGTGTCACATTCGCCGACAACACCGTGCATGTGACACAGGGCTATCTGGGATGTTCAGGGTGATAACTGGAGTGCACAATAATATGAGTTAAAAAGGTTATTGAGTCAAGTGGATTTTTGCCGTTTGCAAATGTAGCATAATTTGTTTGCACAGATAACCAGTTGAGAATATTTACCTATTAGTTCCATAGACAATAACTTTTTGAATGTGTAATTAAATTTACATTTTTTTATTTTGGAATTTATCGAGTTCCACACTTTAGGAAATGAATGCTTTGGTAGGGCTTCTGAAAAACATGTTCTAGCTTTATTGCTTCTTAATTTATCAGCATGTCTAGTGTTAACACCGAGGGAATATGTGAACATATTCTTAAACGATTTAGGGAGATTATGTCTAGACCAGTTGTACATAAAGACAGATGCATTCACTGTATATATATCTTTGAACATTAGGATATTTTCTTGTTTGAAGAGGGGTTCTGTGTGACTCCTATATTTTGTGTTGCATACAATACGAATTGCCCTTTTTTGTAAGGTAGATAGCACGCCCGTGTGAATCGAATGTCCCCATATCGGGAGACCATAAATAAGATGACTATGGATTAACGACTGATATAGTGTTTTTCGTGATTTTTTTGGTAGAAAGTTTTTAACTTTGTTTAATAAGTAGAGAGTGTGGTACAGTTTACGTTGTATCATTGATATATGGTTTTTAAAAGTCAAGTTTTCATCGATCAAAATGCCTAAAATTTTTATTGATTTCACTCGCATTTGATTCCCAACTCTAATTAGTTCCATGTTATTCAATTTCAGTGTGAAATTTCTCCACTTGTCCTCGTTGCCTCTGGGGTGGATTAACATAAATTTACTTTTAGTTGCGTTGATAGATAGTTTATTGCAACAACACCATTCAAAAATGTTTTTTAGTTCAGCTGTTGATGATTTTTTTAACTGTTTCCTATCATGACCAGAAAAGTAAAGCGTGGTATCATCGGCAAATGATAGTAAGTTCATCGAGGTACATTTGGGCATATCGTTAACATACAGAAGAAAAATTATCGGGCCAAGAACAGATCCTTGGGGCACACCACACGTTATATTCGCAAAACCGGACGTTTGACCAAGACAATCAACGTATTGTTTTCTCCCCTTTAAATAACTCTTAAACCATTCATTGGAAACCCCCCGAATTCCATAATATTCTAACTTTTTCAATAAAATATCGTGGTTAATTGTATCGAATGCTTTTGATAAGTCTATGAAAATCGCTAATGTAGAATCCTTCGTTGGCTTGTCATTATTTGTTGCTACATGATCTAGAAGGTGCATCAAAGGATGTATGGTAGAGTGATTTTTACGGAAGCCATATTGATTTTTATGTAAGATTTCATGTTTTTCGAGAAACGAAAAAAGCCTTTTATGCATGAGTTTTTCCAACAACTTCGAGAAAACGGGCAGAATGCTTATTGGCCTATAGTTCGTTATTTTATCGGGAGATTCACTTTTATAAAGTGGAATTACTTTTGATATTTTCATCCTATCGGGAAAGATACCTTGTTTAAATGATAGATTGAATATATGCGTTAGCGCTGGGGACGTTTCGGGTATGGTCTGTTTCATTAATTTTGATGACAGGTTATTGATATCTGTGGTTACTTTTCCAGTGATGTCATTCGAGAGTTTCAAAACTTCATTTGTATCTGTTGGGAACATGAACAAGTTTTTTGCATTGGAATCAGTTAGATAGTCGGAAAATGTCATTCCGATGCTACAAGGCACATCGTCACTAGTTTTTTGACCTATTTTCGCAAAATAATCGTTAAATTCTTGAGCTATTTTCTCTGGTTGCGAAATTATAATGTTTCCATTTGATATGTTAGTTGGTATTTTTGGAGTGTTATTTGTTACTTTAAGAGCGTCTTTCAGGATGATCCATGTACGTCGCATGTCAAATCTATTTTCGTGGAGAATATTGTCGTAGTATAGTTTTTTGCTTTTCCTAATTAAGGATTTGTATATTCGACAATATATTTTATATTTCTCAGCGTTATTATCACAAGGAGCTTTTAGTTTTATTATGTAAAGTTTATTCTTAACTAAGGAGGAGTTAATGAGACCTTTTGTCATCCAAGGTTGTTTCTTTATATATTTAGTTGGTGGTTTAGATCGGACCAATGGAAATGATTCATTAAACGCCCATATATAAATTGAAAGAAAATTATCATAAGCTTGGTTTGGTGAAGTACTATCGAAGACACATCGAAAATCTTGTTGTTGAAGTATTGATTTAAATTTGTCTGTGTTCTCTTTACTCATTATACGTTTCTCGGTAGAACTGCTCGCTTTTATATACTTATGATCGTGATATTCGGAATAAAATGTAGCAAAATGGTCTGACACATCTGAGAGGATTATCCCAGTATCGGCACGGGAAACATTGTTATTAGTAAAAATATTATCAATGAGTGTTGCCGAGTGGTCGGTTACACGTGTAGGTTTGGTAATTGCAGGTAAGAATCCATTTTCAAACATAGTTTCAATGAAGTTGTTAGTTTTCGTATGCGACTGAAAGTTAAGCAAGTCGATATTGAAGTCTCCTATGAGATATGCTTTTGTCCCTGAATCATTTAATTGTTCGACCACACTTGAAATTTTATCTATAAATATATCGATATCTGCATGAGGGGCCGTATTTGGTCTGTATATGGATGCCACAACACACGATGAGTGCCCCGAGTCAATTTCTATGAATATAGTCTCAATAACATGTGGGATGAATATCGTTAGGTCATCACGGATTTTATAAGAAAGTTTTTCATTTATGAAAATACCAACACCACCACGTCCATCATCGTCATCTGGCCGTGATTTGAATTGGAATTGATGATACCCAGGAAGAGAATATTCTTCTCGTATTTTGAATATTTCCGTCAGAGCTAGTATATCGATAGGATGTTTAGAGTTAGTTATATCTGTTAGGAGATTTATAAGTGGATCCCAGTTAGCATTCAGGCTTCGGCAATTTAGACCAAGAATTGAAAAATCAGATTTTGAGACATCTATATTTTCCTGTAGTTGCAACGGTGAGTAATAATCACAAGAGTGGTTAGCAAAGCTGTATGGTGAGCACATGTTCTCATTATCATCGTCTGGTAATCCATGCAATAAGGTTTTGAGATTTAAAGAGTTACTTCCCTGAACATCGCCCAGTGAGAATCTACCTGTCATCAGTTTTAAAGATGGAGTTATCTTTCTTGTCCTGATGTAATCCAACCGAGCATTTATGTTGATGTGTATTCGAGAAACCCAACCGACCAAACATGCTTAATGTACAGATAACAGTTGATTCAAGTCCGTGATATAAAACATACAAACTACAAATATAATCAAATTGCATATAATATTAACAAGTTCAATATATGGTGGGAACTATAGATTAAGCGTGATACAAAACAGATGTATGACATACAATTAGATTTGGTTTACAATCGTTTGGTATGTAGGTTGATATCGTCAGCAGTATTGTCTAGGGTGGTGTATGTGTGGGGGGGGGGGGGTAGGTAGAATGGGTTTCTCTTCCCACCAAAACTGTTTACAACAACATTTATGTTAAATTGTCAACATTTCTGTTAAATTACCCGAAAGTGTTTAAATTTAGTAACATGTCCTGTCCCATTTTATGGAGCGACAAGATGATATATTTCGTGATGTCAGAAATTGTTGTTAATTGGATACAGAAAGTGTTGGAAGAGATAAGTCATCTTTGTCATGAGATTGTCGAGGGGGTGGCGGTCCAAACGATTGCAAACCAGTTCTGCTATATACATACATCTGGGCGAGTTTGATCTGACTGTGAAATTAATATCGTCTGCTCGTATATATCGCAGTGTGTGCAAGGACTGGGTAATGAGTTAATTGTTACAGGGGAGAGAATTTTGACTGGGATTATGTGGAAATGGTGACGCGGTCGGGGAATTGAATTGTGGGGGGGGGGGGGGGGTCCAAAAGGATGACAAACTAGTCATTGCAAGCTTACATAGTATAGGCCAATATTTTACGAGGAATACACGTGATTACCCATGAGTGTCGGTGTATCCATTAAGTATGAGTTGAATCGGGGTCACGCAATCATGTTGATTCGATGCAATTATTATCGAATTGCTGATCTTGCAATACATGTTTCACGATTCGAGGAGAGGTTATATGGCTGAGTGTATGACACAGAATCGGTGTCGTGAGGTGTTTGTTGTGATCAAAGCATACTTTGCCAGTTATATTGTCTCAGCGTTGACACAACCTTACCCAGAATACCTCGGTGTGTCGTGAGTGTACGTTTTGAAGCTGTCACAATGTCACGTATATATTATGGTTAGGGATGTTATGTATGTACAGATGTAAGGGACTTATCAATAACTTCCATGAAACATATGGTTCTGGAGTATGACACTGATGATTCGGTTTCCTTGAGGGATCAAGACAAGTGCGTAAGTTGAGTAACCTCAAATGGGAATCGCCATGCAAATTTCCAGAGCAATAATTTGTATAAAATAAGTGGCAGAATATTTTTAAGAATATGAGTATCCTCCACTCGGATATATTAGAATATGGCATCTAGTATATGTTCTATATTAATATTTATCGATAATATAATTTTTAGAGAATGATATCAGGAGTTAAGATGTCAGTTTTAGATATTTTGTGATTGAATAGTGATGTTCATGTATATATACATAGTTAATGGTTGATAGAGCATATGTTCACACTGATGCATGTATACAAAGATTTTGTGTTGAGGGATAAGGGATGCATGCATGCCATATATATTAAAGAGGTATATTGGGTTCTAGACTGATTATGTCCAAATTTATACTACAGTTTGACATTGAAAGTGGATATTTGTAAAAGGGTTCAAGTGTTAGCATTTGGTTACCTTAAGTTACTATTCAGCTGCTTTTCATCAATAATAATTGTAAGAACATATAACTTGAGGGGTTGTCATACCCATACTTTTGGAAAAATATATATGCATATATATGAATATACCAGAACCCATAATACCTGCATAATGAAAACTATAGAAATATATACTTATCTATGTATATACAATTACATAATGGCAATCATAGATCATAATGGTCATACCCATGATTATATAGACATATTTACTGCTGTATGGATGCATATGATACGATTTAAAGGTGCAAATGTGATCCATACTGATTTTCTCTAATGTATACTAATGTTTGTGACTAAGAAAAGGTAATTTACAATTTTATGTAAACTGTCCATTAAAAGTACCAGAAATATTTGGGATAAATGGACATTGAATTCCATGTCTTGCATGTATTCGACCTTCAATGTTGTATTTGCTAATTATGTTATATTTATCCAATCAATTCATAATTTATTTCTTAAGCAATGCTATTTCATCTCAATTTTTAGACATCCAAATGAAAGAAAAATAGACTGTTCAGGTCATTATTATTATGGCCCATTCTCTTAACTTCAACTTTGTAGAGAATATGATTTTAACTCTACATAAATACATAAACATATGCTTAAATAATACCTAAATAATACCTGTAAACTGAGAATCATAATGATATGTTCATACCCATGTATATATATATATATACCTAAGTAATGATTGATAGAGCATATGTTCACACTCATGCATTTGTACATAGGTTTTGTGTTCAGGGATCAGGGATGCATACATATCATACATTAATATTAGAGGGTTGTATGGGGTTCCAACCTTATTTTTTCAAATTAATACAAAAGTTTGTGACAAAAAGTTCACATTTAGAGTGGACATTTGTAAAGGGTTCAAATGTTAGCATTTGGTTACATTAACTTACTCTTCATCTGTTTTTCATCATTTATAACAGTAAGAACATATAACGAGGGGTTGTCATACCCATACTTTTGGAAAATATATATGCATATATATGAACATATACCAGAACCCATAATACCTGCATAATGAAAAATATAAAAATATATTCTTACCTATGTATATACACTTACATAATGGCAAGCATAGATCATAATAGTCATGTCTATGCTTATATGCACATATTTACTGCTCTATGGATGCATATCATACGATTTAAAGGTGCATGTGTTATTCATATTGATTTTCTCTAATGTATACTAATGTTTGTGATTAAGAACTGGTAATTTACAATTTTATGTAAACTGTCCATTAAAAGTACCATACATATTTGGAATAAATGGACATTGAATTCCATATATTGCATGTATTCCACCTACAATGTTGTATTAACTAAATGTGTTATATTTATCCAATCAAATCCATAATTTATTTCTTAAGCAATATTCTTTCATCTCAATGTTTTAGAGATCCAAGTCAAAGAAAAGTTGACTGTTCAACGTATTATTATTATGGCCCAATTTCTTAAATACAACTTTGTAGATAATATGATTTTAACTCTACATAAATATATAAACATATACATAAATAATACCTAAATAATACCTGTAAACTGAGCATCTTAATGATATGTTCATACCAATGTATATATACATATATATATACATATACATATATATATAGCCATACATATATATATACACATACATATACACATATATACACATATATACCTAATTAATTATTGATAGAGCATATGTTCACACTCATGCATTTATACATAGGTTTTGTGTTCAGGGATCAGGGTGCATACATATCATGCATATTAAAGGGGTTCCAGACTTTTTTATCCAAATTAATACAAAAGTTTGTGACAAAAAAGTTCACATTGAGAGTGGACATTTGTAAAGGGTTCAAGTGTTAGCATTTGGTTACATTAACTTACTATTCAGCTGCTTTTTATCAATAATAACAGTAAGAACATATAACGAGGGGTTGTCATACCCATACTTTTGGAAAAATATATATGCATAAATATATGAACATATACCAGAACCCATGATACCTGCATAATGAAAAATATAGAAATATATACTTATCTATGTATATACACTTTCATAATGGAAATCATAGATCATAATGGTCATATCTATGCTTATATAGACATATTTACTGCTGTATGGATGCATATGATACTATTTAAAGGTGCATATGTGATCCATACTGATTTTCTTTAATGTATACTAATGTTTGTGACCAAGAAATTGTCCTTTGTAATTTTAGGTCAACTGTACTTTAAAAGTACCAGTACTATTTGGAATAAATGGACAAAGAATTCCATGGCTTACATATATTCCATCTTCAATGTTGTATTAGCTAAATAAGTTATATTTATTCAACCAAATCCATAATTTATTTCTTAAGCAATGTTCTTTCATTTCAATATATTAGACATCCACATCAAAGCAAACTGGACTTTTCAGAATATTATTAGGCCCCATTGTCTTAACTACCACCTTGTAAAGAATATGATTTTAACTCTGAGTTTTGTTAAATTCGTACATGTATTTTACTTGCAATTATTTGAGCATTTCTTAGAATGTATATTCAACATGGTCTTTCTAAATCAGACATACATATATATATATATATAATCACTTTGTCATATGTATCTTTATATAGTATCAATATATTATATAATATGTATACATGATCTTTGTGCTGTCAGCTATTCTATATATTCAAATATCAGAAAGAGATTGAATTTTCTTATTCTTCATGGTTTTGTCACAATATTTTACATATAATTTGCCACCAACTGACCAGGCATCTTCCACTGAGGCATACTCTTTTGACTTCCTCAATATGTTTGAATTTATCTGTGTTAGGTCCTCCTTTATCACTACTTTTGTGCCTTTGAATAGTTTTCTTTGTTTAACAACACAGTCCTTTGTTTTTCTTGAGATGAATTTTACAATGATTCCTCTGTTATTATCGACAGAGAAATTTCCAAGCCTATGTGCTATACTTATGTCTTCACCATTCAGTTTCATTTCCAATTTTGTGTTCAGTGCTTTTATCACCTTTGCTTCACTCTCCTCTGATGTTTCTTTCTGCTGATCATCTTCTACTCCATAAACCCTTATGCTATCCTTTCTTCCTTGCTGCTCTAAATCATTGTTTTTATGCTGTAAATCTAAGCACTTCCTTTCAAGAGTTTTGATTTGATCTGCCTGGTCATTGGCTTTGTCTTCCAGGGCTTGGTGTTTTGTATCAAATTTGTCCATTCTTATTTCCATATCGTGAATTGTCCCTCTGAATTCGTCTTTGACTTCGTTAAATTTACTGTCATACTCTGACTTCAAACAAGTTATGATGGAGTCCAGATCAGATTTTGTCACCAATGGCTCTATACTTTTTTCTATGTCATCTTTTGTGGCCATGTTCGAAAGTTTTGCATTGATTTCAGATAGAATATCTCCGATAGGAGTGTTAGGTGCATTCTGTTGAGATGATTTTGATTTATCTGAGGCGAAATTTATTGTCGACTGTGATGAAACCGTCGTAGTTTTCTGTTTCTTGTTTTGGACTGTTTGCTTACTATTTCTATTCTGTTGCGACTTTGGTTGATCTTTATTGATGCTATCGTCCGCATCTGACGTGGAACTCATTGTAGTTGACCTTTTATCTGGCATTCTCAAAGTTTAAAGTTCTGTTTTCAAATATCAATACAACGAATTTGGGAAATATAATTTCACTGCAGTATTTTCCTTTATGTTACTAAAAATCAGCTTCAGACATGCACACAAACCACATATATTGATCGTTCGATGTCTATGGTAGTACCTTAGAAATGTTTTGTGCACAAGAAGAGTTGCTGCTCGCCGTAAAAATTAATTATAAGCTCCCACCAAAATCAAGTTGTTGCTCAAGACGCCATTTTGATATCTATAGAGCCCGGGTCCCACACCATAAGGCGTTTATAGTAGCTTCTCTGCGATCGTACGCATTGCACCTGGTGCAAGTGTAACCAGTCGCCGTAAAGGTATCTGGATATATGCAAAGATCAATTAGTTATTTCGTGGCCACGAAATAAAAAAAAAATTCCCATGTCCTACCTAAACCAGCCACCGTAACAATAAGCCAGTGACCGAACAATACAATGGTGGAAGGGTTGCTTCATCAGGAGGGCACATCACAAGAGGATTAGTAATCCTTCCAACCATCAGTACTAATGCTATGAGATTAACTGCACTTTAATAGAGGTGTTAACTTTCCCTAAACCTTGTAAAACACGACTAATATAATTATGTTGTAAGATAATTTGGGGTGAATGAAAGGGCCGACCATCCCGGGGCTAGCCCCCCCCCAAACACTCCCTATATATGTTGTAAGAGTTTCCTGAAATGAATGGTAATGATTGACCAATATTTTTCAAATTGCTTGAGGAATTACAAAGTTACTTGCCAAAACTCTTGCAAAATCAAAATATTTTTTGCCAAATGTAAATTACTTTTGCCATTGATAAATTTGGGCAAGTGGCAGCGCGAACCCTGATTATCCTATAGTACCCCAATATCCAACCCACGTATCAAGCATGATGTACCAGAGTATACTGTTGGTTGTCCCCAGTTCATACATTTTCTGATCAATTTATTCACAACAATGTTGATAAATAATAAAATGATAATGTTGAGTACACTAATTGGTGTATTCTACAACTGTTAATTACCCCGTTGAAGTGCAGTCGCATACCACATCATTAACAGGACACAACCGTCTGTCCAATTCTTAAGTTTAAATATTTGGAAAGTTGAGTACCTTGGTATACTTCAGCTAATAAAAAGTAACAATGAACAATTATTACAACCTGTAGTCACATCGCGAAACGTCAGACATGATGAGACTTTTTTGCATTGGACTCAACAGACAACAACATACTATCGGTGACATTACTGAGGCATTCAACACATAGTTTAGCCAATTACTGTAATTTAGCGCATAATGTATCATCTGTTGCATCTATTACATTATCTACATCAATATAGGTAATGCTATTGTCTTCGTATTAAGGCGTGATTGCGCTTAAATTTCCAAATATCGTCGAGAAAATGGTAACGGCACTGATTAAAACACCACATCTCAGCTGACATAGCATAATTAAGAGTATATTACAACCATTCTCACTGGTGTAACAGCTTTCCACTGGTAATGGCAGAAGTTTGCTCCTGAAAGTCTGCGATTTGGCATTCACAAGATTTCACCAATAATATGTCTTCTACCGGGATATTTTTCACTTGATAGTTCACTGCAAATATCGTATACTACAATTCCATTTGAACAAATTAAAGAAACCGGACCGGAGTTTTCATTTCTTTAGTGATCAAAGTGGATAATTTTATCTTGAAAAGTTGGCGCGCAACTGTGCTCTTTCAAGAATCGCAGATGGCGCAACAGTCCAAGTCGACTTGAGATATATCAAGATCGTCATTATTATTCCTCGTCGTTATCGTCGGCAATATTATCATCGTCGTCGCTGGCATAGTAATCATTGTCGTTGGCATTAATACTTCAGGTGTGTTTGATGTTCTACACATCTGATGATACTTGTTCGTGGTTACTGTCATTAACCCTTTAATGAGAGCTCTTTCCGTCAATGTATTACATTATTATAATCAATAAATTTAAAAAATGATCAAGGAAATATGGGTTGATACAAAAATCGCACTGAAAGGGTTAAATCTAGTATCCTCTTTAGGTTCGACAAGGCCTTTGAAATGTTTGTGCTATTCATTAATTATTGATTCATCGGAGTCTTCCAACCCGTCTACTACAATAAATTCTAGTTGGACATTTTATTTAAACGTTTTTGTTTATTGATTAGTTTATAGTCGCCTTAGTCGCTTTGATTGTTTAGTAATATTTCTTCCTAACAGGAATTATATGGCGACGGTAACACCTGAATACATAACACAGTGCCCTTATTGCAAAAATCATAGATAATTGTACAATCTTATCAACATCCGCCTATTACTCAAGTCTGGAACAGAATTTATACTTCATTCGTTCATATTCGTAAATCCATCCGTCATCTTTTGTATTAGTAAGTGTTATACTAGGGGCAGCAGGAAGACGACCAACTATGGCCATGCTGCTCCTGTGCAATAAATAGATAATTTCGTTAAAATTCAGACACTCATGCGGTTCTATTTTTCATAGTAAGTTGACTCACAATCGTACATCTCCGGTACAGAAAATGTGAATTTACTTGAGTTTTAACGGCATTTTAGGGTTAACGCAACAATCAGACAGGGAGCCCTTCTATCCGCGAGTGAACTTGACCCATCTTGACCCGCGCAACGGTGTTAATAGGGTTTTCCCAGCTTTTCCAAAAATATAACCCAATCAGCGCGCTGCGATATCGGCAAGTGGGTTGTCGCCCTTGCGTTGAAAAGTTGAAAAAGTAAAAATAGTAACGGCGAAAGCCAGTCTAACAACACTGAATGAAATAGTTCCGTCGACAGATTGCACTAGTGCGATTCTGAGAATTATCACACGCCTGGAACGTCGTGTGATCATGCGAATTACGTTGATAGATATGTAATAACTGTTATTATATGTCATTTGTAAAATTATACCTACTGTTATTGTACAAATAAAATCTAATCTATAGAATAGTGTTTGATGATTTGTATTTGCGGCTTCTGATATTTGCTCGTATAGTTGGTTTCTATTCATTTCTATTTCTTGACGCTGTATTCGCCCTAGATCTTTTTAGCTGCAGTTTTGTCAATCTTAAAGTGATGTGAAACACTGCGGTAGGGTGATCAAATAGCAATGGAGAATAATCTTGCCCAAAGTAGTTGTTTTTACAAATATTATATTCAAATTGGCAACATACTTTCTTATATATTAATTAACTGCAGTGATTCTCGAAGGTGAAATCTTTTTTTTTAGTTTATCGCATATAGTTGCGTCCCGAATCGAAATGTAAATATTTACAATTGAGCGTAGTTCAGACGATATTTTCTATGCAGTGGTACGGTCGATTTGCTTGAAATTTTCGGCAATGTTACTCAAATGCTACATTCCTCCAGTTGACATAGCGCTTGAATGCTAACTCTTCAGTTGCATGTACCAGAACAAGTCCATAATATGTCTTTAAGCTGGTTAAGCTGGTCTGGCGGTCGCCCCAATTCCTTCAATTTAAAATGTTCATTCTTTACAGTTTTCACTGCATTACAAGTTCTGATGTTCCACGTTTTTGCACCTTTCTTACTGCATGTTTTGTTGTTTGTTGCAAGGTATATAGTTTTCATGTATCATGGCATCATGTATTTTTTCTGGCATGGCTGGGTGAATCATTAGAACTGGTCTGACTAGTGATTGATAGAGGTCAGTATAACATTTTGACGATTTAATGTTGCTCTTGTATGATTGGCTTTACTTTGTCGCGAACTGCCTGAGTGTTCTATGTTTATCTCTGATATTATCAGTTCATGGTCTGAGGTATTAGCATGGTCGTTGTTTACCTACATGTATGTCTTAGTTAAAGGTACTCAATCCGATTTGATTGCCCCCATATCATCAGCTTCCAAAAACAAAATTGTTTTAAATGCCGCTTCAGTTATCAGATTAATTGCCCAAAAATAAAGCTAACCGCAGTCAACTATTGTATAAAATTGTCAGAAACGTGTCATTTATCAACATTTTGTTCAACGAGATATGGCCGGATTGTAAAATATCTAACACACAAAGCCACTTGAGTTTAGAGTTATCCAATTTCATCCGCAATTTGGTCTGAGACCGTAGGCTTGACGAAAATTTTCCAGACCGCCAAAAATTACGTATCTCGGGAAATAACAAACTTTAAAAAATCGGTAACTGATCGATCTGAGCTATGATTGGATGGTTCCTCGACTCGAATCAATATTTGTTTACTACCGAAGCCAAAGAAATAGTAATTTAGAAGCGTTAGTTTGGATTATGCGTCTTTAAGATGTTACTATTCTTTGATGTTTCAAGGAAGTAATCTATTGTAGATTGTCCAATAACTTTGTGATGTATAAAAGTGGGAATATCATATTGATTGTTTGGAACTATTCGATAATGTTGTTCTTTAAAGGCCCTGGACAGTTTGTCTTGTGGATCGGGTGGATCTCTATATATAAAGACATTTAGGTCCTCAGCTATTATGATTTACAAATGTTCGATAATGGCTTCTATCTGTTTAAGGATCTCACAGTTTTCTGAAATTTTTCGTCGATGTTATTTGTAACAGATGGCCTGTATTGATTGATAAGACAGATGCCATATGGCTGGTGTTGAAGTACGGTGCTGCAAATGTTTGGGCTCCTGGGTGGGATTTAAGGGTAAGGAGCCGGTCCAACGCCCATATCGCCCGCGATTTGTCCATCCAGCACCCGTGAGACATGCCTATCGAAATCATATTTCGAGTCACTGTTCTCTCAGATTATTCTACTTATGAAAATTATTGCACATTTGACTTTGGAATATAGGTAGAGAATGAGAAATCATTATCTGGGCACCTGGAAGGTATTTTAGAATCAGGGGTAGGGCAACATTTGTGTTTGTAATAGTCAAAATTGTCATTTTAACTTGAACTGGGCCCCGTAGACAATACTAGGTACTAAGTGACATTTTGGTACTATTGAGTTGGAATATCCATAAAGGATAGAAAGCATAACTTACATTGCACAGTTCTTCCAATTCCTTGATGAAATAAGACTAGAAGCCCAATGGTGATATTTTGTGATATGTTATACCGCGTTTTGTAAAATCGAAGTTTTGAGTGATCGGAAGGGAGCCCATGCATGGCATATTTCTTTGTTCCAAAGGTCAGCTAACATGCTAAATACAAAATAAAGTCACAATTCTCAATGAATTCCAAACGGAAGAAACTTATCTTAAAGATATTAGTAAAAAACGTAAAAAAAATCCACTTCCGGACGCCATCTTGGACGGTGAGTTCCAATTATGGCACAAAAAGGTGACGTTATGTCTTATCGTCACAAAATGTATACCTGGTACACACATGACAAGATTTTCTCACTATAATTGCATCAAACTGACTTAATGGAAATGGCAGCCATATTGGACGCCATCTTGAATTACAGAATGTGCTCAAAGCCGATTTTAGCGGATTTTGGTTATATTATAGAGGATATAGGCCTCATCAACATGGTATACAAACCAACTTTGTCCAAATTTATTCTAGGTCAAACCTTTTATCGACCAGACTAATAGGCCTGTATCTCAGTAAAGATTTACTATGTTTCACAGGGTACCCTACGGAAAAATTTCAAGCGGCAGGCAATAGACAACCGACTGACCGGGCATCCAAATGGGGAAGAATGAACAATATTTGCAATTTGTGGGCTAATGTTCATACTTAATCAGATTCGGCATTGTTTTGTTATTTTGCTCTCGTTCTGATTTCATGACGTCATGGTAAAGTATGTAGCGTGACGCGTCAAAAATTCATGGCGATTCAGACAAAGCGCCGTGGGTCAACTCCGTGCAAATATAGCATATCTGTCGAATTCTTCCAAGTTATATATTTTTGGAAATGGAAGGGTAATCCCTACAAATTGATGTTCCTATCTGTATTATATATCTCCAATTGGTAAACTAATCGACACAAACTTAACCCTCACCCATATTTAACAAATATCAACTTAAATGCACCCATGCAAGTTGTGTCCAATAAAACATCGACAATGCACGTTTTATAATGTCATACATGCAGGGTAAAACCATTCGGGGACACGGAGAATGTAAGATTTCGTACAAATCCTAGTTTAGGAAGGTAATAAAATTCAAGATGGCGTCCAAGATGGCCGCCAAGTTTAATATTGACACTCTTTACACAACCGGAGTGTGCACACCGGACTGGAACATTGCAAGTGCTTTATTGTAACTGATCTTTATAGAGGCTGTATCGTAATATGTACAAGGCAACTGGTTACGTAAAACCGATGATGGATACCAAAATGGCGGCCATAAATCTAAAAAATGTTCCAATAAAGCGACCGACTTCTGAATTGCAATAGCATCGGCATGTTATGAGTTTTGTAGCTTATTCGGTCGTGCATATATGTCTATGGATAACGTGATCCGAATCCGATAAAACTATTGGCATTAAGAAAGTAAATGCTCATTATATTATTCTCAAAATCGTTTCAATTGTTTCAACCTGACATCCATGTTGTGGCATACAAGTCAACGTTCTGATTGATGATGAAACTGCTGACTTTTACACGGTTTCAGTTGTATCAATTATTTTATTGAATACACATTGACTATCAATAGTTTAATTATTGTCATGCTAACGTACTATAGAACATGTATGTCTGAGTAGTGGCTGGTGAGTTCGACGAGATATATATCTGCCTTCGCTTCCATATAATTGTATATCTTACCGGCTGCCCAGGATTCACGTTGCTATCACAATATATTTAAACTCATTATATGTATTCAGTATTTAACTTTATACATGGCTTTGGTATTTTGAAATAATATCAAGTGACTTGGAGCTCAGTATTTAACTTTATACATGGCTTTGGTATTTTGAAATAATATCAAGTGACTTGGAGCTCACCCCAAGCATGTTGCACAGAACCAACTTTCAGCGTTGATTGGAACAGGTAGAATATTATCAAAACTTACCCCTAATTTGTAAATGCTAATGCTTTACATGATAAAGGTAAGTGTGATGCGTGGGTATTGATTGTGCTAAGTCCCATCCATGAATTTTGTATGCATGAATGTTGGTCTCACAGTGCAGGTAACGCACAATTCTCCTTCCCACATATACAACAATTAGATTCACGTACAGTACCCGAATGGGATCAAACTATATCATCCAATTTCTACATCAATATAGAGCAATGTAGGCCATTGTCCAAAGATGAAATTTCAAGTACAAGAAAGCCGCACAGTTGGAAGACGTGTTCAAAATGTCATATACTCAGTTGCTCAAGCATTAGAATGATGTCCCTTTCGCTGATGCTGATCTATTTGAACCAACGGGATGATAACTCGTTGGTCACATGGTACAGGTCCACTGAACGACTACCCAAACAAGACCACTCAGACTACACAAAGCTTATCTAATCAAAATAGAGTATATCCGCAACAGGTGTATGTGAGACATTTTCGAGAAATGAAGTACTTTTGACACAAACAATAAGTAGCAGCTCCTTCGCACGGTCGCAATGGAACAAACTACTTATCTGAGATATGCCAAATATTATTCACGATTCTGTTTATTTCTCCCCAGAATACATTGTGCAAAATGTGTGGAACATTTATATGTATCTGACCGAAAGCATATATGCAAGCATGCTATTATCACAAATAACAGATAATGTACATAGCTGTGCAATCATCTAAGTAGACGACCCAGAAAACAATTAATTTTGAATCCTTATGTTTAGCTTAATATTGTGTAATTTGAAGCCGTAATGGGTCGGTACTATTTGCCTAGGTATACCGTGTGAGCACCATATAATCAAACCAGGTTGTGTAATGGCATGTGGCGACGGTCCTATATTCGAAAATGACACGTTGGTTGTCAAGTTATTGTCGTTGGATTGAATGTGTGACATATATAGACAATCGCAGTCAGACATTGGATGGTTGTTTGACCTATTTGCTCATAATATAGATTATACGGCGACAGGTTGCCGGGCATATGGTAAACTTACACATAGTATCCCACACATATGACACTTCGAAAGTAGCAACACCCTTTGCTTCAAGCGTATTCATTATTAATCTCTCTACTTTCTTATGTGTACACCTAGTAGGAATTTAGATCAAGATACGTCATGAGTTGAAATATGGTACGTGTAAAATAACACACAAATAATGCAAACATGTTTTCCCTTTGAAACCCAGTTAAGTGTTACTTTTAATAAATCGATCTAGTCTCGACTAAGGTTAAGCGATTAAAGTTAATTTGTCGTCAAAGTTGTCCATTCTAACTCACCACCTAATTAAATCGAAATAAGTTATTTCTTATAATTTTAATTTAGTCACAATATTAGTAAAATTCGTCCAGTTTTCAATTATATATACCAGTTAGATTTATAAATTCCTTGTGATAAACAATTATGTGTTGGGAACAATCACGTGTCCATCTGAAGAGAAACTTGATTTCATCATTTGATTGATCGGGTCAATTGAATCCAACAATACTGTCACAGTGGACTAACAAGCGTGCAATTCCCCGATTTGACAGCTAATGATTAATTTATTTCACCCAATTTGGGTCTTTATATCATAGTGGTTTTTGAAGTGATGTGTGTGTCGACAGAAAATAGGTGGAGGATTTGTGTAAATGTTAGCCCAAACTACATTTCGAAGTAACGACGGTTTTGTTGTTTATTTCGAGGAATCATACCACATCAGATGAATTCAGCCCAAATATATTAACAGTTGTCATGTAAAACATTTGCAGTAGGTTAGCGTTATTTGGTATTTGCGGATGTCGTTTAACATGGGAAAAATAGACTACTGCGATTGAACGGGCATGTGCATTTGTCGTTTTTTAATGTATAGCAACATGATAATCAAAACAGAGGCCTTCTCTGTCAAATACAGTCGCTCTATTTACGCTATTAATTGGGGAACTTTCCAAATTAAACTACGCAATTGTTATTACAAACGTATACCTGCTGTAAATTAAGGAAGTTTGCTCACGATTATGGCGCCACCTATAGTATAGAAGGTGCCATTATCGCAATACGATAGTGGAACACCGTGTGAGTAACGTAACTATCACAAGTATAACGTACTCTGATAACAACTTATCGCCAATGTCATGCTTAAAACATTTCAAACATATGATCTAAGGCTTGTTTTATTGTATTTTTATGGAAAGGAATAATAAATGAGGTGATCAATATATATAACGATAAATATAATCAAATTAGCCAATGCCCCGTGAAACCAATGACAGGAAAGCTAGGTACAAAAATTGGTGATATCTGAGAACGAACGTCGGAGTGTTCCCCTAGCATATTGCGATAATCGCCAACCGTTTATTCGCAACGACAAGAATTAATAATTTCTTTCGGTGATGGTAAAGTTTCGCAAATCACATTTTCCTACAATTTATTTTCTTCTGCTCACCATCACGGCTTCTAAATTAATGTCCTAGGTCTATATCATTGCCAGTTTACGCAAGGGGTAGAATGACTTAGTAAGAATAACTCTTGCTAAAAATTAGCTAGTGCGAATCGGCGAGCATCAATATTTCGACAACGTTTTGGCATTTAGTTAGAGCAGGAAATGGGAGGCACTTGTGGAATTTAAAAACAAACCAATGTCTGCCCCAATTCTCAGGTAAGAGCCAAAGAGCAGCGAATTTTTTAAATTATGCTTTGTTTCGAAATAATTTGCGTTTAACTAACGTAAACAAATCCACCATTTTTATTAAAAAAATACCGGTCAGTTTGTCGTCCAGAAGAATGATGATGTGCATTGACCTAGAAACATTTGAATTGAGGAGAACACCATGGACAATAGACAGATCGGATTAAGCCGGTCTCGAGACAGGATAATTCCAACTCACGAGAACCGGAATTATCTTCGTTTGAATTATCAAATGTACCTATCGATCTCTCATAGTTTGGTAGAGGATCCCTTCGTTCTTTCGATTTTATTGCTATGGAATACATTTTTTTCTGGAAATTAATTCTCCTTGGCAATTAAACGGATATTGGTGAGTACAGTGGTGTGAATTTTATATCGCTTGGATTTATCAATTTCGCTGTACAAATGTCAACAGAAAGGGCACCATTGCGCAGCGACGTGTGGCCATATATTTCGCATTGAAATTCCGTTTGAGTTCTAGTACCCACATTGACCATATATCGTAAGCCTCAAATCGTACATAGTACCATAATCGGAAAAGTTTGGGTTAGAAATTTGACCACAAGCAGACTTGACCATCGCCTTAATGTCTGACAAGGTTTATATGATGATATCCACATCCCATTGCATTGAACAGTGTGTAAGGAGCTTTTCTATAACTTTTGAGAGAGTCTTTCAAGAAAAACAAACACCAATGTGAATGTAGTTTGTAAACCCGGCCATAATCGCTGCAGTAACCAGGTAAGACTAAGACCCGCACACGATGCGATATTTTTCGCAGACCCTTGCGACGAAAGATATGTGTGCGCACACGATACGATTTTAGTCGTGCGACTTCTGTTTTTATCACCTACGGTAGACCACCGCACACGATCGGATCGTAGGATCTGGTTGTTTACTTTCTCGTGAATGCAATGGGTTACCGTATGATCTAATTCCCCACACAAATTCACAATCAGATATTATTTTGACACCAATTGTGTGGTGTCCAGTCCATGCACCTGTTTCAATTGTAGTTGTATTCTAGAGGCATGAATGTATTCTGCCGTCCAAAATATCCCGCTACTCTGACTTGGAAGGACATTGTATTGACGCCATGTTGTGAAAGAAAACATGTGACCTCCGCATGATCAGATTAATAGTTGAATCTGATTGGCTACTTCGAATAAATAGTACGACTCGATCGTAGAAAATCACAATTATTTGATTCCTTGCGGGACCGATCGTGCGACAAAATGTCGTACGGTTTTCCACCGCACACGCTGCGATTTGACCCGTAACCGGTGCCCGATATTTGTCGTATGATATATATCGCATCGTGTGCGGCGGCCTTAACATTTTTATTTCGACTTGGGTTCGGAAGTTTGGTGTAGCCTCAATCGATTCAACCAATGTAGGTCAAAGGCAACATTTCGCAGATTGTCGTCCAAGTTCCACAAGGGTACAAGCAGTACGTTTATTACTGAATAGTTAGGAAGTTGGATCTTCAATCAGACCTCCGTAGGCTTTTACATTATTATGAAATATTTTCTCACTTATAACAGGCAAATAGTTGAAATACAAACATTGCATAAAAATCAAAATGTGACATTTGTAGCTGTTTGAAAAATACGTGTTAGACGGCTTGCCGAGGCGATAGCTCGGATATAATCTGTTTCGTTTTACTCTAATTCACTGTGATTTCTATTCACAGTTGCTTCACTCGATTTTGATAATCTGTTTCTTCTCGTCGTGATATGGCTTTGTTGCTAAAACGACGTTAAACCCCAATCAATCAATCGATTTTCCTGGTAAAAATCAAACTTTTCTTGATCGCTACCATATGCCTGCAGTCAAATCGTGAGCATGTGCAGTGGGTACTCCATCTGTGGTTTTTCTCCACCTGCGATTTAAATCATGCAGCGTCTGTGGGGGCAATTAGTGCTTACCGTCAATACCGATCTCTTAAAGGAATATTATTCTGAAAATTTGTTTTATCTTATCAATTCCTCGAGTCAAAATATTATAGTAATTAGTATGTCGTTGGCTTTATGGATATGATTTCAGTGGGTCTGCACCCGGCCATGTCCATGTTTATTTATATCGCATACCATTCGAGTCACGTTATAATTAAACTATTTTTATTTTAAATAATGCGGTGTGAATTTGTGTCATGTCACGTAAAGCCGAAACTCATGAGTCATGTTAAATCGTGTCTTGATAAAAACTAAAATAGCAGATGATTGAGTATTCAAAGCTGCTGAGCATAGACATCATTGATATGTATGGGAAGCCAAATTCAAATTGACATTTAATAGATAATTGCGATTAAGCGCACTAAGGAATCTCTAATATCTACATGTGTCCTATATTTGTTCAACCCATTGTACCATGGACTACACCATTTGAATTATAGGGAGTTTATGTAATGTGGCTAATTGAGCTTAAGTGCAATAAGAATATTCTTTATTGTGCTTAAGCGCAATAAGAATACTTATTTTATGTGCTTAAAAGTGCAGTAAGATATTCCTGAATTCCTTAAGCGCAATTAAATATTTCCTTACTGTGCTTAAACGCAATTGGAGCTTTCCTTATTGCGCTTTCATTATTGCGCTTTTAAAAGCTCAATTATTTATTAAATGTCAATTTGGCCTCCCATAGATCTCACGCAGTCAATCATTCAATGTTGTTTTAAAAAAATTTGAATTACATGTACAATTATAAAATATTGTTATACTAAATTGTATTGTAACTATTGTTATTGTCCTTATTCCCCATACAGCATACAGTTGTGCACATATTTTATGATAGACTAGTAAGTACCATTAGTACTCGTAGTAGTTAATACCGCACTACTGTCAATATTCTTACATGTTTAGTTACAAGATCATAATGTTAATTGTTATTACTATTTGATGTGTACATGTACTGTACTTTACAACAGTCATCAATTCAGAAACTGATATTTTTATGTGTTGAATTTAGTTTAAACTTTAAAAAAAAGCCTGGTTGAATATAAACCATATGGTGGATCGTTCCCACCCTCAAGCTGCTGATATCATTGAGACATTCAATGTTATTTTGCTATTTTGCATGCGAAGATGTAGACTGCTTGCGACCTCGTGGTATTTACATTCACTCCAGGCATTCAACTGTTTGGATCTAAACTTTGACAATTTAGCCAAACACACTATTTTCATATCAGTGATGATTGATAACACATCATTTCTTACTGTAGTGTATGAGGACTGGATACAGGTAGCTTAAATTAAAGACTTTAAAAAGCCCGACGAAGATCGTTTGTGATGATATAATATAAATTTATTTAACTTTCAGGGAAATATGTTAGCTACTCAGAGAAATAAGCTGCGTAAAAGTTAAAGGGCACATGTCAACATGACCGACATTCATGACATTAGCAGATTGCTGCATCCAGTATAATGGTACTATTATACATGTAGTATCACACTGTGTTCATGAGTGAGCCACTTAACAGGGCAGCACATACGGCGTGGTAAAACTATAGTTTAAACAGTTTATATTTTGGCATATATCTACACGTACATGTACATTCAATTTATAAATTTATCTATCCCTATTTAAAAAAAAATAATAAGCTACATGTTTTACACCAGCTACATGTACCTATCGCATTAATTTTCAGTTGTCCATATCATGTAACAAATAAGCATAACATGTACATGTAGATATCATTTCATCATTCATTTGTAAGACAGTTTCTCTAACTGGGACCCACTTATAATTCCATGCAAGACTATACATATTTTAGCAAATGATTTATTATTAAGAAGTCCATGTCCATGGTACCACATTCTGACATTAATTATACGGTACTAGTAAGTGTTGGCAGTGGGTTAAGAAGGGGCAACTTGATGCAGTGGTGAATATTTTTATATTCCATATACTCTGACAAATTTTTCAAGAAACTGGATTTGAATTCATAATTTGATGACACTCTGTTGAGACACTTCTGACAGATAAGATGGAAGCAGTCGCCGGTAATTCATCTCAACAGATGCCCCAAACAAAGATGTTAATTTCCGTCGCACGTCTTCTTTGATACATTTAGTTTTGTTCAACTTAAAACATCGTGATTTGTCTGATGTAAAGCAGGCAAAACACACGGCTTTTGATTTATTTCGGGGAGCATTTTGAATGGGATTCCCGAGTCTAAAAATAGATGTATCCGTCCGCATAGATAAAAAGTTACCATCCTTCTGGCAGTGGTATCTCAGCGTAGCGATGAGAGATAACTCTGCCTGGAGTTTGACTTAAATACCAAATCCGAGTCGGATCGGTCGAGCAGTGTTCGAGTCTATAACACACATACATACATACATTCATACACACAGACATACAGACAGATATTCCAAAATGTATTATAGATAGCTAAACGAATTCTATGATAAATAGTTCATGGGTGACCTGATGCATGCACCTTAGTTTTCTTGTGTTCATATAATATCCACATATCAACTTAATCGTGTCACCGGCTGTGTAGATCCGCTAGACGTATGTTACTCAGTGCTGATAAGTTACTAGCATGGTGGTTAATGTCTAACGAAATTGCATACGAATTAGTAGGCCTTATCCAATACAAAATATGGTAGAAACTTTAATGTCTTCGTCTCTTGACGAAAATGGATGAACATCATAACAAAACGCTCAATAGATGTATTAATATATTGCGACATCGACGTGCATCTTGAACTGCCGGTGTGAAATAAAATAATATATGGAAGTGAGGGCACAAACCTGTGAATTAACTCATCAACCACTACTGAGACACCCATGAATATAGTACGTTGGTGGGAAATGTATTTAATCTATCGGTTGCCACCGCGAATAGTTCATAAAATGAGTATTTGCAACGAACCCGTAACCGCTTAATGTTATCTAAATCCTCAGAGTTGAGAAGTACTAAACAAAAATGAATTAGAACTGCTTATGAAAACACCCATTTCCGTGCGTGGTGGCACCCCGAAGAAATGTAGCGAAAGCAATTTTAGTTCGGGCTAAACTGCTGGTGATTATTGTCGGTTATTACATTGGAACATTGCTTCTTTGAACGTAGAAACCAACTACCATGGTAAGCAATTGACAACATTAGCGAGATAATGTTGCCCTTTTTGTATAAACAACATATCCAAAATAATCGGGAATAGGGATAGGTCCGTTATCTCCAGAGGTTTATGATTGCGGGCCTAATGTGCTACTAGTATGGAACAACTCCTTTAGTTATTAATAATTGAAAATATAACTATTAGTGCATAGGTATGTTGTAATCGGCATTGTGGCTTCCATTATTGCTATACTAACTTGGATGCATGGATGTCAGGTTGAAATTCGGTCATATTTAGGCAATTTGACATTATATGATGTCGTTATTTCGTGAAGTTAATGTACATTTACTATCTAAATGCCCCTAGTCTCTTCAGATACGGATCACATTGGCCACAATGACATATATGTACGAACAAATAAGCTACAACAGCCATACCATGTAATTTTCGTGCAACTCAGAATTTGGTGGTTTTATCGGAACAGTTCTGTTTATTTTGGCACCATTTTGGTCTCCATCGTCGGTTTTACGTGGCCAGTTGCCTTATACGTATTAAAATACAGACTCCATCCAATAAAATGCCATATGTTATTAAGCACTCGCGATGTTCTAGTCCGGTTAGCATACATCTGGTTTATATAGTGTAAATAAACAAATTGGCGGCCATCTTGGACGCCATCTTGGATTTTATTACCTTCCTAATCTAGGATTTGAACGATGTTTTACATTATCAGTGTACCCGGACGGTTCTACACAATATGACAAGGTAAACTGTGCATTGTCAATTTATTTGCATGGACGCATCTTTGTGGTTATTTGTGAAATTGGGGGAGGGTTAAGTTTTTGTCTATTATGTCAATACTTGGAGAGATATAATGTAAGTATGAATATCGGTATATAGGGAATACCATATAATTTCCAAAAGTATATAACTTGGAAGTATTTGGCAAATATGCTATGTTTGAACAGAGTTGACACACGACACTTTATCTTAATCGCCATGCATTTTTGACGCGCTGTGTTACATTCTTTACCATGAAGTCACCAAATCATAACGAAAGCAGCAAAACGATGTTCAATCTGATTGAGTGTCTACATTCGTTTCATAATTTGCAAATATGTTTACAATCTTTCCGATTTTGATGCCCTGTTAACCAGTTGGCCAATGTCTGTTAACCTCTGAAATATGTAATTTTTAGGTAGGGTACCCTATGAAACCTATGAAAAGTTATATTTTGTCACCTATTTCGGCTCGGCGCCCTCTGAATTCGAAAACTAGAGTAATTTTCCCATAAGAAAATGATGGGCGCATAAATTCCCCCGATGTGCGACGGTCACCCCCAGCACCGCCTGGACTATTGTATAGTATTGTACGGTATTACCGTGACCTCATCTCATTTGAAATCACAAGATGTATTATTAGCTGCCACATGACATCACTACTGGGGAATGTATTACTCAGTAATTCACAAAATCCATATCTGACTGGACCCAACCCATATAAAAAGCTCCATGGTACTATGATCTACCAGAATATAATGTAACCAAACGGCCTTTACCAGAATTACCATGCAGAGTATATCCAGGTGGTACCAGAGTATATCCAGGTGCTACCGGAGTATATCCAGGTGGTACCAGAGTATATCCCGTTTCGCCATGGTTTTGCGAGAGTATAATCTGTTACACAAAACTCCATCAACAATTTACTAGAGTATCTTCTGATTTACATGGATTTTACCAGCACTTGATGAAAGTAAAGTGGGCTTTATTTGGAATTTATAAGTGTATTATATATCTTTTATTCATGGCTTTTACATGGGTTTTTACCAGGATATATCGTTGTAAACACGACTTTACCATGCCATTACTTGGAATTTACAATGGTATGCTGTTTCCACAGTATATCATTGTTAACCTAACTATACCACATTGTAATAGATAAGAGCCTGGTAACCGTCGTATACCGGACTTGTACGGTGTACCAGAGTGTTTTTGTTTATAAGGGCGTGTAATAAACACAAAACGACACGTGTGTTTATGGGCTTATTGATACGCCTCTTCTACCATTTTGCCCTGACAACCACATTAACACACTCGTGTAGTTATGTGTAACCTAGTACAGCTAGGACGAGGTCGTACGTTTCGTTAAAAAAGATCAATGACTTGCGGGGTCTGTGTGCTGGAATTCAACCCACCTTGACACCGTAAACTTTGAGGATGCACTTTTGTGACCACAGCTTTCTAACCTATCGGATGTCGATGATTAATGATGTTGTGAGGCGGAATGGAGGGTCACGGTCACTGCGCACGATGCGGTTAAGCATAGGCTCTTTATACATACATGCCGTGTATATTGTGTATATATATAAATATAGTGTTAACAAATGTATTGGAACTATAATTACAAGACGATGACACAGGAGACTGGTCAACCGAGTCAGGATAATTGCATGGTGTTCAACACGTTTGGGGGGGCTCGGTGGCTCAGTCGGTAAGGGGCTCTGTTCAAAGACCGACGCGCCCCTGGGCAGCGCTGGCGATATGGGTTCAAATCCCGGTGGAGTCATTGCTGATTTTGTATCCCATATCGCTAGTTGGGCTAGTTGCCAGTTACTCGCCTATGATCGGTGGTTTCGCCGGGCACAATGGGTCATTCTTCCAGCCAATGAAATCACTGCTAAATTTACCTTAATGCACGGACTTTCCCTCCACCAATAAAACTCGCAACGTCGTGATATAGCCCTGACTGCTGAAAGCGACGTTAAACCCCAATAAATGTACTTTGTTTTTTTAAAGCTTCGTCTATTCCACTTTTTATCAGCTTGTCTGGGTAATATTGGTCTTGAGAAGTTCTTGTAACCGAACGTATAATATCAACATCGCCTACGATGGTACAGGTACGTCTGGCTAGGCAATACGATATACTTCTCTTCGTGTGGGAAGGATGGCATGAATTAAAATCCAAGTATTGATGAGCATCTGTACTTTTATAAAAATATCGGTGGTGATGTGTTGTCCAGATTTATTGATTAGAACGTCAAAAAATGATAGCTAAAGAATTGAGTATTTCATTGAATACTCTGAGGTCAGCTAATGGTGACTGCCAGATGATAAAACAGTCACCGATGTACCTTGTATATACACCTCCGATGTAAGTGCTTTCATTATTCCGGATTTTGTCCGACGGAATTCCATGAAGTTTTCCCTCTAGATATCCCATTGTTAAATTTAGCATATGTAGGGGCAACGTTTGTTCCCATTGCTGTTCCCATGGTTTGTTTTTAATAGTGTCCGTCGAAGAAAAAAACATTGTATTTAAGAACAATTTGCAGTCCTTTCATGACGAAGCATTTCGGGAATCGTTTATCGAGGATTTCGCTGCATTTAGTCGTCCAGTGCTCTACATATTTCAGTCCTAGCTCATGATGTATACTACTGTATAAGCTCGTGACATCGAAGCTGGCTAATACTGATTCAGGGTCCACTATTCTTGAAAGGTTTCGGAAATATCAATATTGCCTCTCAAGTAACTTGGGATATGTGGTAGGATCGGTTTCGGAATGAGATCAAGAAAATTACTTAAACTATGAGTCGGACAGATAGGTCCCACAACTATAGGTCACAGCTTGAGATCACTAGGTTTGAGTATTTCGGTTATCTCCGAATTTTGTTGTTCAATGGCTTTCTTTATCTCCACTGATATATGAATCTTTGGCAGACCATAAAAATTGCTGCATCGTAATTCGAATACCGTAAGATAGTCCTTATATTTGTCTGTTAAACATTTAGAATGTCGTTTGTCGAGTTTTCGTATTTTACACAGAATACTTTTGTTCTGATCGTCTTCTCCTTCCGCGTATGACGAATTGTTTAACAGTAAATTTCTGCCATTTACTTGTAATGTTCAGAGTCCATCACAAAAACGGCTCCCCTTTATCTGCTTCATTGGTAATTATTGACTTATCATTTTGAAGTCGAGTTAAAGCGGCTTGTTCCGACTTGGTAATGTTGCTACCGTACCGAATTATATCACGGAATGAGATCGATTAATTACGACTGTTGGTCCAGTTTGGTTCCATCCCTCTGAAGTCGTTATCGCCAGTTAAATGGATCGGATAGCTGTGTGACACGCAGATACATTATGGCCACACATAACCTGCTTGGTATGCTACCCGCTTAATATATTGTTTGCGCGTAGCTTCTGTTTGGCGGGATTCGGTCTAGTTGTTGAGAATCAAGTGTGAAAAATCCTCTTCTGTGCTGCGTTTACTCGTTTCTCATCACATTTCTTATTGTAAAGCACTACGACAATGCGTTGTATTTCTAGCTGGTTTTCCTCAGTGATCTCATTTTGGTTTTTCTGACAAACTGATAAATGTTGATGGACCAGAAGGATACGTTTCCGAGGCTGCCCATGTTGACTTCTTGCCATGTCCAGAAAAACACGAGGTAGTATCACACCCTGTAAGTGCATGGAACATTGGCAATGCATGGGCATTCACTCCTCAAGTGAATACCAAAATACTGAAAAAAATTGACAGGACCGGGTGCCGAAGATTCTTGTAGCTTTAGACAACCAAATATTGACAACACTAAGAATACCATGTCTGTATCAACAGTACGGACCGCCACTTTCTTGATCCCTTGTTTTGGACTATCCACGTGTCAGCTTCATCGTGAGCACATGGCAGAATATCATCAATGGCATGAATATGATGAGAATTAGCTGCAACAAGTTGATATTGGGCAATAATGAGCCACTGTCACAAGATTTTATGCATTCTGAGAGAAATTGGAACAGTTCTGCCTTGTTCTCTTCCAGGCACTATGAGAGAACACGCTGTCTGGGTCTACATATATTTGCTGTCAGTTGTTCTCTCAATGACTGCTTCAAGATATTTGCAATGTACCTGTCCCAAACTAACGTCAGTCGATCTACAGTTTCCATTTATTTCAGCAGGTATGGACTGAAAACAATATTTGCGTAATCACTGAATATTTTGCACACATACGGTCGAAGCAATTGGATTATGGCTGCTCCATCCATAACTTTTGCCCTGAACCATATGTAAACCACCGACTGTGCAGATGGCATATGAGATAGTGATGGTGAATATCTGTGGTTCTCATTCGCACTAACAATTATTAAGGTCTCCTTGTCATGCTTGGCATGATATATATAGTCTTTGCAAATAGTTGACAGTTGATTATAAGTGATGACATTTGTTTTGCTTGATTTTTTCATTTGATGTTGACTAAATGGAAAATTATTGTGTCTTGTGATGGTGTCTGGTATCTTCTTGTTTGGGAGATGTTCTAGGCCATCATTGACAAAAGTACTCAGACTACTATGTCCCATATGTTCACATTTTTAGAGGAGTTTGGGTGCTTCATCATTCAATATGGAGAAGACGGAAAAATAAAAGCTCTAGCATATTTAGCGAAATACGAACAAATATGACGGAACAAAGCTACGGAAACGCAATAATCAATGGATTACATGGATTACAAAGGATAAGCTGGATCTGTATACACAAAGGACAATACGTATGTATTTTCTGGACAGTTTCTTAAAGACATTGGCTATTTTCGTTAGGAGACAAAACAAGTCCTTAGCAACGATAAAGATATCAAGAAATACAAACCTTAAAAATGTCTAAAACATCCAAGAGAAAGGTTTCCACTACAACAAACAATGAGAAAGGGGATCGAGCATGTAGATTGTGTGACGAAGATATAAAAACGGATACAACTGGTATAATATGTGAAGCTTCCAATGGAAGATATCATCTAAAATGCCAAGACTTGACAGCCGCTGACCACAAATTATTGACGAAAAAGTCAATAAGTGTTAAATGGCAGAAACAGAAAGTTCTGATAAAAAATATCCATGAGTAAATGAAGGCAATGAGAGCAACTTTGGACTCATTAGTGAAGCTCCTTCATGACCAGAACAAGCAGTCTGAAGTAGAAATGGAACAAACCAAAGAATCCCTTGACACAAGAATAGAAGAACGCTTTAAAGAGTACTAACAGAAACAAAAACGAAAGAAGAATATAATCTTAGCAAACATAAGGGAGAGCGAAGAAACCGACCCAAAACGTTCTCGAATTGAAGATAAAAAATTAATTGAAGAGACCTTAGAGAGAATGACGAACATAGAAGTCAAAGAAGTGAAGGCATTCCATCGACTTGGGACTAAATCGCAGGGTAAAGTTCGTCCAATGAAACTGATTTTGACAGCAGAAGAAACTAGAAACGAGTTGTTACAACAAGCAGTATCATATAACAAAAATGTGAAGGATACTTCAAACCGGGACAAAATTTATTTCAATCGTGATTATACAATTGCAGAGAGTAAACGACAAAAAGAGCTCAGAGAGGAATGCCATGAAATGAGAAAGAAATTTCCCAAAGAACAATTCTTCATTCGAGATGACAAGATCGTGAAACGGAGTGGATTGGGGTTGATGCAGAGAACTGCCTGATATGCAACAAGTCATCCGACTTCAACCTCAAATGAGTTTAATCCCATATGTATGTATACAAATGCCGATAGCCTGATCAATAAACGTGACGAACTTCATGTACGCATAAAAGAACAAAGGCCTGCTATAATTTGCATAACGGAAACTCTTCCTAAACGTACGAAAACAGATGTTTCAGATAGTGAATTCCAAATAGATTACTATGACGCATTCCTCGGAAACAATACTAAAAGAGGAACTGTTATCTATACACATCGCTCACTGGCAGCACAGAAATGCATGGAATTGGAGAGTGGTAGCTACACAGAAGCAGTGTGGTGTGAATGGAAAACAGGTCATGATTCCATCCTATTTGGGTGTGTATACCGTAGTCCTGAATCCGATAAAATCAACAACGAGTTTCTTGTAAAAATGATAGACACCATGGGTACCTTTTCTCGCAAGATTGTGTTTATCGTCGGAGATTTTAACTATCCAGAAATATCGTGGGACACTGGCATCTCGCATGACGAGGAAGCGAAGGCATTCGCTGATGCACTTTCAAGAAACTTCTTCCAGCAGCTTATAGATACGCCAACAAGACACCGAGAAAATCAAAAAGCTAACATCCTAGATCTTCTGATAACAAACAATCCGATGTTATTAGTAATATTGATCACGAAGCAGCACTAGGTAAAAGCGACCACGACGTTATTATGTTTGAAATAGAACCATCTCTATTAACTGCCCATCAGTATTCAAAGGAGCCCAGCTTTCTATGGCACAAAGGTAATTACGATATGATACGACAACAACTGGGAGAGAAAGATTGGTCAGGATTACATGAAATAGAACTACAACAAGCCTGGAATATGTTCAACAAATCCGTCATGGAACTAGCTTATGCGCACATACCTAAGAAATGTTTTAACAGTGGAAAAAATCGAAATACATGGGCTAATAAGGATACGATATCGAAAGTCAGAGAGAAGCGTAGGGCTTATAAAAAGTACAGGAGATCTCGTTCAGACGCCGACTATCAAATTTATAAGAAGCTTCGAAGTGATACAAATATGTTGATAAAGACGACGAAAATGCTATTTGAAAGGAAAATCTCAGTAGAATCTCACAAAAACCCAAAAGCATTTTGGAATTATGTGCGCAGCAAAACAGCAACGCAGCAAGGGATCGGAGTCCCGAAGACAAATGGTGGCAAAACTGTTTCCCGAGAGGACAAAGATAAAGCGAAAGTGCTGAACGATTTCTTTGCTGGGGTTTTCGCAAAGGAGAATCAAACAGATATACCAGTAATCGACGAGTGTTGCAATGGAACATTCCTAGCAAGTATTCAAGTCACGCCCCATGCAATTGAGAGAAAACTACGCAACCTAAATCCAAACAAGGACTGCGGGCCTGATAATATCCACCCAAAACTACTAAAAGAATCGGCATCGGAGCTCAGTATACCATTATCCATCCTGTTAAACAGATCTCTGTCTGAGGGTAAAATACCTCAGCTGTCGAAACAAGCGAACGTGTCATGCCTTTTCAAAAAAGGAACCAAATCTGATCCTGGAAACTATCGTCCTGTGAGTCTAACCTGTATTATCTGCAAATTATTGGAGTCTTTCGTGGCTGATGCTGTTATGACTCACATGGAAGAAAATAACCTTTTCACTACATGTCGACACGGATTTAGATATGGCCGTTCATGTAAAACTCAACTACTCGAATATCTATCACATGTCACATCGTCTCTTGATAACAGCGAACCAGTTGATGTTATATATTTCGATTTCAAAAAAGCCTTTGATACTGTTCCGCACAATAGGCTACTCAGCAAAATATATTCATACGGAATTCGTGACAATATTTTCTCGTGGATAAAGGAGTTTCTGTGTTGTCGACAACAAAGAGTTCGAGTGAGTTCTTCATTCTCAGACTGGACATCGGTGATCAGCGGTGTACCCCAGGGTTCTTGGACCTATTCTTTTTACAATGTACATTAACGATTTACCTGAATGTGTTACTACCGCATGCAAAATTTTCGCTGATGATACTAAGATCATTGGAAATCCACTTCAGGACAATATACAACTAGATGTTGATGCTATGTGTAAGTGGTCCATGGATTGGCAATTACAATTCAATTCTAAGAAGACGCATGTTATACACATGGGCCACAACAATCCTCGCAATATATATGTGATGTCTGATGTTCCAGAAAATTCACCAATATTAGTCAGCCCATCGGAAAAAGACTTAGGAGTAATGATTGATGAAAAATTGAAATTTGACATCCACATTAACGCTGTATGTAGTAAGGCATACCGAATCCTCGGCATAATAAAAAGAACATTCGTCAGTTTGGAATTGGACACGTTCAGACAGTTATACATATCCATGGTAAGACCTGTATTGGAGTACTGTAACACTGTTTGGCACCCACACCATAAATACCAGTGTGTGTCACTAGAGTATGTACAACATCGTTCTACAAAAATGGTCCCACAACTTAAAGAACTGGATTATATACAAAGATTAATACGTCTCAATTTGATGTCAGTGAAGTTTCGCAGATTCCGTGGAGATATGATAGAGACCTTCAAAATTTTAAAACAGTCTTACAACGTAAATCCGGACTTGTATTTTCAAAGATCATTATCTACAACCACAAAGGGTCACTCGCTGAAATTACAATTGCCTCGTAAAACTAAAGACATATGCAAATATTATTTCACCCAGACAGTTATACCATGGAACAATTTACCAGAGATGATTGTTTCATCCGTCAACCTGACGCAGTTCAAAGAACTGTTTGACTCCCATTTCTATAGCCAGAAATATGAGTACGATGAGTGATTTTAACATATTGATTTTATTATTACGTTATAATTTATATCCATGTTTCAAATCAGGAACAAAAAGTCGGATGACTTGTTTCGAAATAAATGATACTGATACTGATACTGAATATGACTTGGCTGTCGAGCCGCACCAATTTACCACTGCCTTCAAGAAAAGGATTTCAAACTTCACGGAAAACCTCAGTGAGTCATCGGACAACCGACTGTGACGATTGGGTATGGTCGTGATGTCTATAGTCCGTTATTATATGACATCATAACTGACTATATACATCACGACTAGACCATGGACTACCATCAATCGCTCAATGGCTTTTTAATCTTCGGTCAAGCCAATCGCTCCTCCATCTCTCTTGATTAGCCTATTCACTTGCTCGTTCGATTGATTTAAAGTCATTGTTGAGCAAGCTACTTGGGTCATCTGGGCAGCAAAATTACCATTATTGAATTCGACATTTAAAGTGGGGTGTTTCGCTTGAAAGAGAGTTAACATGTCAGATATCGTAACGCCACCTTCTGTAGTGTAGTGTGTGTATAACCACGATAAATCATCCATGGAACAATTTAAAGTAGCATTTGGATGAACATCTGGAAGTTCCTTTCTCGAATAGATCTTATATACCAGAAAAGCGTCATTTCGTCATCCAAGACTTGAGACCAGTACTTGAAATGTGTTTGATATTGACCTTGTCACTTGGGACGCAAAAAGGAGATTGCCATCTCGTGATGATGTGACGCCGACTTTGATTAGCAATGATACCCAACTGCTTTCTTGCAACCAGTCTCCAAGCAGAGCAATTATATTCATATCGATGTGTAGACCATCCATCATCAACAACACAATTGTATCTTCTCCGTGAGTACTTGTCCAGGTCTACTGGATTTGTTTTGCAACAGCATATCGTGGCTGGTCAAAAACAGCCACTGGAATTTGAGAGGGATTCATGATTCGCTACATTCATGACAATCGACATAACACGCATAAACATGCTCGCCGAATTTTCATGTTCACGATACAGTGGAAGTAACGACACTTTGGCTGCAATAAAAAAGGGGGGAACACCTGTTTGCTTGCGTGATACGCGCGCTAAATTACGAATAGTCCTCCCACTTTGTGTATTGAGATGTTGCTGGCACAATCGTTCATATGCCTACACGTTGACACCACTGATAAAACAATCAGAACATGAGGACACATGTGTATGCCGGTGGTCGTGTCATTGTTTTACCGTTGCAGGTGAGAGATTGTCTACTTGCCATGTCTGCGATCTCGCCTGGGAAACTATGTTAGTGTAATAACTGTGTCATGGAAAGAATATTTTGCTGAAATAGAACTTGGGTTGGGGTCTAAGATGCTGACCCTTCATATTGGTACTCTTCGTATATTCTGTTCGCCGTTCCAGTATTATGCAATGTGTCTATGAGCGCACGCTTTCTTGTTTTTGCATGGCTCAATTTAGCTGAGATGGATGTTGAATGGTGTTTCTTTGTCGGTGCTGCGCCTGAATCATTCGGAGCTATTCCACAGTGTTTAAGCCTGTACTCGAGTTTTGCCTTTCTTCGCAGAAATGGTACTACTTTCTTCGGACTTTCAAATAGTTTCGCCTATTTAGACTCCGGTACATTTGTGCAATCGACTTTTTCACACACTAAATTAAGGCATGTACGTGCTAGCAGATCTTTTCCCAATAACTAGATTGATGACTATAGGTATATATATATATATCCAATAAAATTGGGCATTTGGAATAATGTTGCAAAGATATTCCTCATTTAATTGGCAATATATCCCACCGGAGTATAAAATGTGATATTGGGAAGCCCCTTTAAATCCATGCTGCACAATGTGAGTACATTCCAGTGTGGGAACATTAGTCTTGTGTAGTTAAGTCGGTTGGAACACGTAGAAATAAATTGTGGTTAGGATAATCGATGTTTTAGGATGAACTCGACTGTACTGCATTAGTCGATCGCACAGAACAATTTGTAACCTTTTCGTCGATTATCTGTAACCAGTAGTCGACATCGAAAAATTATTTTATCATTATTATGTTGCATGTGTACACGGTGTCTGTGGTGTGCCTTACTGTGGATATGTACAAAAACATCCCCAGTTACAATGCATGGCTGAATTGGTCAATGCCGCATGTTTCTGTTTATTAGCGTATCCAGGATATCATAAATGAGGATTGTGTTACACCAGTTCTATTAAATTGTAGAGTGCTAGGATATGTGGATCTCACCACAATTGATCTTTCCACAGATGTCAATCAAATCATTATTATCAGATATTTTCGACCAATCTGCGACTGAGTCGGTCGCTTGCTGAAATGCAAATTCTGATACATCTTTCTTCACCTTAATTTTGATATCCGTGCATACTTTCAGTGTTGGATTACCTATATTCAAACGACTTTTTTGTTGTGAAATCATAATCTACTGAAATTTATAATTGCCTCATGATGTTGGAAAGTTATACATGGTTATAACAATGTTTTTAACAATTAAAGGTACGGTTGGCCTTGAAGGTGGGTATCCTGTGAAAATATTTCCACCCGTCAAAAACCGCCACAAACAGAAAGAACAACAAAATGTAGACATACTTTGTCCGTATACAAATAAGAAATATCGCATAAACAGTATGTTATTGTCATATTTTTGACCATTGTTATGTAAACAAAAGCCTAAAAAGTAACTTTTCTGGTGTTTGTTTATATTATGATGGTAAACATAAAGAGCGTTCTTTGTTGGTGAATTCCTGATATGGAACGAATAAAGAGCGTTTATGCCATTTGTGTGTGATTAGCCAGCAGCATTGTGTTGTCTTCTGTAACACAATCAGGCTCTTGCTTAGGTAAAATATAGTAAATCTTTATGATACATGCTGTTTACGCGATCGTCATGGTATATATGAAAGAAACTGTATGCGTTTTAATGTTTTTCTGTTTACGGTGATTGGAACAAATATGAATATTTTCGACAACTAAGGCCTCATGTGCCTTTAAAGGCGAAAATGTATGTTCTCCGGTGTATATATTATATTATATTAAAGAGTGAGATATGTATATGTCCGTTCCCGACCCCTGGATCGATTCCCACCAAATTTGGCGTTGTGCCTCGGGGTACCCATGCGGATGTTACAACGGCGTTTATGTTTTCCATTTTAATTAAAATAAATTTTTTAAATGTTAAAATGAGCAATAAGTTCTCTAAAAAAAAAAATGTTTTTATAAATGACTATTTCTTCAAACACCTTGTCTCCTAGTCCGTAAGCTCCTCCGACTAATGCATATATGTGGACAACTCCATTAAGGCTTCGATCGGATATCCAAATCAACGTCCGTTGTGTACCAAACTCACCATAAATCGGTCTGTGGAAAAACCCACCTTTCCTATGTGCATTGGGTTAGGTAAACATCAACAGTTGGAAATGTCATGCCTGACACATTAGTTGGAAACTATACACCACATGTAGATTGAAATTGTTCTCGTTGTTCTAATTTCTAATCAGTAATTAGTGGAGATTTATGGACAATATACATACTTGTAAAATAATACATTCATAACAAACCGATGGTGTGCCTGTTAAAGTGATGTGAAACACACCGGAAGGGTAATCAAATAGAAATTGAGAATAATCTCGATCAAAGTAGTTATTTTAACAAATATTTTATCCAAATTGACAACACACACCATCATTCCTATATATATTAATTAAATGCAGTGACTCTCGGTGGCGAAGTCGTTTGCGTTTGTTTATCGCCAATAGTTGCATCCCGAATTGAGATGTAAATATTTACAATTGATCGCAGTTCAGATGATGTTTTCTATGGAGGGGTATACGGTCGATTTGTTCGAATTTTTCGGCGATGTTAGTAGAATGTTACATTCCTCCAGTTGCCACAGCGCCTGAGTACTAACTTATCTGTTTTAAGCCGCTTACACATGGGCGCGGCGCAGCCGACGCGGCGCGACCGACGCGGCCGGACAATCGAGTTTGTGCAGTCATGAAGTACGGGACCTTACACATTGGCGCGGCACGGCCAATCTACGCGCGGCGACATTTTTAATGAGCGGTGCGATTATTTTCAATGGAACCGTGAGCCATTTTGCAGAGCGATCGCGCGACGAATCACTGTCAGATCAAAGCATTCCACACATATTCATCGGGTGTTGTAGTATACTACCTTAAATTTAAGGGAAATCCCCAAAAATGTCGCAAGTCTTTGTTGTGGGCTGATTGGCTTCCGCACCCTGTATTCTTTCTTTATATCATATTCGATGAAGAAAGTATCCGTGCGAACTGTTCCCTTAACGTTCTAAAGTATTGTATAAATTTGTCCTCATCTGAATAGAGTTCACGGTATAAATGATTAAATACACCATGTAAATATCTCTTCTTATTAATTGGGTGTATATACCGAAAACCTTCTATTTCTCTTTTTTCGTTGTCGATACAAATATTCCAGCGCTATTATAACAAGTGTGTCATCAGGCACTGCCTCCATTCTAGAAATTATGTTATGAAACACAATACTTCGGGTGTTTATAATTATTCTACCGCTGCCACGTGAAAGCGACACACTCTCGCGGCGATGACAAAAAGTTTATTCGCTATATAACCGCGTCGGCCGCGCCGCGCCCATGTGTAAGCGGCTTTACTCACCCGAACAAATCAATAATATGTCTTTAATTTCTGAAACTTCACGAGCGGATGACCGAGCCCATGCACAATGGGAAAAGACTGTGGTGCTATGCTATGCTTTAATCGATAAGACATGAATTCACATGTTACTGGCGAGATGTGAAATATTTACAAAGTGCTTAGTGTGAAATATATACATATACATAACAGAAGACAGGAAATGGAGAAGAAGAAGCAGAAAAAGAAGAAGTAGAAGAAGATATGAAGGTGTCTATATTGACAATTTAACGAATTATTACACAATAATTTCCAAGTAATTATAAATATTAATATGTATATAATCATATTAATATTAATATAATCATATTAAATTAATTAATAAATTGATATGTATGTGAGGGCGGGCTTATGTGTGTGTGTGGAGACACGCAACAATTTATATTTTAAACGAAAATGTCCATATACACACCGCAAATAACAGCGATTGATGGGTATTGTTTGGGTTAATCTACCATTTTATTGCTAATTTTATCAATTCATAACTCGAAAGAATAACACAATCAACATTTATGGTCATAATTGTGCTCGCGTGGGGTGGATTAAATGCCGTTTATCGACAAACGATGAAGCCTATTGTGTCTATTTCCTGCATATCACATAATTTTCCCATTGATCGCAGTGCTAAATGTTATTGCCAGAAAAGACAACGAAAAGACGAGTTAGAAGTATAGTCGAGGCGGTGAACCAATATGTATATAGTGTTATTAGTACAAAAACATAGGATGAAAATAGCAAAATAGACTAAAGTTGTACAGTGTCATTTTGGCTTGTCCGCAAACAGAAGTACACTCGGCAACTGAAGTAGTACAGATTGGATATCTGCTGGTAGACCAATTCGGTTGCAGTTTTATTAAGTTCCTGGCGTTAACCCAAACCAAGCTGTGTGTTGTATATTTTTGTACGGGGAAGTCATTTGTTCCTGGATATATATAGTCAAGGTACTTTAAGTATGAGTACATTTTATCACCTATACGGAACGAAAATCTGTTAAATATGTCTGTATGTGCATACATATGCGGTCATTGTGGTCTGAATAACAAATTTAGATAATCGGTTTGTCGCGTGGTTAAGTTGACTTATTCGTTTGTCGACATTTAATCCCTTTATTGATATATTTTGTACACATTTGCTCAGTACTTTTGGTCAAAATGATGCAAATCCGAAGAAAGTAGTAGCATTTCTCCGAAGAAAGGCAAATCGTCAAGTACAGGCTCAAACACTGACATATTTAACGCGATATTTGCCCGACTTTGACTTCTGATGTTTGCACCTCCCATGATCATTGACACAAGAGTGAGCTGAGCCTCCGGCACATAATAACCACCCCTGGCCAAGTGGTCCTGCAAATGTGCTATAATGCGGTTGGGTCCTGCTGAATTGCTATGATGTTGTTAGGACAAACTGATGCGGTTAAGAAAAAGTACCGTTATTTTTTCTAAAGTTGTCATTTTTGTGGTTTTCTGAGCTTATCTAGGAAAAGCCATTATTTGTATCAAATATTCAAGAAACATTTATTTTGCGAAATAGTTGTAATAATAATTGTATTAGTTGTTGAAAATCGACTCTAATCAATTTGGCTATTCATTTCGTTTTACAAACACCAGCGCAGCCATTATTCAATTTTTCAAAAATATATATGTTCTTGAATGTTTCATACAGACGCTAGATTTTTCTCAAATCCCTCGGATTAGCCAAACACCATAACATGACAACTTTAGAAAACATAACGGTCCTTTTTCTTAACAGCGTCAGTTTGCCCTAACAGCATCATAGCATTGACACCATATCCAACCCATTTAACTTTAAATAAATTACAGCAACTATTAATTAAAGGGATAAGCTGGATTTTGTCCACTGACATAATAAATACGTTACGGACGCTTAGTGGTCGGATATGGTGTCATGTGAGGCTCAGCGAGATAATCGCCTAATATTGATCTCACTTCGCCTCACATGACACCATATCCGACCCACCTGAACCCACCTGGGACGTTGGCTATGTTGAATAATATCACAAAATCCCTTTTACGTTTGGTGAAGCGCTCTCGCATTAAGTATAGTTCTTGATATGACTGTACTTTTCAAAGAAAAAATAATGCACATACTTACATTAGAAAAGCAAATGATTGCCTTGTATTTGGATATTACCCATATCAGACGTTCGTTATGTTGATTAACACTAGTAACATAAATGTTTGGACGTTTCGACTCTGAATGAAATTTGGTATGGCTGTTTGCAATTAATTGACGTGGTTCGTTTTTTCCATTATAGAGTTATCTTTATTTGTTTATCTGCAAATGTTGATTTTTGTTCGTCCGTCCATGCAGATATCTCAGCATGCATGTGTTGAAATTTGAATTAAATTTATCATAGAGGTTCGCCACCAAGACTGCTTACAGTCGCGTGTCCAATGGCGTTATTGCGTTTTCTGTTCTTGAGTTATCCTCCCTATAGAAGTTTTTTGTCCGCCCGTCTGAGTATCACAGCATGGGTAAAAGGATCTCAAAGAAATTTTGGTTTTGATATTTACCATAACAAGGCCTATCAATGATGATCGCATGTCGCCCTGACTAACTTTTGTCATGTAATATCGGACTTGGTTTACTATTATTTATCAGATTTATTGAGGCACGGACTCAGTGTGGGAGATCATTGCTTCAAATGTACTTGCTTCAGTGAGCGTGAACGAATTCTCATTTCTTATCAAGCCTGATAATATGTCCATGTCGGGGTCACAACCCGCACTAAGTCGCACAAACCTCATCCACCTACATGATGCATGCCACAGGGCACACGTTTTACCAATCGACGCAATCTAATTCGATAACTGTCCAAAAGACTGCACTAACGACACGATGATTTGCGCAATTCTTTGTTGATTTGGGCGCTGTTCTGTCATCCGATTCCGAGATTCAGTCTAATTACTATAATGATGGGCGCAACCGGCGCCACTTAACATTCACCTCTAATGACTAGAACGCAGGCTTCAACAATGCCGTCTAGTTTATCTCATTTACACTTAGACACCATCGGTTATGGATGAAAAGTTGTGGCAATTTAGGCAAACCCTTCTCTGAAAGATTAAAGCAAATTTTCATGAATCCCCTGGAGCTGGTTCTTTCGACTGGCATGCCACAGACTCATTAACAAAAAATATCAAACAATTAAGCAACATTAGGTCGCAATTTGTTAATAGTCACCCGTTAGCGTTTTTTGTGTGTATATAATGCAACCCATTTACAGTTCTCTATAAAATTGCATGGGATTTCAGTTCCGAAAATCAGATCGGTTCTGATGTTATAGCGCTTCATTCATGTCAAAGATGTTGGTGGCTCTCTCAGTCGGTATTCTCTGTCTCTTCGTGGCACCAATAGAGGTGAGTAAATTATTAGTCTGTACATATGGACGTGGATATAGATGGTCATTGGGTCTGTACTCTCTGTCTCTTCGTGGCATCAATATAGGTGAGTAAATGATTAGTATGTACACATGGACGTGGCTATATATGGTCCTTGGATCTGTATTATCTTCTCTTCATGGCATCAATAGAGGTGAGTAAATGATAATATGTACACAAGGACGTGGCAAGAGGGTCCATGGATCGGTATTCTCTCTCTTTTTTACTTTAAACATATTGTATTCGTATATAAATATACAAAAGGGATCGGGGCACAAGTTATTTCAACTTATGTAGCCCCTCTCCCGTGCAAAATTGACAATTCATTGTTATAAAATGACAAGAAGGCGATAACAGAAAGGTTTGTACATGGTGAGAAAACAATTTGAGTTTTCATTTTGTCGAATAACATCTTTCAGCGTATGTGTCTATGGATTACCAATCTATGCATATCTATATCTATTATGATATTTAAGGAAGATGTGAAATATATATTTCAAGGCTATTCATGTATAACACTTTCGACTGTAAGGTTAATCTTAATTTGTATAGTAGAGAATTTGGCGATTGGCCCGATGACGCCCTTGACAAATACGCTGGAAGAAATTATCGATGTGTATACAAATGGTGGATGTGGCAATCCGAATGGGGGAGGGGTGTCTAGCAATGTTTGTGTTTGGTGTATGTTGAGCTATTTGTGGTTGACATTGGACTGTGGCTATATGTCAGCGCAGCCAGATGGTCATGAATCGAAGCGTTTTGTCGCAGCAATATACTGTTGCACTATTTGGAAAAACCTTATATTCTCCGGAATTGAGATGTACCATATCCCGAAAAAAACCCCTGAACGATGTCGGTTATAATGAAGCGTTCGCGGTTTAGCTCATCGTCAAGTTCCAATCGTTCATTTTGATATAAAGGTCACATAAAACAAATAGTGTACATCTTCCAAAGGGTTCCCACAACTGCAAGCAGGACTTTCGGCTATGTAGTTTTGATACATATCAGCGCGAAGTTCACTGCAAGCACCCGTTTCGAATTCTGGAATGTATCATATTATATCGTCTGAGACCTGAATAGAAGTGGGGGCTCACGGGGTTGGGGTTGGTATATGAGTCGTAGATTGAATTTGAAGTAAGAGAAAGGGACAACGTCGGTCATTTCAGTTGGGATTTTGTTCCAATCAGCTATCGCCGAGGGCAGAAAGAACTTTTTATAGTGCTCAGTGTGGCATCGGTAAAAATAGAATTTTCCCGGGCGTCTGAAATTATAACCTGAGACCTGGCTAGCTCTGGGTGGGAGGATGGTAGATAAGTAATTGGGCGATTAATTTTTTACTATTTTGTAAATCACTTCAAGCTTGTGGAATTGACGCCGCGTTTCCAAAGAAAGACAACCTATACCTCCTGCAGGACAACACAATTAGAAACCTGAAACCTGTGCCATACTCTTTCAAATGCTTTGGATATGTCACAAACTATGCCGCATGTGAAGAGGCCTTTATCGATAGATTGACAGATATTGTGGTATATGTCTATTAATTGGTATGTGGTATTGTGACCAGAGATAAATCCGGATTGGTGAAAGTACAAGAGTCTATTTTCTAAGAAGAAGGCACTTATCTGTTTCAAGACAACCTTCTCAAAGACTTTGGCTAGGTATGGTAGCAATGTGATCGGGTGGTAATTTTTGGGGTCAGCGGGGTCTTCTTTCTTTAAAATTGGGATAACATTAGCTAGTTTCCATATATCTGGGTTTTCGCACTATTGATCGATTTCTTGAATAGGAGGACTAACGGCTTTGATATTGAATTTGAAGTTTCGTGGAACATTCTAACACTGATTCCGTCGTGGCCATGAGCTTTATTCAATTTTAAAGATTTGATAGCTATTTCAACATCTGATTCCACAAAAGACAATTCTGGCATCAGCTCTTTGCTTCGAGTGTGAAAGAGGGGATGGGTATGCGCAGAATCGTTTATAGTGGAGTTTGATATGAAGCTCATATTTAGAATTTGATATGAAGCTCATATTTAGAATTTTAGTTCATGTGGAGCTATATATAGGAGGGATATTATTCACTTTCTTTTTATTTAGGAGATGGTTAACAATCTGACAGGAATCACGGGGGTTTGTGGAGTCTTTTATTCTGTCTCCCAAATTATCATCAAATTTTATTTTGGCGTACATTTTGATGTTATTAACTGTATTCCTTGATTGTTTATATGCCCGTCACGAAACTGGGTTGTTGATTTTTATTGCCTTTGACGTGAGTCTATCTCGCTTGCGTAACTCTATTCTAATATCCGAAGTGAACCAAATTTTATCTTTGGGGCGGATTGTCACGTTATGCTGTGGTATATTTGTGTCCATGATTGATAGGAAAGTAGATTAGAATATTTTGACCCCCGAATCTATATCAGGGGCCGCATCAATTAGGTCTTCCCTATTGTATACATCATTTAGCAAGCAGTTCGCTCGCTGGAAATGAGCTTTTTTGAAATTCCATACTTTTCTCTGGAATGCGGATACTGTGGAGCAGTCGAAAGATATTGTTGCATAAACACCCAAGTGGTCTGAAACTCCGAGGTTTAAAACATCGCAATCCAAGACATGAAGTGATTTACTGATAATAATAGGATCAAGTAGCGTGATAGTCCTACTGGTAACTCTTGTTGGGTCTTTTATCACATTTTCGAAGCTATCTGCGTTGGAAATTAGCTTTATTTTGGAGGTGCTCACGAGGTAATTAGAATTATCGTCTCCAGTGAGTACTATATTTTCAGAGATGTCAAGTGCCCAAAAGGTCCCAATAATTATGGCTACAAAATTGGTCTGACCTGTATGAGACCCCTATAATCATGTGAGATTTGTTAGCAAATAATTCAAACCAGAGAATCGAGGAGTCGAATTCTAGGTCAAATCTTTCTTTGTATATAACATGATCAGCAAACATGACACATATTCCACCCCCGTAACGTATCGGTCTTTTCGAATAAGGGAACAGTAACCATGGACTTCTAAATGTTAGGAGTATGCTGGGTCAAGATGCGTCTCAGTAAAGAAGAGAACGTCTAATTCGTTGATCAAGTCAATGATCTTTTCTAACTTGTGTCGGATACTTCTTACATTGTAATGAAATATTGAGATGGAATTAGGTACATTTTTCGAGTGAGTGCGAGGGCCTAGGTTGGTCTCTATGTCGCCCGATAACAATATCAAAAATAGGATAAAAAAATTATAAGTTATTCTCCAAACACCGCTACAGATATACAGACGACTGTGAAGGTGGATGATGAAAGGCGAGCTCTTTTTCCTCAAAGATACCAATCGCAGCCCTATAATGGTTCAGACAACACGACATAATTTAGTCGGCGACTGAAGCATGAAGTATAGGTCTGCAAATGGTCCGGATTCGAAAGAAAAGCTGTCTTTCACCACCGTTGCTTTGACACCACAGTTCGGATATTTTGTACTCGGAATATTTTGTGAGGGGGTGTTGCCACATAACATAGTACTGATGATTGAATCATTGGTATAGTTGGTGAAGATGATGAAAAACATGAAATAATAGCAAACATGTAAACAACGTGGACAAGGAAAACGATGTGTATATGCACATCATGATGATGAGTTTGATCATATGACATTATGAGCACGGACAAAACCAGGGGTTATTGTATTTATTGCGCTCTGAGTCTGAGATACACGACTGTGAAAACAAACATGTACGCGGTTTGGCGACTAATTGAGTTGTTTCTCAAGAGAGAGAGAGAGAGAGAGAGAGAGAGAGAGAGAGAGAGAGAGAGAGAGAGAGAGAGAGAGAGAGAGAGAGAGAGAGAGAGAGAGAGAGAGAGTGAGTGAGTGAGTGAGTGAGAGAGAGAGAGAGAGAGAGAGAGAGAGAGAGAGAGAGAGAGAGCGAGAGAGAAAAGATCGCAATATAGTCTCGTTTTAACTGGCAGAAAAAGGGTGATCCAATTGTTTAATTTCGCATAAGGTATCGCGTACATGTTCCGATTTATTTCGAGATCACAGAGCGCATTATTAGCACTGCACCGCGTGTATAATGTTCGGCATTTCTTGATAGCCGTGGTCCCTTGGGCATTTTATTTATAGATAATTGGTTTTTCCGGTTTAAAAGTCGTTAATGCCAATAATGTTGATTTTTGGTTTGTGACAAGCTATGTCAATTACCAATAAAAGAAATTTAAAAGATAATTTGTAAGTCTTATATTTCAACTTTTATAGATATTTTTCGTTCTGCAGCCCACTGATGGTTGTAGTCGGAGATGACCGAGTCAGCCACCGGTTCGTTAATTATGTGCTGGTTGTTATTGTTATTGTTGATCCCTGTTGTTTTTACCGAAACACTCGGAGCGAAATTTAAGTCAACTACTCAGTGGCACTGTTCTATGATATCCAGTGATGAGCCAAGCATTTCTATAATACTACATGCACTGTTCTATCTCCAGTAATGAGCCAAGCATTTCTGTAATACTGCTTGAACTGTTCTATCTCAAGAAATGAGCTAAGCAATTATATAATACTGCAAGCACTGTTCTATCTCCAGTAATGAGCCAAGCTTTTCTATAATACTACATACACTGTTCTATCTCCAATAATGAGCCAAGCATTTTTATAATACTGCACAGCTTAGAAAACTCTGTCTCCACCTGTCTAGAAATGATGGGTCTCCACCTGTCTAAAAATGATGGTTATTTTCATAGAACATACAGATAACATAATAGTTAATTTTCAAAGCCTATAACTTTTCAAATGGCGTTTTTATCATATATTATACCATTGTTTTGGAGATAGAAGAGTAAACTTCTCGGGAAACGAAGTTGCACACTAATGGAAATTTGCAACAAAACACACCTTATACATTTTTTCGGGTATCTTGGTGCCGTGTCAGTCTAAAATTTGACCCGAAATATATGACAAAATTCAAAGCTTGACCCAAAAACGCATGTACATATATTTGAATTTGACAAAAGCTCACTTTCACGATAGTAGCAACACATGTTTAGCGTAAACTGCTAATATGCATACATGATAAGTTCCGTCATCTTGTTTTGGCTTAAACTATGTTCCAAGAGAGGACTTACCTTTGACCCTGTGTGATCATATAAGTATTGTGCAGAACTTGCCAGTCGAAATCATGCCATGGACGCAGACAGGAAACTTTGTCTGTCTAAATGTTAGATGCATTAATCACGAAAAACCCTCAGCGTATACCATGTGCATGCATAACAACTCCGCGATTCGCACGTCGGATAACTTATATATATGCCCTATATATGGATATTTCCAAATCTATACCTTGACCCAAGTAATATCACGCAGGGTAGGTAAACTAGTGCACCTATCTATAACATTCTTCTCGACGTGCGGTGGGCTGTCCAGTATACATACATGGGTGCTCGGGGATACAACTATATGCGTTGTTGTAAGTGCCTTTTCTGATCTTTGAACTTACTCACGTTAAGCATGATTTAATATGTATATGGAAAAATATTTACAAATACAAATGGAATTGAGGCACAAGTTTTTACAACTTACATGAATCCTCGCTCCTGAAACATCTGAAACAAATACAATAAATTACAAGATAGCATAAATGTTTAGGAAGGGTTATGGCATATATACAGAGTGTGTGAGTTGCTTGGGCTTGTGAATTCATCCGTATTTCATACTCGACATTTTAGAAGTCGCCGAGAAATATGTGTGAAGATGGTAGTCAGCAAACTATACCCTTTTTGTGATTCTGTGAACTATACTTTCGAGAATGTTTGTTTTCGTGGTTTCAGCTCATACTGCCTGCAATGTGTCCTAAGTTCCATGTCATTTTAATCCCAGATTCCAGATTGTCGCGAGTAGTAGCTTCTTACATGCATTAAATAATGCATAGCTCCACAATCACATAATTGTTTTACAAAGAAGCGTTGAGATCTATTGCCTAACTCGTTTCCTATATACACTCCGAGTGCATTGAGTCAAATTTTATTAAATTTATTCTAGGCGGCAACACCGCTTCCGTGCCATCCTATTAATGGTGCATGGAACGGAGCCACATTGGAATGTGATTGCGACATAGATTGGACCGGAACACTGTGTGACCGCCGATACCGAGGTAAGACAAATACCAAACTTCATGGCCTCATAATCAGACTGAGTGTGTCGATATCCAGCCTATCCCTTTCTATGAATACTGTACCAGTCAAAATAAGTGGTATATTAAGCGCGCTATTTTCGCGCTCAATGTCGCAATAATATTGCAAGTGGAAACGCTTATAAGCGCGCCGCTTGCGATATTATCGCAATATTTTGCGCTTAATATCGCAATATTTCGCGCTTAATATTGCGCCTAATTTTGCGACATCTTGCGCTCAAAATTGTGACATTAAAAGAAAATTATTGTTTCTTCCATATTGTTTAGCCCACAGATATTTGGAACAATAGACCCCACCACCATAAAGACATATATATAAGACAAGGTAGCTATCTACCAGATGGCCCAAATTCCCACCACATGGCGTAAGCGGGTGGTGGGAATTTGGGTCATCTAATAGATAGTAACCTTGTCTTATATATATATGTCTTTGGGGTGGTGGGGTCTATTGTGCTAAATATCTGTGGTTTGGCATAAATAAAGACAATATTTTAGATTTCTATATAATTATAGTTGTAAATGCTATATGTACACTATATGCACAGTAGTTATCTGATATAACTATCGGCTCTATCGGGTCTATCGGGTCTGTATGAAAGTTTGTCGCGCTCAATATAAGTAAAATCACTATAACTCGCGGTGAATCCGCCATTTGGTCTCCGGAGGTCAAAGTTAAGAAGTAGCATCTATTTTTAGCATATGGATCCAGTCTGGGAATTCCCAAATTAAAATGGCAACAGTACCTTACCGAATCGCAGGTGCGACAACTTCATAAAACTAATTAAACAATCACCCTGGATACAAACAATACTTAGGTTTCGCGCAGTAGATGGATTGAGTGTATCACGTATATGTTTTTGCGTTATTTATTTTATCGCAAATAATCAGTAAATTATGAGAAGTTCGTTGACAAAAGGAGGCGTCCATCGCTTAAACGTCTGAATGTCCTAGCTCTGTAGATGACATGGCCATATAACAATTATTAAGCCCGTAGTTGCACTTAGAATAACTGAAATTATGCCATCAAATGCTGATAAAAAAATGCTCGCACTGTCGAATGTTTACAAATGAATAATTTATGCTACTTCTTAACTTTGACCTATTACCGATGGGTTGGGTAAAATGCTAGGAATCGGACCATATGGAACCATCGTCCATCTTGAAAATCGCGAACTAGTGACAAGGCTTATTGCGACAATGCGCGGTTAAAAGGGTACTCTACGCCATTTTCAATAAAGTACAGGTGACAACAACGATCTAATATCGATAATATATAGAACATTAAGTAATTTGAGTCGAAGATGTATTCTGTAAGAGATCAGATTAATAGGTTATCTTAAAATCAAAGTTAACTCATTGAGTGCCAGGTCTCCTGAGGGGAATCGATATCTGTACGCCAGGTCTCCTGGGAAAAAAGAACATTATTCACACTAACTATATATTTAGTTTGACTATTCAATATAGGACAGAATCGAATTGACAGCAGGCATTGCTAGTATAGGCCCTATCCATGACCTGCTTTTAAACTCCATGTCCGGTACTCGGGGGTCATCATAGGTCAAAAATTTCATGTTGCCATGGCAACGAGGACTTAAAATTGACACCGATTGACTGAAATCACAAAGTTGTTGTTTTGTGTGGCCATCTAAATAATTTATTCTGTGTAGTTTTAGACATTAATTTTACTGGTGGAATAACATAGCATTTAGATAGGATCCGGGGGGGGGGGTAATCGGTGTGACTAAACGAATTTTGCGAATGGGATGACGTTTACAATGAACACTCTCCGAGAAAAGCTGATTATTAAATTGAAAACTATTTGGAAATGTATTGTTTCGTTCTTTTTGGCCTATAATAGTCGCACTTGCCGCGGTGGGACGTACTTCCAGTTTGTTCTGTATCTAGGTGACAATGCCACATATAGTACATCGGATTAATCCGGTGACGATTATATCCGATTCAGCGCATCGACCCCCCCCCCCCGCCTTCCATACCAAATTTCAGTTCGATATCGTAAATAATGTAAGAGCAATATACTGACAATTTATTTCTATAGTAAATTCTCTTTGTAATTTGGCGAACCCCTTAAGGTACAGAGTTTGATTGACATATTTTGTACGTTGTCGACATCAGCGTTCCTGTGTCGTTTGGTGTCAAATCAAGTTTACGATGGATCAGGGCATGCCCGACTATATAGGAATCGACCTTTACGCAATTAAAATCGGTTTCCAATTAACAGATATGTACGCTGTATCCGTTGACCTCTTAGAGAGTTTGAACTCTGCAAGTCTAAGTCACGCCCACAGATCACATCAATTTTCACCACCTGTTTTCATATGACTGTATCTCCTAAACGCCTCGACATGAGGAGCTGCCTGATGCGTCATTTGAACGGAGACATGCTGGGCTATACCCCGATGTACAAGTTGAATCTGCGCATGCGCGTATATACAGACCCCCCCCCCCCCCACCCACCCACCCCCCCCCCCCCCCATTGAAATTTAAACAAACGCTTCTCCCAAAATGTGACTTGTAGTATGCAGGGTTCTAATCATGTGCAAACAGATTGAAATTGTGAGATTGGATTAGAAGGCAGAATGTTACAAACGGTGTGTGTTGGGCGACGAGTTATCTCGTCGCCGGCGCTCAGATGGTGTTTTTCGGGCGACGAGATATCTCGTCGCCGGCGTTCAATGAGTTAATAATATTTGATATAAATTAAATTTATGGCTGGAGCCATAAATTAAATTACGAATTTCCGCCTACAAGACGTAATCAAAATAATTCACGGATAGTGGATTTGGGAACGCGTGGCACACGTGATCGTGTAAAACTTTATGTTGATACGAGGCGTAAACACAAGCCACTCACTGACTAGTGACTATACAATGACCTAATTGAGTATATGGGACCAGTATGCATATAATATAACATTTATTTGATACATTTGCTTGAAAACTGTCAAAAAATTACTCGATAACGACAATTGGTAATTTCGCATTCCGCCTAATCTGCCATCCGTAACATTACTTCGTACTCAACAGACTTTCGAATAATGAAAATCTGGTTACCTTATTCTACGTCCCAGAGACTGTAGAAACCAACAACAACTTTTGAGTAGAGTATCCCTTTAAAGATCAGAACATTTTCCATATACAATAGAATGAAATCATTGATCTGTCCACACGTCAAAGATATGTTATGATACAACATATATATAAGGCTATGCAGAAGCAATTTCTGAGGTGAAATTAAGAAAATAATTCTACCTGTCTCCTGCGACAAGAAGGATTTTCAGAACAGTAGAGTACCAATCAGAAGAAGCAGTATATTGAGGCGCGGCTTTATTGCGATATTGAGCGCGCTTAATTTCGAAAAAGGCGCGATTATATATAGTGCAATACAAAATATATGTTGCGCTTATTATTGCGATATTGAGCGCAGCATATTGCGATATTAAAGGGATACTGTACTCAAATGTTGTTGTTAGTTTCTATAGTCTCTGTGTCGTAGAATAAAGTAACCATGATTTCAATCATTTGAATGTCTGTTGAGTACAAATTCATGTTACGGATGGCAGATTAGCCGGAATGTGACAATACTAATTGTCGTTGTCGAGTAATTTTTGGACAGTTTTCAAGCAAATGTAGCAAATAAATGTTATATTATTATGCATACTATTCCCATATACTCATTTAAGGTATTGTTTAGTCACTAGTCAGTGAGTGGCTTGAGTTTACGCCCCGTATCAACATAATTTTGTACACGACCATGAGTGCCAATTATTTTGATTACATCTTGTGGACGGAAATTCGTAATTTAATTTACGGCTCCATGCAGCCATAAATTCAATTTATATCAAATTATTAACTTTGATTTTAAGACAACATATTAACCCGAACATTTACACAATACATCTTCGACTCAAATTACTTAGTTGTCTATATATTATCGATATCAGATCGTTGTTATCACCTGGAATTTATTGAAAATGGCGTAAGTACGCCTTTAATCTAATATATTTGAACATAGTATGCGATTAGCGATGTATGTTGACAAATCACTGCAACAGTTTTTGGTTACAAAACAATGGTTTCAATACGATACATTTCTTTATTGAAAACTACCATTATAGTGAATATAAGGACAAAGTGTACATGTGTATATATTTCCCCTTGTTCTCTTCTTAGTGGTGATGATTTACATTTACCAACTGCGAGTGCATCGGGTCCCTTAACCATTTCAGTGCCAGGTCCGATTTTTGTATCAACCCATATACCCTGTGCCAATGCATTCATCATTTGTTATTATTTTTAAAAATTTTTTACAATTTTAATAATTTTTTCTTATATTCTTTAATAAATCTTACGTTTGTAATGGGCATCAAAATTATTACTATGAATACTTGGTAATAGTTTTGAGTTATAACATGCCCCTAATGTTTTATCCAGATTGTTTTTAAATTCGCTATAGCATGCTTAAGCATACCCAAAAAAACAATCCAAATTAGGGCCGATTTTACAGACCGTAAATTAGGGCAGATGAGATCGGCCCCTGTTACTAAAAGGGTTAAAGAGTACGTATCACACACTGGCAAGTTTGCACGGAATTTTGCACGTATTTTCTCATAGAAAATCATGTGGTGCCAGAATATGAACGGAAATATGCATATAACATTCACATTTACCAAAGCTAACGACAGGAGAAGTAAAATATCGGTCGTTCCTCATGTAATTGTGCTACTGACAAATCGCCTTAAACTACCTCTATGATATGCTGTGATTGATTCTTGCGTGATAATTTCATGCAATTTACACACAAATTTCGATAGCATCGCTATTATTGGAACCATATAGTTGTCCACGACATTACGTCGGATGACTATAGTATTGACCACCGTCCGTACGTCCGGAACTTTATCCGATCCTGTATTCTGTCATTTTCTGGTCAATGTTTCTAAAACTTGGTACATATAACCAGCATTGGAACCTGCATACATGCTATTTTGAGTTCGGTCTTACTCATTTTGGCAGAGATATTGCCATTTGTTTTACACAGAAATATTTGATATTTTTTATTTTAGAGTTATTGACCCTTTCTCGACACATTGTCGATGTGCATCATATTTAGTGAATATGCAATAAAGTCTTTGTATCATATTGGTGAAATAAATTCCTCCTACAGTTTGTAGTATAGGGATCTGAAACCCATTAATCCTTCAAACCTGCCACCTTCGTCGAAGGACATTTTGATCAGCGACCTTTTTTATCCGTAAGAATACAGTTGGGTGATTCTAATTTGGATATACAATTTATGAAAATAACTACTTTCTGTATTCCAATTCGATCACACCGGCGGGTGTTCCACTTTACTGTAACCCTTTCTATAGTAAATACCAATTGATGAGTAGTTCCCTTAGGAAATGTTCAGGCAAAAAAAAAACGCGTTTTTTACAACCTCAGGCAAATGTTTTACTAAAGACCTTTTGTGTCCATATTTGAAATTTGTAACAGTTTAAAGCATATTTTATAAGAATATATATATTTGTGTTACTGGGACCTCATATGGGCCTCAGTGGGGATGAAATTAAGTTATGGCATGTTGTATATGGCCATCTTGAATAATTTTGCGACCATCTTGGCAGCCATTCCTTGTGAGAAAGGTCAACCTACACACTATTAGACACAACTTAATTGATTTCAGATGATTACATTAACATATTAATTTATCTAGCGCATGTGTGTTGATAAAATATATTCCTGGAAAACTTATTTCAAGATATTTCAACTTTTTCGAGAGTAATTTTGGTATATTAAGTAGTCCCAAGTTGATATGGTTTTCGTTATTACAACAGTATATATAAGGTCGAATCATATTTGATATGACTAGATTGGCGGAAGAGTAACCACGAGTTAGTACTAAATACCTATTGATTTGAAGTCCATCTCTTCGAATACTCATGTACCATTCAGCTACAAATTGGTGACATTTTTTGGGTATATTTTGTTGTCGTAGCAACCAATCAGTACTTTTAGTTGTCTCAAAGCTGTCGGGTAATACTTCTGTCACTAGCGTGGCATTTTGAAACAGAAATACCTCCGACCTACCCGCATTATTCGGTCGTGTATACATTTTTCGGTGAAAAGTAAGATGAAATGGGGTTCGTGGCTATGGAAAACCCAAGAAAACATCCTAAAATGGTCCGATCTATAGTTGCCTAACGAAACTATTTTTAAAGGAACCAACCAGGAACGTCTGGGACAAATTTCACAATTTATTCATTAAAATTAACGATTTTACACATATCCACCCAACTATTGAGGCTAAGATTGTTGGGGAAATAATGGCGATATTTGAAGAAGTGTCTTAAAGGAGCGTTTAAGGGCTAACCTCCCACTAGAACACCCACCAACAAATATATAGGAGGAGTAGACACTTGTGGTTTTGTAAATTAATACAAATATCCGTTATTTCGTCAAAGTACATTCTATATACAGTTATCACCATTCCGATTATATTGCAATACTCATTTCGATATATAATCCTAACCTCACGCGGCACCCGTTACTGCGTTTGATTATCAATCGTTATCAAATCGTGAACCCCGATTAAGTATGTTTCGCTATCTAATCGGGTGCGTATTATGTTGTTTATCAGGGACAATCAATTGAATTTAACTCTCCTCAGCTCGACTGACAAAAAAGCATCGTGTGTTAAATCTTCCTCTTTTGAAAGCCGAGACAGACTGACAATAAAAAAAACTTATATTAATTGGCTCATGTTTAGGTATTTGCCACAGTATATTCGTCCTGTACCTTTCCGAAATCAAAGTTCAAATTCTCTTCGAACTTAAAACGTTATTTCGAAACACACATGCCTCGCAATTATCAACGGAATGTGGAGCCATATAGAATATACTCAACCATTTCCTAAATTAACATCGCTCTTATCTTTAAAATGCTGATAAAGATGAAAACTACCAACCCGAATAGAAATAATAATGCACAACAAATTAGTTTATACATGTAGTTGATGTCTTGGTGATGATTTATTCCGACGATGACCTGACCCAGATTCGCCGATTTTTATTTGAATGCGAACTTGAAAAAATGGGAAATTGTTTACTCATTGAATGTGTAATTCACGTCGTTTCTGTTTTGTGTCAATTTTTTTTATCACATCATGTGACTCACATGATATCAAGACAATGATATACAAGGATAAGTGTCATATATCAACATTTGAAACAGGTTTTTCAATCCATCCATCGAGCCTCCAGTTGTAGAATAAATTTTATTGGTTAATTTTGGTTTTCAATTTCAGCTGGCATTGCAATTAGGACACTCACTGACTTGCTGAGAACTCGCAATTTAATTGACAATACTTATCTTTTAATTCAGTTTCAGTTCATTAAACTGATTTCAATGTCAATAACAAAACGACAAGTCCAGATCTGTCTTAAACCATCCAAAAAGTGATCGTTCCGCAAATGCGACGCCGTTGTTTTTGTGTATGTTGCAACCAGGTACCGAAAATCAGCTGTTAAAATTGACACGTGGCAATATCGAACATTGGAGCGCGTAACGGTGCACTTGAAGACTGCACTCGATAATTGCCCCCCCCCCCGCGCAATTCTTTGATGTTACAGGCAGTATATTGTCAGCTAGTGGATTAGAATTATAGTTGTATTGTTGCCAAATTGGATGGAGAATAGTTAAAGGTACTCAATTCGACAAAACTCCTCTCAATTACTATTTCAATGGCTTCGGGGGTCAAAAATATTTGATTCGAGTCGAGGAAGCCACCCATCAAAGCTCAGATTTTTTAGATATCGATTTTAGAAATCTATTATTTTTCATTATCGGGAATACTTTCTGTCCCAGAACACAGTCAAAATTGCGTTATTATTACCACTTGATTTTAGAGTTATCCATCCTTGTCTGTTTGAATAGTGTTTTGGTGTACACATCTCGAGCAGATTACAAAGTTGAAGGCAATTATTAGTACTCATCTCGAGAAAATTTCAAAAATCAATAACTAATAACTCTGAGCTTTGTTTGATGGGTCCCTCGACTCGAATCAAATATTTTTTACCCTAAAAGCCAAAGAAATAGTAATATAGGACCCTCTGATCGGATTGTTGTTGTTGGAATCTGTTGAGATGGGGACCCTCTGATCGGATTGAGTACCTTTAACCATGTATTTACTAAATGGATCCTCGCATCAGATATGTAGCAGTAGACATTGGAATGGTCGATTATTCTTCTGCAGGGGTGACCAGGTTATATAAGCAGACGACAGACAAAAAAAAATCCAGATAATACAATAGCAGAATGGGTCCTATTGATTGGTGGGAAATGTATCAAATAATAAATTCAACAAACGGCCTATATATGGTCGTTTGTTGAACTTATTATCTGAACATTTCCTAATGGAATACTCGTCAATGAGTATTTAGTATAGAAAGGGTTAATGTATGAATGCTTTTGAATCTTCAACAGACTGCACTGAAGCCGCTAGTAGTGGGTTGTACTCGGGCCAGGATGATCTGTGGATACAACCTGATCAGAGCAGTCCTGCGGACGCCTCCAACACTGTTCGTGTCTGGTGTGAGTTCGACTGGCGTGGCTGGACATTCCTGATGAGGAGAGGAGCATCATACAGATGGGCTCACACATCTCCGCTCAGTTTCGATCGACCCATCAGTGAGTTTGAAGCCGGATTTGGCCACCGTCGTTCGGAGTGGTTTATAGGAATGGACAACATACGCAAACTTCTTAAGGATGGCGAACGGGATTACACACTAAGCGTAGGGGTCGGTTACCGTCAGGCTTATTACCATGATTTCTGGGTCGACACAACGGCTAACAAGTACGCAATGCACTACGCCTCGTATGAATCATGGCCATTGGAAAATCCCTCCTTAGCTGACGGATTTGGTCTAAGCCAACTGAATGGTGCAGAGTTTTGCGCAACGGGTGGTGGCGGCTTCGGCTGCGGTGGCTGTGAGAATAGTGAAGATGCTGGTTGGTGGTATGGCGGTAATTGCACCGCAAATAACCTACATCTTCCCGACACTGGAAATCTTGGGAAGTGGCCGGATCTTTCAGGTGGACGTTTCACAATGTCCACCACGGAGGGGTTGTATATGATGGTGCATCATGGTCGTCATCCCGAATAACATCCTGAATAAAATGGACTGAAATAATATTTAAATTAAAAGTGCAGCATGTTTATTTAGAGTTATTATTATCCAGAAAGGCTGAATTGGGCATTATGTCCCATGGTTTTTAATAATGCATGGGGTTTTCAAAACGTATACCAGGCTTTCACAAGCGTGGTCGATTGGCAGCTCCATTCGTTAAAGGCACGGATGCCCTTGGTTGTTGGTTATAATTTAGAAATTAAAGACAAAAAATTACCAATTAACGAAAATGTCCTTAAGAATGGACTAATAGTGTAGTATAATAGGATAATAATAGGATATTATCCACAAAACACACTTGTGCCAGCCGAGCGTTTATATACAGCCCATAATTAAGAGTATGCTATAAGCAAACACTCAACACCGTGGTGATTGGGGGGGGGAGATTGATTCACAATTGAACACCAACAATATTGAGTGGCGAGGATTATCGAGCGCTATAACGGTATTTTGTAAACAACACGGTACAGTTTTAACCAAAGTTCACTTAGTGGTGTCTCCCCGGTGTTGAGTATTTTGCTTATCGTACACTCTTTGCGTACTCTATACTGTAACATAACATAATTGTGTTTACTATATACTCGTAACACTGCGTACAATCTTGACAATAACATGCCATTTATACGACATTTATGATTGGCACAAGAACAAAATATGACTATATTTTAATATTCTTTTTATATTTATGGTGGTTTTAATAGATGTGACTATTTTAACAACAATATCCATTGCGAACGCCATCCGCATCTTTAGGCACCTCGTTCGGATTAAAATATAAAATACCACCTTCTAAAATGTCAACACCACGAGTTAAGGGTGCGTTCAGACACTGGCAATTTGCACTTCACTTTTTGCAGGCATTTTCTCATAAAAAAAAACCATGTGGTGCCAGAATATGAACGACAGCATGCATAAGAAGTAAATTTTCGGTAGTTCCACATGTAACAGTGCTACTAACACTTTGCCTTGAAATGCCTGAAAATTTATTCTTGCGAGATAATTGCATGATATTTACAGACAAATATCGATAGTATGATCATAGTATCGCTACTAGTGGAACTACATAGATTTTGCTTCTCTTGTAGTTAGCCGTGGTACAGATGCATTTTATAAGCATGTTTCCGTTCATATTCTGACACCATAGGAGTTTCTTTGAGAAAATGACCACAAAACATGCCATGCAAACTTGCCCGTGTATGAACGTACGTTAAGTCGTTCTGCTAATTTACTGTGATCATGGTGGGTACAATGTATACCGCGCGTTGTCAAAACAGTAGAGCACATATACTATAAGTAATTATATAATGTAGCCATACGATTGCTGGTGTATATATCAACAACAGAATCACATCGAACGGTACAAGCATATTATATACATCTATAAAGACAGTTGATCGGTGTACATATAGGTGTTCAATGCTTCGGGATGTGCATGGACAAATTATCACTTCATTATATCGAAATTGTATATCTCACGTGACTTTCTCGCATTCTGATTGGCTGCATACTGCTATACTATTTTACGATTGTACCCCAATAGGTTTCCTACTCGCCTACTATTATATTTCTATTTATAGTAACAGACTCTTTTCGCGCCATCGGATTTCCGCCTGAAGGCACGCGGCCAATCTTAAACTGTACCTTGTACGAGACTTGTTGCAATATCGGTATATCATTAGACTTATTGGTGAATTATAATGATCTTACAAATGTCCGATCATAGCTATCCAATGTATTTATTTGCAATCGGACAGTATATAATAAATAATGCACGTCTTGTCGTTAAATATGCCAAAATAGTGGTCCTCGGTGAGGAATAGTCCACTAGCCTATATATAGCTCGTGGACTATTCCTCCTGTTCCAAAATCAACCAAGGAATACTAAAGACACCACGAATAATTAAAACTACCATGAATGTATAATACCATCAGAATAGAGACTCAGTCCGTATAGTTAGCGATCCAAACCATCCAATGAGTGTCCCAGACAATCTACCAATACTCGTTGTATTGTTTAGGGAACTCATTTGATAGTTTGGGACACTCGGTTGATCATTTGATATACTCAATGGATAGCTTTGTGTACACTATAGTATGGTTAGGGCACTCATTAGATGATTTTAGACACTTAACGGATGGTTTCAGACACTAGTCTAGTCTATAGTTGGTCGGATTAGAAACACCAGAGGAACTGAAACACTCGATCGTTGTGTGGTTTGGGCCACTCTTTGTGTGAGTTGGGGCACTGATATACAGTGTATATGGTGGTTTGGGGCACCCGACGTGTAGTTAGCGACATCCGTTGGATGGTTTAGGACAGCACATAGGTGGTTTGAGACACTCAGTGTGTGGTTTGGGACACTAGCTGGGTTGTTGGTACACTCATTTGGGTAGCTTGTGATACTCGCTGGGTGGTTTGGCACATTGCTTAGTTCGTTTGTGACACTCGAATGGAGGCTTGGGACACTCGTATGGTGGTTTAGGACTCTCGGTGGCTGGTCTAGGATACTGCTTGGTGGTTTGGGTACTCACTGGATGGCATGGAATATGTATTGTGTGGATTATAGGACACAATGTGTGTTTTGGACAATAACTGAGTGGTTTGATGCACTCGTTTGATAGTGTGGAATACTCATTGTGTGGTTTCAGACACCCGTTAACCGGTTGAAACATTCATTCGGTGGCTGGTTTCGGCCACGCTTTGTATGTTTTATGACGCTATTTGGGTGAACATGAACAGTAAGTTGTGTGGTTTAGCACACTCACTGAATGGCTATGGTACTCGTTTGTGGTTTTGGACACTAAGGTCCGAATCGGCATCTCCAGTTTAGACCTAGTTTAAACTACCAGTTTAAACTGGGTTTTAGTGGTAAAACCAAGTTTTTCTCCACCGCTGGGACGACATAGATTTGGTCGATTGCGTTACCTGTGGGCCACACTTGTCCAATTGCAAGGATGGGAGGCGTGGTCTGTCTGTTTATTATCGCTACTTGTCAATGCATTGTCCGGTCACGCGACCTGTTGTCGCTATTTTATCTCCTAATCAGGGGAATAACCCGTGCGCTTTGAGAAATCACGACGAATGCACGGTCTGTTGTATAGCGGTTAGATATTATCTAATATCATGGAGGAACATGACTTTTGGAACTCAAAAATATCTCTTGAGGGCATGGGTGGGGGCCCGCCACAAATACCCCATAGAAACACCACCACCCCGGGGGTACCCGGGTGAAAATGGGGTATGGACCATTTTTGAGAACGGGAAGGATTTCGGCGAATTTGACGGCATGAATGGGTGGCTCGCCCAAAATACCCGATAGAAACATCACCCCTCACCCCGGGATAACAGGGATATGGACCATTTTCGAGAACGGTAAGGATTTAGGCTAATTAATTTGGCAGCAGGAGTGGGTAGCACGATCAAAATATACCATAGAACCACCCCTACCCACCCCTCACCGGGGGGGGGGGTGCCACCAGAGGAGGTTGAAATTGGGTACGCCCAAATACCGAATAGAAACACCCCAACCCTCACCCCCGGGGTAGGGTACCTCAAATAACCCATATAAACACCCCACCCCTCACACCCGGGCGGGGATGGGGTGGGTTACCACCCGAGGGGTGAAGATGGGATATGAACCATGTTCGAGAACGGTAAGGATTTCGGCCAATTTGACGACAGGGGTGTGTGGCCCGCTCCAAATATCCCCTATAGACACCCTACCCTCATCCCTGGAGGGTACCACCCTGCTGGGATGAAAATGGGGTATGGAGCATTTTATTCATTATTCGCAAAAACTTGCCTCTGTTGGTCGATATTACGGCATGTGTAGGTGGCCCGCCCCAAATACCCCATAGAAACACCCCCACCCCTCACCCGGGTGTCGGAATGGGGTATGGACCGTTATCGAGAACGGTAAGGATTTCCGCCAATATGACGTCATTGGTGGGCGGCCCGTCCTCAAATATAGTCCATAGAAACACCCCCACCCTCACCGCGGGTGGTTATACCCGAGCGGGTGAAAATGGGGTCCGGGGTGGGGGTTGGGGTGTTTCTATGGGGGGGAATTTGGGATGTGCCACCCACCGTTCTCGAAAATGGTCCATACCCCATTTCACCCCCTCGGGGTGGAACCCCCGGGGGAGGGTGTTTCTATGTGGTAGCTGGAGCGGGCTACCCACACTGCTGACGTCAAATTGACCGAAATCCTTACCGTTCTCGAAAATGGTCCATACCCCATTTTCACCTCCTGTGGTGGTTCCCCCAGCGTTCAGGGGTGGGCTGTTTCTATGAGACATTTGAGCGGGCCATCCATCCATGCCGTCAATTGGCCGAAATCCTTACCAGTCTCGAAAATGGTCCATATCCCACGTTCACCCCCCTCGGGTGGTACCCCCCCGGATGTGAGGGGTGGGGTGTTTCTATGGGTTATTTGGGGCGAGCCACCCACCCATACCATCAAATTGGCCGAAATCCTTACAGTGGCCATTACCCTCCCCCGGGTGAAGGCTGGGGTGGCTCTGATGGGTATTTGGGCGGGCCACCAACCCATGTGTCAAATTGACCGAAAGAGACCTTTTTGTGAATAAGGAATCAGTTTAAAAAGTCATGTTCGTGTCTAACGTGTCAATCTGATCAGTCCGATCCCGCTATGCTCTCAGCCGCCAAACCGACATCCGAACGAGCGAATTGCAAACAGACATATATAGCAAGAAATCATCCATCACACTGGCACATATTTTGTTAGAATTTATCTCATAAGTACCGATATCGCCTCCCCGAATTCCACTAAGACTCTCCTGCATGTACATTGAGTGACAAACGCCCGCACATAAACGCCTCCCCCAATTAAAAATAAACACTCCCATATACGCGAAGAAACAACATCAATACTGGGCGGAAAAAATCGGCGAATAATTAAACCCAAAAAACTAGGTTTTAGTAAAACCTGGGGTAGGGTGGTTTAACTTTGATGTTTTTTCAAAGTATATTTAAAGGTATATTTTTGAGACGAGACGTATGGTACGTATAAATCATATATACCTAAGCTTATACTGATGATTATATAGCCATTTCACCACTAACAATTAGTAATATTTCCATATCTTTATCACGTCAATAAAACCTAGTTTCAATTGAGATCGAATTCCACAAACTTAAACTGAGTTTATCACAAAACTGGGTTTAACTACACTAAAACCCAGTTTCACTCCCATAAAACCTAGTTTAACTACAGTAAAACCAAGTTTAAATCTACTTAAACCGAGTTTAAACTGGAGTTAAACCTGGTCTAGAATAAAACCTAGTCTAAACCAGAGATGCCGATTCGGACCTAAGTGTGTAGTTTGGAATACTGCCTTTTGGATGGTTCGGAACACTACATATGTGACCCAACACCACGTAACCTGTGTGTTTTGGGATACTTGTTGTATGGCTTGTGAAACCCACTGGATGGTATAAAATAATAATTGGTTGGATTGGGACAACCGTTGTGTGGTTTTGGGATACTCGCTGGTTGTTTTTGGGACACTCGTTGGTCCTGATCTTAAATACTATGCGTCGACCGTCAAGCATGGTGATAACACAAATAGTAAGAAAACCCTGATTGCATAGTATTCAACTGAACCCACCTAGGATGTTGGCTATGTTGAATAATATCACAAAATCCTTTTTCCGTTTGGTGAACCGCTCTCGCATTAAGAATAGTTCTTGACATGACTGTAGTTTTCAAAGAAGAAATAATGCACAGACTTACATTAGTAAACAAATGTATTGGGCTATACCCATATCGGGCGGTCGTTACACATATGTTGATTAACACGAGTAACATAAATGTGTGGACGTATCTACTCTGAATGGAATTTGGTATGACGATTCGCAATTAATGACTTCTCTCAAAGGAGGGACATTGACGTGGTTCGTGTTTAGAGTTATCTTTATTTGTTTATCTGCAAATCTGGATTTTTTTTCGTCCGTCCATGCAGATATCTCAGCATGCATGTGTTGAAATTTGAATTTGGAGGTTCGCCACCATGACTGTTTACAGTCGCGTGTCCAATGGCGTTATTGCATTTTCTGTTCTTGAGTTATCCTCCCTAGAAATAAAGTTTTTTGTCCGCCCGCCTGACTATCACAGAATGGGTAAAAGGATCTCAATGAAATTTGGTTTTGATATTTACCATAACAAGGCCTATCAATGATGATCGCATGTGTCGACAGAGGTCCACCCGAAAAGTACAAATTATTTGGTGCCCTGACTAACTGACTAACATGTAATGCTTGGCATAATTATGACTATGTCGGACTTGGTTTACTATTATTTATCAGATTTATTGAGGGACGGACTCAGTGTGAGTGTTCGTTGATTCAAATGTACTTGCTTCAATGAGCGTGAACGAATTCGAATTTCTTATTGAAATGACCATGTATCGATCGGAATGGCACATTGAGATGTCCCTCAATTCAGATCAAGCTTGAATATATGTCCCGCACTAAGTCGCACAAACCTCGTCTGCCTACGTGATGCAATCGACGCAATCTAATTCGATAACTGTCAAAAAGACTGCACTAACGACACGATGATTTGCGCAATTCTTTGTTGATTTGGGCGCTGTTCTGTCATCCGATTCCGAGGTGCAGTCTAATTACTATAATGATGGGCGCAACCGGCGCCGCTTAGCGTGCACCTCTAATGAATAGACTGCAGGCTTCAACAATGCCGTCTAGTTTATCACATTTACACTTAGACACCATCGGTTATGGATGAAAAGTTGTGGCAATTTAGGCAAACCCTTCTCTGAAAGATTAAAGCAAATTGTCATGAATCCCTTGGAGCTGGTTCTTTCGACTGGCATGCCACAGGCTCATTAACAAAAAATCAAACAATTAAGCAACATTAGGTCGCAATTTGTTAATAATCACCCGTTAGCGTTTTTCTGTGTGTATATAATGCAACCCATTTACAGTTGTCTATAAAATCGCTTGGGATTTCAGTTCCGAAAATCAGATCGGTTCTGATATTATAGCGCTTCATTCATGTCAAAGATGTTGGTGGCTCTCTCAGTCGGTATTCTCTGTCTCTTCGTGGCACCAATAGAGGTGAGTAAATTATTAGTATGTACACATGGACGTGGCTAGAGTGTCCTTGTGTCTGTATTCTATGTCTCTTCGTGGCATCAATAGAGGTGAGTAAATGATTAGTCTGTACACACGGACGTGGTTATAGAGGGTCCTTGTGTCTGTGTTCTCTGTCTCGTCGTGGCATCAATAGAGGTGAGTAAATGATAATATGTACACACGGACGTGGCTAGAGGGTCCTTGGGCCACTTTAAAACACTATCGCTGTTTCCCATGACCCTTCCAAAACTTTCAAGAATAAGTAGGTAGATAGATAATAATTTTTTTGTTTTCGAATTACAAGTACTGGATTATTAACACTTTCTTTACTAAATATTCATTGACAAGTAGTTCACTTATGAAATGTTCAGATAATAAGTTCAACAAACGGCCAGGTCGTTTGTTGAACTTATTATCTAACATTTCCCTCCAATGAGTAGGACACCTCTTTACTTGTGTTATTAGTAGTCTGTTCATTCGTTATGAAAACTCATCTAAATGAATAATTGACCATTCCAATGTATACTTTTATAACTGATGAGGAGAACCCATTTAGTTTAGAAAGGGTTAATAACTGTTGAGATTACACACCAAATGGTCTATTGACATCCAGATATCATAAAAAAAAAGTCATGCAGACTAAATGTTTTTTAAATATGTTACAGAAGAAAACAGTTTTCAATACATTTCAATTATTCTATTCATGTGTTTATCATCTATTTTGGAAAATAAAAAAATATTTCTCTCGAAATTCAATAAAATATTTTGAGTAGGGTAGATTATTAGGACATGTAGGTTCAGAGGAAACGAATTAAATGTTAATTTTGGTCTCCTTGGGAATGTCCAAATGCACCCCATCTCCCTATTTCAGTCAAGAATGTTGACTAAAAGTAGGAACAATACACTTTACACTAAATATTAGTTGGAAAGTCAAGCTCAGAACAATTTCAAATCGTTTTCCAGTCTCAAATATCCAACTGTTGCACCGGGAATGATTTTTGTTTTCATATATGGATAGCAAATTGCCCAACCAGCCACCCAATCACCGCGAAGCCGATGAGCACCAACCAACTCAGACCGGGCAACTGATAACTTCTGCCGATGTGCGCATGCCCATCATATCAACAGAATCACCGCGTGTATTTATATCTTGCGCGCCCCCAATCTCTACCATGTACATGTATGTGGTCAATCGAAAGCAAAAAAGGAACATAAACCGACAAATACTCAAAGAGCACCCGGACATACAAAACTGTAAAGTGATGTTATGAAATACGCCCAAATTATTCATCAACCGACACCCGAACCCATGTCCACTATTGAAAATGTTGAATCCCAACTCCTTGTCCCCAAGTTCCTGTATATACAGTTTATTAATCGCATGTTTCTACTTGACGAACAAACTGATGCTGTCAGATTATAAATTCCATTCCCCTTCAAACAAACTGGGACAGGTGTAGAGGGTCCAAATTCCGATCAATATGAAAATTAATTTGCATCTCACTTTTAAAAACATTTTTACTGGTACTTTAAGTTGCCAAACTTTCAACTAATCTCGCCTCGTACGTATATGATCGGAAAGTTTTAACTTAGTACCTTTTTCAGTCTGAAATTTGACCGAAAGACCGACTTAAAGCTTATGCACTTCCATATATACTTGTTGAATTGTTGAAAATTTATCATCAAAACAAAATTAACCCTTCCATGACTGGAGCATCCTGCAATTTTGCGAAATACATGTGCCAATGCATTCTCTTATATATGCGAGTCTCCCATAGGGAGCCTAGCATATATGAGAGAATTCTTGGCCTATAACAATATTTACATTGACTTTGTATGCCAGTGCATTCTCTTATGTATGCGAGGCTCCCGATCAGTGTCTAGAAATGATGGTTATTTTCATAGAACATACAGATAACATAATAATTAATTTTCAAAGCCTATAGCTTTTCAAGTGGCGTTTTATCATATACTTTACCATTTGTTGGAGATGGAAGAGTAAACTTCTCGGGGAACGAAGTTGCACACTAATGGAAATTTGCAACAAACCACACCTTACATTTTATCAGGTATCTTGGTGCCATGTCAGTCATGACAACATTCAAAGCTTGACCCAAAAACGCATGTACATATCTTTGAATTCGACAAAAGCCAACTTTCACGATAGTAGCAGTACATTTTTAGCGTAAACTGCTAATATGCATACATGATAAGTTCCCGACACCTTGTTTTGGCGTAAACTATGTGCCAAGAGAGGACTTACCTTTGAGCCTGTGTGATCATATAACTATCATGCAGCACTTGCCAGTCGAAATCATGCCACGGACGCAGGCAGGAGACTTTGTTTAAACAGTTAGATGCATCATTCACGAAAAACCCTTAGCGTAAACCATGTGCATGCATAACAACTCTGAGGTTCGCACGTCGGGTAACGTACATGACCTATATATGGATATTTCCAAATCTATACCTTGACACAAGTGATATCACGCAGGGTAAACTAGTGCACCTATCTATAACATTCTTCTCGTGTGGTGGCCTGTCCAGTATACATACATGGGTGCTCGAGATACAACTATGTGTGTTGTTGTAAGTGCCTTGTCTGATCTATGACCTTACTTACTTTAAGCATGTTTTAATTTATCTGGAAAAATATTTACAAATACAAATGGATTTGAGGCACAAGTTTATACAACTTACATGAAGCCTCGCTCCTGCATGAAACATCTGAAACAAATACATTAAATTACAAGATAGCAGAAATGATTAGGAAGGGTTATGGCATACAGAGTGTGTGAGTTGCTGGGGCTTGTGAATTCATCCGTATTCCAAACTCGACAATTTAGAAGTCACGGAGAAATATGTGTGAAGATGGTAGTCAGTAAACTATATCCTTTTTGGGATTCTGTGAACTATTCTGTCGAGAATTTTTGTTTTCGTGGTTTCAGCTATTATACTGCCTGCAATGTGTCTTAGATTCCATGTCATTTTAATCCCAGATCCCAGATTGTCGCGATTAGTAGCCTCTTACATGTATATATAGCTCCACTATCACACGATTGTTGTACAAAGATGCGTAGAGATCTAATGCCTAACTCGTTTCCTATATACACTCCGAGTGCATTGAGTCAAATTTTATTAATTTTATTCTAGGCGACAACACCGCTTCCGTGCCATCCTATTAATGGTGAATGGAACGGAGCCACATTTAAATGTGATTGCGACATAGATTGGACCGGCTCACTGTGTGACCACCGATACCGAGGTAAGACCAATACCAAACTTCATGGCCTCATAATCAGACTGAGTGTGTCGATACTCATCTTATCCCTTTCTATATATACTGCACTTTTTTAAAGAAGTGGTATATTAAGCGCGCTATTTTCGAACCCAATGTCGCCATAATATTGCAAGTGGAAACGCTTGTAAGCGCGCCGCTTGCGATATTATTGCAACAGTTTGCGCTTAATATCGCAATATTTCGCGCTTAATATTGCGACATCTTGCGCTCAAAATTGTGACAATTATTGCTTCTTCTATATTGTTTGGCATATATAGAGACAATGTTTTAGATTTGTATATAATTATAGTTGTAAATGCTATATGAACACTATATGCACAGTATTTATCTAATATAAATAAAATACTATCGGGTCTGTATATGAAAGTTTGTCGCGCTCAATATTGCGCTTAATATCGCAATATTCTGCGTTCAATATCGCAATAAAGGCGCGCCTCAATGTACCAATTCTTCTGACTGGTACTATACTGTTCTGAAAATCCTGCTTGTCGCAGGAGACAGCTACATGTAGAATTATTTTCTTTTTGTCACCTCAGAAATTTGCTTCTACATAGCCTAATATAGATATGTTGTATCATAACATATATTTGACGTGTGCACAGATCAATGTTTTCATTCTACTGTATATGGAAAATGTTCTAATCTTTCACACTGAAATCTATATAAATATGTTGTGAATATTATATTGCGATTTAAAATATTCAGGTATCTACCAAAATCTACCAAATTTAATAATCCGACCAATTAATTCCTCCTCTATCCACCGTGGGGAATCACGTGGTTTCGAGGTTGGTGAGTGCCACGCATTCAAAATGGCCGAGGCGAATGCAAACGCACAAAAGCATAATATATGAGGAACTGACACAAAACATATCATTTTGACTGTTACGAGTATATGCTAGTTTATTTTTAAAACAAGCTGATACCTTATTTGTTCGGAAATATTCTGTAGTTTTCTATAACATTCTGACCAAAGTTGCCAGCCGGAGGTTCGTGGAACACACCAGTCCATACATCAAGAAGAATCATTCGACTGAAAACTTTGGTCAGAATGTTAGAGCAAACAACTGGGAGTTTGGACACAAGTGAGGTATTAGCTTGTTTGAAAACTAGTATAGCATATGCTCGCAGCTGCCAAAATAATATGTAATATATTATTATTCTAGATTATTACCTTTTTCCTCGTTTCTGGTCGTGTTTGCGAAAGCTTCGGCCATTTTGAATGCGTGATACTCATCAACTCGAAACCACGTGATTCCCCACCATGCTGCTATCAGAATGTTAAAGGCAACAATCAAGATAAATCTAAACAAATTGATCTAGAAATATTAGACTAAGAGATTATTAAAACTTATATAAGTATACATTTCAAATAGAGGCCAGCAGAGTAAGCTCACATGCCATAGGTTACAGTTACGTATATGGGAAGGGTTCTCTAAGACGAATGTTCATTATTCCGAAGGTTCGCTATTCCGAAGGTTAATTATTCCGAAGGTTCACTATTCCGAAGGTTTTCTATTCTGGGCATATTTAACCAGTAAATGAATCAATTTGCAACCCCCCCCCCCCCCCACAAAAACCATGCGAGGAATGAAAAATACTATTACGCTAGTATATTCACATATAGTACATTTACACTTACACAACCCATAATAATTCCCAAATTGTCCCGGATGTTGGTTATTAATAGCAAGAAGACAGACTAGACAGTATCAGTTTATCGTTTATTATGGAAAGTTGAAAACACGATGAGTGCATGACTGAAATAAACTACATCTAAGAGCTACGGTCAGTCAGAACTGGCAATCTGTATTTGAAATAAACATCAACATTAAAGCCCCACTTAATTTCGAAACCCCAGATCATATATATAACATATATGCCATAATATATATTATTTGAAATAGGAAGCTCCAAAACATTGTATTATCGATTTACCCGGTGTAATAAACTGTGAATATGTTGTTTTTTTCTATTGAGTTACCGACATGTTTTTGTGCTTCTGTTTCATCTGGTTTTGTTGCGCAAAGTGTACTATTTTCAATGGGGGGGATAACTCTATATTATTCCCCTTCCATTGAAAATACATTTGTATTTTGAATTCTGTTGCATTCTGGGGGCCATAACACGGGGAATCTTTTTTATAATTTCAGCTGTTTTCTATTTCTCTATGGGCGTATTCTGAGACACTGACGTTTCAAATGGTGATGAATTATAGTATTTTAATCATATTTATGGCATATATTGTTATTAAAACCGGATAGCAAGGCACTATAAACAAGAGCACGCCGTCGGGTCGTGGCACAATACGCCCGATTCTGGAGTAGAGTGGGCAAGATTTAATTCATTTGTTTGAAACCTTTGACTTAAGACGAAATAATAGCAAAAATAACATACTATAATCTGCAAACAGCATATCAGGTAAAACCTAAGTCGAAAAATGGGCATAACTCAGTCAAAATCATGCGGACGAAACCCATATTCGAACTTGATCTGTATTTTGGGGTGGTAAACTAATATACCAAATTTGGTTCAGTTCACTTAATTCAATCTAAAGTTATCATCCGGAAACCGCAAATCAGGTAAAATCTAAGTAGAAAAAGGGAAATAACTCAGTCACAATCATGCGGATCAAACCCATATTCGAACTTGATCTGTATTTGGGGGTGGTAAACTAATATTCCAAATTTGGTTCAGTTCACTTGATTCTATCTAAAGTTATCACCCGGGAACCAAAAGGGGACGGACGACGGACGACGGACGGACAACCCGTTTACATAATACGACCGTTTTTTCAAACAGGCGTATACAAATATAACTGGTGACATCATACCGTCTATTCAGCGATATTCTGCTACGCAGTATGTTTTGGCGCTCCATTATTAATTATATAGCCCCACTGTTATAATCCGCCTTTAGCTGGCGTATTCTTGCCTCTAACATTATTGAGATATAAAGTCATAAGTAATCTCAAGGAAATCCACGAACAAAAATAATCACTAGGACGTAACAACTACAGACACAGACAGACAGATACAGACAGACAGACAGATAAAAAGAGTCTTCGTGAAGAAGTACCCTCTCAATACTTAAGAATATAGAATTAATCTTTAAAATTAAAAAAACCTTCGGAATAGCGAACCTTCGGAATAGCGAACCTTCGGAATAGCGAACCTTCGGAATAGAGAACCTTCGGAATAGCGACCCTTCGGAATAGCGCACCTTCGGAATAGCGCACCTTCGGAATTGATAACCTTCGGAATAGTGAACATTCGGAATAGAGAACCTTCGAAATAGTTAGCCTTCTGAATAGCGAACCTTCGGAATAGAGACATGTCCCCACGTATATAGCGCACAACAATCTACTTGTCCCTTAGTAACAGTGACCTGTTTAGTGACAGGTGGATACGTGAACATGTCGAACCCTGTCTGAAGGTGACCCAACTAATGTTAGAAGGGTAGATATAGATACATGTTCCGTGAGATCTAATTTATTCGCATGCAATAAATAATAGTTAATAGCAACTTCTGATTCTAAATACTGGGAACTTTGCAGCTTTTTCTCGTAGTTTAAACGTTTAACAGTTGCCTTATATCATGCAATAGTGAAAACCTGATTTGTTAACACTTTATATAGTGAATGGATTCTCCTAGTTATGGACAGTATGCTTTGGTATGGTCTATCTGGGGAGTGGGGGTGTTAAGTTGTATGAAGTTATGAACAGACGAAGGCCAGGAGAAATTATAATACACGTTCATATTCATTGGTTGGAAATGTTTAGATAACAAGTTCAACAAAACGACCTATGGTCATGTGTTGAACTTATTATATGAACATTTCCTAGGGGATAACTACTCGTCAATTAATATTTAGTATAAAAAGGTTTAACCATTCAGAGTTCTGAATAAATTAGTAGACTTAGTGTGAGAGAGAAGTTGGGATGTAGAATTTAATCCTAGCATAATTATATACAGTTTTATGCATTGCAACAGGAAAGAGCAGATGGTACAACATGATTACAAATTACAGGACGTGTCCTTAGAAATGGTATCAGAAGCTATATATATATATCAATATATTGGTGTTTATATCTGAAATATAATAGCAATTCGATAACTGTAGAAAAAGGTTGTGATTAAAATGGTTAAGGAATTAAAATGAGTTTATACGCACAGAAAAATGTTCATTACAAAAGGACAAAATATTACCTCTTAACTGCTATACGCTAGTACTGAGTACGGGCGTAAAATGTCATGATGTGTGCTATACGTCCGCACTGAGTACGGACCTACTTCAGCACACTAGTAGTCGTTATTTATAACTGGAACTCAGCAATTGGTGCATCTTAACAACTGTGTCTCGAAGTTTCAAACAGTTTATGGTGTTCTACGATTATGAATGATGATAGCCTTTCAACTGAGTCAGTTTTATGGTTTTCGTGATACTCCTGTTATATTTTTTCACTGGAAAATGTCCATGACGTTATCGGCCCAGCAATCGACGTCACAACGTCATTCGCAGTGAAGAGGTTAATGATGCATGCACGGTTTGACACCGAATTAGTCAAACCATGCAAGGCCTTCGAAGTATGTAAAACAACTACCAACAACATGGCACATTTGAAAATAGATCAACATTGTTCTAATATTCATTATCAATAACTCTCCAATTACGAAATCGCATACCGATACCATTGTTATATAAACATTACTGTTAGAGTGATCTTACTGATCAATATCCATTTAGTCCAGTATATAAGATACCAAAGTGTAATCTAAACTTGACATTAGAGAAAGGTCAAAACGTTTAAAAATATTCTGAATTTTTTTTTTAAAGGGGTACTGTACTCAAATGTTGTTGTTGGTTTCTATAGTCTCTGAGTCGTAGAATAAAGTAACCAGATTTCAATTATTTTAAAGTCTGTTGAATACGAAGTAGTGTTACGGATGGCAGATTAGCCGGAATATGAAATAACCAATTGTCGTTGTCGAGTAATTTGTGGACAGTTTTCAAGCAAATGTATCAAATAAATGTTATATTATATGCATACTAGTCCCATATACTCATTTAAGTCATTGTTTAGTCACTATAGTCAGTGAGTGGTTTGAGTTTACGCCCCGTATCAACATATTTTTTTACACGACCATGTGTGCCATGCGTTACCTAATCCACTATCCGTGAATTATTTTGATTACGTCTTGTACACGGAAATTCGTAATTTATATCAAATTACTAACTTGACAACCGATTAACCTGAACATTTACAGAATACATCTTCGACTCAAATTACTTAGTTGTCTATATATTATCGATATTAGATCGTTGTTATCACCTGGAATTTATTGAAAATGGCGTAAGCACCCCTTTAATCTAATATATTTGAACATAGTATGCGATTAGCGATGTCTGTTGACAAATCACTGAGACAGTTTTGTTTACAAAACATGGTTTCAATACGATAAATTTCTTTATTGGGAAAACTACCATTATAGTGAATATAAGGACAAAGTGTATATATTTCCCCTTGTTCTCTTCTTAGTGACGATGTTTTAAAACATATATATTGTTTTGCACATTTATCCACTGCGAGTGCATCGGGTCCCTTAAAGAGTACGTATCATACACTGGCAAGTTTGCACGGCATTTTTGCAGATATTTTTCTCATAGAAAACACTGTGGTGCCAAAATATGAACGGCAGCACATGGGGGGGGGGGGGGGGGGTTAAAAAAAAAATTCCTGCTTGTTTTTTAGTGTTTTGGCAATGAGTTGGGCTTCAAACCCACTTTGAATGAGAGAAATAATGTAATTTTAACTGTAAACTGACTGCAGGCAGTTATCGTGTTGTATTTTGTTGCAAATTTTGAAATCCAAGATGGCCGCTGGCAGCCATGTTTTTTTGGCCGAATGACCTCAAAATGACTCATTCCTATTTACATGTCCATGTTAAAGGGGGTACTGTACGCCAATTTCAATAAATTCCCGGTAACAATTGCGATCTAATATCAATATTATATTTTAAAATAACGTATTTGAGTCGACGATGTCTACTGAAAACGTTCCGGTTAACAGGCTATCATAAAAGTCAAATTGAATTATTTAATATAAATGAATTTATGGCTGGAGTCATAAAATGGAGAATTATGCCATTACGAGTTATACCGTTCTTGAAATCTCACATGTTGTGTGTCTTTTATCGACGGCCGTTTACGACGAACATTATTGAGTTGCGAACAAAACATGTTACATGCAAAAGGAAGTCCCGCTATAACCAATTTGGGAAAAAAGAGAAGAAACAAGATTCATATAGCGTCAAGTATTTTTATAGGGGGTGAGATTGTTCGATGGAAGAGATTACAGGCATCAATTGAACTTCCGGTTCATCCTGCAACCTGCGTCTTCTCCGGTGAAGGTCACAAACATGGCGCGTAGTTTGAAATCGTAATATTTTTATATCCAAGATCAACATTTTCGTCGCTAAATTAGGTTTATACGAAAACTCATATAACACGAACACAATCTAACTTGAAAGTTATGTCAATGGGAGTAAATACAAAAATTGCCTATCTCTGTGTACAGTACCCCTTTAACATCCATGATAAATATTATGCACTGAAATTCATATACAGCTGTTTACAGTGAATTTCCCCCCGCAAATCTCTGTTTTAGTGTTAAAAGGGGGGGGGTAAAAAAATGGTCGGAAAAAAACTTCCGAAAACGGAAAAAAATTTGGCGGTGGGAGTGGGTGGGTACAAAAAATGAATCGAAAGGGAAAAAATGCCATACGTGTCTGAATTTTTTTCCGACCCCCCCCCCCCTGGGCAGCATGCATATAACCTGCACATTTACCAAAGCTAACGACATGAGAAGTAAAACCTCGGTAGTTCCTCACGTAATTTTGCCACTAACAAATTGCCTTAAACTACCTCTATGATCTGGTATGATTGATTTTTGCGAGATAATTTCATTCAATTTACAGGTAAATTTCGGTAGCATCGCTACTATATATTGGAACCATATAGTTGTCCTGTCCTCATACAAATCTCAGTTATTTCGTCAAAGTATAGAGTTATCACCCTTCCGATTATATTACAATACTCATTTCGATATATAATCGTAATCTCGCGTTTGAATATCAATCGCTATCAAATCGTGAATCCCGATTAAATATAGTACGGTATCTAATCATGTGCGTATTAAGTTGTTTATCAGAGACAATCAATTGAATTTAACTCGCCTCAGCTCGACTGACAAAAATGCAACGCGTGTTAAAACTTCCTCTTTTGAAAGCTGATAGACAATCAGAACCTCCTACTGGTGCTGAATAGGTCACTCTCACCGGTTTTCTGTGACAAAGTTACCCAGGTTCCTGAAATTGTGATAAAGTTACCCAGGTTGGAGATAATTGTGATAAAGTTACCCAGGTTAAGCAAATCTCACAATAAGAACTTGATTTAAAAGTGACTGATGGAAATACTGTTCAGTTTTGACAAGTAGAAGCCCCTATTAAGCACACATTAAGACATAGCAGTACTGTAGCTCATCATTTTGATCGCAAAAATGAATAATTTGTTGCTAAACATGAAATACTCTTAACCTGGGTAACTTTATCACAATCCTCTCCAACCTGGGTAACTTTATCACAATTTCAGGAACCTGGGTAACTTTATCACAGAAAACCGGTGAGAGTGACCTATTCAGCCCTACTGGTGGGCTCATGTTTGGGATCCAAATATTTTCTGTTACAGAAAATGCGTATTATTGGCGGATAACAGTGTAGTGTTTTGTGATTTCGGAGAGGTACATGGCGAATATACTGTGGCAGATTAGTTAATGTGCGACGGAGGTATTTGCCACAGTATATTCGCCCTGTACCTTTTCGAAATCACAAAACACCACACTGTTATCCCCATTCAAATTGTAATGTGTAATTCACGCCGTTTCTGTTTCGTGTCAAGACATTTTGTCACATGATATCGAGACAATGATATTTAAGGATAAGTGTCACTTTCTCAACATTTGGAGCAGGGTGTTCTATCCATCCATCGAGCGTCCCCGTTGTCGATTATATTTCAGCTGGCATTAAAATTAGGTCACCCACTCACTTGCTGAAACTCGCAATTTAATTGACAACATTTATCTTCAAATTCAGTTTCAGTTCATTATACTCATTTCAATCTCAATCATGATAACAAAATAAACAACAAGTCAAAATCTGCCTCTGTTAAACCATCCAAAATGTAGTCGTTCCGCAAAAGCGACGCCGTTGTTTTTGTGTATGTAGCAACCAGGTACCGAAAATCAGCTATTAACACTGACAAAAAGTATGGATATCGAACGTTGGAGCGCGTGCCGGTGCCTTTGAACCAGACTACACATATCAAACTCTTTACGTATACTCTACTAACTGTAACATAACATAACATAATTGTGGTTACTACACGTAAAACTGCGTACAACATTGACAATAACATGTTATTTATGCGATGTTTATGATTGGTAAAAGAAAAAAAATATGTCTATATTTTAATATTATTTTTATATTTGTGGTGGTCTTAATAGGCTTATTATCGATAATTGACCCCCCCCCCCCCGCGCAATTATTTGATGTTCCAGGCAGTACGTTGGCAACTATAGTGTAAATTGTGTTACAATAAATATGTTTAAACCAACTAGTGCATTATAATTGTAGTTTTATTGTTGCCAAATTGGATGGAGAATAGTTAACCCTTTCTTTACTAAATGGATCCTCGCATCAGTTATATAGAAGTAGACATTGGAATGGTCTATTATTCATCTGCAGGGGTGACCAGGTTATATAAGCAGACGACAGACAAACATAAATCCAGATAATACAATTGCATAACATAGTTTAACATATTTTATTAATTCTTTCAGCCATCACATCAGGTGGTACAAAGAGAAGGCGCAATGAATACATGTATACATAAAACAAATTCCGACCATTATACCGTGTGCTTGAGGCTGTTAAGCAACTGAGTATTCATGTTTTATCAATGCGACTTATTCTGTATATAGCTAACTTAACGTAACAGCATCGGCACACGGTATATAGTTTGACAAATATTTAAAAAAAAAACACAAGTATGGTGGATGTTGAAAACATAAATAATATACTTAATATCAATAAGAAGTGATTTATTGGGCGTAAACGATGAAGATACACGACGCTAATGTGTATCTTCGTTTACTGCCCTGCCGAAAAAACGGTTGACGTTATAAGGAGTCCTATTGATTGGTGGGAAATGTATCAAATAATAAATTCAACAAACGGCCCTATATATATATGGTCGTTTGTTGAACTTGTTATCTGAACATTTCCCAAGGAACTACTCGTAAGTGAGTATTTAGTATAGAAAGGGTTAATGTATGAATGTATGAATGCTTTTGAATCTTCAACAGACTGCACTGAAGCCGCTAGTAGTGGGTTGTACTCGGGGAGTCCACAGAGACAGATGTGGATACAACCTGATCAGAGGAGCCCTGCGAACGCCTCCAACACGTGCCTTGTCTGGTGTGAGCTCAAGTGGGGTGGCTGGACATTCCTGATGAGGAGAGGATTAGCCTACAGATGGAATAACACAGATCCGCTCAGCTTCGATCGACCCATTGATGATTTTGAGAGCGGATTTGGGGACGCTCGTGTGGAGTGGTTTATAGGAATGAACCACATGCGCCTACTTCTTATGGATGGCGAATGGAATTACAAACTGAGCGTTGGGGTCGGTTACGATCAGGCTTATTACCATGATTTCTGGGTTGACACAAAGGCTAACAAGTACAAAATGCACTACGCCTCGTATGAAGCATGGGTAACTCACCCCTTAGCTGACGGATTTGGTCTAAGCCAACTGAATGGTGCAAACTTTTGCGCAAGTGGTGGTGGCTTCGGCTGCGGTGGCTGTGAGAATAGTGAAGATGCTGGTTGGTGGTATGGTGGTAATTGCACAGCAAATAACCTACATCTTCCCGACACTGGAGATCTTGGGACGTGGCCGGATCTTTCAGGTGGACGTTTCACAATGAACACCACACTGGGGTTGTATATGATGGTGCATCATTCCGAATAACGTCCTGAATATAATGGACTGAAATTAAATTAAAATTAAAAGTGCAGAATGTTTATTTACAGTTATTATTATCCAGAAAGGCTGAATTGGGCATTATATCCCATGGTTTTGAATAATGCATGGGGTTTTCAAAACGCATATCAGGCTTTCACAAGCGTGGTCGTTTGGCACCTCCGTTCGTTAAAGGCATTGATGGCCTTGGTTGTAGGTTATAATTTAGAAATTAAAAACACAAATTACCAAATAATGGCAAGGTTTATAGTCCGGGGCCCAGTCTAGGACCATGCTGGTTTCCGTTGTTAGTGACAGCGTCCTTAAAAACGTCAACATGGTTTTATGTTTATGGTGGTTTTAATAGATGTGACTATTTTAACAACAATACCCATTGCGAACGCCATCCGTATCTTTAGACACCTCGTTCGGATTAAAACATAAAATACCACCTTATAACATGGCAACACCAGCGGTTAAGAGTATATTCATACACTGGCAATTTGCACTTCACTTTTTGTAAGCATTTTCTCATAAAATAAACCCTGTGGTGCCAGAATATGAACGACAGCATGCATATACCATACATATTTACCTAAGCTAACGGCGTAATGAATACATTTTCAGTAGTTCCACATGTAACAGTGCTACTAACGCTGAAGGGGTCACTCTCACCAAAAAAAAAGTGCTGAAGGGTACACAGGATTTTGAAAATGTGCTGAAGGGTACACAGGGTTTGAAATGTCGTTCTAAAGGACATTCAGTTTTCGTATCTGCCATGATTTCTGTTAGAGAACATGTGCAGTTGTTTACGTTCCAATGAATATTAAAATGTACTGAAAACAAACTGCTAAGGGCGCCAGACTTTCATAAACACAATTTAAGTAATGGTGCTCGTGACGATCATAAACCCTGTGTACTCTTCAGCACATTTTCAAACCCTGTGTACTCTTCAGCACTTTTTTTGGTGAGATTGACCCCTTCAGCGCTACTAACACTTTGCCTTGAAATGCCTGTAAAATTTACCCTTGCGAGATAATTGTATGCTATTTACAGGCAAATATCGATAGTATCGCTACTAGTGCATGAACTACATATAGTTTTTGCTTCTTATGTAGTTAGCTGTGGTACAGATGCATTTTATAAGCAAGTTTCCGTTCATATTCTGACACAATAGGAGTTTCTTTGAGAAAATGGCCACAAAACATGCCATGCAAACTTGCCTGTGTATGAACGTACGTTAAGTCGTTCTGCTAATTTACTGTGATCATGGTGGGTGCAATGTATACCGCGCGTTGTCAGAACAGTAGAGCACATATAATGTAAGTAATTATATAATTATGTGGCCATACTATTGCTGGTGTATTTATCAACATCAAAATCATATCGAACGGTACAAGCAAATTATATACATGTATAAAGGCAGTTGATCGGTGTATATATAGGTGTTCAATGCTTCGGGATGTGCATCGGCAAATTATCACTTCATTATATCTAAATATTTTATCTCAAGTGACTTTCTGATTGGCTGCACACTGCTATACTATTTTACGATTGTACCCCAGTAGGATTCCTACTCGCCTACTATTATTATTCTATTTATAGTAACAGACTCTTTTCGCGCAATCGGATTTCCGCCTGAAAACACGCGGCCAATCTGAAACTATAGCTTGTGCGATACTTGTTGCAATATCGGTATACAATTAGACTTATTGGTGAATTATAATGATCTTACAAATGCCAGATCATAGCTATCCAATGTAATTTAATTGCAAGCGGACAGTTCTAATGGTTTAATGCCAATGAACGTTATTTATAACTTCCTTTTCCGTTTTCATCTAGTTAACTTCTGAAATTTCGCCAAAATGTCTTTGCTAATGACCTATTTTATAGAAACAAATGCATGAATCATGAAATGATTGTGTTAAAGACATATTATGGACTTGTTCGTGTGCGTGAAATTGACAAGTTAGTAACGTGACTCAGGCGCTATTCCAACCTGGGGAATATAGCATTCTACTAAGATGGGCGAACATTTCAAAGAAATCGACTACACCACTCCATAGAAAATATCGTCTGAACTACGCCCAATTGCAGATATTTACATCGAGAGTCACTGTATTTAATTAATATACCGGAGTGTTTCACATCACTTTAAATGTAACTAATACAATAGTTATGCTCCCCGCAATCGTCAACAGATTGCCGTAAATTGTAAAATGTAAGACCGATTTCCAAAATTCACGCTAAATAAAAATCTGACAAAATTGTGTGAGAATGACATATTTTGATATAATATATAATATATTAAATAATGCACGTCTTGTCGTTAACTGTGCTAAAATAGTGGTCCTCGGTGAGGAATAGTCCACTCGCCTATAGCTCGTGGACTATTCCTTCAATCTGACCACTATTATATATATATATATATATATATAATATATATATATATATTTGGAAAGTGTGGAGAGCGCTGGCACAGGTCGGTTATCCGATTTCTTATGTAATTATTTCTATGGAACTAGCTAAATTTTGTTAGGTTGTGTCGGAAATTGACATAAAATATTGTGTTGAGCACAAACAAAGGATAATGATGTTGAAATTGCTAAAAAGCTAATTGAACTGCGTGTTAATTCAAGGTCTGATGAGTCTAGATCGAACGAGCATATCTATATATATAGATAAGGCATGGCTCGAAGAGAACCACTTTATGGCAAAGTAAATGACAAGACATGCATTATGTATTATATTATATTGAACATTGGTGTCTATTAACACACAATTTGTATGTCTGATTTTGTCACATTTTTATTTACCATGAAGTTTGGAAATCTCAATTTTACAATTTACGACAATCTTTTAACGATGACAGGGGAGCATAACTATGTTATTATATATAGTTACACCTAACGGGATCTCTTCGTCAGTCGTGCATTTATTTCTATAAATACATCATTCGCAAAGATATATTGGCGAAATTTCAGAAGTAAACTTTTTATGTTCGACGAAAACGGAAAAAGGAAGTTGTAAATAACGTTCACTGGCATTACAAAATTTGGACTGTCCGCTTTCCTACTAAACGGACAAACTATATATATACATTGTATAACTATGATCGGACATTTGAAAGATCACTAAAATTCACCGATAACTCTAATGATATACAGGTATTGCAACAAATATCGTACAAGGTACAGTTTCAGATTGGCAGTGTCTACAGGCGGCAATCCGATTGCGCGAAATGAGTCTGTTACTATAAATAGAAAATAGAACAGTAGGCAGTAGGAATCCAACTGGGATACTATCGTAAAATAGTATAGCAGGGGTGCAGCCAATCAGAAGCCGAGAAATTCACGTGAGATAAAAAAAAATGAACGATGAAAAATATCTCCGTCATTTAGTCAATATTAATCCTGATTACTCCTATATATACTAAGATCAACCTTAAAACACGTTCATCTTAGTCAATATTCATCCTCGATTAATCCTAAAATAAATCTTGATATATCTTGATTTAATATAGTGATCCCGCATGTGTGTCCCCTGTAGTTGGAATTATAGATATTAAACAATATATATATAATCACCCCTCCGATTAAGTATGTATTTATATGTAAACCTAGAACAATGGCATGATCGAAATACACATGCATGCTGTAATCACTTGAATACGTTTCGGTGTCACCGTCACATGCTCTGTAGTTATACGTGTATGTCACGTTTTCGGTGTGCATCTTATCAACACTGCCGAAAACTCATGACGTGTCGCCGATAAAAGAAAATAGTGACACAATAAGTCTTTTTCACGTTTTCGAATAGAAATTTCCCAGAGCTGTACTGTTGTGCTACACTTTTCTCATATATAACAACACGCATTTATGCCCCATTTCTATCAATAACGATATTAACTGATTATCTGGACTAATTGGTGACGTAGAAAATTATATAATTACTTTGAAATAAGCCCCACGTTGCGTGGATATTCGGCAGCGTTGAACAAATGCACACCGAGAACGGGACATTTAACTACCAATAATTAACGTTACATGATACTGGACCGCGTTCAAGTGATTACAGAGTGTGAAATAGCAGGCGATTCTCTAAGGATTGACCATTTATAAATGGACAATCGGAACCCAAAAAGGCCATTAATATATGGTCAATCGCAACCACGCTTGGCACGCATGGTCGATTGTCCATTTAAAATGAACCATTAACGCTAATCATTTACTTTAATTTTTATTAACTAAATAAACGGAGATATTTTAAGAAGTGTTTTTGACGAAATAACGGAGATATTTGAAGAAGTGTTTTTGACGAAATAACGGAAATATTTGAAGAAGTATTTCATATCAGGAATAGATCAATAGTTAACGCTCTTTATCGTTAATCTACAAATATACCACACTCAACATCACCCCTTTTTCGTCACCATGGAACAATAAAGATCGTTCATTCTTATTCTTTTCCATGGGATACGTTGAACAATAAAGAGCACCGTCTCACTTAGAAATGTACGTTAACGTTAAAAGCAAATGACCCTTTCTATACTAAATTTGTTCAGTTATAAAGGTATACATTGGAATGGTCTATTATATTTTGGCCGAAAAGATAATACAACTGCTGAATGATTGATATTCATTGGTGGCAAATGTTCAGATACATATGGTCGTTAGTTGAACTTATTATCTGAACATTTCCTGCGGGAACTACACGTCAATGAGTATTTAGTAAAGAAAGGGTTCAGGTATGGGTGTATTAAAGGCACGGGCGGCGTTCGTTGCAGAAATATTCATATTTGTTCAAATCGCCATCAACAGAAGGAATATTAAAATATATATGGTTTTGTTCATATGCCAAACATAATCAGCGCGCAAATAGTATAATGTCGTCAAGACGTACGATGGTGTACGTAAACAAGAACCTGCTCGTGTTACAGAAGTGTTGCTTCTGTTTACACAACACAGCGCATTTCTATTGGTTATCACACACAAATGGTATAAACGCTCTTTATTCATTCCATATCAGGAAAACAGTAACAAATAACGCTATTTATGTTTACCATATCCGGATCTAAACAGAAGCTAGGAAATGTAACGTTTTTTGCTATTGTTTACATAACAAAGGAAAAACAGTTGACGATAACATATACTGTTTATGCCATATTTCTGATTGGTACAAGAACTAGGTCTGTCTATATTTTACTATTCTTTCTGTTTATGGCGGTTTTTGAGGAAGGTGAATAGTTTAACAGCATACCCACCGCCAACGCCGCCCGTATCTTTAATTCTTTTGAATCTCTAAAATACTTCATTGAGTCTGCTGATAGTTGGTACACCTACTAGTGCAGCGGCCAAGCGTCAAAAGTGGTCGGGTATCCCTACGCATGGTAGAACAAGTTGAACCAACCTTTTTTAAAGGAAGAAATATATATTGTTCACGAAAATGACTGTAAAAATCAACGGTCAAATCGACGACGAATGATACCTATTAAACAGGGACTTTTTTCAGAAATTCACAATTTTTGTAAATCGAGCCCTTTGCTGAATTTTTTTTCTTTTTCATGGGAATATTGTTTTTTTCAAACATGTTCATTCAAACGAATATCGCAATAATGCCAAACTATTTAATTAAAATAGTGTTGTAGTTATTGTATAATAAGATGTAGAAAGAAGTATGCATGAATTATGAACGGTTCGCGAGATTATATATTTTTTATAACGACTTCAGACAACTTTACAAAATTCCTAATTGGTCTTAATGGCGCCCAACATGACTCGTGTGCTGAACGATTGGTCCAGAGACGACGACGACGACAATGACGACGACGACGAAACAGGCCTAGTGTGACGAACCCGGACACGTAGACACCGCGAACGTGGAAGATATCATCAGTCTTCCGAAACCCCCAGTTACAACAACAGCAGCAACAACAACAACAACAACAACAACAACAACACAACAACAACAACAAAAACAATTTATTTATAACATGTAATTTATATTAATAAATATCGACTTTATAGTATTTGTTATCCCACGGTCCGCAACTCACAGCACAGGAGCTTGGAATTTGGTCAAAACCCCTCTTTTATTGGCAGAACCACCACCCGGGACCATAGGTCACGGAAGGAATGAAACAAGAAATCGTTGCCACCCATTTTGAACTCAACTGTATTCCTACAAAAAATATATTTTCACTAAAAACGTTTGGTACCTCTTACACCTTAGATGCCATCTACAACATTCCATAGATATATTTTTCCAGTTCTTCGAAAACCTCACTTTATTTCGGTAAGGTATTGTAAATTCACCAACGAAGACAAATCTGCGTATTCTTCATCACCCGTTCTAGAATCTGAGTAGCGGAACTGGTACCGAAATATGCGGAAACTTTAAAACTATGATCCGGAGACGGATAGCATGAAAGTACCGTTTATAATTTCGAACATAGCTGCTGATTACATGTTTATTACATGACCGTACCGATGCACTGATCATCATGAACTTTTTGATGGATGATAACATTGGCGTCTAGATGGGAACGAATCATTTTGGGCTCATTTGCATAAAAACATGGCCGCTGACAGTTTGCCGACAGAGAAAACAATAACTTTGAAATAAAGGGATATAATCATATAACAAGGCCCACGTGCATTTTCGCATAATTTTTTAGAGTTATATCCCTTCGACCATAGCGCTCAACACCACACATTAAGGACCACATTCGGTTTCAAATTTCCATTTTATTTATTCATGAGGAATTGGTCATTTGTGAGACTATTTATTAGTGGTAATTGGTAGTTGGTAGCACCATGAGACTTCAATGCACATAGTATACGGCAGCCCTGGGAATTAGCATCGACAATGGGCAGTGCCGAGGCAAAAGCCGACGCGAAATGAATTTGCGTCAGCATTTTTTTAGCCGAGGAAAATAAATATAGACATGTTCAATTAGTTTGTGAATTTGACATTCGTTGAAGTGATAGTGATGCCATGATCCGTACGGCACATGTCCACAAAATAATTTTACTCGCAATTTGCACACATTGACACGATCAGCTAGTTTGGTCAATAAAAATTTGACATCGTAATCCGCCTCCAAGCAACCGGTTACGGTTGATAGAGCAAGCTGCACCAACTTGAAAGGAGGTCATTGTGCCAGTCGCATGCGCGCGACATACCAATCATCTCACAACGTCGCCAACTAATGCTAGCGCTTTGATGTTTCCGACGAAGCATATCCCACTTGACAAGCACGTGCTCCGATTTTTTTTTTTACTTTTTCGACTGCGTATTTCCGGGAAGTTTGGGACTATTATACATTTATACTTGCTCTAACTTCCCTGTTTGTTGGGACCATATGATGGGTTTCAACCTACATGGAGAATATAATAACTTGGGACGGTATTACGATATTTTTATTTCAGACGATATTATTGACGATATCAAAATTAAAACCGGCTATACCCGATATATCGTCATATCGCCCAGCACTATTCATTGGGGCTCGCCTGAATATGAAAAGCTGGCTACGAATGTGATCGCCATAGAAAAGCTGGCTACATTTGTGATCGATTAAAAAACCTGGCTACGAATGTGATCGGATCGCGGAGCCTTGTGACAATGACCCCATCAGCGAAAGTTACATTAAGTAATGTTTTTAATATTTTTTTTGGTATTTTTGATTTTGAGAAAAACAATGCCGATGGTGGCTAGCTGTCTTGAATTTAAAAATTGAATTTCCAATTCATGAGCACATGCTATATAATCATATGCATAAAGCCATTCTTTAAGAGTTTTGGTGCTGATTCGTTACGACACGCGAGTCACGAGTGACGTATACTATTTATAGATCCTGGTACCGGTGCAGTTAACAATACTTATAGTTGCTTATTACATAAAATTTATGTTAGCGAGTTTATCACTAACACAAATTTATAAACTAGTTATTCAGAGAGAGAGAGAGAGAGAGAGGGAGAGAGAGAGAGAGAGAGAGAGAGAGAGAGAGAGAGAGAGAGAGAGAGAGAGACAGAGAGAGAGAGAGAGGGGGGGGGGAGAGAGAGAGAGTTTTGGTCCCCTTATGACCAATAATTGCAACCAGTAGCATTACAAAGTCAAGTAGTACATATAGGCCTACCGGTACATAACGAACATAAAACAAGAAGAAAAAAACAATACCACGTGGTCGTGCCATAAATAGAAATAAATTATATATGAAATATTTGTACAAATTACCATTCAGTCAAATGAAGAATATCTTCTTGGGTAGTCGTCATTTTCATGAGATGATAACAGCAGACACAGAAAAATACAGAAATTTTCAGGAAAATGCACAAAACATCAGGATTAGATCTTCAAAAACGAGCATAGTATGACGCAAACATAAACTGATTTAAGTTTTCTGGCGCCTAAGTTCGAAAACCGCACGCACTTTCAAATATTTTTGAATTTCGCGGGCTTTAAATTTAGGTTTCGATTTTATTTCGTTCCGACTTTGTTATTCCGGAAAAATGGTTTTGTGTCGTTTGTCATTCCGATTCTAGAACGGGTGATGAAGAATACGCAGATTTGTCTTCGTTGGTGAATTTACAATACCTTACCGAAATAAAGTGAGGTTTTCGAAGAACTGGAAAAATATACCTATGGAATGTTGTAAATTGGCATCTAAGGTGTAAGAGGTACCAAAAGTTTTTAGTGAAAATATATTTTTTGTAGGAATACAGTTGAGTTCAAAATGGGTGGCAACGATTTCTTGTTTCATTCCTTCCGTGACCTATGGTCCCGTGTGGTGGTTCTGCCAATAAAAGAGGGGTTTTGACCAAATTCCAAGCTCCTGTGCTCACAGATACAGCTTATACCCGTTATGCAGTCGAATGACATGCGCGGGACGCAGTGAAAACACATTATGAAGAGCGTGATTCTGGTAAGTCGTGTCGAGGAAAAAAGGTAGATTAAATAAAACCGAGATTTACAGTAGGTCCACAGAGAGCGTATATTGAGGTTAAATAATGCCGGTATGAGCTTATTTATTTCGCTCATTAAAATAAGCCCGTTATGTGCTTATTTTCACGAGAACGGGATGAGTAATCGTACGCAAAATGGCGCCGTTTATCCAAAATACGATAATCTACATTGGGATCAATGTTAATATTTGATCATAACTGTAGCCAGCAAGAACCCACTTCATACATCCAAATTTTCAAAAATATGTCTGAATTTCATACTTAGCAATTGCGGCAATATTTCAAATCGCATCGATCTTCGAGCGCCAAATGGTACCAAATATTATCATTTTTGGTAGAAACGAAACGCTTTCTAAATTCTGTTGATTCCGTTTTAGGCCGACCCTCCAATATTCAAGAATTGAAACAAGTCAATCCTGAAAAAAAGATACTAGGCATACACCCTATGTTTTCAGATCGCTTTTCGATATTCCAAAAACGGCACATTTAGCTGAATCAACGAAAACAAATATGATCACGATTAATGATATACGTAACAGCGATCAATAAAAAATAGTTAATAAAAAGCATGTGACTGGTCCCATGCAATAAGTCAATACCACAGAATGTCACGTGTTTACAAAAGAGGCCAAAATATACTGGTAGAAATATGATCCATCACTTGTCTAAACACTGGGTTACATGCAAGCTTATACATTTATTGACATTAAAAGACACCACCTACAGTATATAAAAATATTCAATAAGTGTCCTATTGATTGTCCGTTAACAATTTACCAACGAACCTGATTCAACAAGAGGGTTAATTAATATTTTTCCGTATAATTCAAACAATAGTCATGTATATGTATTTTCTGGTTACCCAATGCATAAATAATTCATATTGGCTATCAACTATTTAGGCAATTTCAATTTAGTATAGATAGCATGTGTCAATGGGGTGGGTGTGAAGGGTTAATATCATTTTCAAAATGAATTATACAATCAACATCAAACTCCATACGTCAATAGTCTGCACAAATATACATATATAAGAGATACGAGAAAGAGCACACTAATAGCATTTGTCTATGTAATCCTTGTGAATGGTTAATTATATTCTAAGCGGATCAATGGAGATATACAAGACACTTATATGTGTGAGGGGTCAGTCGTCAGATACCAAGTAATTAAATTTCAAGAAAACAGGAGGACAAGGGTGTCATCCAATTAGTCACATTTTGACATCTCTACTATATAATTTGATACTTCCGTATATATATATATGTGTGTATTGGCTTTATAGACTCGAAAACTGCTCCACCGATTGAGCTCAAACTTCCCATCCAAGGATAAAAACCCACGGACAGTGTCGTCGCATTGCTTTTGAGAAGCTCCGAGCACTCAGTCTCCATTCCCACTGCTGCCGTCCTTGGAATTGTGGGGTTAATCGCGTGATAGTTAAAGAGCGTTCGTATCCGCAGTGTCGTTGATAAAGAGCGTGTGGTGTGATTCTTATGTCTGTGTCCAAACATGAGCATGTCTGTATCCAGACATGAGCGTGTTGTGTGATTCTTATGTCTGTGTTCGTACTTAGGGGTTCCTAGGAACGGGGGAGATTTTCATCGGGTCAGTTTTTCGGCCCGATGCGACCTTCACCTTGAAACGGGTACCCAAACATGATATATATATATATATATATATATGTATATATATATATATGTGTGTGTCCTTTATAGACTCGAACACGGCTCTACCGATTGAGTCCAAACTTGCTACCTAGGGGTACTTTTGTCCGGGAAGTCTTATGGACCAGTCAAATTGTGACCTCGACCTGACCTTGACCTTCAAAATGATCAATTCAAGGTCAACTCCGGTAAAACTGGCGGATTTCGATGAAATTTGATACCTGGGTGTACTTTTGTCCGGGGAATGTATTGGACGGGTCAAATCGTTACCAGGACCTGACCTTGACCTTCAACATGGTCAATTCAAGATCAAATCGGGTAAAACTGCCGGATTTCAACGAAATTTGTTGCAAATGCAGCACACGTGTCTCGGAAGCTGTTGCAATTGCTTTTTCGAACAAAGCCATGGGACGAATGCCGCCAGTGGCGGGCTTATCTGCTAGTATAATATATAGATAGAACCGTGTGAGTGTCTGAATTTTGACGAAATTATCGCACGAGATTTGTTGGTGGAGCGATACCTCGAGTGCGGGACGCAGTCACGCACGAGTGGTATCGCGTTCCGCCAACAAATCGAGTGCGATAATTCGTCAAAATCCAGACACTCATGCTGTTCTATTTTTATTACATATATCTGTGTCATAGTAAGTTGAATCACAATCGTACATCTCCGGAACAGAAAATGTGAATTTAATTGAACTTTAACGGCCCGTCTATCCGCGAGTGACCTTACCCATCTTTAATGATGCGTTTGAAATTAAATTATGTGCCTCGACAAACATATTCTTGAAATGAAACTACTTGAATGAATCATCTCATCGCTTAATCGCTAATTGTTTCTTTATTTTCGTGATTGAAAAAGTAAAAATAGTAACTACGAGAACCAGTCTAACAACACTGAATGAAATAGTTCCGTCGACAGATTGCACTAGTGCGATTCTGAGAATTATCACACGCCTGGAAACTCGTGCGATCATGCGAATTACGTTGATAGATATGTAATAAAAACAATTAACCACCAACATTGTTTATCTTTGACTCCATCTAGCAACTGACCAAAATAACATATCTCTCTATGTCATTAGTCATTAATTGATTTCACGTGGCTTTAGGGTTAAATGATACTAATAAAACTCAATTTTGTTCGTGTATTTGTTTATAGGCTATCAAATGGCTGTACCATCGAAGCTGAAAAATTGCATATCGGGGGGTAATTTGACCTTGGGGGTTATTAGATAGCTCCCGTTCACCTCAGATGTCGTAAAATGGTACTAATAATTAATTCAATTCAATAATTAACTATAAACCCAAAATGGTTGCAATCTGGTCAGTAAAAATTGAAACATGGCGATAAATTGACATGTAGAGTGTCATGAGATAGATGCCATTGACATCAGCCACTTAAAGGGGAAAATATGAGCAATAACGATAATTTCTTATCAGCTTAGAAAATGTGTAGGAACATTGGTATAGATGTGTAACCTGACCAGGAGATTGTCGTGGGATATGCGCCTTTGACATTTGAAGGGGGACAAATGAATTATGTGATCAATAAAGAGCGCGTATTATTAGCCCAGGCGCTATGTGGGGAAATGGGTGCACAAAAGTAAAATGATTCGGGGAATTTCACGGTATAGGTGCTGTTGATCTCAAGTGACTTAAAGAGGCACTAATAATAGCGTTCATTGAAAACTTGAAAGATAGATGTAACTTTATTCGGAGTCATGCAATAAGTGCTTTTACCGCAGATGACTAATAAATATTCCAAATGAACCAACACCTTTTTCATTGCAAGTAGACAAATGGTATGATATTGTAATGTTAACACCAAACACTGTTGCAAAATAAGTAAGGATTTAGCCACGGGTCTCGCTTTACCAAAATCGCGAATGTCTGGAAAAAGTTACTGGTGGGTATCATTCATCGTCGATTTGACCATAGCCACCAATGATTCCTTTATTGTTTTACTGTCATTTTCGTGAACCATATTGAATTTTTTTTTAAAGTGGGTTTAAACTCGAAAAACTAGAGCTATTTAGCCGCTGCACTTTGGTGTAAACAGTATTTATTCCATATTATTCGTATATTACAAAAAAACAAGACAAAGATTAACAGTGATGATATGAAGGGGATTCGACAACAAGCTTTAAGCTTTTGGGAGTCGTTTCCGATTGGCTAATGACAAGGTCCATCCTGTGAGAGTGATTTTTTAACATTTCAGATTGTTTCAAGTAGATAGGGGCTTCATGTTTTAAATTGTTGACGTTTCATCGCGTGTATTATAGTCTACTCACAGGATGGGCCGGTTCGATAGGTGTTTCAAGATAAGGTAGTTTCATATGGAATGATTTGGGTTATGTGGGAGTATGTTGGAAGGGTATGGCGGTTGTCAGATGACTATAAAATAGTATTATATGGTATTATTTTGTTTATGTGAGAATAGTTTAAGGGGTTAAGATGGATGTCGGGTATGATAAGGAAAGTGTTAGGTGGGATGATGAAATATCTTGTTGGCAGTACAGGGGATTTTGAGGAGTGTGGATAATCTGTTGTGTCAGATTATGCACTTTAACAGGTTGCTCAATTCAAGACTCACGTAACTTTTGACAGTGAAATTTTCATTTGGTACCTGGTGTGAACGCCTGCTTGCTTATGGTGAGTAGTATACGGTGCTATGTATCTCTACTCTAGCTACGCCTATATATGTCAGACACTACAAGTACAAATTAAAACCTGGGAACTAATTTTATGTTCTGACCTGTTCGGACAGGGAACTTTATGACATTGTACGAACAAGACAGGGAATACATTTTTGTTAATACTTGCTTCTTAATAATCTTACGCACATTAGGGGGTGGTCCCAGCTCGAGATTGCATGCTTTTTTGTTACTATATTGAGCAGATATAGCAATAAACATTGAATTGATTACACGGGAGAAATTCCATGATTTTGAGATGCAAAGGAAACACGCAGACGAAGTCACTTGGATCGTGAAAGTTTTAGTAGGGACCTTCATCTACATTGACATGTATTATTGAGGAACATGTATTCATTAACGAATACAAGAGGTTGCGCCACGAGTACGCATGTTGAGATACCAACATGGTGACAAATTGAAATATGGGCATGTCGGCAACACAATTGTGAATAAATTGTGATGAACGAACAAATTAGTTGACAATTCTAACGAAAACATGCAATTCCTTACATTTAATATAAACAAATATGTAGGAGTATATATACATGTAATTAGGGAACAATATTCACCTCGCCCAAAATGTGAGAATGGATGCAATATAGGATGCATATTACATACATGTGAATAATTGTGGAGTTTATTTGTCAAATGTTTATTAGGTACCTATTTTAGAAGACTCGTCATGTTGCAGTTTCCGATGAGCGTCAAGATGTTGTTCATCCGGATTAAGTAAAAATTACCTCTTGTTCTTGGGGTAGTCATGGGTTTGAAGGATCTGAGAGCATGCCGATGACGACGACGCCGTTATGTGGAAGTGTAATGCACGCACGAAGGTTCTTTTCAACCCATGAATACCGCTGAGAACAGTAGGTGAGTATCTTACCCATAGTCTCAATCAAACAATTGGTCACTGCCTTCTCAACGTCTGTTAAAAACTGCTCTCTGTCACCAAAGTCACTTGTTTTCTGTCTCAACTGTCAGACAGCTCACGTCGAATAAATATAATCTAATAAAATTGCACAGACATACACAAGAACAAGTGGTAAGTTTCTGTTAATTGCAAATATATCCGGACATTGAAGCGATCAAACCAATGTGTCGTTTCGTGAGAGTTTAGCAAGTTGTCGAGAAAGTGGTTATTACCAGGTTTTTTATTTTGTTTGGCTGGAACATCTATGATAAAGAGAGTTTGTTGTTTCGTTGTCCATTTGTAAGGTGTATATTAAAGAGCCTTTTGTGTGCATGTTTCGATCGTTTGGTGCCAAACTGGGTGGAACATCTTTAGCCTGAGAAAGGGTTTGACATGTCTCAGGGACGTGCGCCGGGCATTCGCTGGTTAAGGGGGTAATTCGACTACCCAAGTGTAACTTGACTAACTTCCATTTGCATTCACATCGATATTAAATTAGAATATTTCACCTGGTACACGAAACCTTACAACTGATAATAAATTCAAACCCAAAATACATCCCAGAATCAGGGGGGGGGGGCAGGAAAAAATTTGCATACACAACGCTGAATTTTCTTTTTGCAGCACTTTGGACCCCCACCCCCCTCTTTGTGCAAACAAAATATTTTTTTCCACTCATGGTTCCACATATTATTTTACTTACTGAATTATATGTGGTTTATTTGTCTTTAGAGTTCATTATAATATATTTGCATACCAAGTGGTTATCCAACCCAGGTGGGCCAGCGTAGTTAAAAATTTCACGAAGGTTTACTTAGTATTAGAAGGGACCAAATAATAAAACAATTCTGAGACCAACCTGACCACAGGGAACTGTACCTAGTATCTTGTGTGTACACTACAGGTGTTATTTAGATCAAAACACATCAAAACAATCATTATATAGGCTAAACAGCTTGTAATTAGGTCAAAAAAGGGCAAAAGGAAAAAAATTGCAAGCACCAGCAAACACCGCAAAAAACGTGTTTTCAGGAGCTGCCCCCCCCCCCCACCCCCGGCCTTGTGTCTGAATTTTTTTGCGCGACCCCCCTGCCAGAATTGGAAATTTTATGAAGAATTAATACAATATTTTTTATTGAAAATAGGAAAATATTCAATCCACAATTCTCTGATATTGGTTATTTATAATAACAGAAACAATCAATCATCGTTTCCTTCTGAAATGTTCAACTGCTGTTCTTCCGGCCATGAATTTACGATAAAGAGCCTTTATTAATCTCCAATTTATGGGGTATATTAAATGGCGTTTTTGAAACCATTCTTTACGCTCGCTATATATATATGATCAAGACATCCACCAGGTATGTTGTTTCCACATATATAACAAATCCATGAATCTTTGTTATTTTATGAAGGGACTTCGGATTGTGTTTCATATGAACTCAAATTAAGGGGTTTCCACACATGATGTGGACAGTGTAGATGAATATATACATACAGGTATTTAATTGTTAAGCAAGTGCACCACCTGAAGGAATCGACGCTATCTGAAGACCACACCAAGCATATTATATAACATGTCATAAAGGTTACTTTAAAGGGAAGACACACGTTTTGCATAAATCATTTCTCTGGATCTATCTGGTGAACAATCTTCATTTTCACATATAATCTTCTTCATATATAATCTGAGCAATTATTAAGAGACGATAACAACAATACATTTGAGAGGTTGAAAATATTAGATTCTTTTTTGTCCGTTCGGTACCTAGAACTTCTAGAATAATTATTAATTTCGCACAAATCTCCAATCAAGAAATATCTTATTGTATTGGCTCTATGAGATGAGGCTTCATTTGTACCATCCTGTTGAGTTAAGATTATTAATTGCATAGTATTGTACCATACCTCATACATTATAACGAAGAATAAGGTAGTCACAACTATATATATATTTAGGCCTCAGTGTTAAGAGATATGGTGGTTATCTTTAACTTGGTTATGGGCCAATAACCCAGAACTCACCTCAGCCCAAATGTTTCATTGATCAACAGTCATGACATGACCAGTCTCAGATATAGAAAATTATTTATGGGTAGTTGCCTTTCAAATTGAAAATAATCATTAAATTTCATTAAACAAGAAAAATTAAGTCTCCTCTCATGGTCTTCAGATATGATATCATGGATATATGAACTGCATTTTTGAAAGAAAAAAACTGTTTTACAGAAGTTCTTGGTACCGGAAAACAGTAAAATGTTAAATACTTTTCATACCAAAAAAGTAAAGTAAATGAGGTTATAATATCCAATATGAGAAGATGGTTCTTAAATCGTGTGTCACAATAATCACTTGTACCAAATTTCACAAAGAAATACTTAACATATTTTTTAGAAAACCCATTTTTAAATACTAGGCAATTTTGGCAAAACGTGCGTCTGACCCGTACTCATATTTTGTAAGGGAAATGTTGGGGAAATCGTTCTCAGAAAGTATAAACAAATATTGGAAATGATTAACTGCCACAAAGAGTACAAGATCTGAACTAGTGTAATGATTGAACGAGTATTTAATAGAGATCAAAACTGCTTCAGGACAGTTATCAGAAATTCAGAATGTTAAGTTGTGCTGAAGAATTGTAAGCATCCATTTTGCAAGAACTAATATAAACCTTTGGGCTGAGATGAACTTTACGTCATATGTCCATGGCCAAATCATTGTATCATTTATCCAATATTGACAAATATTTCAGTTCATCAGGAATCGTAATCAGAACAAGTACATTCAAATGTATTATATTCCGCTTCAAAACCCAATCACAGGTTTTTCACACGCATTCCTTCCTTTCTTCCGTTTTCTATCTATCGACCGATCTCAGTGACTCTTTCTCTATACTACCACTGTTTCTCCACACTAGTCATCCTAGCTGTCCTTGACTCGTTCTTGTGCTTTCGGTCCTTTGCTGTGTCTGTCTGTTTCTCCACACTAGTCCTACTTGTTTGCATAGACTCGTCATTTTGCTTTCGGCCGTTTGATTTGTCTGCCAGTTTCTCCCCACTATAGTCCTAGCTTTCCCAGACACGTCCTATTGTTTTTGGCCCCTTGATGTGTTTGCCTGCTTCTCCACACTATAGTCTTTGCTTTCGCTGACTTGGCATTTCTGTTTCGGTTCTTTGGTGTGTCTGCCTGTTTCTCCACACCAGACTTTGCTTTCCTCGACTCGGTATTTCGCTGTCGGTCCTCTTATTTGTCTGACTGTTTGCCCACACCAGATCTTGCTTTCCTATCTACTCTCTTTCGTCGACGCAGTATTTCGTTTTATTTCGCTTCTCCACACTATAGTCTTTGCTTTCGCTGACTTGGCATTTCTATTTCGGTTCTTTTGTGTGTCTGCCTGTTTCCCCACACTAGTCTTTGCTTTGCGCGACTCGGTATTTCGATGTCGGTCCTTGGAGTTCTCTGACTGTTTGTCCACATCAGATCTTGATTTCCTATCTGCTGTTTCGCTGCCTATCTTTCTCCCTCTGCATTTGATTTGTTGATCGGTCATCAATTCTCGTGCTAAGTATTTTTTTTTACAGGAATGTATTGTTGGCTCTGTGGTTGATATCATATTGACACATCTCTTTGTGTTTTTGTCATGTAAATCACCATCTTGTCAATGAATGCATACACATCAAAGAAAAACACTTTGATACGATTGCAACTGGTTAACCGGGTTTAGTTTGTATTGTGTTTTTATAGGTCGTTGATTAAGGCATGCTTGAGACTCCCAGTAGGTCAATTGATTCCACACCCTGTCCCATATACACATGTAACATTAATTGAGATAACTGCATGTGCAAACGGAATCGCGCGAAGCACTAACTTGGAGAACATACTAACCAATGTTTCCATGCGGTGATCCGTTGTTACAGTTGAATAATTGCAAAGTTTAACCCGGGACAGTGTGAACATCGGTTATGTTCGTAACCGCTATCAGGTGGGGAACATATAACATTTGATCCAAAAATTGCTATATCCAAAATAATAACCACTGAATGTGAAAAACGTTACCATTGAGCATAATTACTCAGTTAAAAGTGCAATTCGTCATAACTTTTGATAAAAATGGAGTTGTGCTGCTAGACAGTGATATTTGTGAATGACATTTCTATTTATATATAACATACAAGCATTATAGTATGAATACATTTTGCAGTGATATGGTCACCATATTTTAAAAGTTCCATGATATGAGAGTAAATCTTTTCTACTAGCCACACCAAGCTCCAACTTTCATAATAATAATTCAGGATAATATTTGTAATGAATCGAGTGCACAAAAGGTAAGAATTTCGTCCACAAACAAATCTTGGGGGAACAAATGTTATGAACGAGTCATAATTAACTGAGCCGACAACAGTTGCAAACTGAGTCCCCCAAAACTAGTCAGAATCATTCTGCCATGTCAACAGACTCTGAGACAGCTTCATTCTCTTCGTCAAAGCTGGAAAACTGCATGATACATGTCGAACAAAAGTTAAGAATTTCGTCCACAAAAGTTCTTGGGGGAAACACATGTTATGACTTGAGTCACAATGAACTGAGACGACAGCAGTTACACATTGAGTCGACAAAACAAGACAGAATCATTCTGTGTCGTCATGGCAACAGACTCTGGAGACAGCTTCATGCTCTTCAATCTGTGTCGTCATGGCAACATACTCCGAGGCAGCTTCATGTTCTCCAGTATGTGTCGTCATGGCAACAGACTCTGATGTGGCTATTCTGAAATGCGTTTGATTATCCGACTTCGAATCGTTTAGCCGCTGTTATATATCGATGGACTATTTTGAAGAGAATTTTGTTTATTCTATTTGAGATATCGGGAATTCCGAGAAGTAAATCATTGATATGTGTAATTTTCAGTCCTTCTTGGTATAATTTTTGACACATTTCTATTCGTTCGGTGTGAAATAGGGGACACGCCCAGAGGTAGTGGTAAGTATATTCGCATGGATTTCCACAATGGCATTGGGGGCTGTCAGAGATATAATTTTGGAACATATCGGAACGTAGGCTATTGCATTTGTTACGCAATTTGGCATGGGCAACATTAAGCGTTCTACGACCTGTATAGAAGTATGATGGTGGTTTTACTGTAGGATCTATTAATTCGAGATAAAATTTGAAGTCTGCGATAGCTTCGGCATCTGTTATTTCTGTGGGTATGTCATTCCACGATTTTAAAGTAGCGGGGAAGAATGATTTTTTTAAATGCTCGGTGTTACAGAAGAAAGAATATAATTTTCCCGGTTTTCTCAAGTTATATCCAGAGACTTCAGATGATCTAGGTGTTAGAAGATTTTGTAGGTATTCGGGGGCATCGTCATTTACTATTTTATACATTGCTTGTAGTTTATGGATATCTCTTCTCTTGCTCAGTGTTGGCCAGCCAACTTCATTTAGGAGGTTTAGATTGGACACTGATCATGTGAGGCCACGAATTGTTCGGGCGGCATCGCAATGTAATCGGTCGAGCTTCTCGGTTAGGTATTTGGGGGCACAATCCCAGACTACATCGGAGTAATCAATTAGTGGTAGGATAACAGTTTTATAAATGCTTTCAAGTGATCTTCGGTCAAGCTGATGCTTAAATCTTCGGAGCTGTGCGAAGCGTGAAGCTATTCTGTTTTTTTATACCATTTAGGTGATTATTCCAATTTAAGTTAGCTTGGAGTTCCAGACCGATGTGTTTATGTGTTTCAACACATGAGATTGGATCCTGTTTAAAGGTTAAGTCGGGGGCTTCCCCAGAAGTCCCAGTTAGTGCATAGGTCATACTAATTGTTTTAGAAGGATTAAAGTTTACTAACCAGTTTTCAGACCATTGTGCTATGATTTGGAGGTCACTATTCATGACGCGGCCTAATTCATTTAGGTCATAGTGACTATTTGTTAGACATGTGTCGTCGGCGTACATTCTCGTAAAAGAAAGTATGTTGTCTGGTAAGTCGTTGATATAGACAGGGAAGAGGAAGGGTCCTAAGATGCAGCCATGTGGTACACCAGCTGGGATGATCTCGTATTCAGAAAACCGCGAACTCCATAATTATATAGCTTATATAACAGTCCCCTGTGCCAATCTCTCTCGAAGGCTTTGGAAATATCACAGTAAACAGAGCATGTATATAGTCCTTCGTCGAGAGGTTGACATAAGTGATTGTAGAGGTCTATTAGTTGGTGAGATGTGCTGTGGCCGGTTATGAAACCAGATTGGTTGGAATAAAGTAATTTATTGTCGTCAAAGAACGGACATATTTGTTTTAGTACAAGTTTTTCAAACACTTTCCCAAGACAAGGAAGCATGGAGATAGGTCGATAGATTTTAGTGTCGGCTGGGTCATCTTTTTTGAAAATTTGGACAACGTAAGCCTTTTTCCAGGTAGATGGAAACTTTGCGTTGTTGAAGGATTTATTGAAAATTATTGACAGAGGATATGCTATTGATTCAGCAGTTGAATTTAACATTTTCGCACTTATTCCATCATGTCCATGGGCTTTATTCAGTTTGAGCGATGTTAATACAGAAATGATCTCATCCTGCGTAAATTCCAATTCCGTTAGCTCTTTTTCACAACGCGATTTGAATGATGGTAATTTATGGGATGAATCGTTAATCGAAGAATTGGAAATGAAACTTTTATTCAGCAGGTTGGCCTTGTCCAGATCGTATGTTACGTAGAGTTTTCCGTTTACATCAATCGTGTTGCTCGTGTTGGGGAAAGAGCTTGGAGTAGATAGGGGCGGGATACAATTTGTTTTCTTTTTACATAGTAAGAAATGTATTAATTGCCAAAAATCGCTGGGGGATGATGAGTCTTTAACCCGATTTTCCAGTTTCTCTTCAAATTTTGCTTTTGCGAACTTTTTCATGTTATTAATTTTGTTTCTGGTATTCTTATACTGTTGCCACGTATCAGGGCGATTGTTTTTTAGCGCTTTGTTTCGTAATTTTTCTCTTTTGTGGATTTCTTTTCTAATGTCGGAATTAAACCAAATATTTTCTTTTGGGCGCATTGTCACGTTTGACTGTGGGATTGTTTGATTCATGATGGAGAGAAATGTCTCCTGAAAATTGTTAACTATAGTATCTATGTCGGGTGCAGATATGAGATCATCCCAGTTTGTGTTACTAAGCAGGCTATTTGCTATTTCAAAATTTGCTCTGGTATAATTCCAAACCGTTCTCTGGAAAGAGGTGGTGCGGGAGTCATCGTATTCTAATGTTACATATACACCACGGTGGTCTGAGACTCCTGGATTAATGACGTCGGTGTCAAGAACGCGGAAGGTATTGCTGATTACAATTGGATCAAAAAGTGTGCACACAGGATGCTATATCACTCTGCTTATGATGCATAGTCTGCTGTAACAACATTTTTAGAACTGTCAAATACACAAACTAAATAGTTAAATCTCATGAAGAAATATGTATATACAGAGGAAAACTTATTTTAATCAATGTTCATAGAAGATGACTACGAACTTCACAAGAATATACATAGCGCAAATTAGTATGCCCACATATACACTTGTATACACGGGGGCGTCAGTCTGTACTATTCATTACATTAAGATGTAATAGTTAGTATTGTTATGGTTATGTTGTTTGTATCACACATCCAGATCATTGTTTGCTCACTTCGATGCGGGTACCATAAAACTATATAATAATGTAATATTATAATAGAAAATAAGTGTCAATGACTTGGACAACAACAATAATTATTGACAGACATATGGATGAATGGACACACATTGTAAGTATTACCAACATTGGCAAAAGTTGGCTTCACTTCAATTCTACCTATTTGAAGTCGGGAAAATAATGTAATTGCAAATAGAGCACATGAGCTAGGGTATTTTGCACAAATCCATGGCTCAAAATCATTCATTTGTTGCATATATTGTGTTGAGTATACAAGGAGATGGTACCATAAATGGCCGGATATAGTGTGCAGTACCCATTTAAGTAAACATTATAATTGAAAAAATAATTTAAAGAGAAGTTGGGTGAATGTATTGTGAAAAATTGCATGCCAGTTAGTATTGCTCCCATAACCATTTGTCCATTATCCATCCAAAACATTTAAGAAGTATGATTGATATCTGTACCAAGGAGTCTATAATTGGGAGCTGTCTTGAGGGAAAAGGATATGGTGAAAGCATACAGGTTTATGTGAAGAGTGGATTAAGTTTTCCAGCACCACAGCACGGATGCAGTTTAACCCTTTACCCAACAAACCGGCCAAAACCGGCCAAATAAAGCTTCAACAGCCTAAAATATCTTTGGTCTGTCTCAATAGAACCATACAAATATGGATATCATTGGAACCGGCTCCTTGACCGCATTGTGATAGTTACAGTTAGCCCTGTGCCAATGCATTCTCTTATATATGCGAGTCGACCATAGGTCGCCTCACATACATAAGAGAATGCATTGGCCTAAACAAAAAAAATTAACACTTTTTACCATTTTTTCTTACATTCTTTAACAATTTTATAATTTTTAATGTGTTAAGCCAATGCATTCACTTATATATGCGAGGCGACCTATGGTCGACTCGCATATATAAGAGAATGCATTGGCACAGGGCCCTTCTGTTGGGTAAAGGGTTAAGCTTTTAGTGAAATGCGCGATGTTTCCAGCACCATGCACGACGATGACGCATGTTATGAATCCAATTTATTTCTGAGATGCAGTTATCTGCCAGCAAATGCTCAGATAATAAGTTCAATATTAATATAAGTACATTTATGTTTTATCTATTAAAACTGATGATCGAATTCAGCAAATATATCAACATCGATGATCAGATAATAAGTAAATACATTGTTCAATTCAGCAAATAGATCAACATGGATGTTCAGATAATACGTTGAAAATGATGAACCAATCCAGCAAACATATCAACACCGATGTTCATATAATAAGTTCAACATTAATATAAGCCAAATTAAGTTGATATAGTAATTTCAATTACATATAAGAAACATCCAATTTTAAATTAAAATAATGTCATAACTTTCATATAATTCAATCTCCCACTACCGATGTATTAGCTTTCTTAGCTTTCCATGGGTAGCGTTTGACACCACATATTACACAAATAAAACAACAGAAATTAGTTCCATGTAAACATGCACGTGCATGAAGCATTGAGTAGTCAAACTCAATGTCTTGTAATATGCTTCATGGGGAAAAACTATAAATTATATTTAACGAGCACATAAAAATGGATGCAGCCACTCTGGGAGGTTTCGGTCATTTGCTTGATAAATTTATGTCGATCTGAATAACCCTATACCACTAATTGAAATAATTTTGATAAAAACTAACATCGAGGTGATGTTGTCCTCATACAAAGGCCCGAACAGTTCAACTCCATTTCATCATATTAAAATTCATATAAAATATCAGAGATCCCGAATGTGTCTTTGACTTCTGTTGGCAGCCACGGGATAAAATAAAACAACAATATTGTGATCATTCAGATGTCGCATTTATTTTAGATTGAACTTATCAAAGACCACAGTTAATGTCACTACTCCTGTTGTACATTAACTGTTGTCTAGGTATAACAGTGTTATAGATACTCGGAGGCAAAAACTAAATCTAAAATTTGGTTTACTGTTATTAAATGTGATGGGATGTTCAAAACATTTGTTTCCAGCTAATAGCCGCCCTAATAAATGGAAGCTAGATCTCGACTTACCTGTTGACTGTCACAGGAAAGTGGAATTAACTTCTCATTGCACTTCTCTTGTCGGGTACAGCACAGCGTCGTAAAATCCAATGTGATAGTGTTCAATCACCTGTAAGTGAGACAAAATGGTTTGTTTGTTAAAAAAACCATACGAAATATTTTATAAACATGAGGATAACAATGGTTGAATTAAAATCTAGCCTGGGGTTAAGTTGCAATAATATTGCTGGAGGGGTCATGTACGTTTTCTGATTTGTGCACTGTTTGTAACAGGAACCAGTCTATTCATAAAGAGGCATTGAGTGCACGCAAATATACAGACACGCGTGTCACAGAAACAATGACAGACCAAATAATAAAATTCACTTAGAAAGCAATGATATCAACATTGAGATGAAAATATGTTATTTAAATGAACTTTTACTTCTATGGTGTAGAAACTTAGATATTTGTTGCCGATATTTCGCACATAAAACTGTCCAACCTTTGGGGAAGTATGTTTATTTAAACGTTCTTGGTACCACAAGACATGTTATTTTCCCCGTATATTTCCCACATTTGTCAAACCAAATTGTTTTTAAAGGAAACCACACCTATGGCATACTATATAACAGTTCACCAACACATTATATGTATAATACTGTGCCATCTGATATCTAGTTGCTATGTACTGTTATTTTTTTTTCCATTGCTGTTTTTGACTCAAACGAAAGAGTTGCTTTCGAGGTTTTCATCCATCTTTTAGCAAAACGTACAGCTGATATTTAACACCCAGACATTGAAAGTTGGGTATATACTCAAAGAGATATATGGAATCAAATGGTTTTTCGTCGATTCGTCACCTTATCCCATATATGGAACCAAAATAGAGAACCCTCTGGTTCTGGTTTCGATCTCGAGACCCAATTCGATTCAACAAACCACCAAATGGTTCATCATGTTTGTCCCACATAGGGAATCATTTGGTTCTGAACCAAACATTTTGCTTCTTGGTGCATAGCCAAATTAGAATCAACCGAAGGACAGAAATCGCTGTGAAGAATTATTTGATTCTGAATATTTCGGAGACAGTATGGACATGACATTGACCAGATTTGTGGCAAAGCCATTGCTATATGGAGTGTCAAATTACGGCACCGAACAAGGAAATAACATCTGGGATATGTACTTTAAAAACTTCTATACGTGTAAGATATAAAAGGGTTGAAATGCAAGTCAGTGGTTTATAAATATATATATACATCTTAGATGTATGGAAGCACGGACTTAGTATGAGCGTTCATTGCTTCAAATATTCTTGCGTCAGTGAGCGCGAATAAATTCTCATTTCAAATGGCCATGTATCGATTGGAATAGCACATTTAGATATCCACAACTGAGAGCAAGCTTGAAAATCGGTCCCGATTATATGGGTTGCCAATTTGGGGTCATGCTGACACTGGAAATATTATTTTCAAACAACAGACAAAATCCATCCGTATCATGGCAAACAGAACGTATAGGAGTCACACAGAGCCCATATTTCGCAAAGAAAAGATTCTGAAATTTTATGACATGTATCGGTTACAATCGGCTACATTTGTATTTGATTGGACAAAAGGAAATCTTCCGAAATCATTTGATAACTCGTTTGAATATACAACTACTAATACTCGACAAGCTGGCAACTTGAAAGCATTATTACCCAAACACGCGTTTCCCTGCATATGGAACTCATTGGATAAAAATCTCAAAAATATCAGATTTCGAAATAGATTTTTTTTTTAAATGAAAAATGCAACAACTCATTTTGTCAAGACTGTAAAGTGGCTTAATATAGCATTGACCCCTAATCTTCCCATCATTGTAATGCAGTCTGGTATGTTCACCTTAACATTTTAGCGGGACGAAACGAGAAATTGCTTCCTACATCTGCCTACATGACGATATATGAATTCCTCGATAACCTGAAACAAATACCTGCTTCAGCAACTACGATATTTCAATGCATTTGATAATCGGAAGCCATTATTTACTTAACCAGTAAAGAATCGAAACAGCCCCGGCCATACCCCCATCATTAGCACCCGACATTGATTCAGCTACTGATATTTTCACCTCAAAATTCCTTGATATTATGGACAAAACCGTCCCTCAGTCTAGAGTATTAATAAGACACAAGGATAAACATTGGTTCACATCAACTGCGAACGATGATCCGCAAAAGAGACAGACTGCGTAAACTTGCAATGAAGTAAAAAAAAAGTGCGAAACACAGTCAATAACATGAAAAAATACGCCAGAGCCCGCTATGAAGAAACACTTCAAAAAACTGTTCGAGAGCATCCATCATCCAAATACTTCTGGCACTGCATAAAGGAAATTATGCAAACCAAACGCAAAGACGCTACCACCCCTCTTACCGATGACAGTGGCAACTTAGTGTTTGACAACCACACCAAAGCATCAATGCTCAATGGTTTGTTCATCTCTAATTCAGACCTCGACGAGTCGTCGTGTTGTCTACCAATATTTATTCAGAAATGTAGCAACACAGTAACAGACATTGAATTCACTATCGAAGATATAATTTGTGCTATCAGAACTTTGAAACCGAATAAAGCATCTGACCACGATGGAATTACCGTTAAAATGATCCAAATCACAAACCCAGCTATCGCCACCCCCCCCCCCCCCCTAAAGCTCTTTTTAAGAAATCATTCGAGTTTAGCGATTTTCCGACACAGTGGAAACAGGCAAATATTATCCATATCTACAAAAAAAATGATAAATCCAGCTGTAAAAACTACCGCCCTATATCCTTACTCCCGTGCCTCAGTAAGATCATGGAGAAAATCGTTCTGAAATCCTTATCCGCCCACTTCTCAACTAATAATATACTATTCCAATATCAATCAGGATTTGTCCCCGGGCATAGCGCAACTTTCCAGTTACTTGAGATATACTACACCCTGTGCCAGGCGCTCGATGAGAAGTTAAATACGTCAGCAATATTTTGCGATATTTCCAAAGCGTTTGAGAGAGTCTGGCACAGGGGGTTGTTATTCAAACTGGAACAATACGGAGTTGCTGGAAACATCCACACATGGCTCAATTGCTATCTCTCCAACAGATCACAACGTGTCTTAGTTGGTAACTCCTTTTCTGATTACCACATTATTCCGGCAGGAGTCCCACAGGGATATATCCTTGGACCTTTCTTATTCCTGACATATATAAATGACATGGCAACGACCATACACTCCTGTACTCGTATGTATGCAGATGACACATGTTTTTTCAATGCCCAACCATCAATCGAAGACAGTTCGCGGGAACTATTCGAAGATTTGGATAGAGTATCTTGCTGGTCGAAACAATGGTTGGTTACATTCAATGCAGATAAAACAAAATCTATGGTGTTTTCGCTCACTCCCTCCGAAGATCATTTGGATCTTGATCTTGATGATCGCGATATTGAGCAAGTAGCTTGCCACAAACATCTTGGAATTTCTATACAATCAAATCTTCATTGGGACACTCATATCAATGAAATCTGCAGTCGAGTGTTAACCAAACTGTCACAACTAAGGAGAATAAAATTTCTTGTAAATAGACAAACCCTCGAAATAATGTTCAAAACTTATGTACTCCCGATTCTGGAATACGGAGACGTTGTCTGGGACAACCCCCCCCCCCCCATTGTCTCCTCCGGAAACTCGACCGCCTATATATTGACGCCGGTAGAATAGTAAGTGGCATGACACGTTCGGTATCAGACGAGAGAGTATTATTCGAACTCGGATGGGCTCCCCTTAAAGATACGGTTGGCCTTGGCGGTGGGTATCCTGTGAAAATATTTCCACCCGTCAAAAACCGCCACAAACAGAAAGAACATCAAAATGTAGACAGACTTTGTCCATATACAAATAAGAAATATCGCATAAACTGTGTGGTATTGACATATGTTTGACCATTGTTATGTAAACAACAGCATAAAAAGTTACTTTCCTGGTGTTTGTTTATATTATGAAGGTAAACATAAAGAGCGTTCTTAGTTGGTGAATTCCTGATATGGAATTAATAAAGAGCGTTTATGCCATTTATGTGTGATTAGCCAGTAGCATTCTGCTGTCTTCTGTAACACAATCAGACTCTTGCTTAGGTAAAATATAGTAGGTCTTGATGATAACATGCTGTTTACGCGATGGTCATGGTATATATGTACGAAACTGTATGCTTTTAATGTTTTTCTGTTTACGGTGATTGGAACACATATTAATATTTTCGACAACAAAGGCCGCACGTGCCTTTAAAGAAAGACGAAACCTTCATAAAATGCATACCTGGAACAAAATATTAACCAATCATGTCCCAAACTACGTCACAAATTTACTACCCCATACTGTCAGTGAAGCATCTCGATACCCCATCAGAAACCCTTTGAAATACATAAACTACTTCACTAATACGGCCCGTTTCAAATCGAGTTTCATTCCGTCCATGATCGATGAATGGAATTTATCATGAAAAACCGCTACCGACAACAACAAAAATATTGACCCCTCATCAGAACCAACCAAAGATGAAATCATAAGTAACATGTATAAAACTTTTTGCAAACAAGTAATTACTATAAAACCTCCATCATACTATAACGCTGGTCAGAGGAAACTAAACATACTACACTGTAGACTCAGAAATAACTGCAGTGATCTAAACTTCGACAAACATGAAAATTACATCTCGGCTCAACCATCATGTAGTTGTGGTCATCCATGTGAAGACGCTAACCATTTTTTCTTCAGTTGTCCTTGGTACGCAGACTCTGAAAAAGATCTCCTGTTCGGTATCCCGCATTATAGTGAAGCAATAAATACGCGCATTTTCGAGACAGTCCATTCATTTATTTCCTCGACAGACCGCTTCTCATAAATGTTACCCTACCAGGCTACCCCCTACCGCGAGACCATAGCCACTCCAGAGGTAGTTTATAGGGAGATACGCAACTCCCATTCAGCTCTAAGTAATTAATTTGCACTCTTAGCGAGAGCGGCTGAGAGGGTCTCTATGTCAGGAGAGATGGCTTTCAATAGAAAACTAATAGGGAATAAACAATGTTTTATCACATAATCTGTCATGTTTGCGCATTGTTTCACAGACAAAAAAAAATCACATACATGCTCATGCTAGTGGAAATGAAAACAAGTGATACTTACATGTATTTAATTTACAGGTGACTAATTTTTAGCAGCTTTCTATCCTTGCGGTTCTTTTTTTTTCTGTTTTAGTGTCGTGATGTTGGAATTTCAATGATAAATAGATCCGTGATTTTCTAATACCAACTGAATCACAACATTGGAAATTCACATCAACGGCACCATACATGGATGCTCTGGGTTACAATCAACTAAATATTTCCCATAGGCGACAGTGTTAGGGTTAAGCCATCCAGACGACAAATTACCTTATTGAGCCAAACTTTAAATATTTTTGCGTGTAGAACTCCACGTCGGACATAAGTTGTCAAAAAAGAAATGGTGCCTCACCATACTTATTCATGGAAATAAATTGGCATTTGCACAACTACCCCCTTTTGTGCACAAAATTTCAATATAGAAAAATACCCCCACACCCTACCAAATTTGGCGACCAATGTAGCCGCTTGACGAACAATCCCACACAAATGACCGAGGAATTAACATAGCCTATGAATTTCTTTTTTCTTTCACATTAAATAACCGAAGATATAATATTATACACCATTCAGCTGCCGGTATTTTTTATGCTGACTCGAGTTTCCCTACACAATTGCCAAGGGGCATAATTTCAAGTATTTAGTTGCTTATAACTTCTGAGCATTGCATGTATCTTGCCAAGGTACATTACATTTGGAAAGAGGGTGACCAATATTCCTTCAAGGAGAGTGAATTTCATGAAGGTTTCATCAGTCGGGATTTGAGTCCCCCATTTTCTCATCTGAGTTAATTAATGTCTTTCAGAGAAGTGAATAATTGTTTTCTATCACCATCTGATTACCTTTTTTCACAATTAAATTATCTACACAATTGCAGCTTGCAATTGTGTGGTTTTCAGTTGCTTTAAAGATGCAGTATCCTGCAATGTACATTAATGCATTAGATATCGGCAATGATGCCACAGTATCACTGATACCTGTGACAATATGTGCTGGAGTGTCTTGGGGTACTTGAAAATCCAAATAATTTGGTTGGCTTGATTGTTTGTTACAGATATTTCCGATGGTAACTAAAATCTTTTAGCATCATCAATGCAATTTGAAATTGTTGGCGGTTTTAGTGCTGCAGTGACGATGCATTTCCTGAATGAATTGGCGAAGTGGTCAGCCTCTGGATTGTCACGGAATCCACCCGAAGATCTGATATCTGAAAACAAGTTCTCTAGACAATCCTGATTTAGTCTGTTAGTAAGGAGGTATTTAAGTCCCTCTTCAGATAGTTGCTTTCAAAGTTCCAACAGACAAGCGATGGAAACTATCCATCCATTTAGGGAGTGTAGCTCCTTCTTGTTTCCAATTAGTCTCATTTTCTCCATTTTTAAATATAGTAAATTTCTTCAGTTATGAACATACCAGTATATGTGTATATGTAAATTATAATGGTCTATGTACATGTGTACATTGAAATATTTCTCCCATTACCAGTTTATTGCTACATATGGCAAAAAATGCATGTATAAGGTCAAACTTGGAATTTGAAAATTAGTTGTGACAGTTCTCGCATAGTCTATTTTATAGTTGTTGTGTAAATTATCTATGTAGTTGTGAACTATCAAATAAATAACATCTTGCTTGTCATTCGTCCAATTGATAGCTGTGCAATGTGTTTTGGACTTTTTTGGTGCTTTTTCCAGGAAAGTTGTTCGGTATCCATTTGGAATCTTACTTTCTATACACAGGTACTGAGTGTAATTATATGATATAATCAGCCTTTATATACATTATGTACCCAACAATTCTGGCCATGGATTTCCTCTATATAGGAGGCATTTTAAAAATTCCCCTATAGTTTCTCAGATATATCACATACGAAAAACAGATAAATGAGACCTTTCTTGTGTTTAGGAAGTAATATATTCACAGTCAGTTAGTAAGGATAGTTGATATGTTTGCTTACAACCCACACATATTTTCCACCAATTCCGGTCATAAGTCTTATGTTATCGGCATTATTCACCAGAGCCACACACAGTTTTAATTATCTGAACTGATCAGAACACAGTGCTATGTTTCCTCAATGTTATAAAAGTGAAATTATATCATTCCTGCTGTTAATTGAAACTGAATCATCATTTTAATAATGTAGGTAATAGTTTTCCAATGCAATTTCATTAGAGACCCAGTGCATCGACCCTCTCAGACATCAGCTGAGGTAATTACAGGTTTATCGCTGAGTGTCGAATCTCTCTTTAAACAACTCTGGCCACTCCAAACAGCTACAGCATGCAGCATCCACTTTAAACACAAATTTTGAACCTATCTCTAAATACTTTTATTAGCAGCCGAATGCCAGAGGAGCGGGGCTCTGATAAGTTCCACAACTTGTGCTCCGATCCTCTGTGCCCACACAACTATCTATGTCTATAATAATATGTGTAATTTGCATATACATTTGTGGGTCACAATAAATATGTTCAATCATTAGTAACAAATGTATTATAAGCCCATGAATACAACCAATGCATATGTATGAACACATATAGATGCATCCCATAAGTGGTTTGGATACTTTATCTGTCTATTATGAACTACATTCTATCATTTTCATTATCATTTCACTTCATTAGTTGCCACTTCATGTTTGTATACGTAGTGGCGACAGGAAGACGGCCCATCTGGCCATGTCGCTCCTGTTTAATATCATTTTTGTTTGTTTCTTATCACCATTGTCATACGCTTGTAAATATTATACAAATAAACAATCATCATCATCATCATCCCCCAAGTCGGGATTCGAACCCGTACCAACCTCGCCTAGCACAGACTGCGACGATCTTATCCACGACTTAACCACCTCGGATACGGGGACATCCTTAAAAGGGAAACACTTCCACCGAGCGTTGGGAAGCGTATATATCAGATTGAACATGGGTTCTAATAATGACACAGAACGAATCTGTCATTATATTCGAACAGCACAATGAACTTCCTCCGAAATTGTATCCGTGACAATACGACTACTGGTACAGTGTCGCTTCTATATTACTATTGTCCGAAAAATAACGTATTAATACTAAGAATGCCATCATGATAATAAAGCACATGCAACATATTAAAAATAACACCGTCTTGTAAATTACTAAATTTGGTAGTATTGGCCACAGGGTAAGCTGGGACGATAAACTATTACATGTAGTAGTACCTTGTCACATGTCGTTGACAAATAGCTATAGGATATGCCCAAATATACCCTAAATGTGTAAAAATGGTTACTGTCTTGAATACATAATTATGCAATGGTTCCAATGGTGTCAGATAAAGAAAATGATTTAAATATGATTAATGGAACAAAATAAGTGATATAAAGTATACAGCACGGTCTGTTCCCAATAATACATTTTGGTGCACAACTGCATGACGAAACCTCACCAGTAATGGCAAAAGGTAATTATATCCGCTTTAAAGGATGTGCATGATCATTTTAGAAAGTAATTGGATGTAATTGAAAAACTAATTAAAGTGATGTGAAACACTCCGGTAGTTATTTTTACGAAAATAAAGCCAAATTTACAACACAGAACGTCCTACCCCATTCTTATATATCACTAGCAGGGTTACCCGGCGTTGCCCAGGTTAATGCGATGTGAAACCCTCTACATGCTGTGAATATTTGTTTGGGAATAGCTCAAAGTGTTTTCATAAATTGTATATTCAAATAGCATCACAAAACATGATTATTGCATTCATGGAATATAAGCAGTGATTCACCTTGTCAATTGTCATTTTGATAAGCACGATTAATCCGTTCCATCAATAATGAAGTATTTATTTACAACTGCGTATACTTCAGACGTTATGATACATGAACATCATAAACACATTAGTTTGCAAAAAATAAAAGATGACAATTGAGTTTTACATATTGAGGTGTATCAATCAATATAGTGGGTTGGACCAAGATCTTGAGGACACCTGGCTATCATATCTCCATGAAGATACAGATGTTTCAAAGAAATTTCCAGGTGCTCCTCTGTTCATGGTGCTATATATGGGCTAAATATTCTCAGTTTAAACGAAATGTTGCTGCGCATGTATATCAGCTGCACACGCCAGGCACAGAGCGAGATTTTGAGTTGGTTTATGTCAGTCGATGAGTCTGTTCTAAAACCCTTTTCAGATGTCAGTATTGGAGGATCCCGAAAAGTCATGTGCTACTGACTGCGTTTTCTTTTATATTAGAAGAAACTATATTTCACTGCACACTGTGACCAACATTTTTGAACAGACCCTCCACATCTCTTGACATATTGTAACTTTGTTGTGGAAACTGTATTGAATAAAACAGACTCAATTGTGTTATAATATATATGCAATCCTCTGACGATTCGAGGTCTCTCAGTTTGCACGAATATATGTATCTCTTAAATAGAATGATAAATATACGTTTAATGCTTCTTCTATGTATCTCTTTTTGATAGCTCATTGTGTGAATACCCTGATTGCCGTCCCCATATAAATATGACAGTTGAGAAGATATAATTGTTCAAGTGACTTAAGTGGTCATCATTTGTCGAGATTGTGAAATGTGAACGCCCAAAACTCCTTAAAATGATATCGAGATGGCCTGGGTTACTATATATAACTTATAGGTGGATATCTGAGAATAGCAATCTTATCAATGATAGTGCATGTCCTCTCACTATTCGTGACCCAAACGACAACAAATGTGATTTATTTCGTATATCATTAGAGAAGACGTGTATGAATTTGGTGCAAATTAGTGTTAAATATATTTGTATCAGCTTTTGCCACATTTGACATATTTAAACCACGTCCATTAGACTCATGGATACATGATTCACTGGAAATGATTATCTCTATATATATACAAATTCGTATCAAATTTAAGGTCCCCATATCTCTCACCCATAGGGCACCAACGTGGTTTATCTAAACCACACGATAAGATTCCTCGGATCACTGAGAAGAATATGTATCAATCTGGTGGAAATCGGCGCTAAACATTTTGTTATAATTTTTTTTGTCCCTCTCACCTCTATAGACCACTAACTCGAATGGCCCATTGTGACATCCTTAAACCACACAATTACACTACGGATACCATGAAGATGATTCTTTATAAGTTTGGTGATAATCGGCGACTAAACAATTTTTTGTTATCAAATGTTGTGCCCACCCCCTCTCCATCTCTCACACAAACAGCACCACTATGGCGTCTTTAAATCACACGATTACATTCCTCGTATCATGGATAAGAATGTGTATCAATTTGGTGGAAATTGGCGCTAAAAAGTGTGCATCAATTTTGGTGCCCCTCTCCCTTTCAATGCACCCCTGACTCGAATGAGGCCACATTTGACAGATTTAAGCTCCTCATACCATGGGATGATTTTATATACGTGTGGTGGCAATCAGCTAATAAACCAATTATTATCAAATTTAGTGCCCACCACCCCCCCAATCTCTCATCCAAACGACAACAATTTGGGGTTGTTAAATCGTACAATTAGATTCCTTGTATCATGAAGAAGAATGTATATCAATATGGTGGTAATCGGCACTAAAATTAGTTTTATCAATTTTGGTTCATCCCTGACTCAAATGACACCACTTTTGACATATTTAAACCACACCGTTAGATTCTTCATAACATGGGGATGATTATATGTAGGTTTCGTGGCAATCGGCGACAAAAAAATTCTGCCCCTCCCCATTTTCTGCCCCTGTCAACAACGGCGTCACTTTAGAAAATTATCTCCCGACCATTATCTTTCTCGTAACAAGTTACCCCTAGTAGACCCCTTTGGTATCTTCTAGATGCTAAAATTAGTTTTATAAAATTTGGCGCCCCTCTCCCCTTCTGTGCATCGCTGACTCGAACAACGCCATTTTGACATATTTAAACCACACCGTTAGATTCTTCATATCATGGGGATGATTATATGTAAGTTTCGTGGCAATCGGCGACAAAAAAAAATTCTGCCCCTCCCCCTTTTCTGCCCCTGACAACAACGGCGTCACTTTAGAAAATTCTAACCCCGACCATTATCTTTCTCGTAAAAAGTTACCCCTAGTAGACCCCTTTGGTATCATCTAGATGGTCCCCTGTGAATTTCTATAGAAAACAGACAGACAGACATTCGCAAATATAGATATAGATTTAATTTCAATGACTCTCGATGGCGAAATCATTTGCGTTGGTTTATCGCCGTTTGCTGCATCCCGAATCGAGACGTAAATATTTAAAATTGCGCGTTGTTCATGCGATGTTTTCTATGGAGTGGTGTGGTCGATTTCGCTGAGATTTTCTGCCATGTCAGTAGAATTCTACATTCCTCCAATTGGCACAGTGCCTGAGAACTAACTTATCAGTTTCATGCACCCGAACAAGTCCATAATATGTCTTTAAATTACATGTATATATATGCAAGCAATTAAATACGTAATTAATTTTAAATACTTGTAACTGAGAAAGTAATCAATTCAAATTACTCTCAATTACTCGAGAAAATGTAAGTAATTACAGATTAGAGTCAATTACAAATTACAGTTACCCCCTTGCCTGCTGGCGTCCTTCCAAATTATGGTTTAGTCCCTGCTAAAATGGTTCTACCCACCATCCCCCCACCGATTTATAATATTGATTACACCTCTGGAGCTAATTCGCCAGGTGTCGACTCCAATTCCATATGGATAATTAAAGCGGCAATCAAGTATCTTCTTTTGTACTTGTTCTGAGCATCAAGATAACAAGAAATGTTGTCTCACGGAGGGACAAATACGTCTCGTTTGAAATTTGCAAACTTGCTTATTACCACGTCCCATTTGAGTTGCTTTATGAAGATGCACTATAATAGCACAATATACACGTTATATTCTGCCACCGGCTTCACCAATGGATGAAATAATCTTACAATATCTACAATTTAACTACGAAGCGGGTGTAACCAAGAACTGTTCAAACACATTTTAACGACTGGAATCAAGGCTTTAAGATTTTCACGCAGTTATCTCATTTACACTCAGACATAATTAGATAGGGATGATCGGATTATGGCAATTCGGGTAGAACCTTTTTTCAGAGATGAAAGACGCATTCCCAACAATTACGCCGAACACCCGTTGGCGTTTATATTTGATGTGTATACTGTAATCTATATATAAGTGTTTATATAATTATGAACCTCGCGGGGTTAAACAGAAACGTTGAAGACAAACAATTACGGATCTGATATACAACGCTCCGTTGAAAACAAGGATGTTGACGACTTTCTTGATTGGTTTTCTGTCTTTCGTTGTGGCAAAATCAAAGGTGAGTGATCGGTCGTTCTATGTAATCAGTGGTCACATATATGCATATCCACAACCTGAGGGTCAATGGGGTACAGATAATTATATACTATTTAGTTTTGAATGTAAAATCTATCCGATTTGATAGCTCCATGTGAGCTAGCTTGAACTTTGAAAGAGCTTAACGTGCATTTGGTATATATAACATTTTGTGTATATAGTGTTTGACTTTTACAGGGACGTCGGTAGAGGGTCTCCCTCTGTGGTGTCCACCTTGAAATTTCTAACCGTACCCTCTTAACACAGACCAAACTCACAAGGTTGTGCATAATGCCACCCTTCTTTTGGCTCTAATTTTTTCCAACTGGAATCTCACTGGGCCTGGGTGTTAGTCCTGTTAGTCCAGTGCATATATGAGAAAGAAGTGCCAAACCTCAAACTAATTGTAACACAATGTTTCTTAGCAGGAATAAGTCTATTAACCCATTATAAACAACATATTAAAAATAAAAAAGGATCAAGAAAGGCGAAATTGAATAAAAAAAATTGAAATAAATTTGGTAAAATATTCAATTTATGGCTTTTCAAGGGTGTTTATAAAAAAACTCAGTTTCACGAGGCCTTCCATTATATTTCGTAGGGTACATCATTCTGGTTACATGACAGAAAACATTGTCCAGATACGTTGAGTATTTTGCGAGTTATGTGCCTCCAAAATTGGGAGTTTGTCTAAGTTCTGAGCCTCAATTTCTAAGAATTAGATAAAATCCATATGGTTTGGTCTAGTATTTTAAAAACTAGAGAAACATGAAATGATCTCTTGATGTTGTATTAACTTCCTCACTAGAGTGAGCACAAAAATATTATTCTATGCATCCATGATCGAGAAGACAAAAATATTCTTAAACAAAATGTGTGGTGAAACTGGTCATAGAACTCAATAAATTATTATTCATATCCCCTGTTTTTCTCATAACATCGTAGGTATTTAGATTAAATGCACGGTGCTGGAATTGCTAAACATATTTGTGCCAAAATCAACTTATGGCCCTGTGAATGCTTTGTATTGACTAAAAAAATGCCATTTTGAACATTTTGTTTGGGTGTTATTATCCATGTTTAAGGTTGTTTGTGCACTAATAGTAAACAACAATGTACATTAGTGCTTAGTGTATAAAATCATTTGAACGTTCCTCCTCAAACACTTAGGTCCGAATCGGCATCTCTGGTTTAGACTAGGTTTTATTCTAGACCAGGTTTAACTCCAGTTTAAACTAGGTTTAAGAAGGATTTAATCTTGGTTTTACTGTAGTTAAACTAGGTTTTATGGGAGTGAAACTGGGTTTTAGTGTAGTTAAACCCAGTTTTGTGATAAACTCAGTTTAAGTTTGTGGAATTCGATCTTAATTGAAACTAGGTTTTATTGACGTGATAAAGATATGGTAATATTACTAATTGTTAGTGGTGAAATGGCTATATAATCATCAGTATAAGCTTAGGTATATATGATTTATACGTACCATACGTCTCGTCTCGAAAATATACCTTTAAATATACTTTGAAAAAACATCAAAGTTAAACCACCCTACCCCAGGTTTTACTAAAACCTAGTTTTTTGGGTTTAATTATTCGGCCGATTTTTTCCGCCCAGTATTGATTGCCAAAATACTAGTATCTATAGCGGCCTAACTCCAGGAAATTCAGACACTGATTTGTCTTTTTTAAATTGATTAGGAGTTTTTGATTGGCTACGGGGGAGGGGCCAGGACAAGCGGGTAGGACCATGGTCGGCCGGTGTGTCTGGTCCCGCCCCCTCCCACAGCCAATCATAATCTGTTAATCAATTTTTTTGAATCTGAACCTGAAATTTGCTAAATCCTAGCATATAGGCTGACCTCAAGCTTTCCAATTGTTGTACATTTCCAACCTGATACCCCCTAAGGTTGGCAAATTTCCAACCGATTGCGAATTCAGTTCACATATGTGACCTAAATTAGGCAAAATATGCAAATGTTGGTAAAAAAAACAACAAATTGACACCTCTAAGTTGTTGGTGTGAAATTTCCAACTAATGTTGTGTCAGGTATGAAATTTTGTTGAAAATTTTTACCAATGTTGGGGATACACCCCCACGTCCCTGTGCTTCTACCAAACATCTACTATCTACATCTGATCACACACACCGAGTTTCCTTTACTGCAACTACTGCATGTCCACGTGATCACACAACGCTTGTCACTTTTACTAGAAGTCATGTCCACCCGATTACACAACACATGTCCTTTACCATATATAAGTCATGTCCACCCGATTACACACCACATGTCCTTTACTATATATAAGTCATGTCCACCCGATTACACAACACATGTCCTTTACTATATATAAGTCATGTCCACCTGATCACACAATGCTTGTCATTTACTATAAATACTGTCCCGTATGCACCACATGTTGCACCAATCGCCCTTTCATTTGTGTGTACGGATATAATATGGATGAAGAGTTTGTTATGAAGTTACTATATTCATACATATAGGCAAAGTTATTTCTCATTTCCCACCAACCTGGTGGGAGGACCGTTGGACCAGTTTCAGACCTTTATATTTATTTAATTTTGACACATCATGGCGGACAGCAGATTCTACGGTTGAGAAACTTTTGAATTTTTATATATTAAAAAATCAATTCTGGGGAATCAATGATGCTGCTTTAATAAACCTTAAAAATGAACTTGATTCCGCTCAAATGAGAACTTTCTGAACTTATATTCCTTTATATTCATTTATATGCTTAACACGAAAAACACGTCTTCGTCTGTGCTAATTTGGACACAATTCCATAATTTGGGCTTTTCTCGGCTTGCATTTGGTCAAATTGTGGTGATTTAAGCCCTATAATGTTGGTAAAATGAGTCACTGCTAATCTATTATTGGTCACAAGCAAAGTCGACGTTTAACTTAATTTGGTTGATGTTCCGCGAAAGCCATAAGTGTCGGCAATTGCTATATGAGTGTAGTCGACATTTCCCGATAAAAGCGGCCGTGAACTTAGACACTAGATACAACTAGACTAACACTGACTCTGTGGAGCTACGACGTTCCTCTCGATATGAACGCTCATAATATTAGCTGTCCGAGTGGAAAGAAACAATGCTCACAATATCCGGTATAGAGGTTCGTGACTCACATTCCAACACGTTCCATGGCATGCATGGACGTGGCTAGAATGTCTCCATTTGGTGGTGACCACCTTGAAATTTCCAACTACACACCACGCCCTTGAAACATGACCATGCTCGCATGTTATATATAACAGCTGCACACCCTGTTAGGTTCTAACTTTCCAACTGATATCGCAAACGTTCCAACTTTCGCACTGACACTCCCTAATTTTGAAACATATCCACTTGATTGCCGTTTCAGACCAAACTTTTGACCAAAAGTAGAAAAAGTAGGCCGATTTTGGTATACCTACAACACAGTCCGTGTTAATACTGATTGGAAAAATAAAACAATGCGATCACTTTCCACCTAATGTTGTGTCAGGCATAACTGCCGTGTCGTCACGTCGCTGGTTACAGGGCCTGTCATTTTGTTGACATTGGTCATTCACTTCTTATTGGACATGGGACATCCGTATGGAGTTACATGTAGCTACATGTAGCTTGACGTTGAACATTGGTATGAAGCTAGCTTGACATTGGGCATTCGTGTGACGTTATCTTGACATTGATCATTCATGTGAAGTTAGCTTATCGTTGGACATTCGTGTGAAATTAGATTAATATTGGTCACTCATTGGACATTCGTGTGACAGTTGCTTGACATTGGACATTCGAGTGGCGTTAGCTTAACATTGGACATTCGTGTCACGTTGGCTTAACATTGGATAGTCGGGCCGGGGTTCGTATCCCACCCAATTCAAAAAAACATTCACTGTCTCAAAAATCAAATTTGCTTCTAAAAATAGGCGCCTGGTGTGTTGTATAGTCCCAAGCATGTTCAAAGGGCAATGCTCGGCATGTTTCGGAGGCATAAAAATATAACATTGCTACTGTGCTATATCTCCTATATATATATTCATGAGAAGTTAACTTAACTTTGGACATTCGAGTTAAGTTATATTGACATTGGTCATTCATGTCAAGTCAGCTCATGAGAAATTATCTTATCATTGGACATTCGTATGAAGTTAGCTTAACACTGGACATGCGTGTGGTGTTAGATTGACCGTGAATATTCATGAGAAATTAGCTTAAGATTGGACATTCGTTAGCTTAACATTGGATATGCGCGTGAAGTAGATTAACATTGGACATTGATGAGAAGTTAACTTTCCATTGGACACTCATGCTAAATTAGCTTATCATTGGACATTCGTATGAAGTGAGCTTTACATTGGACATTTGTATGACGTTTGCTTATAATATTGGACATTCATGTGCAGTTATGTTGACATTGGACATTCGAGAGAAGCTACATGTAGCTTAACATTGTGCATTCGTGTGAAGTTGCATGTTGTTTAACATTGAGCATTCGTGCGAAGTTATACATGTAGCTTGACAATGGACATTCGTATGAAGTTAGATTAACATTGGACATTCATGTGAAATTTGATTAACATTTGGCTTTCAGGAGAAGTTACCTTGACATTGCATGGACATTATTGTGAAGTTAGATTAACACTATGGCATTCATGAGAAGTTACCTTGACATGGACATCCGTGGCAAGTTATACATGTAGCTTAACATTGGACATCCGTGTGGTGTTATATTGACATTGGCTATTCATGAGTAGTTAGCTTAACATTGGACATTCGTATGCAGTTAGCTTAACATTGGACATGCACGTGAAGAAGATTAACATTGGACATTGATGAGAAATTAGCTTTTCATTGGTCTTTCATGTGACGTTAGCTTGAAATATTTTATTCGCGTGAAGTTATAGCTTGACATACTTTGGACATTCATGTGAAGTTAGCTTGAAGTGGTATCGTCGGGTGAAGTTAGCGCGACATACACTAACATTCGTGTGAGGTTAGCTTGATATTGGACATTCTTGCAAGCAAAGTTATCTTGGAGTTGTAGATTCACACTACATGCAGTCTACGGTGTTAGATATTTTCCATACCGAAATCCTCAAATCAACCCTAACATCGAATGCCGTACCCGATCATTCCAAACAAAATAAACCCAATACTTAGTAACTTAATTGGCGGTCAATTATTCTACAAACCGTAACAAAGTCGAACATGATGCCAAATCCCTGCAAAAAGTGGGAAGTCGATAAGCAAAATATAGAACAATGGGAATCCAATGCATGTTACCCAGGTTACCAATATTGATGACGCAGCTCGTATTAGTTCAAATGGTGCTGCTTGAAGAACCTCTAAAACAAGAGATAAATTCCATGAGAGTTATAATTGTCGAGAATTGGGAAGTTTATGACAAAAATCCTTTAACTCTTTCTGTATTAATTACTCATTGGCGAATAGTTCCCTTGGGAAATGTTCAGATAATAAGTTAAAAATATGTCTTTTGTTCAACTTATTCCCCACCTAATGAATATGCATTATTCTGCACGTTTAATATCCTTTCGTATGTCTATCATCTGAGCATCTTTCCTGAACACCCCTTCAAATGAATAATTGACTATTCAATTATACATTTATAGCTCAATGAGAGAATTCATTCAGTATAGATAGGGCTAACATTCGGATCATAACCGGATGTTAACCCACTTTGTGACCATCGGTGGCCCGGTGGGTGTCAATACTGAGGCGAGCATGGGTCTATAACCGGTAGTTGTGGAGTACTTAAACACTGTCCGATAGCTCTTCTCCAGAACATCCTTTTGTACTTTATCGATCATTAAACCAGTTTTGGATTTTTCGTTTTTTAATACACAAGCCGAACCAAACAAATCCTTTAGGCAATTTCTGTATCGATACTGTCATGATTGGGAACAACGTCCGATACGTGTTTCTGAATTATTGATTCTGAATCAGATTCCTCATCATCGTCCGAACGCTGTTCATGAGGTTGAACATGAATGCTAACTCTCTTGCCCTACTCATCTCCCAGGTCTGCTCCGGTAAGGTAGGAACGGGGGTTTTATTCAGAGATTTGAGGGAGTCTAAAACTCTATGATTCGTGTTCACAAACTAATGAACGACGACATATAATTATTACGAATAATCACAAATACAATTTATACTCATTTCAACATCATCACATGTGGCGAGCATCTCACAGAAAAATCACCATACAAATTTATACTACCGGTGTACCTTAATTCAGTTCACAGACGAACCGGAACCATCGTCGAAATCCATCCGGTTTTACCCGATTTGACCATGAATTTATCATTTTGAAGGTCAAGGTCAGGTCGGGGTCACGATTTGACCCGTCTAAAACACTCAGTTGACAAAAGTAACCCTATGTATTAAATTTCGTCGAAATCCCATCAAAATTGGCGATTTGACCTTGAATTGACCCGATTTCAAGGTCAAGGTCACGTCGCACGGGCAAACTAATATGCTTATGAGACTCCCCATACGAAAGTACCCCACATACCAAGTTTCATCGAAATCCCGTGATATTCGGGCGTTTGACTTTGAAATGACCCGATTTCAAGGTCAAGGTCACGTCGCACGGGCAAATTAATAGGCCTATGTCCCTCCACGGCCGAAAATACCCCCACATACCAAGTTTCATCGAAATCGGCTCGGCCGTTTTCGAGTCCATCGATTACAGACAGACAGACACACACACAGATCTTCCAAAATATATAATAGACTAGAAGGTGACCCGACTTCGTCCGGGCTTTGACCTTGAATTGACCATTTTGAAGGTCAATGTCAGGTGGGGTCAAACACCAACACCCCAAAAATGGTGGTAATCGGCCCAGCGGATACCGGGAAATCGGCCCAGCCGGTTAAGCGTTAACGTGATCTAACGTTATGACCTCTAACGACGTCATAGAAGTTACGCATTGTTTTTATCCTGATGGAAGATAGTACCACTTCTTCTTGATAATTGAGGCAGATAACTAAAACGGATACATACGCATTATATATCGTTGGAAAGAGGAAACACGAAAGATTCTCACAGTGTCATTATTATGACTGGCATTTTATTATTCGCGCTGATTCGAATCGATTTGTAAGCACCGAACTCAAATGAAAGTCCCGTAACACAGCGTAAAAACAGATTTGACCTCGGCACGTGAAAAGTTGACCTCGGATCTGAAAATCAATAGGCCTATGTCACCCCCGGCCGAATATACCCCCCACATACCAAGTTTCATCGAAATCGGGTCGGCCGTTTTCGAGTTAATCGATTACACACAAACAAACAAACAGATCTTCCAAAATATATAATAGACTAGCCGATGAGCCCGACGTTGTCCGGGCTATTCAAAAACCAAATTTAAAGCCGATAGCTCTACCCAGCGCTATTCAAAAACCAAATTTCAAGTCGATAGCTCTACCCGTTTCCGAGATCTGGTCTGAGCATGCGCGAAGCTGGCGTCGCACGGGCTCGGCGACCCGATAAAATTCGTATCCGGGGCAAAATACATTCACATAGCAAATGTCAAGTCGATAGCTCCACCCGTTTCCGAGATCTCGTCTGCGCACGCGCGAAGCTGGCGTCGCACGGGCTCGGCGACCCGATAAAATTCGTATCCGGGGCAAGATACATTCACATACCAAATTTCAAGTCGATAGCTCCACCCGTTTTCGAGATCTCGTCTGCGCATGCGCTGCACGGGCGTCGCACGGGCTCGCCAATACGACAACGACCACCACCTGGTCAAACTGCACACACGTACCAAGTTTCGTCCCGATCGGTGGAGAATCGTAGATTTGTATAAAGGACAGACAGACAGACAGACAAACAGACAGACAGATTGTATCAAAATATATATGAGACTAGCCGATGAGCCCGACGTTGTTAGGGCTATTCAAAAACCAAATTTCAAGTCGATAACTCTACCCAGCCCGACGTTGTCCGGGCTATTCAAAAACCAAATTTCAAGTCGATAGCTCCACCCGTTTCCGAGATCTGGTCTGCGCATGCGCGAAGATGGCGTCGCACGGGCTCGGCGACCCGATAAAATTCGTATCCGGGGCAAGATACATTCACATACCATATTTCAAGTCGATAGCTCCACCCGTTTCCGAGATCTCGTCTGCGCATGCGCGAAGCTTACGTCGCACGGGCTCGGCGACCCGATACAATTCGTATCCGGGGCAAGATACATTCATATACCAAATTTCAAGTCGATAGCTCCACCCGTTTCCAAGATCGGGACTGCGCATGCGCGAAGCTGGCGTCGCACGGACTCGGCGACCCGATAAAATTCGTATCCGGGGCAAGATACATTCACATACCAAATTTCAAGTCGATAGCTCCACCCGTTTCCGAGATCTGGTCAGCGCATGTGCGAAGCTGGCGTCGCACGGGCTCGGCAACCCGATACAATTCGTATCCGGGGCAAGATACATTCACATAGCAAATTTCAAGTCGATAGCTCCACCCGTTTCCGAGATCTCGTATGCGCATGCGCGAAGCTGGCGTCGCACGGGCTCGGCGACCCGATAAAATTCGTATCCGGGGCAAGATACATTCACATAGCAAATTTCAAGTCGATAGCTCCACCCGTTTCCGAGATCTCGTCTGCGCATGCGCGAAGCTGGCGTCGCACGGGCTCGGCGACCCGATAAAATTCGTATCCGGGGCAAGATACATTCACATAGCAAATTTCAAGTCGATAGCTCCACCCGTTTCCGAGATCTCGTCTGCGCATGCGCGAAGCTGGCGTCGCACGGGCTCGGCGACCAGATAAAATTCGTATCTGGGGCAAGATACATTCACATGCCAAATTTCAAGTCGATAGCTCCACCCGTTTCCGAGATATCGTCTGCGCATGCGCTGCACTGGCGTCGCACGGGCTCGCCAATACGACAACGACGACCGCCTGGTCAAACTACACACACGTACCACTGGCGGCATTCGTCCCATGGCTTTGTTTCAGAAACATGACATTTTTGAATATGAATTTAATGTTTTTTAAATTTAATATATTTTGTTTCTGAATTGTTTTTTTATTGTTAATTTTTTTTAATTTTAAATTGTTTTAATTAAATTGTAAATTGTTTTAATTAATTTTTTTGTTTCTGGCAGAAAAATTTACCCGTAGAAATCCCCCCTTCCTAGGAACGACAGATAACGCATTCTTTGTTTCGTGAAATCTCTCTACGATAACATTGCATTGAATTTAAAACAAACGCTTCCCGTCGGGAAATCTGTCTGCATAATATTTTGAGTCTGCGTATCCGTCGTAATGTCGTGAAATCTCTCTGCATAATAGATAACATTGCATTGAATCTGTTGTTGGCATTCAGGGCTTCGGGTCGTTGTTGTTGGCATCACGGCTCCCCGAAAACTCTCACATTGCCGAAAACGTGTATTTAGTAATATCGTTGTTGTTGGTATTTACGGCTTGGGGGCTATTTTCTTATTTAGCAAGTTTGAGCTCAATCGGTTCGAGTCTATAAAGGACACACTCATATATATGACACTTCCCGTGGGTAGCAAGTTTGAGCTCAATCGGCATTCCCTGGAATTTCCGGTAGATTGGCAGATTCCAGTAGCTTTATAACGGTATATCTGGGGAGAAATCTGATGCTATATTCGTGATTATCTGGGATGTTTTCGGTATATAACTATATACTGTAAAAACAAAGCGCGCCATCCGTGCTCGCAGGGTTGGTCAGAAACAAATGTTTTTTAAATTTAATGTATGTTCCGTATATCTCTCTGCAGATGCAAATAACGTTGAATGGCAAACAGACGCTCTTTATAGAGATGCGTCAAAAACAAACGCTCATTAAATAATCACTTGATTAACCCACGCCGTGCCTTTGCGGTGATTTGGGATTGGAGAACGGGTGCTCTGAGCTTCTCTAAACCGCGACCACGGTCGGGTCGGTGTGATTTGACACTTACATAGGAAGTTTGAGCTCAATCTTTACACGCGTTTTGGATTCTATGAAGTACACACATATATACGAAGTCTCAAAATATATAGTATAGACTAGCCGATGAGCCCGACGTTGTCCGGGCTATTCAAAAACCAAATTTCAAGTCAATAGCTCTACCCAGCCCGACGTTGTCCGGGCTATTCAAAAACCAAATTTCAAGTCGATAGCTCCACCCGTTCGTTTCCGAGATCTGGTCTGCGCATGCGCGAAGCTGGCATCGCACGGGCTCGGCGACCCGATAAAATTCGTATCCGGGGCAAGATACATTTACATAGCAAATTTCAAGTCGATAGCTCCACCCGTTTCCGAGATCTCGTCTGCGCATGCGCGAAGCTGACGTCGCACGGGCTCGGCGACCCGATACAATTCGTATCCGGGGCAAGATACATTCACATACCAAATTTCAAGTCGATAGCTCCACCCGTTTCCGATATCTCGTCTGCGCATGCGCGAAGCTGGCGTCGCACGGGCTCGTCGACCCGATAAAATTCGTATCCGGGGCAAGATACATTCACATAGCAAATTTCAAGTCGATAGCTCCACCCATTTCCGAGATCTCGTCTGCGCATGCGCGAAGCGGGCACCGCACGGGCTCGCCAATACGACAACGTCGACCGCCTGGTCAAACTACACGCACGTACCAAGTTTCGTCCCGATCGGTCGAGAATCGTAGATTTGTATAAATGACAGACAAACATACACATGTACAAACATACAGAGGTCTTCAAAATATATATGAGACTAGCCGATGAGCCCGACGTTGTCCGGGCTATTAAAAAACAAAATTTCAAGTTGATAGCTCTACCCGTTTCCGAGATCTGGTCTGCGCATGCGCGAAGCTGGCGTCGCACGGGCTCGGCGACCCGATAAAATTCGTATCCGGGGCAAGATACATTCACATAGCAAATTTCAAGTCGATAGCTCCACCCGTTTCCGAGATCTCGTCTGCGCATGCGCGAAGCTGGTGTCGCACGGGCTCGGCGATCCGATAAAATTCGTATCCGGGGCAAGAGACATTCACATAGCAAATTTCAAGTCGATAGCTCCACCCGTTTCCGAGATCTCGTCTGCGCATGCGCGAAGCGGGCGCCGCACGGGCTCGCCAATACGACAACGTTCACCGCCTGGTCAAACTACACACACGTACCAAGTTTCGTCCCGATCTGTCGAGAATCGTAGATTTGTATAAATGACAGACAGACAGACAAACAAACAAACAAACAAACAAACATACATACAGACAGAGGTCTTCAAAATATATATGAGATATATGGGATTCAAGTGCAGTGCAAAGTAAGAGCATATGTCACTTATTTGTTGCATGGCGAGAATCAATATCGCTATTTATTAATTAGATATGGCATTTTGGTATGTACGTATGTATGTATGTATGTATGTATGTATGTGTGCATGTATGTATGTATTATTATTATTATTATTATTATTAACATTTGTAGAGCGCCTATTTCACTACAGAGTTGTGTTCATAGGCGCTGGTACATAAAATATGTGAAAAAAAAAAAAATATACAATAAAAGATCATCATACTATAGGATAAAAAAGAGAACACGCGGATAAAATAAGTCTAAGAGATGGCAAATCCTAAAAAAAAAAAATCACAGATATAAATTAATGGTTAAAAAAGTCATTCGAAGAGAAACTCCAGATAAAGTCAGTTAAAAATTTCAGTTGAGTCCATAAGCTATTTTAAAAAGATGTGTCTTTAAAAGTTTACGGAATTCTAAACGATCATCCGTAAGCCTCAGAACGTCCGGGAGTTTGTTCCACAACGTTGGAGCTGTGATGGAGAAGGCTCTGTCCCCTAACGTAGGATGGTTTGAGTTAGGAAGTGTTAGAAATCTCTTCCCGTCTGATCTTCGCTGCATCGTACCTGAAGTCTTTAAACATACTAGCTCTTTGATGTATTCGGGCGCTGTTCCTTCAAGAGCACGAAATGTGATCAATATGATCTTGAATTGGATCCTGTATTGGATGGGCAACCAGTGGAGATTTTGCAAAACTGGACTCATCTCTGTCCTTCTCGGTACCCTCGCGACAATTCTAGCAGCAGTTTTTTGAACTCGCTCTAATTTCGCGATGAGTGAGCTAGTGATGCCGAACAAGCAACCATTCATGTAATCTAGCTTGCTGCTCACAAGTGACTGGATAATTGATTTAGTTGCCGAAACTGTCAAGTATTTTCTTATTTTCCCAATATTTCTCAAATGATAATTACATGCTCGACATACATTATTTACATGAGCGTCCATAGACATGTTGGTATCGAACATAGCTCCGAGGTTGCAAATGGATTCACTTGACATGATGGAATTGGAATCGATCTTAATAAGAAGAGGAGAATCAAGTTTTGCTAGCTGATGTCTGGTTCCTATAACTATCATTTCTGTTTTATCATCATTTAGTTTTAATTTGTTTTGAAACATCCAATACTTCACTTCCGAAATACATTGCTCCACAGTTCCAACGGCATCAACGACAGATTCCTGACTGCCAGCGGAGAATGACACATATAGCTGGCAATCGTCTGGCAATGTATATAGCTGGCAATGTATGTATGTATGTATGTATGTATGCATGCTTGTTTGTTTGTATGTATGTATGTATGTATGTATGTATGTGTGTGTGTTAAAGATTCGAAAACTGCTTTGGTATGTAGGCCTACTTTGATCCGGGGAACAACATGGGCGGGTCCAATTTCACGTGCGACCGTGTCTTTGACCTTGACCTTGACCTCGCTCATATACGCTCATATAGACATTTTTCTGGACCTCGACCGATCTGACTCTAATTAGCACGCCCGTGTGTATACTGGTGGCCAAATATTAGAAAGACGTGGGCCGATGGGCGTTTTATAAATAGAAAATTGTTTTTTCCAGTTTATTTATTTAAAAGTCGAACTACGCGACCAGGAGGCCGAGTCCGGTAAAAGTTTTTAGTTGGGAATTTCAATTTCGTTTATTGTCCTTTACATTAGTATGTCAATAGTGTTGATTTTTGGTTTGTGACAATTAATCTATGTCAATTACCAAAAAAAAGAAATTTAAAAGATAATTTGTAAGTCTTATATTTCAACTTGAATAGATATTTTTCGTTCTGCAGCCCACTGATAGTTGTGGTTCTAGACGGCTGAGTCGGCCGCCGGTTCGTTAATTAGGTGCTGGTTGTTATTGTTATTTTAACAGGGGGGGGGGGGTCGGAAAAAAATTTCAGGCACGTATGGCATTTTTTCCCTTACGATCATTTTTTGTACCCACCCACCCCCACCGCCAAATTTTTTTCCGTTTTCGGCAGTTTTTTCCGACCATTTTTTTACACCCACCCCCCCCCCTTTTAACACTAAAACAGAGATTTTCGGGGGGAAATTCACTGTAAACAGCTGTATATGAATTTCTGTGCATATTATTTATCATGGATGTTAACATGGACATGTAAATAGGAATGAGTCATTTTGAGGTCATTCGGCCAAAAAAACATGGCTGCCAGCGGCCATCTTGGATTTCAAAATTTGCAACAAAATACAACACGATAACTGCCTGCAGTCAATTTACAGTTAGAATTACATTATTTCTCTCATTCAAAGTGGTTTTGAAGCCCAACTCATTGCCAAAACACTAAAAAACAAGCAGGAATTTTTTTTTTTAGTTGCGGAAAAAATTACTTGTTGGTGGCTTTGACCACCCACTCACCCACCCACCCCCACCCCCTGATTTTAACGGAATTCTGTGTTGGTAATTCGCGAAACCAATATATTTTATATTCTATAATTAAAATCATGGATATATAATATATGATCTTGTTTATGGATATTATAGGAATGCTAATCTGGCCGTGTCAAATTGAGCTATAGTAATGCCCCCGATAGCTTTCCGATGAATGGCAACTAGCGATAATTCCGACTAAATCCTGAAAAGTTACCCATAATTCTGCTGTGGTTATGGAGTAGATTACTTAGGGCATTACTGTATAGCGATGGGATTTCTCGCAGGACAACACATTTCGGGTTTTCGTGGGGGGTGTATCCGCTGGATGTCTTATAGTTGCAGTATATAACCATTATGACCGCGTAATTGCTTTCGATGTTTAGGTATGAACAATGGCTGGACCATGCACTCTTGGCCGGAACACAATACCTCCGATTTTTGATCCGCATTTAAAAGCTTTCTGGTGTGGTGAATGAGAAACCTGCAGTAATAAGCCGTAGTTTTTTGTAATAATTCGAAGGATTAGTTGTTTTAACGGAATTCTGAGGCGGTGAATTCATGTAACCAATATATTTTATATTATAATTTATATTTATGGCTAATAATATGATCTTGAGGGCGTTACCATTTATGATTATGGTTTTCTTGTTTGGTATGTAGGCCTACTTTGATCCTGGGAACAATGTGTGCGGGTCCAATTTCACGTGCGACCGTGTCCTTGACCTTGACATTGAGCTCGCTTATATACGCTCATATAAGCATGATTCTGGACCGATATAACAATAGTTTTTTTTGCTTTTCAACGTTGACTTTTCACAGAGAAATCCCTAAATAGCCCGGACGAAGTCGGGCACATCTGCTAGTTATTAATAAATAGGATACTACTTGGTTGGTTTTGATATTATTTGCCTGATATCAGCCCTCGGTAACCTCATATCAGCCTTCAATCTTCGGTCTCATGCTGATATGAGGTTACATCGGGCTGATATCGGGCCTAATATCAAACAAACCAAGTAATATCCTCTGAATATAATTACGTGCGCTCGCGCAATAGTATGGCGATCAGACAGATTCGTACGTTGGTGTCACCCTACTCCGTTTCACTCCATGACGTCACCAAAAACGACGTAAAACCTCGTGGCGTTCTGACATTTTTACTGTGCCGCGTTTTTGCTATGTTTATTTTATGTGTTGTTTTTGATTATTTGTTTGTCGCCGATATCGCCATTTGTCGGGATTCCCTGTTTCAATATTTGAAACTGGCATGCTCGTAGTGAGCCTCGATTTCGATTTTTATGACAAAAATAGATCGACCTACATTTTCTCCATCAGAACTCTACATCAAAGAGTCTATAGACTCCTTCCGGGACCTACATAGACTCCTTCATTTTGGGTATTTTTACTTATAATTGGGAAGTTTTATCATTTTTGGTTCGTGCGAAGACCTCTTTTTATCGTGCGGGAAAAGAGAGACATTCAAAACGCGATTTCGTAATTCGACGCAATATGCTGAGTAGCCTGACCTTCAGCCGAGTTCCGGGTCAAATACGACGAATGGCGTAACACAAAACAAAACGCATTTGATGACACAAACACCGTTTGAAGAGTTTATTATTACATAAAATGATCGTTATTGATTAATTATTGATTACTTATTGATATTTATTGTTGCATATTGGCTGCTATCAATATTTACACAAATAATATTAATTATTTCTTATAATTGCTCCTTTGGTCAACTTTGACTATCGGAAAATGAAAATGAAAATATGCCGCTGAAAAAAATGTAATCGATATTAAAGTCTCATCCTTTCGGCAACATGGAATTGGTTTTAATTACTTAAATGATTAATATAGTAATTTGCCTTTTATCTGTGATGAAATGATAAATGGTAATTGTCTTTTTTTACTAACATTAAATTAAATTAAATTAAATAAATTAAGTAAAATACAGTAAAAATTATTTTTTAAATTATTGTTTATTACATTTTTGCGCACGTTGGCATCTCTCTGAGTGCATTCTAGTTAAAGGGGTACTGTACGCCATTTTCATTAAATTTCCGGTGACAACAACGATCTAATATCGATAATATATAGAAACATAAGTAATTTGAGTCGAAGATGTATTCTGTAAACGCTCAGGTTAATAGGCTATCTTAAAATTTAATAATTTAAAAGTTAATAATTTGATATAAATTGAATTTATGACTGGAGCCATAAAATGGCGTCAATTAAATTACGAATTACCGTAATCAAAAATAGTAATTGAGGGATACTGGATTTTTAAACCGATCGCACACACGATTGCTTAAAATATTATGATGATACGGGGAGAACACTCAAGCCACTCACTGACTAGCGACGATACAATAACTTAAATGATTATATGGGACTAGTATGCATATAATATAACTTTTAGTTGATTCATTTGGTTGAAAACTTTACAAAAATTACTCGACAACGACAATTTGTATTTTTGCATTCCGGTAAATTTGTCATCCGTAACATGACTTCGTACTCAACAGACTTTCAAATAATGGAAAAATTGTTACCTTATTCTCCGACTCGGAGACTATAGCAACCAACAACAACATGTGGCGTACAGTACCCCTTTAAGGTTGTGCCACGATGCGTCGCTATCAGTTGTATTGTTCGGGGAAATACCCAGCGTAGATTGTTGTTCCCATGTGAAACCTCGCACATACACACAGACACCATAAACCCCCTTCTGAAGACTGCTAAACTAGTCCAGATACACGGATCATGGTGCCATCCCTAATACGATATGGGCATTGGTTGCTGAACCACTGGCCGTTATATGCGCCGATTTGTCGACAATGTTCTGGCAATAATAACATAATACACTTTATATATGGAGTGAAACGTCATTTTTTCTGATTCTAGGCACAGACGTGCGACGGTAATAGGCAATGGAACCCGATCACTGAGACATGTGCTTGTATGAGGGATTGGACGGGGAATCTATGTAGCAGGCGATTTATAGGTAAGTACTTAATACCGAAAGTTGATATGTTCCAAGTTTAATATACCAGTATGGGAGATGGCTATCATGTAGCAATCGATTTATAGGTATCCTACTGGTATAATATACCAATGAGGAAGATGAGTGTCCTGTAGCAGGTGATTTATAGGTATGTTACTACTATCATATACCAATGATGACTAGGTGTGTCATGTAGCAGGCAATATATAGGTATGTTAATAGTATCATATACAAACGAGGAATAGGGGTGTCATCTAGCAGGCAATTTATAGGTATATGTTCCCAGCATACTATACCAATGTGGAAGAGGGGTGTCATGTATCAGGCGATTTATAGGTATGTTCCAAGTATAATCTACCAATGGGGAAGAGGGGTGTCATGTAGCAGGCGATATATACATTATGTTACTAGTATAATATACCAGGGAGGAATATGGATGTCATACAGCAGGCGATTTTTAGGTATGTTACTATAAGTACCAGGGTGTCATGAAGTAGCCGAATTATATATGTATTATGTATAGGTAAGTATACATTGTACCGAACACCAACACATTTGGGTATAATACTATATGGCATTGAGCGTGTTGTCATCGAATGGAATCTTCTGCGTATTGTACAATATCGTGTATACATTCGCTCTATGTTATTAGTCTGGTCGATAAAAGGTTTGACCTAGAAAAAATTTGGAACTAAGTTGGTTTGTATATCATTTTGAAGAGGAATACATCCTCCATAACATAACATGCCATTTTCATATAAGTCAGCTTGATGCAATTATAGTGAGAACATCTTGCCATATATATACACATGTATACATTTTAGTGAAGCTAAGACATAACGCCACCTTTATGTGCCAAAATTGGAACTCCCCGTCCAAGATGGCCGCTAAAATGGCGACCGGAAGTGGATTTTTTACGTTTTTTTAATAATTCTTTAATATAAGTGTCCGTGGTTTGGAACTGGTTGAGAATTTTGGCTTTATTTTGTATATAGCATGTTAACTGACAATTGGAGCAATGAAATATGCTGTTCGTGAGGTCCACACCCCTTCTGATCACTCAAAAAATCGATTTTACAAAACGCAGTATAACATTTCACAGAAGATCCCCAAGATTCTAATCATATTTCATCAAGACGTGGGAAGAACTGTGCAATGTAACTGATCCATTCTATATCTTATTGATATTCGAATTCAAAGGTACCAAAATTGTCACTTTGGCTCCAAATGGCTGACAATATGGCCACCAAAATATGGAAAATGGTAATTATTATCCCAGCGTGCCATGCAACCGCTTACAAGTTAGGAGGATGCACACAGTTGACTAGTATGTCTTATATAGCTTGAGTACTAACATTTCTGATGCACCTTTGGTATTTTGTTACTATTTTAACCACTGAAATTACCAGAATTATTCGAAATTTTCTGTCACAATCCTGATATCAAAATCGGCAAAAAATCGCTGTTCAGGTTTGGGCCATATTTTGAAAGTAAAATGGAACAATGTTTGGTATCAAAGATGTTTATTGTTTTGATATGTGTTACATGTGTCACACTGAGTTGTTTTAGACAAAATTACTCAAGATGGCTTCCCAAATGGCAACCAAGTTTGGTAAACATTATTATATACATAAACATATGTGTATATACGTGGTGTATATGTATACATAATCAATTGTGACTCACGTGCTACTTAATCAACTAAATGTTCTATTCTGATTGTCCCGGTACCCTACGAGTCATGACAAATTCATTTTGATGAATGCAATATGGATTTTGCATAAAGCTTCCTTGTTTTTGAACGGAAATGGGCAGAACGTTGAAACCGAACTGAGATGGATCATATTAAGTGGCTATTCTGGTCCATTAGCATCAACATTGATCAACTTAATACAGTGTGTATGTCTGTTGATTGTCTGGTCATAGGCGATGCGAGTAGGTATACATGGAACTATTGTATTCATGAATGGTGCGAATAGTTATACAATGTGTGACTATATGGTCATAGTGAGATGTATATGTACACCAGGAGTAGCTGTATGCTGATGTGTGAGGTGAACATGTTTACAGTGAGTGGCTGTCTGGTCATTGAAGTGGTGTATGGTCATAACGAGAGCAGCTACACTGTCCTGTGTGTATACATGGAATGATTGTGTGGTCAGTGGTGGGCTGTACATATGTACATTGGGTGGATGTATTGTCATGGGCGGGTGTATATGTATACACATGTTGGATGTATGGTAATGGATGGGTGTATGTATAAATAGGGTGCGGTTGTGTGGTTATGGGCAATGTGTATATGTATACATGGAATGACTGCACGGTCATTGTTGAAGTGTATGTGCATACATGGAGTACACTTTGATGGCCATTGGCGGCTAGTGTATATAGAGAGCAACCTCATGGTGATGGATGGGATGTATATGTTAATATGTACTATTGTATTGTCTTTGTTGGTGTGTACAAGCATACAGTAACTAGCTGAATGCTCGTGGAGAGGGTGTATATGTATACAGCGAGTGGCTGAATTGTCACGATTGAGCTGTATATGCAAGTCTGAAGTGTACGAATGGCCGTGTGTGCGGGGTATTGGTATATCTAGAAGGGTTGTATGGCCATTGGTGAGGTATGTATACACACCTGGAGTGACGCTGTGTCATGGGTGAGGTGTATATGTATATCATGAGTGACTACATGGCCATGGCACGGCCGATATGTACATATGTATATGGGGATTGACAGTATGACAAAATTAATGGTGGGGTGAATTGATATACAATGAGTGACTATGATCACGAATGTGGTGTATGCGTATACAGCGAGAAGCTGAAATGTCATGGGTCAGGTGTATATGCAAGTCTGGAGTGTATGAATGGCCGTATGCGCGGTACGAGGCATTGATATATCTAGAGGCCACTTTTGTGAGGTTATATGTATATACCTAGAGTGACTCTATGGTTTTGGGTTGGGTGTATATGTTTATCTTGAGTGGCTATATGGCCATGGGTGTCGCAAATATGTATATATACAGGGAGTGAGACTGTATGACCACTGGTGAGGCAAATAGATATACAAGAAGTAATATATAACAATGGATGTAGAGAACAGGTATGGAGTGACTGTATGGTCATCGGTGAGGTGTATATGTATATATTTAGTGGCTGTATAGCTTTGCATGTGGCAAATACATATACATGGAGTGACTGTATGGCCTATGGTTAAGCGAATAGGTATACAAGACGTTACTTTGTGTTCATGTATGTAGTGAATATGTATACAGGTCATGTGATGTGTGGGAGTATACCTGGTGTGTCTGCAATGTTATTCACGGCTATATGACCATGCGTTGGTGTACGGGTAAACCCAATTGTGGCTGTATGGTAATGGGTGAGGTGTATGTCTATACAGCGAGTGGCACATGGCCATTTACGTGGTATTCATGTATGTATATATGGAGTGACTGCATGCCCATGTGTGATTTTTACTGGTGCACCTTTGTGTGACTATCACTTTCCACAATAACTCAAGGATATGTTAATCGATAGAGGTAATATCAGAGTGTTCTCCACATTAATTGCGTTTTATATGCAATGTGAAGAAAACGGTTTTCCTGACAATAGTTTATAAGTTAATCAATTTTGATGCTAATGGGCCAGAGTAGCCACATAATATGATACCTGTCATTTCAGGTTCAACGTTCCGGCGTTTCCGTAACAAACATGGACATAATCCCAAAAGAGGTGTTCGGCAAAATTCATACTGCATCCCTTAAAATTAATTTGTCGTGCCCCATAAGGTTTTGGGACAACCATAATATAAGATTAAGTTGTCCATTCATTAAGTAGCATGCTTAATAACCAAGTGAGTCACAATTTGCTACCATTTCGGAACAGCCGAGAATAATGTTCGGAATATAAACTTTTTACTAAATTTGGTTGCCATTTTGCATGTAATCTTGAGTAATATTGTCTAAAACACCACACTATGTCATATTTAAGGCATATCAAAATAAAAAAGAACCTTTGATACTAAAGATAGTGATTTTTTGCCGAGTTTGATGCTGTTTGTGATAGAAAAATCCCATAATTCTGGTGATATCAGAATGGTAAATAGTAAAAATTAATCAAGGTGCATAAGAAATGTTGGTATTCAATGTATATAATACGGAATAGTCATTTGTGTACATCACGGTCACCATAACTTGTAAGCGGTTGCATGGCACGTTGGGATAATAATTAACATTTTTCCATATTTTGGCGGCCATTTTGACAGCCATTTTGAGCCAAAGTGACAATTTTGGTACCATTGAGTTCGAATATCAATAAGATATAGAATGGATCACTTACATTGCACAGTTCTTCCCACTTCTTGGTGAAATGTGACCAGAAACACAAAGGGGATCTTTTGTAAAATGTTATACTGCGTTTTGTAAAATCGAATTTTTGAGTGATCGGAAGGGTGTGGACCCCCACGAACAGCATATTTCATTGCTCCAATGGTCAGTTAACATGCTATATACAAAATAAAGTCACAAAGACCTCAGAAACTTATCTTAAAAGTATTAGTAAAAACGTATGAATTCCACTTCCGGTCGCCATTTTGGCGGCCATCTTAGACGGGAAGTTTCAATTTTGGCACATAAAGATGGCGTTATGTCATAGATTCACAAAAATGTATACAAGTGTATACATATGACAAGATGTTCTCACTATAATTGCATCGAGCTGACTTATAGGAAAATGGCAGCCATCTTGGACGCCATCTTGAATTACAAAAATTGCTCAAAGCGGATTTTAGCGGATTTTGGATATGTTATAGAGGAGAGCTTCCTCTTCAAAATGATATAAAAACCAACTTAGTCCAAATTTTTTCTACGTTGACCCTAAAATTTGAGTTTATCGACCAGACTATATGTGCACACTGTTGTCTAAATACTATACATTGTATGATTAAACCAATTGAATAGAACTTCTGGATACGCTACTATCAGCTAAATCAATAGTAATACAACCAGCTGTGGTATGATTCTGCAGTGAAGTAAAATAGCATTTGAGTTTCTATTCTTACCAGTTTCATGTGTTCCTTTTTAAAGATGCTTTATCTCTTCCTAAATACGTTTTATTTAGTTTCCAGTGTATAATAAACTAATAAAAAGAGTCGAAGACACCTGTCCGGAAACGCTTCTATAAATTAATATGAGTGTGTTATATTTTCTTATATAATGCGATAATCGAGTGGGACATTTTTTCATTACTATTTGTAGAACATACCGTCATTACACTATCGTGAAATCTCAGATGGAGATAGAATTCTCTCGCTTGCCACGCTGCGAACGTTTCGGCGAGCCGTCACATATCACAAATTGATTGTACATGTATGTATTATACCAGAAAACTCGAAATAAAACCAATGATAGAAGCGTTCCGGACTGGGTTAATCGATTCATATTTATTAGTTTATGCATATGAAACTAACACTTGTAGGAATAGATAGACCATCTTTAAAGATGGTGTCAAGAATTTTGTCAATATTTTGAAGACGAAATTTTACTACATACTGAATTATCACGCAGAACAATGAAATGAGTGAAACTCCCAGATCAATTCCATGCATATATATTCAACAATAAACTAAAACGTTGACCCTTTCTATACTAAATACTCATTGACGAGTAGTTGCCTGTATGTGATATTGAGATAATAAATTCAATAAACGATGTACTGTTATTATCTTTCATCTGCTTATATCTGCTAAAGACCCTTCCAGATGAATAATAGACAGTTCATACGTATACTTTTATAACTGACTGGGAGAATCCATTTATAATAGAAAGGGTTAATCATCTAAGTTTTATTTTCAACAGACTGTACTGAAGCTTCTGCCGCTGGTTATACGGGTCAGGGGACGTTACTGATACAGCCTGACACTAACAGTCCTGCGTTCCTTGTTTGGTGTGAGTTCGATTGGGGTGGCTGGACATTCCTGCTGAGGAGAGGATCATACTTCAGATGGGCTCACGTACCTCCGCTCAGTTTCGATCGGAACTGGGCTAATTATAGAGAAGGATTTGGGGTAACCGCTTCCGAGTCATTTCTTGGAATGGACAAAATACGCCTAGTTCTCAATGACCGTAGACTGAATTACACGCTCAGTGTAGGGATCGGTTACAAGCAGGGTTATTACCATGATTTCTGGGTAGACACAGAAGCTAACAAATTCGCAATGCACTATGGTGGTTACCAAGGTTGGAAGACCAACCCCCTGGCGGACGGATTTAGCCTAAGTGGACTAAATGGCGGACGGTTTTGCACCAGCGACGATGACTGTAGTTCATGTGCGGCTAATATTAATAGTGGGTGGTGGTTTGCCGGAAATTGTGCAGCATATAACTTGCATCTACCAGAAAACGGTCGGTCCCTAGGTGAATGGCCAGAAAACAATGACCCAGCACAAACATTCGCAATGAACACAGCGGAGGGTTTGTACATGATGGTATTCCGCCCGGAGGAACCAGAGCCACCATTCATACAAATCCCATCATAAATCTAATTCAGAATTGGAATAAAATTAAAGCTAAGTTGATTATGTTGAATATGAGTAATTAATCGAGGTTTATGTTAGACTTGAGATATTTAATAATACATTATATAATGGTTTCAGTGGATTAATGACGGACGAGTTTCCACCAGAGACGATGAATGTATTTAATGTGCGGCTAATACTCATAGTGGGTAGCGGTTTTCCCGAAATTGTGCAGCGAATAACTTCTTCTACGGTTTGTATCTTGGTACATGTCCAGAATATACAACGACCCAACACAAACATTCACAATGAACACAGCGGTAGGTCTATATGATGGTATATTCCGTCCGATGGGACCTGAATTACCGTGGCTGAAGTATACAATCAAGTGGCATGCAGCTCTATTTCTGCTACGAGTTTAGCGCAATGGTATTGATATCAATGCCGGTACTTCATTATTATGTTAATTAGAATATATTATGATATTCAATTTGTGTTGGGTTATTTAGTGTTGATCGTGATATAAACATTGGCGACAAGGGTGGTTTAACAATGTTGTCTACATGAAGAGACACATTTCGAATGAATATTTTTTCTTGAAGATGTCTTCACTTCGTCTTTGGTTGTGATAAGGAAATAAATATTAATTTATTTTAACCCCAGATGTTTCGATATCTTTTTTATGCTAAACTTTGATTACGTGATAACATGTATATCAAATTCGTCGCAATTATATTCGAAATGTATTAACCTTGTCCACTAAATTCGATTCAAGCCGAGCTTACGGGTGTATTTACATTACTGTAGATCTGTATACAGATCTGTGTGAAGTCACGTATCGCAGATTACTGTGATCACATCATGATTACTGATAATGAACGCGCGCTCGTCAGTACTCTGGTAATTGACAATTCACTATGATTCGTGTCAGTTTAGGTCAGACAAAAAATGAATCAACTATCAGCAGACCAAAGCAGCTTATTCTTACACCAGTTGATAATGGTTCGAAGAGAAAGAATGAAAGGAGCATGAGAACAAATCACGTATGAATACACAATAAACAACAATGTACATGTACACCAATAGAAATAGGGCTACTTCATTTGTGTACATAGCTCTGTATATACGTTTTCACTCTCTATTGCATAGAAATTATATGATTGAGTGAAATAAAGCAATTCAATTCAGTACACAGGTTCTCGCTTACACAGTGTGAAATACATGGGTTGAAATGACAAAGAAAGATTAAGTGTGCACATTCGCCAAGCCCGATTAACAATTAATCAAATCAGATTTGCCTGTAGCAAATCCTCGGTGTTGACCGTGAATTATAACGGACACGATTTTTTCTCACACGAACGAATACCGTTTTCTTTCTGTGTGCATTTCTATATCAATCCGTTTACACTAGAATGCGTGTAGAACTGTATACAGATCTACAGCAATGTAAATGCACCTTAATTTAGTGTACTCGGTTAATAAATTTCCCGTAGAGTTGCGACTAGAGTTTCTCTATATAATATGGGTTTCCATTTATAGATTATCCTTGGTCATGGTTATATATATATATATACACATGTACAAGCAACTAATTATATAGAGTTACGCTTCTTGAATTTGTGTAGGGAAACTCGAGTCAGCATAAAAAAAATCTGGCTGCTGATTGGTTGATTATCCTTGAGGGAAATATCTCTAAGCGGAATCAGAAAATCATAGCCAACGTAAATATGTCGATCATGTATGTTTAGATGTCCAGGAAGAGTCTGGTGGGGTCCCGAAGTTATGGAAGGGGTCTGGGACTCTGGGTATTTTTATGCTGCTGATTTTTGTGCAGTAAATGGGGTAGTTGTGTAAATGCAAGATTATCGTTTGAAAAACAATATCGAAAAGGGCGCGTTTGACGTCACAGACTGGTGCAGCGGATGACGTTCTAAGGGAAAATTGACCACTTGAAGTTCAAATAGGCTTAACCCATGGCCAGCGGTACTTCTAGTTAACACTGTTAAATAATTAATGTTACAGTTAATGTTACACTTGTTTCGCAGAAAGTATCCCCGCCCAATCTTTACAAACTTAACTATGTCTATTCCAGCATTATATTTGCTGATTCATGTGTCGAATAATATTAGCCTAGCTGCTGATTTTATTATTGCAGACAGCAGATTCTCATTTTTTTTTTCCTGCCCGGGGCCATTACGGACCACTCTTATCGGTTGATCACCCCCTGACAGAGGTGGCCCACCATTACGAGATGGTCAAATGCCCGTCGGACGTCAGTACCCGCAAGAAGCGGACAGTCAGTCGGTCATTCGGGACCACTCGTCCTCATCGGGCTGCGAACCCATCCAGTGGAAGTCCCTTCAGGTGGGGAAAACCACCATCGGGGACATATCACACCGCATGGGCTCGACCAAAGCATATCGACCCTGTTCGCTGCCAGCGGGGAACAGATACTACACTTTGATCTTAGCCAAAATGCCGAGAAGCGATTTTATTCTTTTGTTTGTTTGTTTTTTTTAAACCTGCCCGGTGCTATTGCGGACCACTCTTATCGGCTGAGCACCCCCTTACAGAGGTGGCCCACCCTTACGAGATGGTCAAAGTGCCCGTCGGACGTCAGTCCCCGCAAGAAGCGGCAATTCAGTCAGTAAGTCGGGACCACTCGTCCTCCTCAGGCTGCGAACCCATCCAGTGGAAGTCCCTTCAGGTGGGAAAAACCACCATCGGGGACGTATCACACCGCATGGGCTCGACCAAAGCACAGCGACCATGTTCGCCGCCAGCGGAGAACAGATACTACACTTTGATATTAGCCAAAAGGCCTAGAAGCAGGGATGTGGCTAGAGGGGGGTGTGGGGGGTGTCTCACCCCCCCCCCCCAGCAGAGAGCTATATTTTCAATAGTTGGAAATTTCATACCTGCCACAACGAAATTTCACACCAACAATAGGTTGAAAATGTTCTTGTAGTTTGATTATAAAACAATTTATTGGGGGGAATTTATTGTTTTTCGACCAATATTTGCATATGTTCCTATTTTTGGTCAAAATTTTTGACAGAAATGGACATCAGTTGGAAATTTTCCAACCTTAGGGGGGGTGACAGGTTGGAAATTTCCAACACTTGGAAAGCTTGTGTCCTGGTCCCTCCCCCGTGGCCAGTCAAAAACGTCTAGTTAATTTAAGAAAACAATATTGTCATACAATTGGTCAACATTGTCATTGGAATTGTCATCAGTTGGAAATTTTCCAACCTAAGTGGGGGTGTAGGGTTTGAAATTTCCAACAGTAGGAAGGCTTGAGGCTAGTCTAGATGTTAGGATTTTGCGATTTTCTTGTTCAGATTTCAAAATTTTCGCACACCGGGCCGAACCATGGTCGGCCCGGTGTGTCATTGCCCCATCCACATGGCTAATACAAAACTGCTAATTAGTTTAGCAAAACAATATTTTACTACATTTGGTCAAACTTGTAGACATAAATGGTCATCAGTTGAAAAAAAAATTCCAACCTGAGGGGGAGCATGAGGTTTGAAATTTCCAACACTAGGAAAGCTTCAGTTGAGGCCAGTCTAGATGCTAGGATTTGTGATTTTCTTGTATATAGTTTTCAAAATTTTCTCACACCGGGCCAAACAACCATGCATGGTCGGCCTGGTGTTCCCTGGTCTGTTGTCGGTAGCTGTGTGCATTTGTCTAGAATTAGATCACTAGTTGTTTTTTTGGGGGCAATTTTCAGGTTAAAATATCTTAATGTTCTCATACTGGGAAAATAGAAGCATGGCTTATGAATATATAGGAAATTAGGCCTGAGCATGAGGTACAAGGTACAAGCGGGGGGGGGGGGTGCAAATGGAATTATGCAAAAAGATGTGTTGGTGCGATTCCGACTCAGGGGGGGGGGTGCAAATGGAATTATGCAAAAAGTTGTGTGGTGTGATTCCGAATCAAAGGGGGGGGGGGGGTGCAGTTGGAAATTTCCAAGGTGGACACCCCCCCAGTGGAGACCCTCTAGCCACATCCCTGCCTAGAAGCGATTATATTCTTTTGGGGACAATAACGCAAGAGTGTTACTATTTGAAGTGATAGAACATTTTAATTTAATTGAGACGAACATGGGTTGTGTACACCCGCGGGCGAGGTGTGGTGCATGTGTTTCCCGCGTCGGCTACCAGACTTCAAATCCAACGATAAGCTTATCTACTGTTTATAGTCCGTGGGCCAATTTTCAGAAAGCCTCTCGTTTTAACCCAATCCGCATACCTTACTCGTATTTAAATTCGCGCAGTACTATTTTTCGCTCAGTTTTTAATTCGCCCACCATTACGTTATATAATGGACGGTGATAACCCAATAATGCCAATATAGAACATATTTTCGACGAAATAACGGAGATCTCTGAAACAATTAAAGATACGGGCGGCGTTGGCGGTGGGTATGCTGTTAAAATATCCACCTCCGTCAAAAACCGCCATAAACAGAAGGAATATTAAGATATAGACATACTTTGCTCTTATGCATAAACCATATGTTATTGTCAATTTTTCCCATTTGTTATGTAAACAAAAGCAAAAAACGTTACTTTTCTGGCTTTTGTTTAGATCCGGATATGGTAAACATAAAGAGCGTTATTTGTTACTGTTTTCCTGATATGGAAATAAAAAAGAGCGTTTATATCATTTTTGTGTGATTGACCAATATAATTGCGTTGTGTTATGTAAATAGAAGCACAACTTCTGTAACGCGAGAAACTCTTGTTTACCTACACCATCGTATGTCTTGACGACAATATACTATTTACGCGCTGATTATGTTTGGCATATGAGCGGAACTGTATCTATTTTGGTGTTCCTTCTGTTGATGGCGATTTGAACAAATATAAATATTTCTGCAACGAACGCCGCCCGTGCCCATAACAACACCACACATGATCAACTTTAGCCGCATGTAAGTCAAATTCACCTTTTGGGTTGGTAGGCTTGGGGGAGGTATTGGGTTGGTAGGCCTGGGAGGTTTGGGGGTCATTTCTTCGAGAAAAACGCTCTTTAAAAAACTCTCTTCAAATTTTTTATTTTATTTTTTTCAGTTCTGAATATCTCCGTTATTTATTCAATTTCAATTCCTTCGAAAAAGAAAAAACTCTCTTTAAAAGAATTGATTTAATTTTATTTATTATTTTGTGTTTAATTTCTGAATATATCCGTTATTATGTGAATGTAATCATCATGTTGTGCCCGTGGTCAGTTGAGTAGTAATATTTATTACATATTACCCTTATTCCATTTAAAAAACCCATTCTATAAATTATGATATGCAACGTTCGTTGCTTAACAGGAAATAGTGCCAGGTGACCGTTTACTTTCGGTTGGCCGTCTGTTAAGATTCCATGCGCTACATATCAAAATACCATGGCTTCCAATATGTTTCTAACAAACTCTAATGAATGAAGAGTTTGAAAAGTTATACACCATTAAATATGTCAAAGAGTCTTTATTTATCTGGAACTATTTCTTTACACGGTCAAACAATTAACGCATAGAAGCCGATGTTAGTTTCACGCCCCATCTGTTGATTTAACTATGTTTTATCGAGGTTTTGGATCATGTAATAAATATAATCTACAACTCGTCCCCAGAATATAGCTGACTTTACAAAACTCGACAGTAAATTCCGCTACATACTGGGGACTCATTGTAAATCCTCTATTTATATAACGTAATGGTGGCCTCGATTGGCATATACGGTACACAAGTACGTATCTACATAGATGGTAAAAAATGACCGTCATAAACTATTATATCTGATAACGCTATGCGGATCGGTTGTCGTTTTCGAGTTGGTTGCACCCCCTCCAACAAAGGTTTCTATATAGCAAATTAAAGGTCGTTATATGACGCGTCAGATGCTGCTTGTTGCCGTTTCAGAGCGTGTACCAACAATAGATTTGTTCAGGAAAGAAAACTCTTACCCCTAAAATAAAATAAAAATTTCAGTGTCAGTGCATAAATAATAACTGCGGATATAAACCGAACAAGACATCGTTTATATTGATAAGAAATCACAATAAAACTACATGTGACACAACACTGGACCAATTTATAATTTAGTTCGAATAAATCACATGTAGCTGTCATCGGTCATTGTTTCTGCGACTCCCAGGTCTGTTCATTTGCGAGCACTCAATGCAACTTGTTGAATAAACTGGTTCCTGGTCCAAAACTACAAAAATCTGAAAAAGTATGAACCTGATCCCTCCCACCACACTACCAACACGGTCTAATTTATTGACAAATTAATGTAAGGCCGAATACTTAAATATAATTGAGCATTTTCTTCAGCAGGCTATGATGTTCGCCAATTGTTCAATGCGTTCAGTTTATATGGTAATGGATGCCGCGACATTATATTATTAAAGGTAATTAAAAAAAACGTCAATTATTTTTAATAACGGGCGCTAAATGTTCAAATTAATGGACGGTTATTTCGTAATGTGTAATAAGCATTACACGTATATGTTAACACTGTTAGCAAGGAGCGCGGATCTCCAGCTTCAATGATTAGTTCATGTTAGCGCTGGCATGGCTCAACTGTTTAAACAGGTTTCCCCTGGTATATTGTCGGATTTCTTATGTCGGAAACAAAAATGGCCGTGCAATTTCGGATTGTTAAAAGCTGTCCAAGAACGGTTTCTATAGCACCAGTTTTTCTATTTTAAGTTTCTATCCCACCTTGACAAATTTAGTGGAAACATGTTTTTGCGAGGCTTTTATTTGTGTACCCCTCCCTCTACCCCCCCCCCGGTCCACCTGGTGATAAGAAGACATGTTATTACACAACCTAATAAGCGCATGATAATATAGCGAAAGGTACTTAATTAACCGGGGTTTATGATTATATAGCGATTGATATTCAATCGCAGTAACACGTGCCATGGGAGGTTAGGACTATATACCCTGAATATATAGAACGTACTTTGACGAATTAACGGAATTTTTTTTATAAAAGAAATTACAACACCACAAGTGATTACAGTCAAATTCTCATATTGGGTGGGTGTGAATTTGGAAATTTGGGAAGTTAGGGACAAGTTCTTTAAAACTGCCATGGCCAGTACGTGTTACGGCGATTGAATAACATTGATATTTTAATGTATCATTGTATCATAAAATCATCATATGATATGGTATTTATGACAAATTTTCCATCTTCTTTCCCAAATATTAAGATATTAAGATATCTTAAAAGAGCTACAGCACAGCTACACACACGGTATAAAGATATCTTGGCCATATGCCATAAACAGAACTCCGATACATAAATTTTTGGTAAATATATCGCCGAAAAGCTAACCCTACCCACCCTAGCTGCTTTCATGACTCGTCAGATTCATTTTGTCGATCAAAATGGTCGCACAATTTCGGAATGTTAAACACGACATGAGAATGGTTTCTATTTATTTCAGCATGTCTATTTTCAGAGTCTACCTGTTTCAAGTCTGAAATTATAGTGGAAACATGGTTTTTTTTACGGTTTTAAGTATTTATAGAGCGTTTAATTACTGACAATAAAAATTATCATTATTAGCCCTATCACATACTTTGCGAGTTGAAATGTGCCACACATATCAAGTATGACTCTGAAATGTATTTTTTTTATACTGTTGATGGCATCGAATAAGTCTCGTTTCAGTACAGTCAAGATCAAAATGTAATATTGAACCATACATGGGAATTTTGGCGATTTGCTAACATTTTCACCCGGATGCCACTTAATATTATCATAATTATATGCGACTTTAATAAGAAAAAGGCACTTGCGTGTACTCTAATGTAACTATATGCGATTTTACGATAGCAACACGAGATTTAGTTAGGCCACCAGATTCAGTAATTGACAAAACTGTGGTTAATATGCATGACTCAGTGATAATGTCACTATTCTACAAATATAACGCTTATCAAGACTGTAGTTTCAGATTGTGGTTTCAAATTGATTGATGGTATATTTCATCAATTTACATCTATATAATGCCATCTTAAATAAGGAGCTGTGTGATAACAAATTTAGAAGTAATATGTATTTAAGTGACAGTCTCTATTTGTTAAATTGTTCGGTCGTGTATAATTTTGTAATATTAGCATGCCAGGCTAAGTTGCTTACACATATGTATCATTCTGTTTTAATATTTTAAACAATAACATCTTATGTATCCACACGTAGTCCTAAACATAGCATAGGCGTATAGATTAGTTGTTGTTGTTGTTCCATAAATGTTGGTCATGGTTAACCAACCAGTGGAAACCATGTTGATCTGATGACATACAGAAGGCAGTGTATCCGTCTATTTAGGCACATGATGCATGCACTATGCACATATCAAATGAACATCCCAGTTAACATGACAAATCACTCTCTCAAATGCTTGCCATGCATGAGAATAAAATGAATTGGCAGTATAACTAGGCAAGACATTTCTGAAAACGTTTTAAGAGAGGAGTTATTTTATTAGAAGCCTAATGTGCACCATGAGCTCGGTCTTTGCGCAACGCATTAAGATGTAAATGATACAGTAGATGCCAAAATAACTTTCATACAATAGAATGGGCTAGAATAATGACACTTGTCAATTTCACCATGTCTTCTTCAAAGTTAAAGTCATGCATTGCTTAAAATGTGATGAAACGTACAGAGCTTCCACTGAAAAGTTGGGATGGGCATAGTTTGTTAGACATTTAACCTTCTCTATTTTACGAATTTGTTTTGACTCCCGTACTCTCAATGATATCTTAAATATGAATAATTTTTAATACAACTAAATGAATATGGCAATGCCGTCTATGTCTATGTTTGATGTTCCAAACTCAGGCTGATTAGAGTCGAGATTAATTTGAGCGCGAATCCAATCCTACATGTGTACTTTTTTTTGGCAAAAGTTATACGAACCCTTCCTATTTCTGGTGATAGTTTCTCCTTAACTCTACTTGGTGACAATCCGACTGTACTTGATTATACCATATGCCATATTATATCCGCTAAACTTATTGTAATAACTCTATGTCGTTGAACCTATTGACACCATGGCATGACGGCCGCTAACTATTGCTTATTATAGTAAGGTTTTAATATCTATGGTATTCAAACGTTTATGATGTTACTTTAAACATATTTTATTGTAATATAATTCATTACAACGGGGATTGGGGTACAAGTTTTAACAACTTACAATGTCCCCGCTCCCAGATACAATATATATATATGAATTTAACAAGATGACAGAGAAAATATACATGATGAGGTTGCAAATTTGGTCTACAAAAGAGAAGATAACTTGTGTAAAGAGTGTGTGATAGTCCGGTTCTGTGTTTGTGTAATACTAGCGTTCTGTCCGTCCTCTCTCTCTCTCTCCATGGAAATATAAACTGAGAAATAGTGGCCTTTGTTTTGAAGGGTATTATGTGCTATATGTTTGCATTTGTTGCATTTGTTTGGTCCGTAGCTTTAATGTAGTCAGACAATTATTTATTCAGTATCAGTATTGTCCGGTTCGAAACGCTTTGTTGCAGCTATATATGCCTGAACAATGCGGAACATCTTTTCATTTCTTGGTGGAGTTTCACTTGAGTTTCCCCAAAGTAATTGCTTGTAATTGTTAATTTTAAAGTTGAGGTCGTCCAGTTTACGGTATAGTTCTAACCTTTGTACATTATATAGGGGACAATTTAGGAAAAAGTGCATATCACTTTCATATTCGTATCCACATTTACAGTTTGGGGTATCTGCTATATAATTTTCGAACATATCTAAGCGGAGATCACTGCAGGAGTTTCTTATCCTACAGTGGAAAATACTATATTTTCGGTTTCCTGATTCAAAATATTTAGGCGGCTTTCTGGTGGGCTCTATCATATTTAGGTTATCCTTAAAATCTAGAAGATTTTCAGCATCCGTTATATATGTGGGTAGTTTGTTCCATGAAGTTGCAACGAATGGGAAGAATGATTGCTTAAAATGTTCAGTTCTACTATAATATAAATAATGATGTTATTAGACGGGTGCACTGTATGACACACATTACGTATCCATTGAGTTAAGAACTGCTCTTCTCTAATGAACAAAGCATTTAGGTATTTTATCTTGCAGACGGCTTAATCAGTTACATAACCAGTATACAGCTTATGCGTTTTGACGATTAGGCTGGTTAAATGTTACAAAACAAAAATACTGATCCGATGTCAAACAGTTGTCTAATGTTCCCTTTGTACAGCCGCAATTCAATTCAATCAACGCCACCGTTACGGAACGATATTTCATAGGTACGAAATACTTTCGTCACTTTCGTCACCTAACTTCGTCTTGAATGTCGATCTATTGAGCGCTTTTATTAATTAGCTTTCCGACTCCATGCTTTCCGTTTCCACTGGGGTCAAAAAAAGTTTAGCCAAATGAAATTTTTATTAGCCAAATTCGAAAAAGATTGGCCATTGGCTAATTTGGCTACCGACAGCGCGAACACTGGCCATATATATATACACACGAAACGTTAATTGTGGTTGGCATTATAGGGTGGCGAACGTTTGTTTCAGTCGCTGTAACTAGCATGGAAAATGTGAAACCAAAGCCTATAATAATATAGTAATGATTTCAGCCCTTTGTCAATAGTACAAATTATGCGAAAACACAGAATCTCCCAGTGTATATGATATATACTCAAATGGGGGTGTTTTTCCAACGGCGTGGCGAACACTGTTTGCCGTCATTACTTGTCTGAGTGAATATTTCAAATGTAGACTGAAACTTCGCTATTATTTCATCGTTACTGACATCATTGTCGTAGATCTATTGGCAACATTCGCATTTCGGAGAAAACTGTATCGCAGAAATGTGTTGATTTTGTATCATAACAATAAAAATAACTAGAGGGTTAAAATTCTGGCCTGCAGAATTTTGATACTTACATATAAATTCCTCATTCCCGATCACCATCCATATTTGAATTCTCTACCCACCCCTATCCAATCATTACCCATAAACAACTCCATACCCCGAATGTTTCGATAAGAACAACCTTAATCGTAGCCAATCCATAATCATAATCCTTTCCATAGCCCTATCTACAACACTTAACTCTAACCCAATAAACTACCCTGACCATATTCATTGCCCTCCTGCAAACCATATATCCATACATTGGACCTTACCATAACCCTTTCAATTAGCCTATTCATACATACAAGCTTACCCAAAACCAAATCCTTTGCATAACACCGTCACCTTTTTTAACATTAACAATATCCACAACTCTAACCCAATTTATAAACCCGACCCTACCCATAACATTAACCATAAACATAACCCTGATCTACACATATCCATAACCCTGTACTTAATGTATTATATAGTTGATCCAATATACCATGCTTGTCCTATTCCACTTTCGAGCCTCTAATATGCAGAGACTTGACTACTATGGTACTAGGGTCATCGGTCTATCACATCTGTATACACCACTTGTATTAATAGAGACCTTTCGCAAAACTCACGTTTACGATTACGGATACGGATAGAGTACTACGTCACCAACATTTGTGTACTTTCTAATCGTTGTCGTATTTTACTATCCGTAATAACGGTTACGATTTCATGGTTTCTAATAAGCTCAAATAACACCTGAAAATTATTTTCTGCAATATATCACTTTACTTTACTTTTCGAGACTGTATATGTATATCATGTAAACCATCCAGTTATATTGAGCTACGACCTCGGTGTGCTGTTAAGATTGGCAATCATTCTACTCGTCGTCGTGAATCTAGAGCTTCTCGCGAAATAAGATCGCTATTCACAACGTATAGTCATCGCAACAAAACTTTGCTGTAATATAAGTGCACTATGAAACCAGTCGCCAATAAAAACACAGCTGACATGGATTTGGTGTTACTAAAATAATAGTTGGCACACCCACCGACATCACCAGAGCTCAGCAGTCTCTGTTAGGTTTGTTCTTTGCATTTATTTTAAATTTAAAAAACACAACTCGCACAAATGCGGCATTTAAAGGTACTCAATCCGATTAGATGTCCCCATATCATCAGATTCCAACAAATTTTTTTTTTTTTGTTGAAATACCACTTCTGTTATCAGAATCGAGTAATTGCCCAAAATTAATGCTGGCCACAGTCAACTATAGTATAAAATTGCCCAAAACCTTTTATTTATCAATATTTTGTTCAACGAAATTTTGCCGGTTTGTCAAATATCTGACACAAAAAAAGCCACTTGATACACATCGCTTCTACCGTATCGACTTTGTTTCGATTTGGTAGTACCAAATCAGAAGTGATGAACATCAGCGAACACATCAACCTTGTCGGATTTCCTAAACCCAAAGAGGTGATAGGCCTGTGCAGCCGACATCGCATTGAAATCAAATTGCGGACTGGAAGGGTCTTGAAGTGGTGGAGTCGTGGTTGATGTGAGGTCTAAATTCAGGAACCCCTCTTCCCCCATCAGCATAACGTCTATCAGGTCATCCATGATAACAACGAACTGAATTTCCACCACATATGACCTGACATTTATACCTGTATTGCCGCAATACATCACGAGAATCCCGGGTCGTAGGTTGTGACTGGTTGAATAATTGACAACAGGTCATGATTATCGCATTGTTGCAAATGAGACGATAAGTGAAGTATTAAGGGACTGTATACCAAACACGCGCTTTAAGTTCTAAAAGTGGTACGAAATAATGATGATACGTGTTCGTCAAAACTCTTACGCGTGGTCGTTTTGCGAAAGGACTTTTTGGCCATACGGATAGACTTACGACTACGAATAGCTACCCGTATTCGTAATCGTAAACGTGAGGATGCGAAAGGTCTCTATTCACGACATATTAGAGACTTGTACATATCTATGTGTCCATTTACCTCACAGTCAAATAGCCTGTTGATTTACAGGCGCCTCACTTGAGCCATACGCTTACCAGCGAGCCATGTATCGGTTTAACGTATACATGTACCATGATATATCTCTAACACCATATATTATATATTATTTGATAATTTACAAACGCGAAACAGAAGTCACGTGGACAACCTGAAGAATCCGATTGGCTGATGTTGGACATACGACCTTATAGCACGAATAATTGTGAAGATCGCTGGAGATATATATTTGGAATTTTCTGGTCCGAGGGAGGGGTGTAGTTTGACAACTATACACTCTCTGGCCACGTCCCTGGTTTAGACCCAGAAGATCGACGTCACTGCTTGTTTTCGTCGGCGGAGGTATGCCGTTTACTATATGTGCCAGCGTCATGCAACACAATGCAGTTCTTGTTTCAGGGTGTGTTGTGCCCTTTTAATTAGCAAGGCCATGCATAGAGGATAGAATTTGTGTCAGTATGACGGATGACTTCACGCCACCTGTAATAGTGAGTTATGTCGGTGGCATATTAAGTTTAATATATTACGTCAATTAAAGGAGGTTATAAACAACGTGTAACAAGTCGTGATCGACAAACGCCCGGCAGATGAACATGTTTGCTAATCGCCTCTTCCGCTCCGTGTTCCTCATTGTCTGTATTCAGTTTACACCAATTGAGGTGAGTATATATAGGTACATGCATATTTCTTCGTGCATAATATATATATTTGTTTGGATTGCATGATTTTTTTTGAGATTTTAAACCTTTCATGACGGGTACTGCGCTGGTGCAGTATGAAATAATTTGCGCCCGTGCATTATATTATATATGCGAGTCTCCCATTGGGAGCCTCGTATATATAAGAGAATGCACTGGCTTACAAGGTCAAGGTGAATATTGTTAGACTAATGTATTCTCTTATATATGGGAGGCTCCCTATGGGAGACTCATATATATATAACAATAATGCATTGTCACATGCAGGGTTTTCGAAAAATTTCAGGAACCTCCGTCAGTCATGGAAGGGTTAACGTCGTTTCTGTCTTCATCACAGTCAAACACTGAGGTGTTTAAAATATAAGGGTTAGCCGCGCGTTTTGCATTAATCTATTCAAAATTTGTAAGAGATTTTCAACAAACAATTTATCTAGTTCTTTATCTGGCGAAAACTATTGAATTTCACATATAATCATATACATTGTCTACAGAATCTGAACAATTATTACGAGAAGACAAATTCAATGAAATCAATGATTCAATGAATCAAGAAAAAAACGAATCTCCTCTCACGATCTTCATATATGATATAATGGATATATGAACTGCACATTTGAAAATGGTCTATCTTACTGCAGTTCCTGACACAGAAAAACAGCAAAGTTTTTACATAGTTTTTTGCTAAAAATAAATAAAATTAGAGTAAACGGGGTAATAATTTTCAACAAAGTGATGGTCCTTAAATATAAGCCGGGTTCAGCCATACGTACTTCTAACTTGTATTAATTAAAGCCATTTGAGCATGTCGGCGGCTGTCGCACTACGGACAACTAATTGTCTCTGACACCGAATTGTTGTTTAAATGTTCTGCCACAAACCGGGCCGATATATCAAAACGTGTAGCTTTGGCGCCATAAAATCACATGACTGTTCACGCCAAGTGTGTATCCATAGTAATACCATATAGTAATACACGGTACAAGTTTCACATACCTGTGAGTTATAGGCAGGTTACGGACTACAAGTTACCGTTCAAGCGGCTAACACCAAGCTGTAGATTTGACGAAAACCTCACTAATTTCGTGTTTCTACTAAATGTAATGACTATAAAGCTGTCCACGGGGAGGTCGAGAGACTGACCTGGCTCGACCCCTCCCCCACCGAAGCGGGGTCGCTCGCCCAGCCCGAGTCCTTCCCAGTCCCGATTCGAGCTCCAGCCGGACCTGCGTGACCCTCAGAGGTACATAATACTATATAGCATGCATTGGTTATAAAGGATAATGATTTTACCCTTCAAATTGATAGTTTGAAATTGACTCGATTTTTTGTAAGCTCCTTAAATTAATTGTGCTAATACAAAATCTAATCAGACACTGAATGAAACCACATGATTGACACGCCCTCAATCGACATTATTTACAGCTCCGTCCATTGAACTGATTGTTACGGGCTGGGGATCGATTCCCGGGCCACCCAATCCAAAATGTGCATAGTTTCGAAAACACAGCTTCTAAAAATCGGCGCCTTTTGTGTTATATATAGTCCCATACAGGTGTATGCACATGACAACGCTCGGCATATTTCTGAGACAAGTACATGTAACATGCAGCTGTTCCAAAAATCTACCATCACTAAATTCACCATCTGGGGACCTCATTCCGCTTAGGCGTCATCTTCTCTGGAAAGTATCCTTATTACAAATAGTTTAGTCTAAATATGATTTCTCAGAATATTTTTCAATGCTTAGACCGTTTGTGTTTTACATACCAATGGTTTCCATATAAGAAATCTCGTTATTGGAGAGTTATTATAACGAAAATAAGAACAAAGTGTAGCGGTCGCGTTGTAAATATAGAAGGCCGATGACAAATTATAGCATTTGGAGGTCTATCTACAGCAAAATTCAGCCCCTCCCTTTTAAAATTGATACATAGGCCTATACATTGTACATATGGCCATGCCCGATCTGTGCAGGGGCGCCGGAAGCATCCAAGGGCAGGGGGGCAGAGCCTACAAAAAGGGCACTTTTCTGAAGAAAAAAAAGGTCATTTTCTCCGCAAACTCGGAAAAATAACCATAAATTCATTGTGGCAAAAATCCCTATTTTAAAGGTATTTGTCGGTTTTTATGGCCGTTTTGTGACAAAACATTTATATTCCTTGTGAAATTGGTGGTATTTGGACAAAAAAAGTCACATTTTACTGTAAAAACATCCTGCCCCCGCTCGCCCCCTTGGTCAAGGGCAGGGGGTCAGCTGCCCCATCTGCCCCCTCTTCCGGCACCCCTGCTGGGGTGATCACATACTTAATTGTACATGCGCTAATGGCGCATATTTTGTCGCTTTCGGCGCACCGCGCTAATGGCGCACCGCGCCGAATGCACTAATGGCGCACCGCGCCGATTGCACTAATGGCGCATGTTTTGTCGCTTTCGGCGCTTTCGGCGCGCGCCGAAACAACGCTAATGGCGCACATTTTGTCGCTTTCGGCGCTTTCGGCGCATCGCGCCAAAAGCGACAAAAAGTGCGCCGAAAGCGCCATTAGCAAGTGGCCGTAATAGGATTCCATAGTTAGTCCTTGGATGGGTGACCGACTTGGGATTCCGGGTGCTGCCAACTTTCGGCGCGGCTTCCGCACTTCTCTCTCTCTCTCTCTCGTTCTGTTCCACTGGGGGCTCGTTCGCTCCTGGCACCCGTGGAGTCATGCGACCGCTCTGGGTGAGGACTCGTGTGAGATTCGGTGAATCTCAAAAAGAACGGGGGGAGTAGTGTAGCGGTCGCGTTGTAAATATAGAAGGCCGATGACTTCTCTGATCGAGAGGTCTTGATCTCTTGGTCACGGTCGTTAGACGCTTTGTGTGATCACCGAAGTTAAGCAACGTCGAGCTCGGTTAGTCCTTGGATGGGTGACCGGCTTGGGATTCCGGGTGCGGCCAACTTTCGGTGCGGCTTCCGCACTTCTCTCTCTCTCGTTCTGTTCCACTGGGGGTTCGTTCGCTCCTTGTACCCGTGGAGTCTGTGTCATGATGCGACCGCTCTGGTGAGGACTCGGGTGAGATTCGGTGAATCTCAAAAAGAACGGGGGGAGTAGTGTAGCGGTCGCGTTGTAAATATAGAAGGCCGATGACTTCTCTGATCGAGAGGTCTAGATATCTTGGTGGTGACGGTCGTTAGCCGCTTTGTGTGATCACCGAAGATCAACGTCGAGCTCGGTTAGTCCTTGGGTGGGTGACCGGCTTGGGATTCCGGGTGCTGCCAACTTTCGGTGCGACTTCCGCACTTCTCTCTGGCTCGTTCTGTTACAAAAATATCTCTATTTGTACAAGTACTTGTCGATGACAGTTGTTTTACAAACTTTTATAAAAAATGTCAAGCTCCATGCAGAGTTCAGTCCACTACGCAGGACTTACCACTGCCCGCACCTACACGTAATGTAAAGAAATGTCACATTTATTTATTTCAGACTTTTTTTTGTAGGTTATAATTCATTCTGCATTATTCTGAGAAACTGAAGTGTCCATATTCATTTGAAAATTGTCTAATTCAAGCCAGAATGAATTGTAACTGACAAAACACTTCAATAAAAAATGTTAGATTTAATTAAGAAAATACACATGCCGGCAACGTTCAGATATGGCGTAGCGAGGGGACTGAACTCTGTTTTTCAGCTTGATAAAATGTATGTTATTACTCATGAATCCACTTATAGAAGACACCGAGTCCATTTAAATTTCACGTATTAAGAGTTGTACTTTCCCATTCGGAACACGTGTTCGCCCAAATGCCTGCATGAATATACTTTGGGTCAGTCGTCAATTAATTTTCACATTTCAGGCACAGGGACAAAGCCAAGGGGAAGGGAAGCGATGTGAGAACGGAGAGTGGAATTCTGCGACACTTTCGTGTGACTGCAATTTTAATTTCTTCGGCAATCGGTGCAACAAATACCCCAGAGGTGAGATGATGCTTACATCCCGACAGAGAAAACGCCATGTCACTTTACGACAAATTATCCCTTTCTGTACTAAATACTCATTGACGAGTAGTTCCTTTATTAAATGTTCAGATAATAAGTTCAACAAACGACCATATGTGTTGAACTTATTATCTGAACATTTCCCACCAATTAAAGGTACTCAATCCGATCAGACGTTCCTATATTACTATTTCTTTGGCTTCGGGGGTAAAAAATATTTTATTCGAGTCGAGGAACACACCCGTCAGAGTGATCAGATATCGATTTTTGAAGTTTGTTATTTCTCGAGATGTGTAATAATATGTGGCCCAGAAACAACGTGGTCAAACGGAGGGTCTTGGACAAAATTGCGGATGAAGATGGATAACTCTAAAATCAAGTGGTAATACGGTCAAATTTCGTGACACTTTAGTGATAATACGGCCATATTTTGTTGAACAAAATGTTGATAAATAACAAGTTTTTGGGAAATTTGATACCATAGTTGACAGTGGTTAGCATTATTTTGTTGCAATAAATAGATTCTGATAACTAAAGCGTATTTTGAAGGAATGTTGTTGTTGTATTTGATGGTATGGGGTCTGATCGGATTCAGTACCTTTAAGAGAAATCCACCAGCACTAAATTGTAATGTCTTTATCGCCAGTCTGTCGTCTGCTTTTATTAATTACCTGCTCATCCCCGAAATGAATAGTGGATCATTCCAATGCATTCTTGTATAAGTGAATGGGATAATCCATTTAGTATAGAAAGGGTAAAATAAATTGCATTGGAAACAGTTTTATGAATTTTTTTTATAAATGGCTATCGGTTGCACACATTTGAATGATGCATTATTTTGGATTTATTGCATAATGAACTACTACCGATAAGAATTACGAATAGCTTATAGTATATAGTCGTACATTTTTCGGACAGTCCCAAAACGTTTTCGTAGATTTGACGACTACGAGTCCACTTGTTATCGATTTGCTTGCCGAGATTATTTCGTTTTTATTACATTCCTATGTGTGATTTACCTTGATTTCTCGAGTGATTATAAACGATAATTTCACTTGTGAATTATGTCAATTTAACTAGCGCGTTAAGTATTCATACGCGCTATCGAAATTTATGCGTCATGAGTATAATGACGGTATTACAGGGGGGGGGGGTCGGAAAATTTTCCAGGCACGTATGATGGGGTGGGTGGGTGTCTCTCGGGTCCGAAAAGCAGTTTTTTCCATGTGCCATTTTTTTTTCCATTTCTGCTATTGAGTCTTATTTTAATGTGTTTTGAACAGAAACAGGTCATATATAGTTAATCGCAATGCTATACTATATATAGAGGTTATCAGAAGTTGGATCAGTTGCACAATGGCCAACAATAACCCAAATTCAACTTGATAGAACAAGAAACTGCGCTATTGGAAAAATAAAATTTAATCAGGGTTCCATCTACTGATACAACAAAATAAGAATAACTATGCAGAACTCAGCTAAAAATAAGCGATAAAATTAAAGCACACTTGACCATATGGGACATGGAAATAAAGATATAATAAATAATGGAATAAAATAGACAACGTAAAACATAAAATCTTAACATATAAATTGAAGGCCAGCCGGGCCAGCTTGAACAATTTCAAATTGTTTTCCAAGTTAATGTGGATCAGCTTGCAATGTTAATCACAGTAACAAAGATTATATCGTCACTGATATTCTGAGCAAAAAAGAAGTGAGATTGGGCCATCCATCCATATGTTATTCCCAATTATTACGAAGCCTATTACTTCAGGCAGTGGCTACCAGCCTGCCATTGGTATATCATGGTTATGTTTGGTATTAGCAGTATTCTTCAAACTGGGATGAACTGGGATGAATAGTTGTATTTCCACATGTTTTGATAAACAATTTGGTTCAAGCAATATATCACATAGCAAATATCAAAATATCAAATAATCTGAAATGTGTTGTACCATGTAGTCTGTAGAATACTCAAATGTGATTGTGTGACTAGATCATGTGACTATATATTAAAATGAATAAATAAAATAAATATTTTAATAAAAACTTTGGCACTCTCTGCTTATCCCTAGAAATGTGATTATGTTGACACATTTCTTGATTAATGGCACTTATATGATAAATTTAAATAGTATCGTTATCTTCATTATTAAAATCTCGAGCAATAAACTATGATAATCAGAGATAATCAGCTATTTGGTTGGTCAATTGATAATTTTCTTAAATTTAGGGGGGTGTGTGTCCAAAACTGACCGGAAAAAAATTCCTGAAATGGAAAAAAAAGGGTGGGTGTCCAAAATTGCCTGGAAAAAAAGGCCGGAAACGGAAGAAATTGGGTGGGTGGGTCCCCCGAGGCCCGAAAACATAAAAATGATCACATGTGCCTGGAAATTTTTTCCGACCCCCCCCCCCCCCTGGGTATTATTCGGATTTCTGGTAAATCAGATGTTTATAGTGGAATATAATAAACAGAAACATCACTTGATTGAACTGGTAACGTGACGCTCTCGTGTTTGTAAAATGTCCCTGTCTCTCATGAATTAATTACGTCACCAGTTCAATCAAGTGATTATTCTCTATTTAATTATGTTGTTAGCAGGCCGTAGTCAGTGGTATATGCTCGATTATTACATGCAAAACTGGCGTGCCCATGCATATTTGGCCTCTTGAAACCGTATTCATTATACCACGGATATGGACATATTCTAGTGACGTAGAACCCATTTCGTTATTCTTATCAGTAAGTAGGTCATTATTATGAATGGTGTCCAATGTGTGTTTTCGATTGTCGTATCGCTCATCAGGGTACGTCCATATGCTGGCAAGTTTGCCTGGTATAATTTGCAGGTATTTCGTCATAGAAAAACATGGTGCCAGAATGTGAACGACAGCATACGTAAAAAATGCATCGGTATCGAAGCTAACGACGTGAGAAGTAACCTTTCTATAGTTCACATGTAACGTCGCTACTGATAGTTTTGCCTTCAAATACATGACTGTGTGATTGTTCCTGCGAGATAATTATATACAATTTACAGGCAAATTTCGATAGCATCGCTAAATGCGAAACTACATAATGTTTACTTCTCGCGCATTTGACTCCACCCCCATTCAAGTTTTCTAGAGTTATGGAGTTGGTATGGTCCTTTTGGGGGGCTGTGGTTTATATCACGTCACCAAACACACAGGGTTGTAGCAAAATTGGACCCCCGCCCATAATAATGTATGGTCAGTTTTTTACATTAGTTGGAAATTTCACACCAAAAATAGGTTGAAATTGTTCCGAAAGTCTCACCCAACCAGTAATGCATATGGAATTCGTTGTTTTAGTCGAATAGTTGCATATCTTGAAATTTCTGATAAGTCCTTCTCTCCCCGATATAAAAAAAACAAGGCATGTGAAGTACCAGGTCGATTGGACCTAGTTCAAGGGGGATTTGAAATCACACATGGGCATCCTTCCTCAACGAAAACCCTCTAACTATGTCCCTATACAAAGATATCCATATAATACTTCAGGGATTCGATCATTCTGTCAACCCATATCAAATGGAATATGGAAGTACAAAGTCAGCTTTTGAAACATACGATAATATTGATGGATCATAACCCGGGCACAAGAGCGGTTACGAACATATCCCTTAGAGATTATTTACCGGATACCGATTACCACCAATCAAGGTGAACACAGATCACCCACTGGCGATAACATGGCAGTGCACTGTCCCCGTCGCATATGTATGGTTTATTCCATTGGTCAAGTAAGTCACATGGCGTATACCTGACGTTTTCTTGCTCATCATGTGAACGTGCCATTAATGGACTCTCGACTGGACATTCGAAACCAAAAGATCTCGGCCAACGGGCTCGACCTTCTAGTTTCAGAAAGATATTTATTATTGTGCTGATAACTATACATTAAAATACGATGTGGAATTTGAAGCATTGAAAATGTCGTCTCTATCTACCACAGTAATTGATCAGTAACGCTAACTTTGATTGGTCAGCGTCATACATATTCGGCAAACATAGAGCTAGACGGCTTTGTCGATCTCGCTAAATACCACATAGACTTGTAACCTGCTCTGTTGCACCCACCCGAATACTGCATTTATTCGCCGTCCCAAAATATGCGAGCCTGCTTTACGTCATGGTAGTATACAAGAGAATACCATGACCTATTTAAAAGCAGATAATCCAACTGATAACCATTTCAGTCCTAAAGTCTAACCGAAAATAAAACTGTACATTGATGACCCGGGTAAGAAATAATCGGGGGCTCGAATGTGCATGTAATGAGCCTTTCCCTCTCTATACTAAATGGATTGTTCCAATCAGTCACATACATTGGAACGGTCTATTATTCATTTGGAGGGGTGTTCATGTAATAAAAGCAGACGACAGGCAGAAAAACAGATATAACAAGAGCATAATAATTCATATACCATTCGTGTGATATGTTTAGATAATAAGTTCAACGATCGACCCTTTTGTTGATCTTATTATCTGAACATTTCCTACGGGAACTATTACTTCGCTATGCATATTTACTATATAAAGGGTTAAATATGTAGTTCCACTAGTAGCGATGAAATCGAAATTCGCCTGTAAAGAGCATTCAATTATCTCACAAGAAGCAATCAAACATAAACAATGCAGTGAAAATTTATCTGTGTATGAACGTACCCTAAATGAATGCAATATATTTTATGTCAACAGATTGCACAGAGGCGTTTCTAGCAAATTACACAGGTCAAGGTCAACTGATGGTAAAGCCAAACGAGAAAGGTCCCGTATTTCCTGTTTGGTGTGAGTTCGATTGGGGCGGATGGACATTCCTGGAGAGGAGGGGAGACAACTACTTAGAAAACGTCACAGACCCAAACCTCAGCTTTGACCGCACGTGGATCGAGTTTAAAGCAGGGTTTGGAGAGATAACCTCCGAGCATTTTCTGGGAATGGACAACATTCGTGAGATCATCGGCGACGGACAGACCACATACCAACTGAGTGTGGGTATAGGCTTCAACCAGGCGTACTATCACGATTTCTGGATTGACAATGATGCCAACAACTACAAGCTACACTACTCCAGTTACGAACCGTGGTTTATTACACCACTTGCTGATGGATTTGGTCAAAGTGCGTTGAATGGTAGCGCATTTTGCACAAAAGACAATGACTGTGGGTTATGTGCAACTAGCACAAATAGCGGGTGGTGGCTTGGGGGTAACTGCACTGCCGCTAATCTACATCTTCCAGAAACTGGTATCTCGATGGGATCATGGCCAGACTACAGTAATCCTGGAAACACCATTGACATCACATCAGAGTACGGTGTATATATGATGGCAAAACGCAATGTTTAAAGCCCGTTCAGCTATAAAAGTATATATGCATTGCAGCGAATGGTTTATTGTTCATCTGGAGGGATGTTCATGAAACATGACGGATGCAGAATGATTCCTATTCATTGGAGAGAAAGCCATTTGTTGAGTTTGTTATCTGAACATTTCCTGAGGAAACTACTTGTCCATGCATGAGTATGCCATATTTAGTAAAGACATGGTTAGCATGTTGGTTACAATATAAATCCAGAAGACTGTGGTCGCTGAAAATCATTGAACATTACAAAAATCGTGATATGTGTTTTGTGTGTGGCATCATTGTTATTAGTGGATGATGGAAAAGTGCAAGTGTAAACATGCTTTAATAAATTTAACACAATATAACGTTGCTTGTTCCATGTTCCATCAATCTATCCATGGCTGAATAGTTGCGCATTCTTTATCAATTAGCTAATTACTAGTATTAGCCCGTATCCCTTTCTTGTATGGTTCGGAATATTAAACCAAACCAGTGTACTATTAAGTGGCAACCATGGGGTGACTATAAGTTTCGTTAAGTCGGCAACACTTTTTCTCAATGCTTGACGCCCCTTACCTGACCTCAAATCCTGACTTGGAAAGCACCAATTTGGGAAATTTAAATTTAAAATCGGCGAAAAAATAATTAAAAAAATTGTGTGATCCCTTCCACTACCCCACTGTCCTGACCCGAATTATGCCACTTTAAATTTAGACTACACCATTAGGTTTCTTTAGTCACGCAAATGTCATTATATAATTTCGCCGGAAATCCGCGATAAAAATAGATTTTATCAATTTCGGTGCTCCTCACTCATCCCCCATCCCTGACTCCGTCGGTGACACTTTGGCAAAATTGAATCGTCCCACAAATCCATGTGCAATAAGTTTGGTGGAAATCGACGATAAAATTGTTTCCATTTGTTGTGCCCAGTCAACAAACCCCATCCTGACACGGATGACACAACATAGGCATCTTTAAACCACACCATTATATTCCCGATATCACAGAGATGACATAGTTTAGCAATATCATGTAAATTACTACATATAAGTTTGGTGGAATTCGGCGACAAAATTCCACAAACTAATGGAGCCAGTTATACAGATGAACATTTTAGGGTTTAATCAAATGTATTTGAAAACAGAAACAAGCTAGCAGAACTTGAGATAAAGATAGTTCATGAATATGTGGAGCATTTTCTGATTGCCAGTTAGATACCCATATTTTGTGAAATGTTACAATTAGCAGGCTTTTTGAATAAAAGTTCATAAAAAATAGCATTTGAACTTGGCAACAATAGCTAACTATTCCATGCCTAGATGCTCTCTCTTTGTTACTTATCTATATCTATATTTGCGAATGTCTGTCTGTCTGTCTGTCTGTCTGTCTGTCTGTCTGTCTGTCTGTCTGTCTGTCTGTCTGTCTGTGTTCTATAGAAATTCGCAGGGGACCACCTAGATGACAAAAAAGGGGTCTAATAGGGGTAACTTTTTACGAGAAAGATAATGGCGAGGATTAGAATTTTATAAAGTGACGCCGTTGTTGTCAGGGGCAGAAAAGGGGGAGGGGCAGAACACAAATTGTCGCCGATTCCCACAAAACTTATAGATAATCATTCCCATAATATGAGGAATCTAATGGTGTGGTTTAAATATGTCAAAAGTCGCACCGTTCGCGCCAGGGATGCCCGGAAGGGGAGAGGGGCACCAAAATTGATCAAAATAATTTTAGCGACGAATTCCACCAAATTTATGCACATTCTTCTGAGATCTTCTCCATGATACAAGGAATCTTATTGCGTGATTTAAAGACGCCAAATTGGTGTCGTTGGGATTAGAGATTTGGGGGGCGGTAGGTGGGTACTAAATCTGATAAGAATTGGTTTAGTCGCCGATTGCCACGAAACTTATACAAATTCATCCCATGATATGAGGTGTATAATGGCATGGCTTAAAGCTGTCAAACGTGGCGTCATTCGAGTCAGGGGCGCCCTGAAACGGAGAGGGGCACCAAAATTGATACACATTATCTTTAGCGCCAATTGCCACCAAATTGATACACATTCTTACCCATGATATGAGGTATATAATCGCGTGACGTCATATTGGTGCTGCTTTGGTGAGAGATGTGGTTGGATGTGGTGATCACTAAATTTGATAAAAAATTGTTTAGTCGCTTATTAGCACCAAACAAACAAATAATAATATCCATGATATAAAGAGTCCAACCAAATTAAACTTATAAAAAATATGTTTAGTGCCAATTACCATCAAACTCATACACGTTCTTCTCAAATGATACAATGAATCAAATATTTGCGAATATTTAGCTTTCTGTGTTCAATATATAACTTTAAGGGTACAATCGAGATGGCACCAAGGCGGTCTGACAGGGGTAACGTTTTACGAGTAAGATAATGGTCAGGGTTAAACTTTTCTAAAGTTACGTTGTTGATACGAGGGATATAAACGTGTGATTTAAGACGTGAAATTGGTGCCGTTTGTGTGAGAGATGCATGGGGGGGGGGGTAATAAATATGATAAGAATTTGTTTAGTTGCCGAATACCACCAAACTTATATATAATCATCTACATTATATATAGCACGCATGAGTCTAATATACCTGGTTTATATATTATAAAAGTGGCGCGTTTCAAGTCATGCATGAGGGGAGTTGCACCAAAGTCGATAAAATATATTAATAGCACTGATTCCACCAAATTCATGCACGTTCGTATCTAATGATATGATTAATTAAATCACATTTGGGGCCGTTTGGTTCATGGATGGCGAGAGGAGATTCACTAGCATTTATAAGAGTGTTCAATTCGCCGATATCCAACAAAGTTATATATAGTCATCTCCCAGGCCATCTCCATGTCGTTAATATGAGGAGTTGTTGGCATTCTAATTTCACAATCTCGACAAATGGTGACCGCATTAAGTCACTTGAACAATTATTTTGAGTGTGTTTTATTGAAGGGCATAGCGCTGTAGGCGTCGAAAATACCAAATGTACCCCATGTTGTCATTTCCCTTGCACAAGATATAATCGAACACCTTCATGGTATGTGCAAGTAGGGTCTTGGTCGATGCATGCCAATAGGTTAGTGTGAAATGTTCTGAACGCCCGCTGTTTTCTCCAGTTCGAGAACCGAGGTTATTCGGGTTACACCATTAATATTTTAAAACACCGGGAGTGCTAGCGTAACATCCAGCTGATTCGAACTTAGGAGGTATTTTTTTGTCTCTTCTGAAAATTGAAGATATATTTTGGCCGGACAATAGACAATTTTTCTTATCAATATAGTATGGTTGTTATACGCAAAAATGGGGTTGACCCAGACAAATTGTTAAAGAAGCGATCTTGGTGTCATTCAACGCGGGATAATCTCTGGTACAACATATCCAAAATCCGCTTTGGGGACAATCCAGGATCCAAGATGGCGTCCAACATGACCGCCCTTAGTCAAAAGTCTGGTTGAGAAATTATTCGATTTTAATGAGAACAAATGTTGCCATATGTATACAAATAACTTTAAGGGTACAATCGATATGGCACCAAGCCGGTCTGACAGTGGTAACTTTTTACGAGTAAGATAATGGTCAGGGTTAAACTTTTCTAAAGTGACGTTATTGATACGAGGAATATAAACGTGTGATTTGAAGACGCGAAATTGGTGCCGTTTGTGTGAGAGATGGGGGGGGGGGTAATAAATATGATAAGAATTTGTTCAGTTGCCGAATACCACCAAACTTATATATAATCATCTCCATTATACAATGCATGCATGAGTCTAATAGACGTGGTTTATATATGGCACAAGTGGCGCGGTTCAAGTCATGCATGAGGGGAGTTGCAACAAAGTCGATACAAATATATTAATAGCACTGATTCCACCAAATCCATGCACGTTCGTCTCTAATGACATGATTAATTATACCAAATTTGGGGCCGTTTGGGTATTGGATGGGGAGAGGAGATTCACTAGCATATATAAGAGTGTTCAATTCGCCGATATCCAACAAAGTTATATATAGTCATCTCCCAGGCCATCTCCATGTCGTTATGAGGAGTGGTTGGCATTCCAATTTCACAATCTCGACAAAATTTGGTGACCGAATTAAGTCACTTGAACAATTATATCTTTTCAACTGTCATATTTATATGGGGATGGAAATCAGGACATTCCTATAATGATCTAGCAACACAGATACAAAGAAGAAAGCATTAAAAGTATATCTATATCAATCTATTTAAGAGCTACATATATTCATTCAAACTGAGGGACCTTGAATCGTCAGAGGATAGCATATTAGAATGGCTCATGTATATATTATAACACGATTGATATGAGTCTGTCTCATTCAATATAGTTTCCACAAAAAACAGTTACAATTGACAAGAGCTATGGAAATGTAGTGCAGGCCTGTTAAAAAATAGTGGTCACAGTGTGCAGTTAAATATGGTTACTTCTGAGATAAAGGAAAACTCAGTCCGTAGCACATGACTTTGCAGGATCCTCTGACAAGGGTATATTTGCCCGATACAGAGGATTTCTTTCATATAAACAATTCAAAATATTGCTGTGTCGGACACATGTAGCTGCTATATACATGCATACCATCATTTCTTTTAAACTGAAAATGATTAGCCAGTATATATATAGCACCAGAACAGAGGAGCACCTGGACATATCTTTAAGACATCTGTATCTTCATGAAGATGTGATAAATTGGATTGATTGATTGATTGATTGATTGATACATCTCTATGTAAAACGTAATTGTCGTCTTTTATTGTTTCGAAAACATGTGTTTATGATGTTCATGTTTCATGCTATAACGTCTGAAGTATACGCAGTTGTAAATAAATAAATACTTCTTTATTGTGGGAGGGAATAAACGCGATAAACAAATTTATAATCGCTCCGATCTGACAAGGTGAGCCCTACTTATATTCCAAGTGTAATAATCATGTTTTGTGATGCCATTTTGATATACAATTTATGAGAATACGTGTACTACTTTGAGAGAAAGAGTATTCTCTATTCCCACTATATATCCACAGAGGGTTTCACATCACTTTAACCTGTGCAACGCCGGGTAACCCTGCTAGTGATCAATATAGAGAAAGTTTTATGATTACTATGTATTTAAACATATTTTGTATATCCTATTAAATCGACCCTTGAATAAACGTTCGGACATGGTGACACAGTATGCAAGAATTTTGTCGGAAGTATAAGTCGTAAAGGTCATGAAATCCATTTTTTTACGGAAAGAAAACACTGAAGTTGATACGTAACATCTGATACAGATAAAGTTCATGAATATTTTTTTTAATGGTAGAGCATTTTCGTTTTGACAAAACCACAACATTATTCAACACGACAAGGTCGTGGAAATCGCACAACAATGGAATATGTTTATGAACAGTACAGCTTGGTCAAACAAAGGGCCCGTTATATGCGTCGTCTCATGGCCCGTTATATGCGTCGTCTTATATGCGTCGTCTCATGGTATATGCGTCGTCTCATGGCCCGTTATATGCGTCTTCCCTCTGATATTGTAATAGTTCTCACTGGATGCCTCATACACCGCAAACTTGTGTTGTATACATATATACTATTGCCTGGGAAGAAATATTTTAATGAGAAACGTATATTGATCGGACTACTGATTTGGCATCACATTCACGGATAAGCAATCTCATGAAGGTATTATTTATAAAAGTGTACAAATCCTAATTATAAATCTTCAGCAACGGCAACCATACAAGACTCTACTGAGCATAAACATTAGCTTACCAAGTCCGTTCCACATTATTTTTTTAGTTGGAAGATATGATATTGGAACGTATATACAATACATGCCCAGTGAAATATTCGTCAAATATGTGGGAGTTTGTGAGTGTTTAGTCCTGTTCCGACGTTAGAACGCTGAATCAATGTGTGTAAAGTGGTCAATATTAGCCAGTTTCTTTGCAATAGTTATAATGGTGTAAAATCTATATCTTTCTCGGACATTAAATTGCCATTGTGTTTCACAAATTTCAAGTTCGAATGTTCTAGTCTATTCCTGGCAACGCCATTATACAGGTATAGATCCTGGAGCTTCGATGAGCCGAGCGGTCTTTCCTATAGAAGGTTAATTTCAATAGAGCGTTGTTTGATTAACTAACGACTTATTTTGGATCTTATCTCCAATGTTAATCTCTGACGGCATTCCAGCGTCAACAAAAGGTCAACCAGTCTCATAAGATTGATATGAGATATTCCAGAACAAGTATATATTGGATGGTAAACGTCAGTTGTGTCTACCTCGTTGAGTACTCCATTCAACGGTTTGCAATTAAACATCAAAAGTCCTCTTCCTGCAGAATCTTCGACATGTGACACTTGCCAATATACATAGATAATTATATTATGAATACGTGGTAACGAGGGTGAAGGCTGCATCTAGTCTTATCGCTAAGGCAACATCCACATATTGACAAAACTTTCACGAATTCGTCCCAGATGGTTATACTTATTGCGCATTTTTGTGATAAATATCGGAACTCCAATGTGCAACTGTAACTGTAGGACATTGTCGGACTCAAGCTGGATCAATGTCCGGCACAAATCAATTGCATTGATAGCATTGTTGGAAATCGGATATAAAGGTATTTTTGATCAACTTTGGTACCCCTCCTTCCCCCATCCGTGACTGATGCAATGTCATTGGCTTAGTTTGACATGGCTTGTGCTTGTTTATGCAAAGTGATCATGCATGTGCCCGAGCGACATAGACTGACAAATACCGGGTATTTAGTAATTTTACAAGAAACAATGCATAATGGTTTTTAATGTTAAAATTACAATATCGTCTTTTAAGGCCAAAAATATGGAGATCTGTCTTTTTGTTAGCTGCGCCCAAACTTGTTTTGGGTCCTCCTGAACCTCATACGCGCTCAGATAAAATGTTGATGCCCCTGATATACGTGCCTTTTACTCAAAATTACAAATTATGCGCCAACTGTCAAAAACATCAAAACGTGAAAACAAGACTGCTGATGCAGAAACATGTGCTTGCTCTATTAATGTACCACCCGACACACACTCAGAATAAAGCATTATATACAGTAATGCAAGGCAGAATCTAACTTATGTCAATGATAGAAACTTCCCTCAAAGTCTTCGAGCATGATGCAGCTGGCAGAAATTATCAAATACATTATGATAGATGTATATATTATGAACTGCCTCAATAAGAAAGCCTTAAGTCATCAAATTTTACAGCGCGAAGGTCCACAGACACTCTTTGTGTAAATATCAATTGCAATGTACAGTACAGGTGGAACGAATAGCTAAACATCGTATCGTGAAAAGTTATCGATTAGGAAACAGCTAATTTTCCAGAAAAGAGAGTGCATCATGTTATACGAGAAAAGTACTAATTCAGTGCATTTTTCAAAAGGTGATTTCGGTTCGATAATTGATATATACGAAGCCCATGTGAGTGCAAACAGGGGATGATAAACCCTTGTGCAGGCAATACATTATATATCCACTAAATGATATCCATTGCTTGCAAACTTATTGGAAATGTATGTTATTTTTATTGCAAAAATCACAGGAAATTAGCATTGTCAAGAATATATTGCATTTACTTCGATGTACTTAACCCTTTCAGTGCCAGGTCCGATTTTTGTATCAACCCATATACCCTGTGCCAATGCATTCTCTTATATATGCGAGTCGACCATAGGTCGCCTCGCATATATAAGAGAATGCATTGGGCTAACAATTTTTCATCATTTGTTATTATTTTTAATTTTTTTTTACAATTTTAATAATTTTTTCTTATATTCTTTAACAGACATATTTTGTAGGTTTAGTGCCAGCGAATCTTACGTTTTTCATGGGCATCAAAATTATTACTATGAATACTTGGTGATAGTTTTGAGTTATAACATGCCCCTAAGGTTTATCCAGTTTGTTTTTAAATTCGCTAAAGCATGCTTAAGCATACCCAAGACGCCGACCTAACCTTGACCTTCAAAAAGGTCAATTCAGTGTCAAATCGGGTAAAACGGGACGGATTTCGACGTGAGGTACTTTTGTCCGGGAAGTCTTTTGGACGGGTCAAATCGTTACCCCGACCTTACCTTGACCTTCAAAAAGGTCAATTCAAAGTCAAATCGGGTAAAACGGACGGATTTCGACGAAATTTGATACATAGGGTTACTTTTGTCAGGGGAGTCTTACCGCCCTGACCTTGACCTTCAAAATGGTCAATTCAAGGTCAAATCGGGTAAAAACGGACGGATTTCGACGGGTACTTTTGTCGGGTAGTTTTTTCCGGGGAGTGTTTTGGACGGGTCAAATCGTGAGCTCGACCTGACCTTGACCTTCAAAATGGTCAATTCAAGGTCAAATCGCGCAATTCGCCAACAAGCAGAGGGGAAACAGCCCGGACGAAGTCGGGTCCACCAGCTAGTTAGATATATATGGATTTGTTCTTTTAGTGTACTTTGAGACGACCACGATACAATCGTAAGTGGAAAGATTTCCGTCGTAGGAAGTAACCGGTAGATGGAGTGCGCATGCTCACGTCAAAATCGTAGGTAAAATTTTTATATCAGACAGTGTTTGATTTTAGATGCGATATCGTGGCGTATCCTTGGTTACCTCCACTTGCGACGTAATCGCAGCCGTGTGTACGTAAAAATCGTAGCTGGAAATGGTCGTAGGGTAGTCAATCACATGCTTTAGAACAACCTACGATATCATAATGCACGTGACATCGCAATCGTCTTTACAAACTATACACGATCTCGTCGGGCCCGATTCATCCACTTAACGATTGTATCGTGCACGGTCGTCTGACAGTACACTTAGAAGTAGGAAAAGAGGAATGTGATAATTGCATTCTTTGAGCCAGTGGATGTCGAAGTTCATTGACATGGCTAAAGAGGGACGCGAAGCATAGTTTCATTACACTGCTTCCATACGTGATAAAGATTACTGAACTATGTTTTATATTGATGAGTTGTGAGGACATTGCATACCTTAAAAAGATGTAGTCGCGATCACGAGTTTAACCACATATCACTTCACCATCCATTTGAGCAGCTCATCCAGATAACGGTCGATTTTTGTATCAACCCATATACCCTGTGCCAATGCATTCTCTTATATATGCGAGTCGACCATAGGTCGCCTCGCATATATAAGAGAATGCATTGGCCTAACAATTTTTCATCATTTGTTATTATTTTTAATTTTTTTTTACAATTTTAATAATTTTTTCTTATATTCTTTAACAGACATATTTTGTAGGTTTAGTGCCAGCGAATCTTACGTTTTTCATGGGCATCAAAATTATTACTATGAATACTTGGTGATAGTTTTGAGTTATAACATGCCCCTAAGGTTTATCCAGTTTGTTTTTAAATTCGCTAAAGCATGCTTAAGCATACCCAAGAAAAATTCAACCCAAATTTTTTTTTTTTTACAGACCGTAAATTAGGGCCGATGAGATCGGCCCCTGGCACTGAAAGGGTTAAAGCATGGGTCGACTGAGAAACGTCCGTGTGGCATGATTATGTTGAATAAGGCGGAAGTTCCTTATCCACGAGTGTGCAAAATTAGTAGTCCAATCAATATGCAATTCTAAATAGTATGTATATAATACACGTTTGCGGTGTATGAGGCATCAAATGAGTAATACTCTAATATATAGGGGAGAGAATTGGCGAAGCAGAACGGACCATTTGTTTCACATAGATGTAATGTTCATAAACAGGTTCATTGGTGTGCGGTTACCACGACAGTGTCATATTGAATAATGTGGTGGTTTGTTAAAACGAAAATGCCCTGACATATGAAAACGAAATCGAGAGTTAACTAACAGGATATACAAAATATGTATTTAGTAATCATAACTCTCTCTCTCTCTCTCTCTCTCTCTCTCTCTTTCTCTCTAAAATGATAATGTATAAACAAAAGAAAGCATCAAGATATGGAACAAGTAGCTAATGTTGCCACGGTTAAATGCTACTTTTTCTGAATTTGTATCTCAAAAAGCCTGCCGATTACAACATCTCACAACATATGATAATTGTCTATAACTGGCAACCACAAAACACTCTCTAAATTCACTAAATATTGTTACCCCCAAATTATGTTAGCTTGTTTAGGTTATCAAGTACATTTTAGTAGCAATTTTCATGATTCGTAATCTTGTGACGTGTTTTGAAAAACCAAAGTATTGTCGCTCAAGTGAGGGATGGGGGGGGGGAGGTTGTGGGAGAGGGGCCCAAATATAATAAATACTTTTGTCGCCGATTTCTATCGAACTTAGTCGTCTCTGTGATATAGGAAATCTGAGTGTAATACCTATGTTGCGCCATCCATGTCGGGGATGGGGTTCGTTTAAGGGGCACGACATTGGACAAAAACTTTTGTCTCCGATTTCCACCAATCTTATATATAGTCATTGTGTCTACGTGATGATTCAAAGTTGCCAAATGACACCGCCGGAGTCAGGGAGGAGCAAAAAAATTGATAAATACAACATAAATAGGTAACGGTAAGGGTATACAAATGAGCAACCTGAGAGGAACTCAGTTTGCTCAAATCAGTAGCTGAGAGACAGCATTGGCTCAGTCGATATTATAGTCTTCTTATGAAAATATTGACTCTTATAAATTGTTAAGTAAACCCTGAGTGGCCCAATAATAATTAAAAGAGTAAAATCAATAAATTTCTAAATCAGAGCCAAATATAACTTTCACCTGCACCGAACCAGATTCAAAACAAATTTGGCTTTCACCCGGACAGCATTTCAGAAATAGCACTAATTGAATAATTTCTACTGATAATACCTTATACCATCACAGTTGGAGTGTCGCCCATGGATAGTTGTTCGCTGAATTTGAACGATTATTGGTCATTACTCTCCTTTGTATGTAGGTGGGGATACAAAATAACGATACTTACGATACTTACCTGTTACTCATGTTTGTTAAAAAGATGTTAGAAACAAATCTCGATCATTCTTGATGAGCTGTGTTTTTCTGGAGTATGGATCGATGCGTGTGAAGACTTTTGAGTTGTGATTTAAAGTGGGGAAGATGATTTCCAGTTGTACGGCGAGATACAGAATGAATTAGCCCTGATCAGTGGTGTTGACTGTTATTGATAAAACGGAGATAATATTTGACGAAGGGACGAACATATCCGGGAGAATTGCCACCATAGACGTTGCGATTTTTTATCGCAGGTGAGCGGAAATCGCAGGTAGAGAAAATTGACAAGGTCAAATCGGGTAAAAACGGACGGATTTCGACGGGTACTTTTGTCAGGTAGTTTTTTCCGGGGAGTGTTTTGGACGGGTCAAATCGTGAGCTCGACCTGACCTTGACCTTCAAAATGGTCAATTCAAGGTCAAATCGCGCAATTCGCCAACAAGCAGAGGGGAAACAGCCCGGACGAAGTCGGGTCCACCAGCTAGTTAGATATATATGGATTTGTTCTTTTAGTGTACTTTGAGACGACCACGATACAATCGTAAGTGGAAAGATTTCCGTCGTAGGAAGTAACCGGTAGATGGAGTGCGCATGCTCACGTCAAAATCGTAGGTAAAATTTTTATATCAGACAGTGTTTGATTTTAGATGCGATATCGTGGCGTATCCTTGGTTACCTCCACTTGCGACGTAATCGCAGCCGTGTGTACGTAAAAATCGTAGCTGGAAATGGTCGTAGGGTAGTCAATCACATGCTTTAGAACAACCTACGATATCATAATGCACGTGACATCGCAATCGTCTTTACAAACTATACACGATCTCGTCGGGCCCGATTCATCCACTTAACGATTGTATCGTGCACGGTCGTCTGACAGTACACTTAGAAGTAGGAAAAGAGGAATGTGATAATTGCATTCTTTGAGCCAGTGGATGTCGAAGTTCATTGACATGGCTAAAGAGGGACGCGAAGCATAGTTTCATTACACTGCTTCCATACGTGATAAAGATTACTGAACTATGTTTTATATTGATGAGTTGTGAGGACATTGCATACCTTAAAAAGATGTAGTCGCGATCACGAGTTTAACCACATATCACTTCACCATCCATTTGAGCAGCTCATCCAGATAACGGTCGAGTGGGACTGAGTTTACTAACCCACGCTACCGTTATGCTGAAAATCACGCTGGCTTATTCTTCCGATTCGTGCATAGTTATAACCGGTGTTACGTCATAACGTTATTTTCTAAAATTGTTCCTGACCAGTGTATTTCTCTTTAGACCTGATATCGGTATGGTTGTCTTAGAATATTGTGGGTAGAAGAGACCCGGTATGATTGTATTGGAATAGTGTGGGTGGAATATACTCGACCTCTTGCATGTCACACTGCCTGATGGGATCAGTCGATTTATCGCGCATATCAGAGCGCATGTATTTCGGAGGCGTGGGCAGTGTGATGTGTAAAGGGGGGTCGGGTATATTCCACCCAGATTGTAATAAAACCATACCAAGACCAGTTCTAAAGAGAAATACACTCAGGTCATGAACAAGTTTAGACAACAACGCTACGACGTAAAACCGGTTGTAACTGCACGAAACGGAGGAATAAGACAACGTGATTTTCATTATCTGTTATATCGTTTCAAAACACATTTTCTGATCTTTATTTCTTGCAATCACCTTATATTAAAAGCTATCTATATGATATTGTTATGGGTTGGTGGAACCTGATTTCGAAGCATCGTCGTGTATTATTTCGCCACAATATACAGAAAACGACTCGTTGAAATTACGAATGTCGGAAAGACGATAAAACGAACGAGCGGGTGATGTCAAATTATACGTAAATACTGTTGATAGATGTCCTGCTTTATATAGAGATGAGTTATGATGCAGGCTATCTGTAGCTATTTAGGGTGATGTTACGATGGTCAGATTTCGGTAATACAAAAACCGCATTTTTAACACGCTCGCCGTAGATGCTTCGCAACCAATTCCATATACAGAACAATCAAAACATTGATCCACACATGGGAGTGTTTACTTGAATCAACAACACCAATAATTAAATGAATTCTTCTGTGATTCATCGTAGGGAATCTGGAATTTGATACGCGCTCTCAGCGAGGTTCGTTATCAGCGCCAATTTACTTTTTGGAAATCAAGTCAATTTAAATGCTGCGATCTGATTGGTCAATTTCCTACTGGTTGCTTCTGACAGCTGCATGAGTCTGATTGGTTGCAGAAATTGACATCTTGGTCCACCGCCGACCGTGCATAAAAGTGGCGTTCAGAACTGACAATAGTAGAGGGCTGACAACTCTTTCAAGTCTACCCTGGTGTCATCCCAAACTCCAAACTACAAGATTATAGTTCGGTCGGTTCGTGCCGTTTTTCTTTATCGCATCGAAAATTATAATAGCCCGCCCGCCCGCCCGCCCAGCGATCGGATTGCTGTCTTCAGTGTATTATTGATTCGCCTATTATCTCCACTGAGGTCAGACTCAGGAATTTCACGAATCTGAGACTTCTTGAACATCATCACCATCATCCAAACCATTGGAGCAGATCATGGCAGAATCCAAACGAGTCATGAGAGAATATCAAGTGATGCAAGACCGAGCACACAGAGCATTGCCAGAAGCAACGCTGAAAGGGCTGACAAAGAGAAATCATCAGTTGAGAGAAACCATCAAACAAAAGGAGAAACTGGAAGAGACAATCAAAAACAAATTGCTAAAAGTATATTCTTTCATGTTTTTCATTTTTGATAATTTTCGTATTAACGGTTAAAATATAAGGAGAAAATGGGGAATCACTGGGAATCTGGCCATCCCGGTATCACCACCCCCCCCCATACCAAATTAAAACTTCGAACTTTGAATTCGAACTCGCTCTCCGCTCACTATATGTACATACCTTCCCGACATGTTCGCTCAATTGTTCAGGCAGCCACGTACAGCTGTTTTTGGATTTCCGGGTTACACCAGCATGGTCATTCTCGTGACCCTCTGCTGACAGTAATCCGGATACTGGAGCCCACCAGCTACCCGCCACCACCAAGTTCGCTCGGGGATACCTTAAAGGGTTACGGAAGCCACCAGCTCAGCGACACGTGGACGAAGCTCGAGGACTGATTGGAGGAAGAGCGCTGCCACCTATGGATATGGTAGAACATAATCCCTCCATCACCGAAGCTGCTGGCAACCGGATATCTCGGGGCGTCTGAGACACCCATAACACCCCTCCCGACCAGGACACCCGACTGACTTCATCAATATGGTCACCATACATCAGATATATATTATACTCCAAAGACTCTGGATTATGCATCTGTCCTGTATCTTTCATCACAAACAACACCAGCTCACTCAGCGACAGATATTGCAGCAGTAGTGATCAAGGTCCAAGAAGCAGTACAGACATTCAACAAGCTGAGGACTGAAATTCGAAGATTTAGTGAACAAATCAGGAAAGAAAACTGCTTGGACCCAACACACACATTTGCAGCTAGCAGAACCATCTTTAAATCTTCCATACGTATAAATGTGCAATCAAACTATAATAACTCAGTAACTTGTGACAATGCGGAATGCCGAGATTGTAGAAAGTAATTGGAACAATAAATATACATGTATTATGTATAATTGCGCTTAAGAGACGTGTCCTCATTACGTGCCGTAACCCTGGATTACTCACCATTTACGGGCACACATCCATGTACACATACTTGTATAGACATATATTTAATCATAGCTGCCCGAACAAAATGGTTAAATAAAAGACAATCCAAAAAGTGTAACAATTTATCTCAACAACAGCTGACCTTCATGCAACATCTCGATTGTCACACAACAATATGATCGCCATCTACTTATGCTCTATTGTGTATGAGGGGCGACAGGAAGACGGCCTGTATTGGCCATGCCGCTCCTGTGCAAATTTTCAGGATATATTATTATGTTTTTGTATTATGTATTTAATTTGTGCAAATAAACAATCCAATCCAATCCAAAAGAGTGTAAAGCACAGCACACAGCCACAAGCTTACCACCGTTAACATTAAGTGGGAGACGCACGTTTGGCATAAATCCAGCCAAAAATGACAAGAGATTTACAACAAAGAATTTTTCTTTATTATTTTACCAAGAACTGCTAGAATAAACATAGTTTCACACAAAACTCAAATCACCAAATAGCTTATTGTATTGGCTCTAAGAGAGGAGGTTTCATTTGTATCATAATGTTTAGCTAGATTTTAATTGCATAAAATAGCATCATACCCCATATATTATAATGAAGAATATATCAGTCGCAGATATTCCAGCCAAATGAAATCAAATATTGATATGCAGTGTGGTCCACTCAAGCAAAGAGTAATCAACTTGAACTATGCCACAGTGTTAAGAGATATTGTTGTCAGCTTTAACTTGGTTATGAACCCATGACCCAGGACTCATATCAGCCCAATTTCCCATTCATTAACAGGCATGACATGAAAATTCTCAAACATACACAATTATTTTTAGGTAGTTCCGATTCAAGAATAATTAAATCTCCTGTCATGATCTTTAGATATGATATCATGGATATATGAACAGCGCTTTTGACCCAAAATATATATTTACAGAAGTTCTTGGTACCTGAAAACAGTGACATTTTGCATATTGGGCATGCCATACAAGTAAAGTATATGAAGTTATAATATCCAATGGGTCGACGGTTCTTAAATATTGTGTGACAACCCAATCATAAAGTTGTGCCGCATCCCGCATAAATTGCTACATCAGACTTGGCTAAGAGGAGCAAGGTATTGGCGACGAGGTGCATATTATTGGCCAAGAGAAACACATTGGCGAAGAGCATCATGTTGGTGTAGAGGAGCAGAATATTGGTGAAGAGCAATATATCGGTGAAGAGGAGCAGAGTATTGGGTTAGAGTAATATATTGACGAAGAGAATCAGAGATTGTTGGCGAAGAGAAGCATATAGTGTTGGGGATGATAAGTAGAGATGTTTGGCGAATATAAGTTGAGTATTGGCGAAGAGAAACACTCCTAGATTATTGACGAGGAGTAGTCAAGATTATTGGCGAAGAGAAGCATATAATGTTGAGGAAGAAAAGCCGAGATTATTGGTGAAGATAAGTTGAGTCTTGACGAACAAAAGAAACGATTATTGACGATGCGAAGCAGTAGCGAAGAGATAATACTGGAGAAGATAAGCTAAATATTGGCGAAGAGAACAAAATAGATTTGGCGAAGAGAAGCATAGAGGGTTGGGGAGTAGAATCAAGATTGGTATTCGATAGTTGGAAGTTTAATGGTGCAGGTCTTTGTGTGGATGAGTATCGATCAGATATCGTGTCTCTATACACATATATGGTCACGTTATCTGACTATAACGATAGTGTGTACCTGCTCACTGCGTCCACATATCAGCCCACATGGCCACATATATCGTGATGGTTTCTAGTATCACAGATTTAAAGTCATCTAGCTAATATACGGACTGCATATATAAGTTTTGGATCTTGTGTATGTGTGTAGAATCAAGATGGTGGATTTTGCGGAGCTGTTTACGTTGTTGCTGCTTTTGGTAAACTTGAGTCCATTACGAGGAACTGACATAATTGCAAGCTACTTTCCCATCGATAACATGGTAGTAGTGCCTGCTATGAGTAATGCATTCTACTCAGAAAAATGGCAGAGGAACAAAATTTGGTGTGCAGCTTGGTGTGACCGTGATCCGGCGTGTGTATCATTCAGCTACTACTTGGACACCAAAATGTGTGTTTTGTCAAATACGCCCAGTGGATACAACGCACGGTGTGACTGGAAACCAGGTAGGTGCCTCAACGTTTATGAACTTTGAAGATATTTCGATTGACCACAACACTTCTAACTTTGGCCGTCAAACAGGCAATTGACGAAATGAACACTCATTGAGCATTTATTAAAGCCAAACATATAAGACTATAATACCAGTGCCAGAGTCAAGAAAATAATATTACCATATAATCTAAGCGTATAATTAAACCCCAGCCGCCATGTTTTCCATTGTTTTCCTTTGCACTTTAACTGGAAACCCCCGCTAACGACAATAGCTAGGTATTATTTTAACAATAACCGTGGAATATTAAATATATTCCGCAGTTACTGTTGAGATAATAACCGACTATTATTCGCTCTATGCCCTCCCAACAACTGACTACCTTTTCTGTGTTCAAAATTGTGCATTGTCTCATATTACAAGCGCGATCACAACTGAGGAACGTGGCTACATGGATATAGTTACTTCAGGGAAGGGGTCGGATGACACAGGTATCTGGCTCTCCGTTGGTGGTGATGTCTACTTTGGTATTTTCAACTCCACCGCACCCCCTTGAACCAAGGTTACCCAAGTCTGTGAAATCATATAAATATATTAACACCACCCGTGAACATTGGTTAAGAAGTTTTCAATTAATAGCGTAAGATTTCCAACTGTTGATAATCGTTTTCCAGCTCTAAATCAACAAATCAACCAAACTATCACATCAATTTAAACCTATATTTCGACTAAATTTTCCAACTCTCGAAGAGATTGTTAAATGTACTAAAATCATTATATTTTGAGGAGTATGGCGTTGACGATTATATTGGCCGTATAATAAATGTGCTCAGCACATGAACTTTGGTAACAGTTATGTAAGATAGAATTGGCCCAAAATTCCTCTTATATACATGTTATCTCCCGATTATATAGCTGTTTAGTTTGTGGCTCAGCTCTGTTGTTGTACTCCACCAATCACACCTTGTATATCACAAACAAATTGCGCAGGAATTTTTCATTTCTTTACGTTAAATTTCGATATTTGTTACATTATGTTGATTACATCTAAATACAAGTTAGGAACATCAAATCAATTGGAATAATTGACGAGAATAATATACTTCCAAATCTACTATCTATAAATCCTGGAGATAATTTTAAAGACGAAAACCGAATATCTAGTACTTAAAATGTATGAATGTTTGAATATTCATACGACGCACGAAATGTTTATAATGACTTATATAGCGCAAAAATAATAATATCTTGTGTACGGCAAATTCCAGAAGCGCTGTCGTGCAAATTGCAATTCGCCTGATGTGATAGTGTACGGCAAATTGCAAGTCAAAATAAATATCTGCCAATTACAGGCAAATTATTGGTTAAAAGGACTCATTTCATTACAGATCAGTATGGCAACGATTATACCATTTTGTTTATTTCCAACTAATTAGCACTACACGTTCACGCCCATTAAATTGTGACTTATGTTTGGTCTTTGAAATCACATTAGAGCGGACTATCTACCCGGAAGCTAGTCAGCACGATACGTTTAGTTGTCAGCTTTGAATTTCAACACATGCAATATGATACTTTCCCCCCGAAACGCCTAGCATTGTACTGGGCATTGTAAAGACCTCCCATTAGCTAATATTTGAAAGATATCGTAGTTTAGATCGCGTCTACCTTCATATAACAGAGGAACTGGTTACAACCCACACACTCACAGTTGTTTTCTGGACGTAAGTATAAACTGTGATGCGAACTAATTGATCGATGTATTGGTGCCCGTATACATAATACAGAAGGACAACTTTAACAATCTGCATGGTAACTCGCTTAATAGAAAAGGTAGATATTCAATTTAAATTTAAATCTGCCTGGCTACGGAGAGGATATGAAAATGCAAAACATATTTTTCAGTGGATATAATCCTCACTTTCATGTGTTTTCTCTCCATCATCGAAATCCGACCGCTCCTACCAAAACCTCACCAAATCCTTTGTATAGGAGTAATATGCATGTACAGTCATGGAGTAAGTATGGACTATGGCGTAAGTATGTCATGGAATAGACTAATAGTTGTGGTATTACCAATACAACTGTTCTATTTGCTAAACAACATAATTTTTTCACCAAAGTAACAAGAAAGTGGGTCACAATGACTAAGATGGCAGGCGGATTATATTTTAACGGATACCTTAATGGCGAAGTTGGTTTCATATTGTGCCTATATCTTATACTGTTTGCTTATCTGCCTGTCCACTATAGAAATTGGGGTCATCAGCCACTCGTAGGACGCCAAAGGGGTATACTAGCTGTATACGATAGCTTCCCAGGTACTCGCGATATACCTATATATATTAGGGCGTGTAACAGTATAACTAGGATATTGTATTGAAAAACGATAATCAGTATATATAGTGGCTGGTGCATACTGGGTGCACTTTTTAACTGCATTTTCGATTAATTCCCATGCACACATGGCTGCATGATTCCAATGTATATTATATGCAACCATGACGATCTCCTCCAATATATTACTTCAGTTATTAAAGGGAAGTATACATCATAAATATGGATGTGAATCGTTACCCTAGAATATGCCATGGCATGGTTATGTTCGTTCCTTTCGGGTTGCTAGAATTATTAAGGTTCGAATACTATATACGTCCCATTGAAGCACCTAATTCGTGGAAACCGAATGTTTCCAACAAAGGTTCTAGCATGCAAAACAAAACGACTCAAACACCGAGCTAAACGCTCTTGATCAATTATCAACACTCATGGAATACTAACACGAAACGCTCTATATTTATAATTACTCTAATATGCATAGTACTTCACATCGCGGTTTTTTTTATGAAAGTGTCAAGGACACCGTAGCTCAACTTGAGGCGGTGTTAATTTTATGCTGAGAAATCGATAGAATGACAAAGAAGAGGGGAAGTCGAACAGTTTCTTTAAGGGCTTGTATTGTGTAGATGAAATTACTTTCATTTCATTTCACCAATAAATGTGGGCTGCAGGATGTGCCGATGTGCTATGTCTTTTAATGAAATGCTGAACAAATTAATGGCTCAATCCCATCTAGTGGTCACCAGAAGATCCATATGAAGTTTGGCGACGGTCGTATGAAGGATATGGTATGTAGTGCCAACAGATTTATTCATGCAAAGAGTAAAATCCAATATTGCTGATGGCGGCCATGTTTTTCAATGAGGTTTTAAAAGATCATTAGGTCAACTACGATAGCTCCCATCTAGAGGTGATCCTAAATACACCTTTAAAGTTTAAAAATATTTTTCCGATAAATGCGTGCTACAAGGTTTGTCAAATTTGAAATCCAAGATGGCTGCTGGCAGCCATATGTTTTAACGAATTTTGGAAAATAATCGATAGGTCCCATCTATAAATAACACTGAAGATCGATATGACGTTTGGTGATGATCATTCAATGGTTGTAGTCTGAATACGGTGTGCCAAAGGATTTTGGCGTGCCAAAGGATTTTGGCATGCAAAGAGTAAAATATAACATGGCTGCTGGCGGCCATATGTTTTATCTAAAATCGTTCAATTTCGATGGCTCCAATCTAGATGTTATCCTAAAACTCCTCTAAATGTGAAAAACATTTCTCTAATAAATGCAGATTTCAGGTTGTGTCGCAAGCTTCAAAACAGAGTTCAGTCCTCTCGCTACGGTATGTCTCACCACTGTCGGTATATATATTTTCTTAGTTAAATCTAACATTTTTTATTGAAGCGTTTTGTCAGTTACAATTCATTCTGGCTTGATCCAGACAATTTTCAAATGAATATGGACAGTTCAGTTTATCAGAATAATGCAGAATGAATTGTAACCTACAAACGTATCAATAAAATTAGTGATTTCTTCACACCGCATGGAGCTTGGGTGTGCCGATGGTTTCAAATTAGACATCCAAGATGGCTGCTGGCGGCCATGATTTTTAACTAATTTCTGAAATAATCGATGGCTTCCATATAGCTAGAGGTCACCCCGAAAATTCGTATTAAGTTTGGTGATGATCGGATGAGGGATATAGCCTGCATGCAGACTGTGCCGTACGAAATTGTTGACGGACGAACGACGGACGCCAACCTATCGCAATAGCTCAAACTTGTCTTTGTCAAGTTGAGCTAATAAACGGTGCGTCTGTACTGTCGTTGGAAGCGTCTTTGAATTATGATATGTAAGCACGCATTAGAAACTGCCAGCATTCATCTGCACAAATCACAATTGTCCGACATCGACTTTTTCTCCCATTCAGACGACTAAAAATTAAGAAAATCTTCAGCTTAACAATGACGCGAAATGTCTTTGTTTGCTGCCGCGAATTGAACTGATAAATCCGTCGGCGAGGCCGTGGAATAAATGGATTCCGAAATGTCAACCAATGGAGCTATGTCCAGCGAACAACATTTTAATCTGACAATATAATGCCTAAATGTTTTGTTAAAGCTACAAGTATTGTCAGCATTTATATTCAAAAACCTATACGCGTACTCAAGTTAGTCTTGCCACAATATATTCTATGATATGTCAAACGATGAATCGAATCAATTCTTTTTTAAGTTCGCACATGCACAAAGTGGAACAGCCGACGAACCTGATTTATCTTGATTTAGTGCACCAGATCAATTTGCCGTACACTAGCACCTAACGTTTATGTCTGATTGTTTGCGAATGCGCTGAAAATGACCCAACAAAATGCCACCCCGTTCTTTATTGATATACTCGTTGATGAGTTGAGGAATATAAGAGGGTGTGGTACTTACGGGGCCTTTTAGATCTCATGATATGTTCATGATATGAGATATCCAAGTTCTATTTACTATGTTAAAATGACCATTTAAAATGTTCAGCTAAATTTATACATTAGTAGGACGACAGTAGCTGTCCTATAAACTTACAGGTATAGCGACAAATTACATTAGAGTCAGATACGGAAATGCTCTACTTGATTGTAAAATGACCCTATAACACAATTGAGTCCCATTCAAGATATTTTCCACAAAAAAAGATACAATTTGTAAAGAGAGATGGAAATGTATCGAAGGCCTGTTAAAAAAAATACTGGTCAATTATAGTTTATTCTGTAGGACGAATTAATGCAATAAACAAAATGACAAGCATTCCGACAAGGTGAGCCACTCTTTGTAATCCAAGTATAAGAATGCCGTGTTGCCATTATGAGAATACATGTAACACATTGAGCAAGAGTATTCTATATTTCCACCACATGTCCACAGCAGCGGGTTGCACATCACTTTAACCCGGGCAACGCCGGGCAACCCTGCTAGTAGCTTATATACGCACTGCGGTTCTTACTATCGAGTAAGCTATATTTTATTTTTAAACGAAGTCCGTGCAACATTTCACAGTAGTTACGTTAGCGATCAGTGAGAAACGAAACGTGCCATATTATATTCAGTATTAAGCGAGGAGGCTAATCGTGCGTGACAACAATTCACTCTCGGTGATATGCAGAGTTCCTGGACAGTCTATTCTTGAGCTACCATTTGACATTATGTCCAATCTCCACACCGTATAAAATAGTACTGCCTGATGGTATGTAATAATACTATTTATTATATTTTCATCAACGTTTTACGTCAATATAAATAATATCCCCACTCCCAGAATACCGAACGTGCTATCCTACTCTCAAGATGTTATCACACTCTCAGAACTGCGTCATGACGTCAATGTGTGCGTCATTCGGTATCCTTGTGCGTTATTTTAACAGAAATGGCTGGTGATATAGTAACTTTAAGAACGTATTAGGTCTAACCGTGTGTTCCAAGGTGGTCTGGGTCGTAAAAAAAACTGGTATAGAAAATATAATAAACACAACAGTCAACTGTTCTGAGTAGCGTAGTTTTTCTCCTCTCGTGAGATGCGAGGATCATTTTCATTTGGCTAGCGCCTCGTACAAATAAGTCTCCGCATCTCACTCGATGAGAAAAACCGTACGCTACTCAGAACAGTTAACTAGTGTCTATTCGTATTCGATGACTGGGATACATATGACCACATGTGCCTCGCGTAAATGGGCGTGGGATAAAATTATGCATGTCTCGAATACTTTTGAATTATTCAAGATTGCGTTCAAGATGGTTATCAGAAATGTCATTGAAGATAACACGTTTGGGCCGAAAGCTATGTTTTAACGAGCAGTTTAACGAATATGGCAGTCTATCACTGTCGTTTATATCGGTTATACGTTTGCCGTTATTTATCATATATGTCAGTAGATGTTGTTTGTACAGAAAACAAAACTACATCGCCTTTATAACCGGTTACCACCCCTGATTAAGTGGTCCTGCTAATATGCTGTGATGCTGGTAGTGCAAACTGATGCTCTCAAGACAAAGTACGGTTATGTATCTAAAGTTGTCATTTTCGAGGTGTTTTGCTAATCTGAACGAATAGGAGAAAAGCCATTATGTGGATAAAACATTAAAACCCCCATGTATATGTTAATAAAGGGGGTGATGGTTGTAGCAAATCGATCATATTCAAGATGGCTATTTTGTCGTCTTGCAAGCACCAGCTCAGCCATTGTTGAAATGTTTTAAAGAATATCGGTTCTTGAATCTATATCTATATTTGCGAATGTCCGTCTGTCTGTCTGTGTTCTATAGAAATTCACAGGGGACCATCTAGATGATACCAAAGGGGTCTACTAGGAGTAACTTTTTACGAGGAAGATAATGGTCGGGGTTAAAATTTTCTAAAGTGACGCCGTTGTTGTCAGGGGCAGAAAAGGGGGAGGGGCAGAACAAAAATTTGTCGGCGATTGCCACGAAACTTATATATAATCATCCCCATAATATTAGGAATCTAATGGTGTGTTTTAAATATGGCAAAAGTCGCGCCGTTCGTGTCAGGGGTGCCCGGAAGGGGAGGGGCAGAATTGTTTTCTGTCGCCGATTGCCACGAATCTTACATATAATCATCCCCATGATATGAAGAATCCAACGGTGTGGTTTAAATATGTCAAAAGTGGCGTCGTTCGAGTCAGATTTGCACGAAAGGGGAGAGGGCACCAAAATTGATAAAACTAATTTTAGCGCCGATTACCACCAAATTGATATATATTCTTCTTCATGATACAAGGAATCTAATTGTGCGATTTAACAATGCCAGCCAAATTGTTGTCGTTTGGATGAGAGATTGGGAGGGGTGGGCACTAACTTTGATAATAATTGGTTTAGTCGCCGATTGCCACCACACTTATACAAAAGCATCCCCATGGTATGAGGAGTCTAATGGTGTGGCTTATATATGTCAAGTGTGGCCTCATTCGAGTCAGGGGTGTATTGAAAGGGACAGGGGCACCAAAATTGATGCACAATTGTTTTGGCGCCAATTTCCACCAAATTGATACACGTTCTTATCCATGATACGAGGAATCTGATCGTGTGATTTAAAGACGCCATAGTGGTGCTGTTTGGGTGAGAGATGGGGAGGGAGGGATTGGCACCAAATTTGATTAAAAAAGACATTGTTTAGTCGCCGATTATCACCAAACTTATAAACAATCATCTCCATGATATCAGGAGTGTAATTGTGTGGTTTAAGGATGTCACAAGTGGGGCCATTCGAGTCAGTGATGTATAGAGATGAGGGGGACATTATATCTATATGTTTAGTGCCGATTTCCACCAGATTGATACATATTCTTCTCCGTGATACGAGGAATCTTATCGTGTGGTTTAGACACAACAAATTGGTGCCCTATGTGAGAGATATGGAGACCTTCAATTTGATACGAATTTGTATACTCACCAATTTCATATATATGCATCTCTAATGAGTCTTAGTGTGTGCAGCTCGAGTCCGAAATAGGGACGGGAGGGTCACCAAAAACTGATACAAAATATTTTTAGTACCAATTACCATCAAATTCAGACACGTTCTCAAATGATACGAGAAATCAAATTGTGCTGTCTGTCTGTCTGTATATCTGTGTGTTCTATATACAACTTCACGCGGTACAATCGAAGAGGCAAAAGCTGATACAAATATATTTGGCACTAATTTCCAACAAATTCATGCATGTTTTTATCTAATGAATTAAGTCACATTTGGTGTCGTTTGCATCACGGATGGCGAGCGGATATGCACCATCATTGATAAGATTGCTATTCGCCGATATCCACATATAAGTTATATATAGTCACCCAGGCCATCTCCATATCATTTTAAGGAGATTTGGGCGTTCACATTTCACAATCCCGACAAATGGTAATCAACTTATAAGTCACTTGAACAATTATACAATGTATCTTCTTAACAGTCACATTTATATGGGGATGGCAATCAGGACATTGACACAATGAGCTAGGAAAAAGAGATACATAGAAGAAGCATTAAACGTATATTTATCATTCTATTGAAGAGATACATATATTCGTGCAAACTGAGAGACCTCGAACCGTCAGAGAATTGCATATATATTATAGCAAAATTGAGTCTGTTCTATTCAATACAGTTTCCACACAAAAAGTTACAATTTGTCAGGATATATGGAAGGCCTGTTCAAAAATAGTGATCACAGTGTGCAGTCGAATATAGTTTCTTCCGATATACAATAAAATGCAGTTAGTAGCACATGACTTTTCGGGATCCTCCCAATACTGACATCTGACAAGGGGTTTAGAACAGACTCATCGACTGACATAAACAACTCAAAATCTCGCTCTGTGTCTGGCAAATGTAGCTGATATGCAAGCGCAGCAACATTTCGTTGAAACTGAGAATATTTAGCCAACATATAGCACCATGAACAGAGGAGCACCTGGAAATATCTTTAAAACATCTGTATCTTCATGGAGGTATCCTCGAGATCTTAGTCCAACCCACTAGATTGATTGATACATCTCAATATGTAAAACCCAATTGTCATCTTTTATTTGTGCGAACTAATGTCTTTATGATGTCCATGTATCATATTATAACGTCTTACGTATACGCAGTTGTAAATAAATAAATACTTCGTGATTGGTGGAACGGATTAATCGCGATAAACAAAATGACAATTGACAAGGTGGGCCACTAATTATATTCCATGACTGTAATAATCATGTTTTGTGATGCTATTTGAATATACAATTTATGAGAAAAAGTACAACACTTTGAACAAGAGTGTTCTCTATTCCCAACAAATATCCACAGCATACAGACGGTTTCACATCGCATTAACCTGGGCAACGCCGGGTAACCCTGCTAGTGTTTCATAAATACAGTCACTTGCTATTCTTTGATTCGTCAAGATTAGACCAACACCGCGGAAATGACAAATTTGGGGGGAAAAATGACGGCACTTTTTCTTAACAGCATCAGTTTAGCGGGACCACCTGTTACTGTGGTTACAAACTCTCCCCATAATAAAATAAAAAATCTGCTTACGGAGGAATTTGCTAAAGCAACTGTCACATTTTCTAACCCAGGAAAAGTTACATTGGAAGTCGTCTTGGACGGGACCAAACTCCCCCGGAGGCCTTGTCTGTCATTTTGTCGTACAGTATCTGGGGAACATATCCAAAATTCGCTAAAATTCGCTTTGTCTACAGCTCTTTGAAACAGGGCTTTTTGTGTCAATTTTGCTGTTCCTTATTAGTCCAGTCAATATGATGGAAAGAAAGACCCAACCGTGAACCAATTGCTGTAGTATGTCTTTTGATGTTTTTGAATGTGACTATACCCATATGGTTAAATTCGTACGCTGTTCGATTTTCGATTTAAGTTGTGACCCTTGAGCAAGGTCGTTCGTACCGCCCATGTGTTAAAAACGTTAGGATACCTGATTATGAGCAGTGAAAGATCTTGTCAGTACTATATGCTGGGCACATTGTGGCCGCACCTCCCCCCTGTCCCCGAGGAACAATAGATGGTTACTGAGTGTTCATGCCCATAGCATTGACACAAAATTCCTGTTTATATCCTATCTCCCTACTTTACGACAATTCCCTGGGTACCACTGGTGGGCTAAATAATTAAAGACTAAAACATATTTGCGTAATGGCAATTCTTTAATCGAATTACCGAAATTATGACAACCATCGGCATGTGGCGCGGCCCCGATTGAACAATATGCAACCTGTGTGTACCACGCCACACGCCTAAACCAAAAAAGGTATGGCCGGCACCGGGCCGTGCCAAACCAAGCACTAACCAGTCACTGGAGGGAGTGGTGGGACAAAGGCCCACACCTGAAGGGGGTGGGATGGCGGGTATAATTTATTGACCTTGTGGTCTGTGCGAAATTCGTTTATATGGGCAGTCGGGTATCGACAACGTCACCACGAGGACAATCAATCAATCAATCAAGATACCCGCCTTTCTCGTGGTTGGCGCTCAGATGTTCACTTGACCTCGAACTTTCTAAACAGCTGACCCCGGTCGCAGGTCGATACAATATTAAGGTCGACCGTCTATAAAAATCTTTTCCTTCGTAAAATTTATTTTATATCCTATCTCCCTACTTTACAATTCCCTGGGTACCACTGGTGGGCTAAATAATTAAAGACTAAGACGTATTTGCGTAATGGAAATTCTTTAATCGAATTACCGAAATTATGACAACCATCGGCATGTGGCGCGGCCCCGATTGAACAATATGCAACCTGGATGTACCACGCCACTTGCCGAGTGAAGTGTTGGACGCGAGCTCGGCATACACCCACCAGAAGCCAATACAATACCAGGAGAAAGACTGAGAAAATAACCCACCTATAAAAAGAAAGTGTAAAATTACGCAACGCCAGGGCGGGGAAATGAGAAAACCCACCGCAACCCCAGAGACTGATTAGCGCTGAAAAAAAAACACCAAAAACATTCACTATAAAAGTGAAACCGGCGCTACCAGAGACTGATGAGCGCTAGAAAAAAAATCACCAAAAAACCAACAGTGAAAAATAAAGAACCAAAAAAAACATCACTGTAAACAGTGAAAATTAAAGAAACAAAAAACCATCACTGGAACAGTGAAACCGGCGCTACCAGAGACTGATGAGCGCTTAAAAAAAATAAATATTAACAACCAAAAAACCATCACTGGAACAGTGAAACCAGCGCTACCAGAGACTGGTGAGCGCAACCAAAAAACCATCACTATAAAAGTGAAACCGGCGCTACCAGAGGCTGATGAGCGCATGAAAAAAAAGCACCACCACCATCACTGGACAGTGAAAAATAAATAACCAAAAAACCATCACTGGAACAGTGAAACCGGCGCTACCAGAGACTGATGAGCGCTTAAAAAAACAAATATTAACAACCAAAAAACCATCACTAGCACAGTGAAACCAGTGCAACCCAATGCGCACCACCAGCAGAGGCAGGGGGCGGATGTCGGTCGGACAGGAAACTGAAACCGGGCCATGAAGTACATGTAAACTGTGTAGCGCATACGCGGACAACGCTCGGGCCCCGCATGGAACAGAAAATTAGGGGGGGGTTCGGAAAACAGAAAAAAAAGGACAGGGAGAGACCAGGCAGCGAGATCCCCCACGCGTGCTGCGACACGACTTACAGGCCGGATAACCCTGCCAAACCCCTCCCAGTCGCGGAAATCGGACTGTGCGTGCCCGTCGAGTCGGCAAACGGAACTGCAGATAACGACGCCCGGCATTGATGGTAGGGTGCCCGCTCGGCCGCTGTGACTGTGCTATACGAGGGTGGCAAGACGCACGAACGGAAACGGGCAATCGCGGAACTCTTGTGATGACATCGGCGGAGGACGGATGTACTTACGAAACGCGTCTGAGTTCCAGCGCCCGAGCATCCGGATTTGTTCATCGGAGTAACCCCGCGATGCTGCCAAGCACGCCCCTACTATCCGAAAGGAGTGAGACTTGAAATCTCGGTCATCCAATCGCAGAATTGACAACACTCTCCGGAGAACGGCATTGAAATGCGCCCGTGTTATGCCCCGACCGTCCGGTGAGCAGAAGAAGGGGCTCGCCGTCGAAACGCGATGTTTAGTGAGACGGAAATGAGTCTATGCGGACAAAAGGTGGGGTCCTATAACTTGCCAATAGCGACCACTTGGGGCAATCTATTGACACTGTGCTTGAAATGCCGGAAGCAGATGTCGATGGAGGCGGGCGTGACCGTGACATCGGAAACGAGCAGGACATTTAGATGAGGAGCAGAGAGTGAAGTGCACATTTCGCCGATACGGGCCAGCGCGTAGAACGCGAATACGAATAGTGCGCGGAAAAGGACAATTCAGTGTGTGATGCCACGCAACAGGGCAATACAGCGATCATAGAGTGTAACATGGGAACAGTAATTGGTCGGCGCGGGTCGCCGCTCGGGCGCAAGCGTTGAAAGCCCGCGAGCATTTTGTGAATCCGGAAATGTGTAGTGGGAGTCGCCAATCCCTGAATATTGTGCTGATATGCGATGACCGACAAAACACTACGCACCGTGGCGGTGCTATACCCGATCTGGAAAAGATGTGCGAGAAAGAGCCCCAGCGTGCTCACGTTAACGGGCGGATATGGTCGGACGTTAAAGCGGGAAGCAAACTGAACAAAAAACCCCATTGCCGGGCGTATACTGCCGAGATGAACAAGTAAGGGCAGCATCGAGTAGCCGAGTCATAGTTCCCACAAGGTGTCGATGGTCAGCGACGCAGGCAACGGAGTCTGTTCCGGGTCGGCCCATGGGGCTAGCCGGTGGAATATCGAGATCAGAAGCCACGGTAGCGTTAGTCTGTGGCTGTCCTAATGCCGACGAGGGACCGCGGCACCCTGAACGGGAGACGATGCCACCAAGTCCCAGCCATGCGTCCTGCAACTTTGCAGCCAGACGCGCCTTGTCCTCTGCATAATGCACTAACGGGATTGAGAGGAGAGGCCCGCTATACTGACCCGGAAAACACACTGCTCGTCTTCCTCGCGAATATCGGCCGAAGCAGCTACCGATGCAACCTCCTCGGGCATGACCACAGCACGCACCCGACCACGCGACGATCGCGCACCAACCGATGAAGCTGTAGTCGACCGCACCGACCTATGACGCACACTGCCAGGCACACGCGTGACCCGCGGCCGTACGGGACGAACAATTGTAGGCGCGGCCGTAGAATATGTACCACTCCTGGCGGGCATCCCATTCGAACGGGCAGGGATGCCGGCTGGTAATGCATGCCTGGTCACCCGCGATGGCCCAACCACTTCCACCGGGACATCGGGTACTAATCGGTGTCTGGTCATTGCTGTCGCTTTTGGCATCTGAAAACGAGAGGCCGATCACGATCGGCAGATGTTTAACCCATCCCTTGGCGATAGTAAATTGTTATAATCAGAATCATAATCTTTTAATGTTGAATTATAGAGTATACTGTTATGATATGAAGTAGTATATGGCAAATGTACATAATAACCAGTAATAACACAAATTATTGGAATGTATGAGTCAATATAGAAGGGTTAATATAACGTCTAAACTCTAGAGCCTGTCACCACTATCATAGTATAAGCAGTTCTATTCATGTTGTTGCAAATTGCCATGTGAGATATCAAAATAATATAATTATTTATTTAATGGAAAAGGTTAAAAGACATGGAATGGGTAAAAGGGGTTAAATCACCTATCTCTGCCCTGTTTGATCCAATGTAGTCCCATCATCCAAGGACTTAGAGAGCTCCATTGGTCTAGTTAAATAAATTCACATTAAGTTGTGGTTAATAAGATAGCTAAATCAATTTATCCAATAATTCACTAATTTGTATCTCTTATACAGAGGGAACATATGAGGGCTATAAATAACTCTCAATAAACCATGTCTTTTTATCTCTCTCACAGAGAAGCTGTGAGGCTGAGGTATTCATTAATTGTAAGTTACTTGGGTTATAATTGGATAATTCTTAGTTGAAAAAGGGCCATATCTCTGGTATAACAAATTGGATCTAACCCATATTCAAACTCGTTCTGTATTTTGAGTTGAGAAACTCATATACCAAATTTGGCTCCTATCAGATGAAAAATGGTTGCTTTATCGAAGTATGTGTGAACTATATGTCAAAGGACCATAACTCCATTAAAAAACATCCGATCAAACCCATATTCGAACTCAATCAGTATGTTGGTCTGAGAACCTCATATACCATATTTGGTTAGAATCAGATAAAAAATGTTTGAGTTATGGCAGAATTCATGAATTCTAAGTAAAAAAAGGGCCATAACTCTGTAAAAAAAACTCGGATCAAACCCATATTCGAACTCGGTCTGTATTTTGGGCCGAGAAACTCACATACCAAATTTGGTTCCGATCAGATAAAAAATGTTTGAGTTATGGCAGAATGCGTGAATTCTAAGTCGAAAAAGTTCCATAACTCTGTAAAAAAAAGTCGGATCAAACCCATATTCGAACTCGATCTGTATTTTGGGCTGAAAACCCCATATACAAAATTTGGTTTTGATAAGGTAGAAAATGTTTGAGTTATCGCATTACACGTAAAGTGTCTACGGACGGACAGACGGACGGACAGACGGACGGACAGACGGACGGACGAACGACGAGTGGTCAATCCGGACAACGACACTATGTTTACCATACATGGTATGGGTAAACATAAAAAGGAGAAAACAAGTACTAAGGTCAGAAAAAGAGGCGTAATCGACGCCCCGGCCAGCACGCCGTACGGGATGACGACCGTTATAGCCCGGAGACCACCGTATGATGCACCAAAACCCACTGGTACATCATGGCGAGCGCCCACACCAACTAGGGTAGCTGATGCAACCAACCATCTACATAACACAATCACTGCATTAACCACCAACAGTAATGCCACTAAACAGTAAAACCAGGTTATGCCTCTAAGCTGCAATGGAAATAACCATGCGTATAAAAATGATAGCAGAAACCTTCCCCTCAATGATATCGCATCTGATGGCCAACACACATGTGGGGAAAAACAGCATGGCATTGTAAACCGGTTTTATAACAGACTACCGGCACAGTGCATACTGTGTAACTAAGATATATTGTTAGACAGGAAGAAAATAATCAAAGGGGCAGAACGTCATGAAGAATATCGGATCAAACCATATTCGAACTCGATCTGTAGTCGTGCGTTGAGAAACTCAGACCAAGTTTATGGAACCTAACAGCTGAAAAATGGTTGAATTGTCGAAGCATGCATGATTTCAATGGCAATGGGCCATAATCCTTTAAAATATATCGGATTTCGATCTGTATTTGGTGCGGAGAAATTCATACACAACATTTGGCACCGATCAGCGTGAAAAGAGGTCAGTTATAGCACCATGCGTAAAGTGTCTACAGATAGACGGACGGACGGACAGACGGACAAACAAGTGGTAAAACCGGACCACGACCCTATGTATACCATACGATCACCGCGACACGACTCCCATGAGGAATATTACCTAACCGAGTTTGGTTTAAACATATTTATTACCAATAAGTATATAACAATACATATTGGGATTGGAGGACAAGTGCGATCCACTTATACATAAACCCCTCTCCCAATTTCCGTTTTAACACCGATACATAATAATGTGGGTTGTCAACACGATAGGTATAACATAATGTACAAGTGTATACATACAGTGGATCATTGTATGTATTTGTAAATAATTTCATTAATGATTTCAAGTAGCTGTTTTAAATGTGATACATGTACCTCATGGTGCATTGTTAACATTTGTACAATTTGCATTCAAATGATTCGAGCGTCTTAACAGAACTTTGTCGGATTTTCCTCTTGAGTTGTATCTCGGAAGTAATTTTTCACAGCTTGAAAGATATGTTGTTTATAATTGTTCTAAGTTCGGGTCCCCAAATATAAGTGCCATAACTGACTGTATATTAAAGCGCAGAAGATTATTACGGCGTGTAATTCTTTCTTCAAAGTGTGGTTGGCATTCAAAAAAATAGTGGAAAGCATTTGCTACAGAATGTCCACACCTACCTGTAGCAGAAATTGCTGTATAATTTTTAAGTTTATCAATTCAATTCAATTTAATTACTCTTCATCATGTTAGATATCACAGAGTATGTGCATAATTACAATATAACAATACATATCAGCTTGTAGATTACCACATTCACACCACTGTTTACAATGAAGGATGTTTAATAGCCGTTTACCATATGAAAAACATGTTGGTAGTTGTAATGGCTTAGTTACTAGTGCTTTCTTGAACCTATCGAGTGGAATGTTTCATCCTTTTTTGTTTGTTTGTTTGTTTTGTTTTTTTTGTCAGCCAATTTGTTCCAATCCATAACGCATATGGGGAAGAAAGTTTTATCTGTTCATTTGCTATTTGAAATGGGACGATATAAATTTGATGTATTTCTCAGTTCGTAATCAGTTATCTTTAACCTTTGACGGAAGAAGCCGAGTTAAGTAGGCGGGGGCTTTGCTGTTTGCAATATCGTAAAATATACTCATTCGTTTAACATACCGCCTACTGTCCAGCTTCTCCCATTCGAGTTCAAAGAGCAACCTATCATGGGGGACCGATTTTGTACAACCTGTAACCATACGAGTGCACGGGTCACCCGAGCTGTCCGCCCGGGGGAAGAAGGAGAAGTGCTGACTCACTTGTGAGTACCTCCTCACATGATTGTTAGAAAGTGGGTTATGCTGACATCTTGTGTTTTGTTTTGTTTCGTTTGTGTTTTATTTAAATCCAAACTGATAGAAGACACTGTCATTATGATATATTAATTAAATCCAGCGTCTCTCCATGATAAATCGGTTTGTTGCATAGTCGCCGATATTTGCGTCCCGAATCGAGAAGTAAATATTTACAATTGAGCGTATTGCTGGTGATGTTTTATATAAAGAGCTACGGCCGATTAGATTGAGAATTTATGCGATTTAGTAGATTTCTACATTCCTCCAGTTGGCATACTGCATGAATACTAATTTAAAAGTTTAACACACCCGAACAAGTCCATAATATGTCTTTAATTCATGACTGGAACCATCAAAAGGCATAACCTGAATTACTAATGGCCGTGTACAAGACTGAGTCACTGAATGGAGGGATAGTCTATTAATAAACCTTCTGATCGTGTACAACAGTATGCTGATACGGGGAGAAAACTCAAGCCCCTCCTGACTAGTGACGCTACAACAACGGCAAGGAATATATGGGACATTGAGGCAGTACTATAACCTGTATATGAGACAGTTGTATGCAAACTATACCCAACTTACCCGACAATGACAATCCGGATACTTGCATCCCGGGAAATGCGCCATCCAGAACACTTCCACCAGGGTCCGCGCTGGACCGAAATTTACTTTTGCCAAATAAAAATATTTTTTGCCAAAGTATTGGAGCAGTTGCCAAATATTATCCCTGATAGTACCATTTTTATCAAGTCTTATGTTTCGACACTCGCGGTTTGAACGACTTTTGATATCGATAGAAGGCAGTTAGTTAATAATTATAAATACTCGCATCTCTATTGTGGTTTATCATACAACAATACGCCAATCGCCGAACAATACAATGGTAGAACGGTTTCTCCTTCAGTAGGGCACATCACAGGAGGATTAGTAAGGCCCGTTCCAAACGACGGATTTTTGTCGACTCGAATCTAATACCAGACCCACAATTGTATTAAATGCGTCAAAAATGCGACGTTTGAAACAATTAGATCCGTGTCAGACGCATCACAGACGAATCTCCGTCCAATTCAGACGAATCTTCGTCGGTGATGCGTCTGAAATCCGTCTTGGTTTCAAACGACGGATTTTTGACGACTCGAATCTAATACATGTGACGAGAAGAGCCGAAAGTTGCCGAAGAACGAATGCAAATGATATGATAATGATATGATAATGGTATAATAATGAGGGGGCTCCCCTTATCTAAGGAAATACCCACATGACGTCATTTGTCGCACGCTCTCTTTGTCATAAAGAAAGATATATCGATAAGCATTGCTTAGGTAACATTGTGCAAATTGTAATTATTTTGGTAGTTTGATTCCTCAAGGAACATGGCATGTCACTGACTCACATCTTATAATGGATATAGTATCAATGTTTTAGAATAATCCATATATACCGGTATAAGGGGTAGGGGTTGTAGCAACTGATTTATAATAATTCATATAGACCGATATTCCTTATTGTAAGGAATAGGGGTGGTAGTCTCTGGTGTATCATGTATAATAATTAATATTTACCGGTATTACTTATTATAAGGGGCAGAGGTGGTACTACTGATTTATAATCAGTCATATATACCGATATTACTTATTATGAGGGGTAAAGAGGTGGTAACCTCTTATTTATAATAATTCATATATTCAGGTATTACTTGTTATACGGGGCAGAGTGGTAGCCTATGATTTATAATAATTTATATATACCGGTATTCCTTATTATAAGGGGTAGGGGTGGTAGCCTCAGATTTATAATAATTCATGTAAACCGGTATTACTTATTATGAGGGGTAGGGATGGTAGCCTATGATTTATAATAATTCATAGATACCGGTATTCCTTATCATAAAGGATATATAGGTGGTAGCCTATGATTTATAATATATAATTAATATATTCCGGTATTCCTCATTATAAGGCGTAGGGTGGTACCACTGATCTTATTTATAATAATTCATATATACCGGCATTACTTATTATGAGGGGTATAGGGGTGGCAACCTCTTATTTATAATAATTCATATATAGAGAATACCTACGGGTTTTGGTTGAATACCCGGATTATCTCATGAGTGGGTTCAAGGAAATACAGAATTTCCACGAGCGGCTACAAGCCGCGAGTGGAAATTCTGTATTTCCTTGTACCCACGCATGAGATAATCCGGGTATTCAACCAAAACACGTAGGTGTTCTTTTTATTATATGCGCTAGTCGCTACGTTATAAACCGCCCCAAAATTGCTAGTTTTGTCCTACAGTTCACTTCAAATTGTTAGAAAGCTTCGACATTTGCATTTTGTTTACATTCCATCAATTGATTTGCTCACCACTGAATGACAAATATCGAGCAAAACCGCCATAAGAAATAGTCCCCATTGTTTTATTCTGAAATGATGCGAGAAAATTAATATATACATAATTTAATGATAAGAATATATTAAAACAAATGATTTAACATTATAACAATTAAATAACAGTTTTACCGTAAAAATCGATAATTAAAAAAATATTCCGGCTGTTATTGATACGCTTTGAAACTTAATGTGAGTCGCCGCTGTAAACCGGAAGTAATCTCCGAAAAAGTAATACTATTGTGTTATCCATCGAGTCGGTCAGTGTTATCCATCGAGTCGGTCCAGGCGATGGATATAACGCTCTACGCCACGGCAATTTCCCACTATTTAATGGGGAAGCATATGTATTTACATGCATGGTATGCACATATATGGCAATTGGTTGCACGATCTAACATTTATTTGTAGCGCCTATTATATTATATTATATAACTATATGTACTATATGCATCCTCATATACATATGCACATATATTCGCGCTGCAATCGCGCATATATTTATACATAATTTATACTGTATTTTAGTATATATATATATATATGTATAATATACTGGTATATATAGGCCTCTATATCTACGCGTGACCATTTTGTGACGGTCGATTTATTTAAAGGTGGATTCCCGGTTACCGTCAAAAATTGGTCACGCGTAGATATAGAGGCCTATATATACCGGTATATGTTATACATATATATACTAAAATACAGTATAAATTATGTATATATATATATATATATATATATATATATATATATATATATATATGCGCGACTGCAGCGCGAATATATGTGCTCAGTATATGAGGATGTATATGGGCGATTCTCCCGTAAACGAGCAAACCCATGTCCTGCGTTATTAGTTCATCCTATGAAAAACAATGGCCACCATACATAAAAGTGATGGTAATGATCTTGTAGCTCACGATACAGGCATTTATTAGAGACATTTCGGGTTTAGAATGGACGTGTGACAACATATATGCCATGTGTATATTATAGGCTACGCACCCCGAAACAGCATGTCCCAAATCAAAGGCATTCAACTTCCCTGATTGTTCCCATTCGCCAACGAACGATTTATCTTTAAACCAATTAATATTCTTGTGCGGAATTTTGCACTGAACGCCATGCAATTCGTATAATTTTTATGAAATTAAATATTTAGTTGGTGGAAAGCATGTGAAGTCTTCCAAAAGTATGTCCCGTTATATAGAATCATTACCCAAACGCACGATAAAGACGGCTGATATTTTCACCAGAAACATAGCTTGTTCATATCTATGGTTGCATCGTGGAGTAAATATCCTTTAATGTCTAGAAAAAATAAACCCAGGTTATGTTTCCTTGAATAATTTTTCAAAATCAACCTTTGAAACTAGAAATCGCTAGCGTATATTTATTCAGCGTCATTACACAAACGCAGACCATTTAAATGTTACATGCTGTAGGCGAACGATTAAAAGTTTATTTCGAAAGCTCGCAGCGGTTGTTTGTTCATAAACTAGTTCATTTTCGTAGGTGATGGATATTCAAAATATAAGAGCGCGCTGAAACGAAAATCGTCATTACCCAAACGCGTCATTACCCAAACACTCCTTCTGTTTGGGTAATGACGCAATTTTAATTTTGAAATATCCAGAGACGCAAACACGATCTAACAAATAAAACATGTTAAGGGATGATATGGGTGTGAATAAAAAGAACAAATATGACATATGGATTAGTTTTAGTGCGTTTATATAAAATCGGGGGGGGGGGGTGAGTGAATGAGTGGTGGGGTGGAGGGGGTGATCAACGAAATCTAACGAATTCTCTAAATGGATTGACGTTTACATCAAACAATCTCAGAGAGAAGCAGATGACAGTTTGAAAAGTCAATTATTTCCGTACTTTTCAACAATCGTTCTGCCTGCGGGGCGATTTCCGGCTCGTGTGTTATAGCAACGGCGTCAAAATACACATTTTGGACCATCAGAATATCACACTGACAATGCTATCTGATTGAGCGCACCTAGAAACCCCCAAATACCAAATTTCAGTTCAATATCTTGAAACATGTAAGAGAAATCCATCGACAATGTTTTCTACTCTAAATTATCATTGCAATTTGGCGAACCCCTTGGGGAACAGACTTTGATTGACGTATGTTCACGTTGTCTACATCAGAGTTCCTCGATCGTTGGGAGTCAAACCAAGTGTACGAGGGACCAGGGCATGCCCGACTTGATAGGAATCGCCTTTTATGCGATCAAAATCTGTTTCCAATTATCATATCTGAACGCTGTATTCGTTGACCTCTTAGAGAGTTTGAACTCTAAGTCACGCCCACCAAGCACATCAATTTCCACCACGTATATTCAAATGGCTGTATCTCATAGACGTCTCAACGTGCGGAGCTACGCAATACGTCGTTTGGACGGATACATCATCGGCTACTCAAACAATATATACTCATAACGATAATTCAACTATTAAAGGGCACATGTCAACAAGTTTTGGAGAAAGAGCGAATTTGACAATGACGTTGCCCTGATTCAACCCCAAAAAAACGTCATTGGCACATGCTGTAATGAACGACCTTGATTGACCTTGACCTGGCCCTATAATTTTGCCCAATGTCATTTTCGTGGTCACCAATATCTGTGCTACATACTCACATAAAATTCATCGGCATGTGACAAACTTTTTTTCCCCAGAATTTTCTGGACGAAATTGTTCATTTAATGGAGAATCACCCATATAGTACATGCATGTATATAATATACTATAATAGGCGCTACAAATAAATGTTATATCGTGCAACCAATTGCCATCTATATATGTGCATACCATGCATGTAAATACCGGTATACAATAATTATTATAAATCAGATACTACCACCACCTACCACTTATAATAAGGATTACCGGAATATATTAATTATTATAAAGCATAGGCTACCACCCTATATCCTTTATAATAAGGAATACCGGTATATATGAATTATTATAATTCATAGGCTACTATCCATACCCCTCATAATAAGTAATACCGGTTTTTATGAATTATTATAAATCTGAGGCTACCACTCTGCCCCTTATAATAAGGAATACCGGAACATATTAATTATTATAAATCATAGGCTACCACCCTATATTCTTTATAATAAGGAATACCGTTATCTATGAATATTATAAATTATAGGCTACTATCCCTACCCCTCATACTAAGTAATACCGGTATATATAAATTATTATAAATCATAGGCTACCACTCTGCCCCTTATAATAAGTAATACCGGAATATATGAATTATTATTAATCAGTGGTACCACCCCTACCCCTTATAATAAGTAATACCGGTATATATTAATTATTATACATCAGAGACTACCACCCATATCCCTTGCAATAAGGAATATCGGTATATATGAATTATTATAAATCAGTTGCTACAACCCATATCCCTTATACCGGTATATATGAATTATTATAAATCATTGATAATATATCCATTATAAGATGTGAGTCAGTGACATGCCATGTTCGTTGAGAAATCAAACTGCCATAATAATTAAAATTTTCGCAATGTTACCTAAGCAATTCTTATAGATATATCTTTCTTTATAACAAAGAGAGCGTGCGACAAATGACGTCATGTGGGTATTTCCGCAGATAAGGGGAACTCCCTCATTATTATACCATTATCATATCATTATCATAGCATTTGCATTCGTTATTCGGAAACTTTCGGCTCTTCTCGTCACATGTATTAGATTCGAGTCGACAAAAATCCGTCGTTTGAAACCAAGACGGATTTCAGACGCATCACCGACGAAGATTCGTCTGAATTGGACGGAGATTCGTCTGTGGTGCGTCTGACACGGATCTAATTGTTTCAAACGTCGCATTTTAGACGCATTTAATACAATTGTGGGTCTGGTATTAGATTCGAGTCGACAAAAATCCGTCGTTTGGAACGGGCCTAATCCCTCCAACCATCAGTACTAATGCTATGAGATTAACTGCATCTAAATAGAGGCGTTAACTGTCCCTAAACCTCATAAAACACCACTAATATAATTACGATGTAAGAGTATCCTGAAATTAATGGTATTGATTGACCAATATTTGTCCAAATTGCTTGAGGAATTAAAATGTGACTTGCCAAATGAAAATATTTGTTGCCAAATGTGAATTATTTTTGCGCGAACCCTGACTGCCACAGACTTCCAAATAAAGGAAAAATGCCACCGAAATCGACGACGCAGTTAGTAGATAGGAACCAACAACCACGGTATCCGTTGACAGGGGAGAGAAACCACAGTATAGGTGTGTAACCGCGGGACAATTGTTGTCCCGATGAAAGGTATGTGCACGTGAAGATGTATATCTTATCCAACGTAATGTATACCCCCGCCTGTAATATTCTGTATTATGACGCAACTACTATTTCGACATGTTACTGGACAAATAAACATTACATTGTAACCCCTTCGGTTAGATATAACCGGGCAACCGGCAGCCAACTGAATGTGGGCAGTATAATTGCCTGCAGGTACAACTTTCCCCGACGATAAAAACAAACTAACAAACAACAAAAACATGGTGAAATCAAATGAAAACGATATTAGGGGTATTGAACGAAACTAAAACGCAACCTATGCACTACTCATTAACGCAACTACTATTTCGACATGTTACTGGAAAAATAAACATTACATTGTAACCCCTTCGGTTAGATATAACCGGGCAACCGGCAGCCAACTGAATGTGGGCAGTATAATTGCCTGCAGGTACAACTTTCCCCGACGATAAAAACAAACTAACAAACAACAAAAACATGGTGAAATCAAATGAAAACGATATTAGGGGTATTGAACGAAACTAAAACGCAACCTATGCACTACTCATTAACGCCAGAAATCACAAACTGAGCAAAGAGAATTCTGGAAGGCTACGAAAAATCAATTACTCGTAACCCCATTATGGCGAACGAATCGGAGATGGGGGGGGGGGGGTATGAGAATCGAGCTCTGTTCGAAAAGCAAGAAAAATGGATTCTGAAAGGCACAGTAGGGGTGGGGAAAAGAAAAGAAAAATTCCACATCAACGTCCTTCGTGTATGTCAAACTTGGGATGTGCCCTATAACCGTGAAAATGAAATCTGGCCTCATATATCGGAATGGGCCAGACTTATTTGTATGCCCATAAACAGAATCACACTAAAATTATATGATGTAATGATGGCCTTGTGGCACACTGGATATTTCAACAGCAAGTGGGTGATGGAGATCCGCAACACAATTAATTCTTTGGGGATGAGGAATGTCTGGACCAATCCGAATGTGAAAAGCCCTAATCGCTGTACCTCGTCCTGCGATCGTAAAGTACGCGACGGAGTTATCCAGGAGTGGGGGAAATCCCTCTCGAAAACAAGCAAGTTCGCAGTTGATATAAGTATGAAGACCTCTTCCGAAAGAGAACACGACATATCGCAGGACCACAACAGATCTGTACACAGCCGGCTGATGTTCCGAAAGGAAATCACAAACTACCCGTTGAACAGGCCTCATTGTACAATGTTGACTACTCGGAACGACAATGTGCCCCCTGGAATGTAGAACTGGGCGATGAATGCCCCGTTATACTGAAGTGCCAACAAATTCACGAGCCGAGACTCAGAAATATTCGCCCTTGTTACGTTCAAAGACCAAACTCGCAGACCTTACTGCAATTATGTAACTCCCGAAACCAAAAAGAAACTAGAATGCACTCAGAGATGCCAACGTGCGCAAAAAGGTAATAATTAAAAAATAATTTCACTGTATTTTACTTAATTTATGTAATTTAATTTAATGTTAGCAAAACAAGACAATTACCATTTCTCATTTCATCACAGATAAAAGGCAAATTACTATATTAATCATTTAAGTAATTAAAACCAATTCCATGTTGCCGAAAGGATGAGACTTTAATATCGATTACATTTTTATTTTCAGCGGCATATTTTCATTTTCATTTTCCGATAGTCAAAGTTGACCGAAGGAGCAATTATAAGAAATAATTAATACCATTTATGTAAATATTGATAACAGCCAATATGCAACAATAAATATCAAGAATTAATCAATAATTAATCAATAACGATCATTTTATGTAACAATAAACTCTTCAAACGGTGTCAACCAATGCGTTTTGTTTTGTGTTACGTCATTCGTCGTATTTGACCCGGAACTCGGTTGAAGGTTAGGCTATTCAGCCAATTGCGTCGAATTACGAAATCGCGTTTTGAATGTCTCTTTTCCCGCATGATAAAAAGAGGTCTTCGCACGAACCAAAAATGATAAAACTTCCCAATTATAAGTAAAAATACCCAAATGAAGAAGTATATGTAGGTCCCGAAGGAGTCTATAGACTCTTTGATGTAGAGTTCTGATGGAGAAAATGTAGGTCGATCTATTTTTGTCATAACTCTGACGTATTTTGACCTGGGAGAAAAAATCGAAACCGAGGCTCACTACGAGCATGCCAGTTTTAAATATAGAAACAGGGAATCCCGACAAATGGCGAAATCGGCGACAAACAAATAATCGAAAACACATAAAATAAACATAGCAAAAACGCGGCACAGTAAAAATGTCAGAACGCCACGAGGTTTTACGTCGTTTTTGGTGACGTCATGGAGTGAAACGGAGTAGAGTGACACCAAGGTACGAATCTGTCTGATCGCCATACAGTTGCGCGAGCGCATGTAACAAGGAACTTGCCGAATGTCGTCGGAAAAGGCTGAGACTTGTTGTCCGTTTCCCAATCCATGCACTTGAAATAAGCGAATGAATCGGTTATAATTAAATGTTTGCGCCTAGTATCAGGTATTCAGTCGATAGGCCGATCACGCAGCGAGGGGTCCAGGAAGATGTAAACTATCTTTGGCGGCACGTGGGGGTCGCGTGACTTCGTGACGTCATTGTTCCAAAATGTTGGCGCCGAGAAGCCGAAGTCATAGACGCGCAGACAAGACTTCGGTTGGAAATCTCCATGGCAGGCGAATCTTGACCACTTCCGCGGAAAGACAAGAAACGCGAGCATTTTAAATATATTCCAGGACCATAGTTTGTGGCAATTAATTGCTTTTGATTCAAAATGTCGCATGTCGACATCTCGTATAGCGCAATTACAGCCCCCAAACGCATAACTTTCCGAAAATGGGTTGCCCCGTCAACCGGACGCAAATTGGGGGCATTGACCAAATTATTTTGGAAGATTTATAGACCACGACTGATGACCCGTATATTATGAGTTGTCACCTGGATAATTCCGTCATGCCAAATAGTCGGACACAGCATGAAATTAACGCGTACATGGCTATAAAATTATATAAAAGTAAGCATTGTAACATTAGAAAGGGTGGTTCGGTGGCCATTTTGAATGGCGCCCACAGTCTGAAGGAAGATTTGAGAGCAAGGTTAGTTTCAGATGTTGGAAAATAGCCCTGGATCATTTAGCTTTAGAAAAACCATTTATATTTTATTCAAACATGACAGCATATAGCGAAATTACAGCCCCCAACATCATAAATTTCCGCAAAGAAGTTGCTATGGCAACCGGTCGCAATGTGGTGGGATCTACTCAAAATTCCTAGGATATTGATAGACTGCGGGTGATACCCATATAGTATGAATTGTCACGATGAGAATCCTGCCATACTATAAATTCATTGAAAAGTAAGCATTTATGCAACCAATCTCGTCTGAGTAAAGTTATCGCAAAAGAATAACGATTGATTGATTGATTGATTTATTTTTTATATAAAGACATACACGTATATTGTTTTAACAGGTTACACATATAATAAATTACAAGCAAATAAAAAGGAGTTTTTTAACATAATTTCAGTTGATAGGCTATATAATAAGAAATCGCAAATTTTGAAACAAAAATGAGGCTGTAAAGAAGTCAAAGTGAATACCAATGGTATGATGGCTGAAATTTAGAAAAAAATCGTAGAGTACATGTACGGCTACATATCGGGGATGGCACAAAAAGCACTCTAAGGCTTAATTCCATTGTGGTCCCCTGATATGCTACCGGCCACGAGGCAGACAATATAGTTACCACAAAATTCTCCATTTTGATACTAAAAAATAATGGTAATGACATCAATGTTAATATATTGATATTTTACATTGATAAAGCCATCATCAATGTGGATAAAATAATTTATCATCATAAGTGCTACATTTACAAGTAGTCTTATAATTGTGAATATGTTTATTTTAAAAGAAATGATCATTTCACCGACCAGGTGGATGAGACGCCTGGCAGATCCATTTAACATAACAAGTCTGACACTCGTCTCATTCACCGGGTCTATGAATACTGACCGATATAATATTATATTAATATTAGTGCTGCTGCAAGAGGTGCCTGTGGGATCTGTGTCGGTTCGGTGACTTTGTAAATGATGGATACGCACCACTGCATATACGCACCACCGCCATGTATGGCCGGTTTTGGACTGGTCTGTCCATGACCGAAAGATGGAAACCCGAAATACAGGCAGCAGTAACAATATATGCAGAGATGAGTAATTGATTGGCAAAATTTTGGTCACAGTTTCAATTCAGTAGTACAGAAAGGGATCTTCCTCTCGGTCCTTCAGTTTAGATAAGAGATGTTTTTTTATGCAAAATTTCCGGTACTTGATGTCAATGGGTAGATGTACAGTTTTGTCAAGTCTATTCCAGAGTCTTATTCCTGTGTAGAAAAAAGACTTTTTCCCATAACAACTTACATGAGGGAGGATGAATTTCAGTTTACCTGACCGGGTTCCAGATTGATCAGCCTCATTGTCCGAAACATTTATATCCCCTTCTTTATTTGATCGTATGAACTGTTCATTAAAATATACTGGGGCTTGCTTATCTGAGATCTTCATAACCATTGTCAATTTCCTAAAGTTAACTCTTTCACATACCGGCAGCCAATCTACTTTTAGAAATTCCGAATAGCCAATATGTGTCCTACAATTTAGATCTAAAATGTATCTTACTAGCCTATTCTGGGTTGCTTGTAATCGGATCTTTGTTCTCTGCGTTAGACTAGTGTACCAAAAGCTTGAACTATAGTCAAAATGACATTGAATGAGGGCCAAGGATAGAGTTCTTTTGCAGTATTGGTTCACTCATAGCACAAACCCCACTCACTGGACCACAATGATCAAATCTAAAATAATTATTTTGAACATGACCATAGTGTCGTAGAAATCCGCTCAATCTACATGATAACCTATGTGCCCGCATACATAACTATTATGTAACATATTTTGTAATAGTAACAACGGTAATATCCTATATGATGACCAGAATAAACCAACGGAATTGAATTAAGGGGATGGAAAAGTCTGTTTCATGAAAAATGTCTAACAAACGGGCTGACAAAATTGCCCTTGTCCACCTAAAATCAGACATAAATAGACATAACAACATGAGAAAAATTAGAGCATACATCGGGGTAAAGGGGGGCCACTAATAGATGTGAACTAAAAAGCTTTATGTACCAGAAAAGTGACTTGGAAACAGAATATATCTGCAATATTATGACAATGTTTGGGCAGTCAAATGTAAAAAAAACTATACCTCAACAGTATTAGGCAGCCCATTATGAAAAGTGACATACAATGAAGAGCCAAGGAACAATTCTTTTGATTATTGTTTACGGTAACGTGTGAAAAACGTCCGCTAAAACCTGTCAGTCAGTTTTTCTTGGGGAGCTAGTCGCCATATTTCTATTGTAGACACATGTTCCTGATGTTGTCATTTATGAATTCGTGGCAGGTACATGAAAATCTGCCACGAAAGCAAATCGATCCTTCTATCGGGCAAATGTATGATGTGAAATAGATGCTGACAGTTTGTTTAAGTCGTTGGAATTAATTTCATTGCCCGATTATCCACGATTTATATAAGTTTTGTACCGTTTACAGATGAAAATGTTGATACTCAAGTTTAGAATTACTACTCCAGTCGAAAGCGAGATTACAAGATGTCGTATTATTACCCAAATTACATAACTAGAAAAATTACATGTTTTATATATTAAAAACAAATTTATAAATGGGAAAGTACCGTATTCCGACGAAATATGTCATATTTCACGACGGACTCACGGTGGGGGTTCGCTTCCGGTCAATTCTAGTTTGGTGCACTGTAAGAAAACATCGCGAAGAAAAGTACGGTTTATAAAATGTAAATATAAAGTAATCGAGAAATTGTCGGTTATCAGATACAATCATAGAGCTTATACTGACGAGAATTTTGTTGATTATTGAATATTATGTGTGAAAAACATGAAGTTCATCCATTCTAGGCCGGTGAGTAATTAGTGATCATCGGGATGTAGGGTGTAATCCGCCGTGGCCACATTGACCAAACTTGCCATCCGCTTAAGAGCCAGCCCACTGCATTGCGCACCTGGCAACCCACCACAAAGTAGTCATAAAAAGCAAATCGCCACATATTCGCGTGCAACGGATAAAGGGTGCCTGTCCCGATTAATTTGGAGCTAAAACAGTGATTGAGCTCCTAACAAGGTGGGCTCTCGCCTCCGGGAAACCTAGCTGAATGCCAAGTCAAATGTCTCAATCCAAATATACCTGTGAAAAATAAGAATGGAATGACGAAAACCTTAATCTTCAAACATAGCCCTAGAAACTAGTGAAATCGCCTGAACAATGGGAAATAGCTGTCAGAGGGTTATAGTGGTCCATTTCAAGATAACTGTCCTCGAGCCTTTTGACATTAAATTGATATAGTCAGCTTTGGCAGTCAATGAATTCTCATTCCTGGTGGGCAGGGTCAATGGAAAGTTCATATTACCTGTATAAGTCTTCATAGCATTTTTGCAAACTTCATGCATAAGCCTAACACAGCTCTGGTTAACATCGCATCTCACATGAACACAGACAATCATTTCAAGACAGCATCCCCAGACTGGAATAGACTGCACACATAGCAAACACATAGATGGTGATGATACATCAGTAGACCCAAAAGTATCTCGAAACAGGAGCTAGAATTTATTGACCTTGTGGTCTGTGCGAAATTCGTTTATATGGGCAGTCGGGTATCGACAACGTCACCACGAGGACAATCAATCAATCAATCAAGATACCCGCCTTTCTCGTGGTTGGCGCTCAGATGTTCACTTGACCTCGAACTTTATAAACAGCTGACCCCGGTCGCAGGTCGCAGGTCGATACAATATTAAGGTCGACCGTCTATAAAAATCTTTTCCTTCGTAAAATTTATTTTATCGGTACCTGTCGCATGCCTGTAATTAAATGCATTGCTTATTATTATTATTAATAACACATCCAAAATCCCATGGAACCCAGTACGGGAAAATCGTCATGTTTGGGTATAAAGACAAGAATACGTAAAACAAATGGTGAAAATTGAAATTTTGTAGCTGAGACTCGGATTCTAAGGTGAACGTAGAACAATTGGTAGCAGACTGGTTTTTTATGTGTGTCATTTTGTCCGGCAACATCTGGAGAACAATATACCGAAAATCCGCTGAAATCCTTTTTGGGGAATTTTTTCACAGCTCTTTGAAATAGGGTATTAATTATGGCTGTGTTGCAGTTCGTCCAGTCAAACTGATGGAAAGAAACACTAAACTGTAAACAACTTGATATGCATTGACTTTTTTTGTGTTTTTGAATGTGACTATACCCATATAATAATATATCCAAAATCCCCATGAATTTCACGATGGGAAATTCGTCATTTTTGGGTCAAAAGACAGGAATATGTTAAAAAAAAAAAATGCTGAAAATTGGTATTTTTTTAACAAAACAGATTTTCCGACCGCAAACGCTCAGTCGAGTTCCCTGACTGCTAAGTGTGACCAAACAATAACATACCAAATTGTCCATGTAATAATGCGTTGTATGGGGGGGGGGGGGGTCGTTAATTTTGGGTAAAAATGAAGAAAACATGTAAGAAAATGTGAACATTGGAATTTTAGTCCGGGAACCAGGTCGACCAACGCTAACATGTGACCGGGTACGTAGTATGTACCAGTCAAAATGGCGGCTTAGATGGCCGCCATTTCACGGAGTGTACTACCACTCACTTCAATGTCGTCTAAAGTTATTAATGTGACAGAAACCTTCAACAAAAACGCATTATTCTTGTTGCCATAGCATATACCTGCTATTTCGTGCATAATTGGACTGAAAAATATAAAAAGGCGGACAAAATGGCAACCTGAAGTAGTAAAATGAGCATGTTACGCTAAATTTACCAGATAGTTTCCATTTATACAGGTTGTCACATCTAATTTTAAGCATAATAGCCTAATTTCCACTTTGGGATTCACACGAACAAATATATTTCCATCTTGTCTGAAAACAAATTAACGCATTTCTTCTATGTTGTCTTAACTGACATTTTAGCATATAAAATATGGTATTTGGAACAAGCTGGAATTAAATGAATACTGAACTAGCGAGATAGGACATTGTGGAATAGAATTGTCACAATTACATGTGATGGGTAAGCAAATTTTTGTTACATAATTATAGGACAACATGGAATTGTATTGGGTTGTTATTAATAACGTATATATAATATCAGCATAATTACATGTAGTGTGATCGACATAGGGCTGCACGATATTTAGATAATATACCGTTTACTCGAAATCGTTTTGAATGATACCTTACCTATCTACACCGAATGGATTTTGGATTATTCGATATATCGAGAACGTCGATATCCATTTCAAGCTATCGAATAAAGTTTCTGAAATAGCGAAATTATCGTATCTGTTTTTGAAAATTAATACGGCTTGTAACGAAACCCACAAAAGGAAATAAAATGTTATGGGATATAAATCCGTGTAGAGCTATATAATGGGACACTTAGTTTCGTATTTGTGTACCTAAATAAGTGAGTATACCATGGGCTTTCATTTACAGCTTGTGGCAGTCACCGCAAGTTTGGAGTTTGTGATGATACCCGGGAAGATTTGAAAGGGCTATCAGCCCTCTCCTACAACCCACCTTTGGATGTTGTAATTCCGCTGAAGATGGTTTGTAGGGTTTGTGAGTTTGTAAGTAAATTACTATCTGTCCATGCACAGTACTGTAGGTGTTTGCCTACTGTGCATGGGGTGGATGCCACCGCAACAAGAAGCAAATCCCCCCCATTCATAACCTGGACCTGCGATGAAGACTTATCTTGTTTTCTTTTATGAGTTTTGTGTGTTGATATATATATCATTTTCAGTTATGATTGGTTGTAATGTAGTGTCCTATTTTGTGCTTGCATGAACTTGTACTACGGGCTCAACGCCAGGATGAGTGTGAAATGCCAGCCGATTGACTTAAAGTCAAGGTTGGTCGGGGCCCCTCAAATATTGATGGTCAATGCCCGCCTTTCACTCCTGTGTGAGTGTCAGAACCCGTTGACCTGGTTGTGTATTGTGGTCGCGGACTGAGGCCAGACTGGATTGCTTGGTGTGTTTTCCGAAGGTTTGGAATGTTAAGTAGTATTTCCGATTCTCTGTCCCTGTTTCTGCTTGTGGAAGCCAGTCGCGCCGTCGCTCTTTTAGAGGATCCCAAGAACAAAACAACGTGAGTGATTGGGTAGTTTCCGGCCGCAGGCCGGGTAGGATGGTCGGAACGCAGGGCGCTCCTGATCTGCATTTAGAGGATGGTGTTAACTGAATTTGACTTGTTTGAAATCGCATCACATGTGCATAGAAGCCACACACACCGGGGTGCGGCTTAAAAAACACAATGCAAAGGCGACTTTTGAGTATGATAGCACTAACTGGGAGTGACTATGGAATACAATTGAGTCAAGTTAATGGGTTCGCTATAATAGTTTGTGAAAACATAATTAGCACAAGTATATATCTACCCGAAGACTGTCCGATAATTCAATTGAAAATGGATCTTGTGACCTAAGTTAACACTAAGCAGTAAGTGGTTTGGAAAAAGCGAGATGTATTCTTGCTGGTATGATGTTGTTATATAATTAGGTAGTTGATGGCCATGTTAGTTCAATAAAAGTATAGAGTAAATATTAATAGGTGTTGTTAAATCTTTCAAAATATGAAACTAAGTCCTATTTTGGCGATTCGATAGATTCCTTGTATCATGTAACAATGGCTGAAATAAACAACCAATCAATCAATAGCAACGTGCAGTTATCGTTCGTAGTCACGAAGGATAACTATATGTTGAGAAAGCACTCATATATTCTGCCTTGGATGTTTTATTCGATATTTAGTCATACCGCGATATCTTACACAACATACCGTGCAGCCCGAGATCGACATCTACATCATTATAGATTATTCGTACGCGCTAGGGGCTGGGATGGTTTAAATAATATTTATTTCCCCTCTATGGACATTCAAATATATAATTACAATAGGTACAAATTTAGAAGAAAATTCGATTAGGCAACAGCCCATAGGCTTATTTGAAGCCCTCTCCCTTGACAATGGCGCGACCCTACTTGACTGCAAGTCAAGTAGGGGTAAATGATAGAGGCAGAAAATGATCCATAGAAAGAAGAAATATGGACTCTTGTCAATAGAAAATATCTCTCGTTTGAAACAACTCTCTACTTTCCTAAAAATTGCCTTTAGAGAAGTTTCTTAATTTCAATTAATTATATACCTTGTGGAAGGCAGCTGAATTAGCTCATTGCATGGTCAATAATTCAAACTGATAATCAAAATGACATTGAAAACATAAGGAAGAATATAACTTAGTTGATTACACGATTTTTAAAAGAACAAAATAAGGAACAAGGAAAAAAAGAAGAACAAACTACACGTTTGTGGGGAGGGGTCTTGTTTTGCATGTTACTCATTAATTTGGGTCTTCGCAATAAATATATATCTTTAATCCTCCGATAACGAAGAGTGGATAAACATACATATTAGTTTTTTTTACAAAGAACTCAAGAACAAAAAACAATACGACAGAAAGACAAGTTTGATCAACAACAAAGACTACCCTTCATGTTAATAACATATTTACATAGACCTATAAGTGCACACATTCGGGCCATCATGCACGTATTACATACATGTACTTACATATTTGCAACATGTATGCATCCATTCATGCACGTAGCAACATTAACCCCTTACATACTGACGAACACACGCAACGGAACGCACAAGTACACCTGTCGTACATATATACTTACATGTGCATCAATCCATACATCCATACATACAAGCCTATTACATACCTACTTTCCTGGGTCCTGATATACAGCCACACAGACTCACGTACGTATACATGTATACGTGCATACGCACAGTCACCCATACCCACATATACTCGTTACACATATCCATACATATGCACATACTCAAGTACACGGTGACACAACAGTACCCTCGCACATTCATTCAACAACAAAAAATCAATAAGTCAATATAGAGGCCATATATGGACCAATAGCTTGCAGCGAGTATATGAATTATAGGATGTAAGAGAAAGTGAAAGACGTTCAAGTAACGCGATGAGCGTTATCATTTTGGAATTGTCCCGACTCTGTTCGCGGGATATCAGCATTGCAATTGTTTTTATATTTTTTTTAAATACTCGCTACATACCATCGGTCCACCCCCTCTATTTACCACAACATGGTGGCGACCAGAGTCCAGTCAACAGTACGTAATGATTAATCGTTTTCAGCACCGTGATGTCCCTCTGTTAGCCAAAAATAATTGCGTTAGTTTACTATAATTTGCCCATAATTTTGCTGTATTTCTAACGAAAAATGTGACAAATTTGTATTTATCAAGAAATGGTATCAAGTTGTCAGCAATGTCGGGTATGTGCCCTAAGAATATTGCCGCAAGATCTGGTGTGTTCAGATTGTCCAGCATAATGTAGAAATTGATCCCAAAGTGATCAATTATCTTGTACCATATAACATTTCGAATTTCGCAACCTGATGGGCAATCGAACAATATGTGCAGTACTTTGTGTGCATACGGATGCAGACACGCATCACAAACTCCCTTTTGGTCATATGTTGTTTGTGATATTATTCTTCCCACCTGAAGAAAGTCGTCTTTGAATTGAGGATGCGCACGGCATACGCGCCATAAAAATGACAGCGAAAATTCACTTTGAATTTGACTGAAAATATAGAGCCACGGATCACCAGAAATTGTTGTTTTCCAAATTTCACTATACTTTGTATCAATGGCTACATTTACAAGATTCTTCCAACTATCTTTAGTTGGGAAGGTATTATCATCAGCAAAGTTCGTAATGAAATCAAGTAAACCATATCTTAATAAGATTATGATTAGCTCATTCAAAAATGATTTTGAGGGGCGTATTGTGTTAGTTAAGGATTCATGCATTCGTAAGAGAAATATCTCAGATGAAGATTTTTTGGGGTCTCCTCTGCATAGGGATCCCATAAGAGAAAGTTTTCTTTTGTCAATAAGTGTGGCAAGGGAGGGTATACCGACTGAGCCCTCTACAATGACAGTTCTTGCTCGCGTGGGCAATCCCTGAAAGTTCTTTAAACAAAATCGGTGTGTTTTCTCCAGGCGGTCTGTATCACTTTTGCCTAATTGCCACAAGAGTTCAGACCCATAAAGAGATCTGGGAAGGATGATAGATTTGTATATCTTACAGCAACTGACAGGGGTTGTTCCACCAGCATATAGGCCCGAATTTGAGAGCATAAAATATGTGTCTCTTTGTTTTTCTCTTATTGCTTCCACAAGGGAGTGATTGAAATTGTATTTGTCAAAGAGGATACCAAGGTGTGTAGCTTCTGTTTTTTCTGAAATTTCTTGACCTAGAAGATACATCTTCCTGTTTTGAATGCACCGCGCGAATTCAGCTTTTGGTTCATTAAACACTATTGTGACAGTTTTGCTTGGGTTATAGAGAAATCGCCATTTCCTACTGTACTGGGAACATATATTAAGAAGGTTCTGTAGCCCACGTTTTGACAATGAGAGTAAGACCATATCATCAGCCTGTGTAGGTGCAGCGCAACAAACTGAATAAACCATTAAACCGTAGTTTGAGTTGGCTAAGTCAGAAATGAGTGTGTCAACGTAGAGCATGTACATCAGAGGTGAGAGAATACTTCCCTGTCTGGCTCCTTGTTTCAGTAAGAAGTACTCAGAATATTTACATTTATACCTCACACAGCATTGAATATTTGTTAATAAACAACACAGTATGCGCCACATGGAACCAGTTATGCCCCGCTGGTGGAGTTTGTACAAGAGGCCATCGATCCAGACAGTATCGAAGGCCTTTTGTACATCAAGGAAGCAAGCAAATAGTTTGCTGCCTCTTTCAGCTGTGTAAGATATACATTCTTTCAGGAGGAAAGAAGTCGCTAGACAATTTGAATTTTTCTGAAACCCGTTTTGAAGTGGGTGAATATTTGTGAGATGTGGGGCATTGGTTTCCAACCGGGATTTTAAAAGTTTCTCAAACAATTTATACATTACTGGCAATATGGTGATAGCCCTATAATTGTTGAAACTATGTGCTGACTTGTTTCCTCCCTTAAAAAGTGAGATCATTATGCCTTTTTTTGCATCATCTGGAACATGAGTGAATTTTAACATACATGAAAATAAAAAAGCAATACATTTCAAAATAGTTTCACCACCATATATAATGTGTTCATAAACTAAACCGTCATAACCCTGTGACTTGTTCTTGTTCAAAGTGGGAATAAGAGAAGACAGTTCACTTATACTGACAGGGTAAGTAAGATGATCATCTAGACTCTTTGAAATTATATCATCTTTCAATCTTTTAACTGTGTCGGTAACGACCGAGTAGTGATTGTCATCGAACAATGAGTTATTCAATGGTGAGTATAATGTTTTGTAATAGGAAGACCAGGCACTTAATATGTCATCTGTATCTCGGATAATCGAGCCATCATGTTCGAAATATGAGGCACCCAGAGTGCCGTTATTTGCTCTTTTTGCGTTTAGTAATCTGAAGAAGTGATCATTATCTATCTCAGCGCAGCGATCAATTTCGTTCAGTTGTTCTCTCATAAAGTCGGATGAGATGGACCGATATAAGCTCCGAAAGTGTCTCTTTGAGTCTTTATACAGCTGGAAAGAGCTGTGTTCGTGACCACGCGGTCTACCCTCTTTAATCCAATCATTTCTAAGAATGGACATTTTTTTGTGAAGTTCTTTCAGATTTTCATTCCAAAATGGTTTTTTGTGACTTTTGAATTTACATGTTGGAATCGATTGTTGCGCTGCTTGTTTCATAGAAGCTACCAATGAATTGTAATACAAGTCCAAATTGATTGTATCGTGTACACGCGTTTCACTGTGTGGCAATAAGGAAGCTAATATATGTTGGTACTGTTTAACTAAATTTTCATCTTGTGCGAGCAAACGCCACTTCAATTTTGAAATATCCGCACTCGACCCATTGGAATCAGGTATGGTGCCCGCGTCACAGTTAAGTTCAACTTGCACCGGTCTGTGATTCGAAACATTGAGTGCAGAATCATCAATTATGCGAACGTTAGCTACGAAAGGTAAGTCAGAGTATTTTATTATCACATGGTCAATATTTGAGCAATCACTCCCATCATGATTAACATATGTTGAACAAATATCATCACAAAGACTATTCTCTATCAGTGATGTACATTCTGCCTTTTTCAACAAATTTTTTAGAAGTTTTTGTCGTCTACCTGGTTTACTGAGACTAGCATTGAAGTCACCCATCACAACAAGTGTGCCCAAATGTGAGTAGCTTTTAATGACATCTTTAACTTTCATAATATAGTCTTCATATGCAACAATTGGATAATTAGATGATGGTAAATATACCTGAAATATATATATATATTTATGCTTAGATAGTCTATATTGGAGACCAACAATTCTGTCATCATTAAAATCTATGATTGATACACGATCGTCATATTCTGTTTTCCAAAAAAGAGCGACCCCGCCTTTATAGCGACCCCGCTGTTGGGGAAGCCGTTGTGAAAAATCACAAACAGTATGGCATCGGTAATGTTTCGAAATTGAATTCATGAAGCTCGCACTCTTAGCTGGAAGCCAGTGTTCAGATATGCCACAGAAATCTATAGTCTGCCCATCCAATATTCTACTCAAATAAGGGCCGCTTGACATGATGCCAGTCGCGTTCCATGTACAGAAGAGCATTTTGCTGTGAAAATATAACAAAATGACGCACATAAGATGAAGTGCGTACATTTAAAAGGTTGTGCTTAATAGCGATTCAAATATTCATATAATATTTGGTGTGTTATAAAGACAAATGCATATCCAGCATAAGAAAATATAAAGCATGAAAACAAACAGCAACTATCCAACTATATTACTTTTAAAATATTCAGTTATAACCGATTTGCTTCAAGTTAAAGAAGCAACTCCTACGGACGTACATGATTACCACAGATCACGTTTTGAAGTGATATACTTGCTGTAAGCATACTCAGACAGCCAGGGACGACAGAATGACCCCTTTGGCCAAAAAAAAGAATCTGTGACCATATCGACATGCTCGTTGTATACGTTGACTCTTGCATACGACTTATTTTTCTGATCACTATAATACAAACGAACAATAGAGAACTTGACGCCTCTACGGCTAAGGTAGCGTTCAATAGTGCGTCGATCTAGATCATTACTGATGTTCCCTAAGTAAAATCGTTCTGTTTTTATGGGTTCTGCATTCCGTCGGCGATGTTGATTGCTTTGGTGTTCAAATTCATCATTTTTATGTTGACCATTGACGTCTCCTGTGAATGTGCTGTCTGTAGCGTTATCTCCGTTATAAGTTATGTTGGCATCGAACTGAGTAGCTGCATGTAATGAGTGTCTTGATTTCGGTATACGTTCATCTTCACAGTCAATACTATTCACACTTGTATCATCCTTGCTGGATCCACGAAAAGGTTGAATACACGTTACACTGTGTGGTGTGTCTAGTTGTGATTTAACTGGAGAGGGAGATTTGGATCTTGGTACAGTGTGGGTTGGGGTATACAAATTTGGAGAGTCATGCATAGTTTTGTTTGAAGAAATATTTTGGTTGAAGAATAGTTCATTACATTTTTGTTCAAAACCTCCCATGAAATCTTTAACTGCTTCTTGGAATAACTTACTTTCCCATACTTCATTTTTTGCGTCGGGCTGTTTTGCTTTGTTTTGGGTACCTTTTGATTTCAGTTTATGGATTTCACCCTTGACAGATGCAATTGCAGATGTGTTTGAGTTACTCTTCTTAAGTGATTCCTCAACACAATCGAGAACGTCACCAACATCTCGTTTCACAAGAACTAATTCAGATCGAAGTTTAGTTACACCACTATATTTGTCATCCTGAATCCTCTCTACCGTATCACGAATATCATTGGAGGCGATCTGAGTCACATCTACTTCCCCTTCGAGAGCATTCACCCGGGCGCTGAGGTTGCTGATTTTCCCGTTAATGAGAGGGATATCTTCTGAGATAAGTTTGTCGAGTGCTGTATTTTTCGAGCGAAGAACTGACATTTCTTTCTTTAGTTCAATGAGACTAGATGACATCATTTTAACCAACGCGCCATGAGAACATGACATGTCATTTGTGCTTGAACCAGTTACTTGTGAGGCTGTGCTTGTCCGAATATTACGTTGACCACTTATCATGTCATTTAGTAAACATTGGTCCTCATCCACTGAGAATAAAAAGAGATCATATATGTCCCTAACTAATTTATGGCTTAGAAAATTTGCAGATTCGTTTCTCGGCTTGGTCCTGTTTTTCAGCACGGCAGAAGAATCTATTAGGAACGCCGGTGTTGCTTTTATTGCTGCAAATACAACTGACCGCATCAGTTTTAACCTACTGACATCATCGCACACTTTAAGAGTTATGAGCAGAAATGATTCTTTTGTGACACAGTGAATATAGTTTGATATCCATCCCACAAATGCTGAGCAGTCACTTTTTGCGTTTTCCGGCGTTTTTATAAAGTCGTCTAGTGAATTTACTGCCAAAAGAAGATCATCCTCTGGTGACTTAAACGATAATGGAACTTCATCTTCGTTTGGTGCACAATCATCCGCGTTTGTGTCGGGTTGTGAGGGACCGGTTATATCTATATCAGTGTTGCCATTCAATAAGCGGTCGGTGGATGTCAATATTTCATCCATAGCGGTACAATTTATTTATCAAACAGACGGGTTGTTGTGTTTAGCATTCCTCCGTGGATTAATCATTGTCCAATCACTGACGACACAATAACGTGCCCACATGAATAGAGCGATGATTATCTTGAAGCAATCGGCTGTTGCCAGTATTGGTGTAGAGTATTTGAATGGATAAATTATTGGTTGTGTGCACACACATGTTAGCTGAATATCACAATATGGCATGGAAAAGTCGTGCAGCGACAAAATTGGGCTGACTTGAGGCTTCAGACTGTGTATATCCAAGTTATCCCAGTTTTTTTCACATTGGGCTGGATTATAACGAGATACATCGAACAAAGGAGATTTTAAATTTGAAATCATCATGAAACAGCGATTTGACGAAAACGAACGAATTGCCTTCCAAACCTTGTTTCGAAAACATCACCACAACAAGTCCTTGCCATCCGCTGGAAGCTCAAGGTTGCTCACGGCGAGTAGAAACGAAAACATCGGAGCGGATTCGACCGGACGCTCTAACCGACCGCCGCTTTATGTACCAGAAAAGTGACTTGGAAACAGAATATATCTGCAATATTATGACAATGTTTGGGCAGTCAAATGTAAAAAAAACTATACCTCAACAGTATTAGGCAGCCCATTATGAAAAGTGACATACAATGAAGAGCCAAGGAACAATTCTTTTGATTATTGTTTACGGTAACGTGTGAAAAACGTCCGCTAAAACCTGTCAGTCAGTTTTTCTTGGGGAGCTAGTCGCCATATTTCTATTGTAGACACATGTTCCTGATGTTGTCATTTATGAATTCGTGGCAGGTACATGAAAATCTGCCACGAAAGCAAATCGATCCTTCTATCGGGCAAATGTATGATGTGAAATAGATGCTGACAGTTTGTTTAAGTCGTTGGAATTAATTTCATTGCCCGATTATCCACGATTTATATAAGTTTTGTACCGTTTACAGATGAAAATGTTGATACTCAAGTTTAGAATTACTACTCCAGTCGAAAGCGAGATTACAAGATGTCGTATTATTACCCAAATTACATAACTAGAAAAATTACATGTTTTATATATTAAAAACAAATTTATAAATGGGAAAGTACCGTATTCCGACGAAATATGTCATATTTCACGACGGACTCACGGTGGGGGTTCGCTTCCGGTCAATTCTAGTTTGGTGCACTGTAAGAAAACATCGCGAAGAAAAGTACGGTTTATAAAATGTAAATATAAAGTAATCGAGAAATTGTCGGTTATCAGATACAATCATAGAGCTTATACTGACGAGAATTTTGTTGATTATTGAATATTATGTGTGAAAAACATGAAGTTCATCCATTCTAGGCCGGTGAGTAATTAGTGATCATCGGGATGTAGGGTGTAATCCGCCGTGGCCACATTGACCAAACTTGCCATCCGCTTAAGAGCCAGCCCACTGCATTGCGCACCTGGCAACCCACCACAAAGTAGTCATAAAAAGCAAATCGCCACATATTCGCGTGCAACGGATAAAGGGTGCCTGTCCCGATTAATTTGGAGCTAAAACAGTGATTGAGCTCCTAACAAGGTGGGCTCTCGCCTCCGGGAAACCTAGCTGAATGCCAAGTCAAATGTCTCAATCCAAATATACCTGTGAAAAATAAGAATGGAATGACGAAAACCTTAATCTTCAAACATAGCCCTAGAAACTAGTGAAATCGCCTGAACAATGGGAAATAGCTGTCAGAGGGTTATAGTGGTCCATTTCAAGATAACTGTCCTCGAGCCTTTTGACATTAAATTGATATAGTCAGCTTTGGCAGTCAATGAATTCTCATTCCTGGTGGGCAGGGTCAATGGAAAGTTCATATTACCTGTATAAGTCTTCATAGCATTTTTGCAAACTTCATGCATAAGCCTAACACAGCTCTGGTTAACATCGCATCTCACATGAACACAGACAATCATTTCAAGACAGCATCCCCAGACTGGAATAGACTGCACACATAGCAAACACATAGATGGTGATGATACATCAGTAGACCCAAAAGTATCTCGAAACAGGAGCTAGAATTTATTGACCTTGTGGTCTGTGCGAAATTCGTTTATATGGGCAGTCGGGTATCGACAACGTCACCACGAGGACAATCAATCAATCAATCAAGATACCCGCCTTTCTCGTGGTTGGCGCTCAGATGTTCACTTGACCTCGAACTTTATAAACAGCTGACCCCGGTCGCAGGTCGCAGGTCGATACAATATTAAGGTCGACCGTCTATAAAAATCTTTTCCTTCGTAAAATTTATTTTATCGGTACCTGTCGCATGCCTGTAATTAAATGCATTGCTTATTATTATTATTAATAACACATCCAAAATCCCATGGAACCCAGTACGGGAAAATCGTCATGTTTGGGTATAAAGACAAGAATACGTAAAACAAATGGTGAAAATTGAAATTTTGTAGCTGAGACTCGGATTCTAAGGTGAACGTAGAACAATTGGTAGCAGACTGGTTTTTTATGTGTGTCATTTTGTCCGGCAACATCTGGAGAACAATATACCGAAAATCCGCTGAAATCCTTTTTGGGGAATTTTTTCACAGCTCTTTGAAATAGGGTATTAATTATGGCTGTGTTGCAGTTCGTCCAGTCAAACTGATGGAAAGAAACACTAAACTGTAAACAACTTGATATGCATTGACTTTTTTTGTGTTTTTGAATGTGACTATACCCATATAATAATATATCCAAAATCCCCATGAATTTCACGATGGGAAATTCGTCATTTTTGGGTCAAAAGACAGGAATATGTTAAAAAAAAAAAATGCTGAAAATTGGTATTTTTTTAACAAAACAGATTTTCCGACCGCAAACGCTCAGTCGAGTTCCCTGACTGCTAAGTGTGACCAAACAATAACATACCAAATTGTCCATGTAATAATGCGTTGTATGGGGGGGGGGGGGGGGTCGTTAATTTTGGGTAAAAATGAAGAAAACATGTAAGAAAATGTGAACATTGGAATTTTAGTCCGGGAACCAGGTCGACCAACGCTAACATGTGACCGGGTACGTAGTATGTACCAGTCAAAATGGCGGCTTAGATGGCCGCCATTTCACGGAGTGTACTACCACTCACTTCAATGTCGTCTAAAGTTATTAATGTGACAGAAACCTTCAACAAAAACGCATTATTCTTGTTGCCATAGCATATACCTGCTATTTCGTGCATAATTGGACTGAAAAATATAAAAAGGCGGACAAAATGGCAACCTGAAGTAGTAAAATGAGCATGTTACGCTAAATTTACCAGATAGTTTCCATTTATACAGGTTGTCACATCTAATTTTAAGCATAATAGCCTAATTTCCACTTTGGGATTCACACGAACAAATATATTTCCATCTTGTCTGAAAACAAATTAACGCATTTCTTCTATGTTGTCTTAACTGACATTTTAGCATATAAAATATGGTATTTGGAACAAGCTGGAATTAAATGAATACTGAACTAGCGAGATAGGACATTGTGGAATAGAATTGTCACAATTACATGTGATGGGTAAGCAAATTTTTGTTACATAATTATAGGACAACATGGAATTGTATTGGGTTGTTATTAATAACGTATATATAATATCAGCATAATTACATGTAGTGTGATCGACATAGGGCTGCACGATATTTAGATAATATACCGTTTACTCGAAATCGTTTTGAATGATACCTTACCTATCTACACCGAATGGATTTTGGATTATTCGATATATCGAGAACGTCGATATCCATTTCAAGCTATCGAATAAAGTTTCTGAAATAGCGAAATTATCGTATCTGTTTTTGAAAATTAATACGGCTTGTAACGAAACCCACAAAAGGAAATAAAATGTTATGGGATATAAATCCGTGTAGAGCTATATAATGGGACACTTAGTTTCGTATTTGTGTACCTAAATAAGTGAGTATACCATGGGCTTTCATTTACAGCTTGTGGCAGTCACCGCAAGTTTGGAGTTTGTGATGATACCCGGGAAGATTTGAAAGGGCTATCAGCCCTCTCCTACAACCCACCTTTGGATGTTGTAATTCCGCTGAAGATGGTTTGTAGGGTTTGTGAGTTTGTAAGTAAATTACTATCTGTCCATGCACAGTACTGTAGGTGTTTGCCTACTGTGCATGGGGTGGATGCCACCGCAACAAGAAGCAAATCCCCCCCATTCATAACCTGGACCTGCGATGAAGACTTATCTTGTTTTCTTTTATGAGTTTTGTGTGTTGATATATATATCATTTTCAGTTATGATTGGTTGTAATGTAGTGTCCTATTTTGTGCTTGCATGAACTTGTACTACGGGCTCAACGCCAGGATGAGTGTGAAATGCCAGCCGATTGACTTAAAGTCAAGGTTGGTCGGGGCCCCTCAAATATTGATGGTCAATGCCCGCCTTTCACTCCTGTGTGAGTGTCAGAACCCGTTGACCTGGTTGTGTATTGTGGTCGCGGACTGAGGCCAGACTGGATTGCTTGGTGTGTTTTCCGAAGGTTTGGAATGTTAAGTAGTATTTCCGATTCTCTGTCCCTGTTTCTGCTTGTGGAAGCCAGTCGCGCCGTCGCTCTTTTAGAGGATCCCAAGAACAAAACAACGTGAGTGATTGGGTAGTTTCCGGCCGCAGGCCGGGTAGGATGGTCGGAACGCAGGGCGCTCCTGATCTGCATTTAGAGGATGGTGTTAACTGAATTTGACTTGTTTGAAATCGCATCACATGTGCATAGAAGCCACACACACCGGGGTGCGGCTTAAAAAACACAATGCAAAGGCGACTTTTGAGTATGATAGCACTAACTGGGAGTGACTATGGAATACAATTGAGTCAAGTTAATGGGTTCGCTATAATAGTTTGTGAAAACATAATTAGCACAAGTATATATCTACCCGAAGACTGTCCGATAATTCAATTGAAAATGGATCTTGTGACCTAAGTTAACACTAAGCAGTAAGTGGTTTGGAAAAAGCGAGATGTATTCTTGCTGGTATGATGTTGTTATATAATTAGGTAGTTGATGGCCATGTTAGTTCAATAAAAGTATAGAGTAAATATTAATAGGTGTTGTTAAATCTTTCAAAATATGAAACTAAGTCCTATTTTGGCGATTCGATAGATTCCTTGTATCATGTAACAATGGCTGAAATAAACAACCAATCAATCAATAGCAACGTGCAGTTATCGTTCGTAGTCACGAAGGATAACTATATGTTGAGAAAGCACTCATATATTCTGCCTTGGATGTTTTATTCGATATTTAGTCATACCGCGATATCTTACACAACATACCGTGCAGCCCGAGATCGACATCTACATCATTATAGATTATTCGTACGCGCTAGGGGCTGGGATGGTTTAAATAATATTTATTTCCCCTCTATGGACATTCAAATATATAATTACAATAGGTACAAATTTAGAAGAAAATTCGATTAGGCAACAGCCCATAGGCTTATTTGAAGCCCTCTCCCTTGACAATGGCGCGACCCTACTTGACTGCAAGTCAAGTAGGGGTAAATGATAGAGGCAGAAAATGATCCATAGAAAGAAGAAATATGGACTCTTGTCAATAGAAAATATCTCTCGTTTGAAACAACTCTCTACTTTCCTAAAAATTGCCTTTAGAGAAGTTTCTTAATTTCAATTAATTATATACCTTGTGGAAGGCAGCTGAATTAGCTCATTGCATGGTCAATAATTCAAACTGATAATCAAAATGACATTGAAAACATAAGGAAGAATATAACTTAGTTGATTACACGATTTTTAAAAGAACAAAATAAGGAACAAGGAAAAAAAGAAGAACAAACTACACGTTTGTGGGGAGGGGTCTTGTTTTGCATGTTACTCATTAATTTGGGTCTTCGCAATAAAGCATTCATTCATTCGGGCAAGTCTTTGATGTGGTTATCTTTTAGGCCACTTCCTAACAGCGCTTTCGGCGACAAAAAGTGCGCCATTAGTAACGCGCCGAAAGCGACAAAATGGGCGCCGTGACATTTTGTTGTTTTCGTCCCGCCAAAACATACAAAATATCCCACATTGTGTCGCTTTCGTCGCTTTCGGCGCGATTGGGATCTGGCCCTAATAGTATTCCATACTTTTGGGAGCAATAAACATAACAAATAATTACCCGGGAGAAATTTCGTAATTTTAAGCGATGCAAAGCAAAATGGGTCACAAAGTGATTTAAATTGTGCAATTTCGAGTTAGGACCTTCACCTACAGTGAAGTACAGTATTAAGGAACAGGTACATGTAATAACTAAGAAATATATTACCTATACATTTTTTCAATGATATACACTTCCCTGTTACAACATCAAAAAATGACTGGGCTTTTTACTGGTGGAATATGATCTTAACGTGCCTTAACCAGAGTAGAGATTCATAGCATGATCAAGTTTCGACTAATCAGGCTAACGGTGTCTCAAACAACCTTCTTAGTAGTATACCAAATAAACCGATGAGTGTCCCAGTCCGTATAATTAGCGTCCCAAATCATCTAAATTGTGTCCAAAAACACCTAATAAGTATCCCAATCCACCAAACTGGAGTTCCTAACCATCCAAATCGTGTCCAACCCCGCCAAATGAGTGTTTCAAACCATCCGATTGTCATATATACACGTATGCCACACACAGAGTGTCCAAAAATCATGCATGCACGTGGTGTCACAAATCACCCAAATGAGTGTCTCAAACCAACCATCAATTGAGTACCCAAAACCACACAATGGCTGTCCCAAACCAACCAATGAGTGTCCGTAACCACCAAGTGAGTGTCCCAAGCCACACGACGATTGCCTCAAACTAACAGGAGTGTCTAAAATGTTCAATTAGTGTCTCAATTTCTCAAACCACACCCTCAATGTCCCACACCATATAATGAGTGTCACAAACTAGTGCAGAAAACCACCCATCGAATATCTCACCATCCAGCGATTTACCATGGTATGGTAAACTCATTGAATGGTTTGGAACACTCATTTGATGGACTGGAATACTCAATGGGTGGTGTCTACACGATTTGAGAGCTTTGAGGTGACAGTTAGTAGATGTTTTGTGACGCGTGTTGGATTAATTGGGATCTCATTTGAATGGTTTGTGATACTAGTTTTATGGTTTGGGTCACCAATTGGTTGGATTTGGGACACTGATTTGATAACTGATTGGGCCCTTTGGTACACTAGTTCAATGGACTGAGACGACATTTGGGTGGTTTAAGACGCTACCCAGATGGCTTGGGACACTAGATGTGTGGCATGTGGTATATAATGGATACCTATTTGACACTCTTTATGTTGTGGTTTCGGACACCCACTGGATGGTTTGGGACACTCGTTGTGTGGCTTTGGGAGCTCATTGAATGGTTTGCACACTCTTTGTATGGTTTGGAGCACACATTTGATGGTTAGGAACACTCATTGGGTAGTTGGGATACCTGTTGGGCATTGATGTATTATGAGACTCTTTGGCTATTTTGGAAACTAGTATGATGGCATATCTAACTACTGATGGGCTATCAATTAATTCGATGTGTGAAGATTTAGTGAAAAATCAACAAACACACTTCAATTGTTGACTTCCGATCGCAATTTTCGCCGTCATTTTGAAACATTTTAAAACACGGAAATTGACAAGTCATCGGGCTATGACTTACTATTACCGGATTAGGATTGGCCATCATGTATGGTGGCACAACAGTTTCTGTAGTCACTTACGCTTATACTGTTCGTATAAATGTCATTTTGCCCGCCATTTTGGATTTTTACATTCAGATTTTGCATAAAATTACAGGCATAATTATGCCATGGCAACATGCCATGACAACAAGAATAATGCGTTGCTGTCACATTTATAACGTTAGACATGGAGGTGAGCGGGCATATACTCCAGGAAAAGGAGGTTATCTTTGCCACCATATTGACTGTTACATACACGGACACATTTTAAAGTCGAAATAGTTTGAGCAAACATCCTAGCGAACAAAACAAAAATGGTTCAAATGTAATAATGGGGGACTTACGTTGGTCGACCTTGTTCAGGGAGTAAAACTTCAATTTTCATAATTTTCTCCCATGTTTTGTTTTTTCATTTGTTTACCTAAATATAACGACTTTCTCGCCATGAAACCCCCACAAAATTTAGGCTATGTTATTGTGTGGTCATATTTAGCAGTCATGGAACTCGACTCAGAGTTTGTATTCGGCAGATTTGTTTACTAACAAAATTCCAATTTCAACATTTTTGTGTTTAAATATTCTTGTCTTTTGACCCAAAAATGACAACGTTCCCATCCTGGGATTCATTGGGGATTTTGAATATGTTATTGCATGGGTATAGTCACATTCAAATACAACAAGATGGACATAACACGTAAATAGGACCCCTATTTCAAAGAGCTGTAGAAAATTTTCCCCAAAGTGCTTTTTACACCAAAAACAACTTATTACCTATTTGTTCTAAGGTCACTTCAAAATCAAATCTAAACGACCAGACTGTATAGTGGTCTCCGTTTCAGAGCGAGTGTCAAGTTAGTCGGTTTCAGGTTTATAAGGGGGTGACATGGTGTCATGTCAACGCTCTAGTTGACCAAATTCCGACATACATACCAGTTAGACAATACATTAGTTGAAATGAAAAAATGCATCGTAGAACATCATCTGGGTTAGCGTACATAGAACAAGTATATGTCATATGCTCTCTAAATTCCAAACTGTCCTGTTAAGTTTTAGACCTGTGAGATTATTTTGTTTGTTCTAAGTGATAATTATCCTGATAGTTCCGCCACAAAGAACAAGGTGGCCATTGTAACGAATTTCAGTTCAATGATATATAAGTACCAAAATATGCACATAACCTGCAGTATTCTTCAGAAAAACACGATTACATTTAACTTACGAATTGTGATGCTGATTTATTCATTTAAAGGAATGATGTTCCAACCGGACAAGTATATCCATAGTGTAATAGTTGACCCGCATAGGAGATTCAAACTTTTAAAATCGATTATCTCAAAAACATAAAATATGGACTTAGGACAACCTGGACATCAGGTCGTGATATGACACAAAGAATGCAACTTTCGTCTCAATCTATTCAACTATAGTGTCCCAAACGACACAACCAGTGCCCCAATCGGACATTCAGTGTCCCAATGTAACAAACCAGTGTCTGCAATCCATAGCGAGTGTCCCAAAAGTACCATCCAACAAGAGTCACAAATCACCCGGATGACCTTAACCATAAAACTAGCACCACAGACCATCCGATCAATCAGTTCCCAATCCATCCAACTGGTGTCACAAACCATCTACCAACTGCCTTCCCAATATACCCACACTACCGTAAAAAAGCCTCCATAGTGTATGTCAGACGATCTACACATGTAATGAGTTCACTAAACCATTCAAGAGTTTACCAAACCATGGTACACTCGCTGGACGGTATGGTATATTTTATGGATGAATTTGTACCCTAGTTTTTTGGGACACTCATTAGATGGTGTGGGACATTCATGGGGTGGTTTGAGACACTAGTTTTACGTTTTGGACACTCCTGGTTGTTTGAGACAATCATCGTATGGCTTGGGACACTCATTGGGTGATTGTGGACACGCATTGGTTTGTTTTGGGACACCAACTGGATGGTTTCTGGTACTCAATTGATGGTTTGAGACACTCATGTTGTATTTTGAGACACCACGTGCATGATTTGGGACGCTCGATGGTTGACAATCGGGCAATCGTTTGATGGTTTCGAATACTCATTGGGCTGGTTTTGACAACATTTGTGGTGTTGGTATTCTCCGTAGATGGTTTTAGATGGTCTAGCACACTCGCTAAGTGGTTTTGGACACTGCATTGATATATTTGGATACTAATTCATATGGTTGCTTTGGACATTCATCTGATGGCATATACGACAATTTGCTACATGAAAAAGATTTAGTTACAAATCAATAAAAACAAATAATGTTTTTACTTTGGATCCTCATTTCAACCTCTAATTTGGGACTCCGAAGTGTGTATAGCTCATTGTTATCGGATTAGGATTGGACAGACGGTTGTGCAACTAGCCAATTACGTCAATAGTTTCCGTCTACGTGTATATGGAAACAATATGGTGATCTTTAGCGAATATTGCCAACTTTTACTACTTTCGGCAGCCATTTTGTCTATATTTTGGGAAGTGGTGGCCTCATTTTGGATAAAATTGGCACTAGTGTTTAATATATTTCATCTAATTAGTATTCAATTTACTGGTGTGTCCAATTCCGGATATTCTGGGCATTAAAATAATAACTGAATTTTTCTTCGAAATTTAGTACATCTAGTTCGAATTTGAGGGACACTGAAGAGCCCAATCCTCCTGTTATGGCCCACAATTATCCGACTTTGATTTAAAATGGCACATGTTGGCACAAATGGTCATGTTACAATTACGGAATTATCCAGCCTCCGTGATAATAAACCATACACGTGTTTCGTAATACTGATTTGCTGTAAAGAAAAACTCATCTCTTCAATAGATTAACATCAGATCGAAGAGGCGGTACATATCTTACATTTTAGTAAAGACTAATTTGCATGCTGCTACCAAACCGTTTCATAGTAGACAATTTTGTTCCAAGTACTTCAGTCGGTACTTTACAACGGGAGTATGCTACCACGCAATGCATAATATTAGTTTTCAGTATCGTGTTGTTTGAAAATGTCTTACCATTACCATCCACGTACTTGGGCTAAATACCAGGTCATCATCGTTTAAAGCTGTTATGCCTGCGTTAATCATTCACACAATGTTGTTATTTATGGTTTTGTATGCAGCAGATATGTGTATCATTAGGGAGAAGGGGCAAACGCGGTTATGCGGTTGCAGAAAGCATATACATGTAGTACATTTCGCGTATATGTGGCCTTAATGAATTTAAGCAACCAGGTACATGTATAAAGAGTCTCTGCCACAGAGTAGGTAGGAAATGTTGGTTCAGATGAGAATTTATGGGACATGACAATCTGCGGGATGGGATGGGATATGGGACAAAACGACAATCTGCGGGACAGAATTTCAAATTGCGTGGGACGGCCGATATCTCGAGGAATACAGGGCGCAGGGGGCTTATTTTGGTGTCTAACGAAAGGACCACATTCGCCCTATCCACACATATTAACCCCGCCACTGACCGGACATCAGAAGTTGCATTATTTGATCGACAACTGACCTAACATGGGGTGGAATTTGGGATAGAATGACAATCTGCGGGACAGGATTTTCAAATTTCGTGGGACGGCCGATATCTCGAGGAATATAGCGCGTGGAGTGCTACTTTTGGTGTCTAACGAAAGGTCCACATTCGCCCTATTCACACATATTAAGCCCGCCCTGACCGGACACCGGAAGTTACATTATTCGGTCGACAACTTACCTAACATAAAATTCCACAAACACGAAAAACTGCGTTCGACATTAATGTTTAGAATTTAGATTTCTGGTTGAATACACTAGCAAACAAGTTTTAAGTATCAAATAACGCAGTGGAATACTGTGCATTCGTTTTTAGCTACAATATGGCTGTTTTATTGTGAATATTGTAATGGCGAACACGCAAACACGCTCCGATAAAACAGCTAAAAATAGACTCGATGTTTACAATTACAGGATCGATTTCAGCCGGTATATTCAATATAATGGGGCGTATAGTATATCAAAATGTAGAATTAGACACAGGGAATGTATTTTTTTCAAAATGGGTCCACCAGGCGGTGAAATTGTTGCAGAAATTCGCTCCAAGATATTCTCACTTATTTTTATTTCAGTTGTGACTAAAAGCCCAGATGCCGGAGCCCAGCGACTAAAAGCCAAGTTACAAAATAGATCAACTGGTTTGAATGAATGAATATGTCAATGGTAAGACTATTCAAAAGAATATTCAAATCAAATAATGTTTATAGACTTAAAAACTTATGTGTCCGCCATTCATATGCGGTGGAGGTTCTCATATTATCTGCCAGTCATACGCGGGGGAGGTTCTCATATGAACATATTATCTGCCGGTCATACGCGGTGGAGGTTCATATTATCCGCCGGTCATACGTGAGGGAAGTTCTCATATTATCCTCCGGTCATACGCGGGGGAGGTTCATATTATACACCGGTCATACGCGAGGGAGGTTCTCATATTATCCGCTGGTCATACGTTGGAGAGGTTCTCATATGAACATATTATCCGCCGTTCATATCCTCCCTCGCGTGTGACCGGTGGATAATATGAGAACCTCCCTCGCATATGACCGGCAGATAATATGTTCATATGAGAACCTCCACCGCGTATGACCGGCGGATAATATGCTCATATGAGAACCTCCCCTACGTATGACCGGTGGATAATATGAACCTCCACCGCGTATGACCGGCAGATAATATGTTCATATCAGAACCTCCCCCACCTATGACCGAAGGATAATATGAGAACTTCCCTCGCGTATGACCGGCAGATAATATGAACCTCCACCGCATATGACCGGTGGATAATATGTTCATATGAGAACCTCCACCGCGTATGACCGGTGGATAATATGAACATCCACCGCGTATGACCGGCGAATAATATGTTCATATAAGAACCTCCCCCACATATGATCGGAGGATAATATGAGAACCTCCCCAACGTATGACCGGAGGATAATATGAGAACCTCCCTGGCGTATGGCCGGTGGATAATATGAGAACCTACCTCGCGTATGACCGGCGGATAATATGAACCTCCACCGCGTATGACCAGTGGATAATATGTTCATATCAGAACCTCCCCCACATATGATCGGAGGATAATATGAGAACTTCCCTCGTGTATGACCAGCGGATAATATGAACCTCCACCGCATATGACCGGCGGATAATATGTGCATATGAGAACCTCCACCGCATATGACCGGTGGATAATATGAACCTCCACCGCGTATGACCGGCGAATAATATGTTCATATCAGAACCTCCCCCACGTATGACTGGAGGATAATATGAGAACCTCCCTCGCGTATGACCGGCGGATAATATGAACCTCCACCGCGTATGACCGGCAGATAATATGTTCATATGAGAACCTCCCCTATGTATGACCGGAGGATAATATGAGAACCTCCCTCGCGTATAACCGGTGGATAATATGAGAACCTCCCTCGCGTATGACCGGCGGATAATATGTTCATATTAGAACCTCCCCATCGTATGACCGGAGGATAATATGAGAACCTCCCTCGCATATGACTGGTGGATAATATGAACCTCCACCGCGTATGACCGGCAGATAATATGTTCATATCAGAACCTCCCCCGCGTATGACTGGAGGATAATATGAAAACTTCCCTCGCGTATGTCCGGCGGATAATATGAACCTCCACCGCGTATGACCGGCAGATAATATGTTCATATGAGAACCTCCCCCGCGTATGACTGGCAGATAATATGAGAACCTCCACCGCATATGAATGGCGGACACATAAGTTTTTAAGTCTATAAACACTATTTGATTTGAATATTCTTTTGAATAGTCTTACCATTGACATATTCATTCATTCAAACCAGTTGATCTATTTTGTAACTTGGCTTTTTGTCGCTGGGCTCCGGCATCTGGGCTTTTAGTCACAACTGAAATAAAAATAAGTGAGAATATCTTGGAGCGAATTTCTGCAACAATTTCACCGCCTGGTGGACCCATTTTGAAAAAAATACATTCCCTGTGTCTAATTCTACATTTTGATATACTATACGCTCCATTGTATTGAATAAACCGGCTGAAATCGATCCTGTAATTGTAAACATCGAGTCTATTTTTAGCTGTTTTATCGGAGCGTGTTTGCGTGTTCGCCATTACAATATTCGCACTAAAACAGCCATATTGTAGCTAAAAACGAATGCACAGTATTCCACTGCGTTATTTGATCCTTAAAACTTGTTATTTGCTAGTGTATTCAACCAGAAATCTAAATTCTAAACATTAATGTCGAACGCAGTTTTCCGTGTTTGTGGAATTTTATGTTAGGTCAGTTGTCGACCGAATAATGTAACTTCCGGTGTCCGGTCAGTGGCGTTGTTAATACATGTGCATAGGGCGAATGTGGACCTTTCGTTAGACTCCAAAAGTAGCCCTCTACGCGCTATATTCCTCGAGATATCGGCCGTCCCACGCAATTTGAAAATCCTGTCCCGCAGATTGTCATTCTATCCCAAATTCCACCCCATGTTAGGTCAGTTGTCGATCAAATAATGCGACTTCTGATGTCCGGTCAGTGGTGGGGTTAATATGTGTGGATAGGGCGAATGTGGGCCTTTCGTTAGACACCAAAATGAGCCCACTGCGCCCTGTATTCCTCGAGATATCGGCCGTCCCACGCAATTTGAAATTCTGTCCCGCAGATTGTCGTTTTGTCCCATATCCCATCCCATCCCGCAGATTGTCATGTCCCGAATTTATTGAAGATCATCCTTTGCATTTTGATAAATTGCGTTCATATTATACCACCATGGATTATTGTGATAAAAGCGAAATATTCGTGTTTGGCATGACTTGACCGGAGGCAACTATATCTGAATGACTACTATTTGAAGACACAGACAATATGATCGACACGTTTTACTCAGTACTCTATGAATATCTCTCATATTGTTCAATATGATGGTCCGTCACATTCGGGAGACTGCTCTCAGTATATATTTATGCTTCTAGAAATGTCACATAATCAATACATCCCTATAAAATCTAATTTAACTGTTTAATTACACATGTACCACACGATTCATGATAAACAGTACAGATAAAACTGCGTTATTTTTCAGTTTATGGGCGCCCAAAAAGTCCAGATTTAACCATTGTATGACACCCTGCTTTCGCTTGCTCTCTCGCGAGATACATTTGAGAAAATTCGCAAATCTCATATCAAAAGTTTCCTTTATACTCTGAAATCATTCTTCCTCGAATAATTCGAGAACATGTTCGCTCTTATTGGACTACCTATTCACTTTTCCACAAATTGTAATTTTCATTCGATTTTGGACAGACATTCCAACGATAGACTAAGCATTATTTGTGTGTATTTTTGTTATTACTAATTCAGAATTTTAGGATACCAACTGTCATGGACGCCATCAAAGCAGATTTGAGCGGATATTAGATATGTTATAGAGGATATATTCCTCTTCAACATGAAATAAAAACCATCTTAGTCCAAATTTGTTCTAGGTTGACCCTACATTTTGAGTTTATCGATCAGACTATAAATGGTGTACCTTCTTCATCTGACTCTTTCTCGTGAGTTAGTAAACCGTCACATGTACACCCTTGTCCCCAATGGATATTATCCGATACTCATAGTATTGATCACGCACTGAAAACTAAGGGGCAAAGACAATGGAATTTTAATTGCTTCTGCTATATACGGCTATCGTGATCGCATGTCAATGAAATGCCCTACATGTATATCGAACTTCTAGCTGATTATATACTTATGTTGGGATTAATGAATTAATTGATTACCGATGGGCAAGCGAGGATAGGATAGGATAGGATAGGATAATTTATTTCCAATATACACATATACATACATAACATAGAAAGAACTAGATAAACAATAACAAATGTATGTGGTATATTGAGAGGGGACGGCTTAGTCCAATATAGACTGTATTCCTGCCACTCCTGAGTGTAATTAATATTAGATGGCTATAGGATAAGCCGTGTATGGACCAGGTATATATAGATGGGCATTGTGTTGGCTTCAACATTGCGTAAGAATGGTGACTACTCGACGAAGGTGATTGAATGATCATTAATTTTAATTCTGGTTGTCGAGCAGTATAATAATGGATGAGGTTAAGGGAGTACGTAGGCCTCCTCTTTGTGACGTGGCTAGAGGGCCCGCCTGTATTGGGTGTCCACATTGGAATGTCAGTGACCCAGATGAAGATACTTTTGCTAGTGTTAACCACCTGACTGCTATACGTCCGTACTGGGTACCGACGCAAAATGTCACGCTGTGTGCTATACTCCGTACTGAGTACGGACCTACATCAGCACCCTAGCAGTCGGCCATTATTCATAACTGGAAATCAGAGATTGGTGCATCGGATAGGATAGGATAGGATAAGTTTATTCACCATATACATGCATGAATATCACACACATATGAACAATACATACGAATATTTTGTATATTGCACGGGGTTGATATAGCCATTCCAGGCTGTTTTTCTGTCATCCCCATTGGCATATAGGTGTAGCTATAGTGAATGTTTAAAGATGGTGTATGTGGGCGTTCATCTCGGAACAACTGTATCTCAAAGTTTCAAACGGTGTATGAAGTTCCACGAATGTGAATGATAATAGCCTTTCAACTGAGTCAACTTTATGGTTTTCGTGATTTCCACTGGAAAATGTCCATAACCTCATCGGCCCAGCACACAACATCATACCGTCATCAGCAGTGAATAGGTTAACCCTTTACCCAACAAACCGGCCAAAACCGGCCAAATAAATCTTCAACAGCCTAAAATATCTTCGGTCTGTCTCAATAGAACCATACAAATATGGATATCATTGGAACCGGCTCCTTGACCACATTGTGATAGTTACAATTATGCCCTGTGCCAATGCATTCTCTTATATATGCGAGTCGACCATAGGTCGCCTCGCATATATAAGAGAATGCATTGGCCTAAAAAAAAATCTGTTTTTAACACTTTTTACCATTTTTTCTTACATTCTTTAACAATTTTATAATTTTTAATGTGTTAAGCCAATGCATTCTCTTATATATGCGAGGCGACCTATGGTCGACTCGCATATATAAGAGAATGCATTGGCACAGGGCCGTTCTGTTGGGTAAAGGGTTAAACCGCACCGTTAATTGACCTCTTTGGCGACCAAAATATAAGGGAAATACGGTCGATGGCATCCGCCGTATCGAGCCACCTAGAAACGGGAGATATAAACCTTGAAAGGAGTATCTGAGACAAATGCAATCGCTATTTTAAGTTTATCGACGATATTTGCATCCATATACTGCTTCTATATTTCGAACACAGAGGTTATACTCGGTTCACAACATCAATATTTTAATATATAAGACAATACTATTTCTATAATTAGAATAACTCAGTTTAATCGTTTATTCTGTATACCTTTATAGTAGGGTATATATTTGGGGAATGTTTGGATATTGCAAGCTATGTTGACATACCATATAATAAATTATTAAACTAACAGGGTTACCCGGCGTTGCCCATGTTAAATTGATGTGAAAGCCTCCCAGCTGTGGAAATTTGATGAGAATAGAGAATACCACTCTTGTTTAAAGTGGTCAGCATTCTCATAATTTGTAACCTAAATGGGCATCACATAATGTCACTGATACACGGACAATAAGCAGTGGCTCACCTTGTCGGAATGATTGTCATTTGTTTGTGTGCGAATTATCGCGAATACAGAAGTAAATATTTATAATTGTGCGTACATAAGACATCACCAGTATAGACTCATCATATAGTGCCCATCCCATCCTTGATTCATGCAATTGGCACCAATTTGGCGTCTCTAAACAACACGATTAGATCCTCGTATCATGGAGAAGAATATTATATTTGGGGGAAATCGGCGCTAAAAACATTTTTATCAATTTTGGTAGCCCTCTCTTTCCCATCTCTGACTCTAACGACCCAACTTTCTAAACCACACCATTAGACTCATCATATCATGGAGATGACATCTACGTTTGGTGGATATCGGCGACCAAAAAAATTTACCGATATTGTCGCCCCCCCCCCCCCCCCCCCATTTGATCTGTCGTTGACTCCGACAACATCACTTTAGAAACGTTTATCCTGCACCATTATATACTCGTAGAAAGTTACCTCTGTTATACCCCCTTTGGAGCACTCTAGATGGTCTCCCGTTAATGCTATTCGCAAATAGATACCATGTATAGACCCAAAATAACCCCTCCTGAATCCATTAATCGGCAAAAGAAAATCACGACGAGTTCAACTGCCATACGTAACCGCATGGGTATGGGGGGAGGGGCTTAAACAATATAATAACAAACCATCAGGTAAAATATTACATGATGAGACCCGTTCACTATAATCCTGTAGTTTTCTGTTAAATTCATTTATTTCAGTCTGTCTACGTTATATAGAGAACTTTTATGGTGCTGATTATTACTCAGAACATTGATAACACGAAACAAGTCAAAGTCATATTTTGCATTTTAGCGTTATACCTACATGTACCAGTAGAACAGCTAAGTGTAACATGAACGAGTATGACATGTGACACGAATGATCAGTATGGACCACTTAACAATATTGTTCGACCAACGTACCAAGCAAACATCCAAGTTAAATCGGCCGCCGTTTTCAAAATGGCCGCCATTTTCAGAAGAGCCAATAAACTCAGTTGGGCACAAAACACAATTTTATCATTGTGAAACTTAAATAAGCGCTATTGGTGTAAACATATTTATTTTCCCAATAATATAACATATGTACATTGTACATTACAATTACCGTTAATTGGTGCAGAACAGAGTTTACTTGGGGGATTCAACAACAAGCTAAAGCTTATTTTAAGTTGTCTCCCCTGTGATAATTCGAGCAGTATAAACAGTGGTCAAAAAGTAAGTATACTAGTCAGTGAGGGCGGAAGGGATAGAGTTGAAGAAGTTGTAGTGAAGTTGATGACATATACAAGCACAGTTTGTCACATCACATGCAATTCAGGAAGAGTAGTTTACTCAAAGTTAATGAATATACACATGCACAGTATCCACATATAGCACATAGTTTTATTATTATATAATAAGCGTTATTATATTATTTGCGAAGTGAACATGAATGTTAGCACATATTTTGAGCATAGTATAAAGCAATATATTGTAGACAATTAGCTGCTTTATTTAAAATGGCGGCCATGTTAGGTCACCTAACGCATTAAATAGTAATGGGGGGGGGGGTGTAACCCCACTTCCATATATAAAGAGCCAATTTTGGGCATTATTGGCGGCCATGTTTTTTGTGGTTGCCGTTGCTACTATGTGGTCTTTCTAGCTTGGCATGATATCCAGAGGCACACCATCTGTAGCACCTCGGCTAGGATGTTGCCTACAACATTTGATGTTTTTACCTTATTTTACTAATTTGTTTTGTCACGGAGACGCCCTTTTGTAACAGGTCTTTCTTATATACATACAGCATGTCCCGGCCACAAAGGTTATACCTTATACATCAAGGATGGGATGGAGTATTGTATCAATAATATCCCAGTGAAGATGGACCACCAAGATGCCACACAACGATGCCAAGACGATGGCGCCATACTCATACTCTGGGAACATGTGGCCATGAGAAACTTCATGAGCGCCATGATTGCAGCAACGGGAAACCCTAGTGAGTACGAATAACCATTTTTATACTAAATGATCATCCCATTCAGTTATAAAAGTATTCATGGGAATGGTCTATTGTTCATCTGACAGGAGATGTTTTTAGGAAAACAATATGCATACGACAGAAAATAACAGTGCAGTCAATATATGTAGTCATTATAGTATTTAGTATAGAACAAGTTAACATGGATTCTACATAGAACTGCGACCAAGAGTGAGTGTTGTTGGGCGAGATGGGGGGGGGGGGGGGGGGGGGGGGGGGTAATGCGAAAAGCATATGTTGATTCTTTATAACTATATACATAACTGACTTATGGACAAAACAGAAGTTAATCAGGTAAAACACTCGAAAACCATAATTATGCATGTAATCACGCATTTATAAAGTGACCGGCATTGATCAGCTGTTGTGTTTTAATTCTACAAAGGGATGCTGAAAAAGGCCTAAATGTGTCACAAATCCTTATTAATTGGCTTTAGACTCCAGTGGCACTGTAGTATGTATAGCCTACTGAACCTACCACTATTAATTTGATACTCAAATGATAATAGTCTTGTTTCTGCCTTGCAAAATGTTAAAATTATATCAATTACCATATTAATTTCATGTATATATTGGGAAGGGGAGTCCAAACTGTCATTCTTAATTGCAACAATTTTGGAAGAATCCTGATTTTTTATTTATTATTATTTTATTTTTTTTCTTCAACTATGAATTTGACATTTAAATGCTAACAACCCTGTTTTTGTCTTCCAAAATGATAAAATTATATCAATTATCATATTAACCTCATGTATGTATGTCTTGCGAAGGGGAGGTCAAACAGTTGTTCCAAATTGCAATGATTTTGGAAAATCACTGAATTTCCCACAAAAAAAAAAATTAAATAAATAAATATATTCCGGTAATAAAAAATCAAAATTAATAATAATAATAATAACAATAATAAACAATAATAAATTAATATTTGTTAACTATAACTATATATAGTTATGGAAATTAAAAATGCTTAGCCTCAAACTAAAGTTTAAATAAACAAAAACAAGAACAATAAACAAGACATTAGTCATCACTCAATAAAACAAGACAGTCAATGACTGTGGGGTCGCTCACCAGACTGCAAAGACTGATAAGACTGGGACTCTGGAGACCACAACAGTCAGAACTTTTCATAATCACTTTAAAAGAAGTAGATATCTAAAGAGTTAAATCTAAAACAACAAATTTGGAGTTATGTCCCTGGCCCCGCCCACATTTGACCCAGTGACCTGATTTGAACAAATCTGAACCCCAGTCACCCAAGGATCCTTCATACCAAATATGAACCCATATAGCCTGATGGTATTTGAGAAGAAGTCACTTTAAGAATACTATGGAGGGAAAGAGTTATGGCCCTGGCTTCGCAACTATTTCAAGTAAACTCATTTGAACAAATCTGAATGTGAGTCACCTAGGGAACATTCACACCAAATATGAAACCATTCGGTCTTATTGTTCTGAAGATGTTTAAAAGAATTACTATGGTGGGAAAGAGTTATGGCCCTGGCTTCGCAACTATTTGACCCAGTGACCGCATTTGAACAAATCTGAATGAGAATCACCTAGGGAACATCCACACCAAATATGAACCCATTTGGTATTATGGTTCCAGAGGAGAAGATGTTCAAATAATTGTTGTCGGACGGATGGACGGACAGACGATAGACGGACGAGGAGTGATGACTATAGCTCCGCCGGAGCACAGGTAGGGTGGCTGTTTGATAATTAAATCTCTTATCTCCGCCCCTATTTGAACAAACGTGAATCCCCATCTATGAGATCCATTCATTTGGTAATTTCAGACATTAGATTTTAAGAGTTGAACTGAACTGATTTTCCTAAAATGACCCCAAATCTGAAAAAATCTAAACCCAGTCACCGAAGGACCATCCATACCAAACATAATCTAAATAGTCCAGATGGTTCTTGAGAAGAAATTGTTTTAAGAATTACTATGGAAGGAAAGAGTTATGGCCCTGACTTCTCACATATTTGACCTGATGAACTCATTTGAACAAATCTGAATGTGAGTCACCTGGGGAACATCCACACCTAAATATATAAACCCATTTGGTCTTTAATATGTATCTGGAGAAGAAAACAATTGATGGACGGATAGAGACATAATGACAGATGGATGGATGGGAGAACAGTCTGACATAGAGACTGACAAATTCAATCCAATATACCCCCCAAGTTTTCTTTGCAAAATCAGGGTATAATGAGTTCAACTGGATACTGTTGGTTAAGAACATAATATTCTAACAGACAAGCGTGAACATAGTGTCTGACATTTGCAGAATGAGGTCCCCAAAGGGTGAATTTAATGACACAATCCTGCAATGCGGGCTAGCATCACCAAATTCACCCTCTGGGGACCTCATTCTGTGTATGCCTCAACTGCTATGGGAGACATAGCATTAGATTGAAGTTCTCCAGTTAAAGTTGGTGATGTGCACCCATTGGGCACCTCAATTATGCATTTTATATTCACAAATTAGGGGATATAGAAACTAAACAGAAGGGCTAAAGTATGTAAAAATGTCAATTTAAGTGCCTATATACTTCCCAGAAGATGAGGCCTAAGCAGAATGAGGACCCTGGCTGGTGTATTTGGTGATGCTAGACTGCTGTGCAGGGTAGCATAACTAAATTCACCCTCTGGGGACCTCATTCTGCAAATGCCAGATAGAAGACAAATTTAATCCAATATATACCCCCCCCCCCCCCCCCCCCATTTTTCTTTGAATATTAGTCGTATGATTTCATCTGGATAAGTGGTGATTAAAACAATAATATGAAATGGCCAAACCTGAATTTAGTATGTCTGACATTTGCAGAATTAGGTCCCCAAAAATGTGGATTTAATGACAATATTCTGTAAGGCAGGCTAGCATCACCAAATTCATCCTCAATCTGATTAGGCCTCAATGGCCAATAAAACCAAGGAACAGATTGAAGTCCTACAGTTGAAGTTGGTGATACACACCCATTGAGCACCTCAATTATGCATTTTATCTTCTGCAAATTAGGGGGACATTGAAACTGAACAGGTGGAAAAAGTGACTAAATCAAACTGTCAATTTGATACTTAGGATACTTCCAAGAAGATGAGGACTAAGCAGAATTAGGTCCCTGGCAGGTGTATTTGGTGATGCTAGCATGCTGTATGGAATAGCAACACTAAATTCACCATCTGGGGACCTCACTATGTAAATGTCAGACACACTATTTCCAGACTTGAAGAAATCAAAGCCATTCACAGTATCATTGAATGTCAGTCATTAAATTGCTACAGATATGTTTAGATTAGAATAATACATGTCATCTGGCCAGTTTATATAATTAACATATATGGCAAATTTTGTATTAAATTGAGAGGTGATATGGCTTGGAAGGGATGTTGGTTGATGGCAGGGTTGGCCCTGGGCCATATGGGAGGGGGTGGGTGGGGGAGGGTGGAATGTTTCCATAATTTCATTAAAGAGTAAAGTTTCATAACTCTGCAGATGTTATATATAATGGTGTCACTTTTTTTCAAATTTTAAAAAAAGTTTTAAAACAAATTGTCCCAGAAGATGAGGCCTAAGCAGAATAAGGTAATTGAGGTGTATTTGGTGATGCTAGCCTGTTGTATGGGGTAGCAACACTAAATTCACCATCTGGGGACTTCATTCTGCAAATGTCAGACACACTATGTCCAGGCTTGGAGAAATGAACAATGGACTATTCCTTGTAGACTCTGGTAGTTGTTTAGCTAATGTCATGTCTTGTAATGACAGATGATAAACTGGTCTGAAGCAAGCAGTATTCAGCAAGAGGATCGGGTGACCACACTATGATAAATTGGCTTTTTCAATAATACAGGCTAGAGTGTCCTCTTAAAAATTAATAGTGCATAGCAAAGGGGTGTGAATTATAAAGGGCCATAACTCTGTTAAAATATATCGGATCAAACCCATATTTTAACTTGATCTGTATATAAGCGTCAAAAATTCATATACCAAATTTGGTGTTGATCAGATGAAAAATGTTTGAGTAATCCTGTCTTGGATGAATTCTATATCAAAACAAGAGTGGAAGGGGTTAAATAAACAATACCAAAATCCATACAGATGAAGAACATGCTAAGAAAAATCTAGGTAAGAAATATGAGGCTGTGATGTGTCCTAAACAAAAATTAAAGGTCAAAATGCAAAAATTAATTTTTTGGTTTTTAAAGTTATGTCCCTGGCTCTGCCCCTATTTGACCCAGTGACCCCATTTGAACAAATCTGAACCCCAGTCACCCAAGGTATATCTGTACCAAATATAAGCTAAATCGGCCAAATATTTTTTTAGAAGAAGTCATTGTAAGAATCACTGAGTTATGGCCCTGGTTTCTCAACTAATTGACCGGGTGACCTCATTTGAACAAATCTGAACACCAGTCACCCAAGGACTCTCCATACCAAATATTAGCTAAATTGGCCCAATGGTTATGGACAAGAAGTTGTTGTAAGAATTACTATGGAGGAATAGAGTTATGGCCCTTGTTTCGCAACTATTTGACCCAGTGACCCCATTTGAACAAATCTGAATGTGATTCACCTAGGGAACATCCACACCAAATATGAACACGTTAAGTCTTACGGTTCGGGACGAGAAGATGATTGTTGACGGACGGACGGACGGACGGACGGACGGTCAGACGGACGGACGACGGACGAGGAGTGATGACTATAGCTCCACCGGAGACTTCGTCTCAGGTGAGCTAATAAAAACCTTATGTGTAATATAAAAAAAACTGTTTGACCACCCCTCCCCAATGCCATTCCAATTCATAATGACATGGTACTATTAATCCTGGTTTGTCAAAAAATTTAAATTGGGACCCCAGGCTCAGCCCTGGATCATGCCATGAATCTCTGCTCTGGTTGATGCCCAGAGTAGAGATTCATGGCATGATCTAGCTCAGCCCCGAACATGATAAAATGAAAATATTCAAGAATGTCAATTTACTTTATTAAATTCTGCCCCCCCCCCCCCGGAACTCTACGTCCCTGTCGGGTATTTCGGATTGATCTCACCATAAAAAACAAAACAAAACAAAAAATACACGTGTGGAATTACCAGATAAAATCATTATGATATAGTATCATATACCATTTGTGTACATGCCAATGCCATCCAATCCTGTCCAATCCGTGATTTCGCCGCAACAACTTTCTCACATTTCTCTTTACGAAAATACAGTTAATGAATGAATCGCTCCCACCACAAGAATAGAAATGTTAGCAACACGATCACATTTACACTGTCCTAGAAAACGTCCCCATATAATCATTGGGGGAGAATTTCAGCTGATGCGACAAGCCGGGTCTTAGCGACCTACACTAATCTTAACTAAACCATACTGCCCGCAGTTCACGATCCTGTGACTTTTCACGCGCTATTAAATTCGAATCAAAACAATTCAATCTGTTAAACGTAGTATGGTAGACCGTGATGACATCAATTTCCTATCGAACGTTGTCAATCTATATGAAAGGGGGAAATCTACGCTGAATAAGATATCTCTCCTGACTATTTTTTTTCTTTCTAATTGATCATTTCAAATCTGACCAAATAAAGACAAGATGGTATAAAGTCGAAACCACTATATGGATGACCGGACCGACACAAGATCTCTACCCTTTTGATGGATATATATATGTGTAAATACATTATCCCGAAAGCTACCTCGCACATCACGACACTAAATATCAATCTAAGTTTCTTCAATGACGATATTTGCGAGGATATACTACGTCCGCGGTGGTTGTGCGTGTCCGTTTCAGCTGTTTTTCTCCCCTGACCTTGATAGCAAATGGACAAATTTATTCTACTTTTATAATATTGTTGTCAAAATTAATCCAAACAAAATACCCGTTGTAGGCCGAAAACAAATCGCGATGAAATTATCATGCCGAATACCATCATCCATCATCATTATGTATATATTTGCTTCATATTCTATGCCTTCATTATGTTTTCTTTATTTAATACTTCCTACATGTCTGCACAAATTCGAACCATTGATTCCAATTTCCAAACCTTTTCTAAACATTTTCAGATCAAGCACCATACCCCTTGGTCCATTTGTGGATTGCCAAAATATATTCATATCAGTATTATAACGTTTGCAGAGTCGAAGTCCAGTTCCTGCCCTATCCTGGTTTCGAACCACCGTCTGAAAAATGACGTGTGTTCTGAATCAGTATAGGGCAGCTATTGGTATCTTCGATTCAGCAAAAAGAAAGTCACATATCAAAACTGCAAAAAACGGCAGTCTGAATTTTGGAGCTTTCAGTCTATTGAGTCCTAGATATATATTTATGTTTACTCTTTTAATATTAATGTTATCAGGAGATATTGAAATTAACCCTGGGCCTCCGCTATCGACAGTCAACAACATAATTTCCATTTTCCATTACAACGTGCGCAGTATCCGTAATAAATTAGGAAAAATTGCAGACTTAATAAACGAGTATGATGTGTTATGTTTTACGGAAACCCACCTTGACCCGTCATACCCATCAAACCAGCTAGAAATCCCTGGATATAGTTCTCCCATCCGCAAAGACCGTGACTCTAATGGAGGGGGCATTTGCGTAATGTTTGCTGATCATCTCATTTTCAATCGGAAAACTGAACTAGAATTCGACTCATCGTGTCTATGGTTTGAAATCCACTCTAGAAAAACCCGCATAATACTCGGGGTATCATATAGATCTGAAGATTTCTGTGCCACAAATTATTGGGAACTACTTGAATCCAAAATTTCTGACGCACTTGATAATTCAGAAAATGTAGTCATCACTGGCGATTTTAATTCCAATTTTTTGGACAGCTCCTCGAAGATCAAACAAATAACAGATGGTTTCAGTATGAAAAATGTCATTACGGTTCCCACCAGAGTAACCAGCACATCAAGTACTCTCCTCGATCCCATTATCACCTCCAAGACTATGCAAGTTCTAGAAGCTGATCTTTAGACCTTGGGGTTTCAGGCCATCTAGGTGTTTACGCTACAATATCTTTCGATAATACCCGGACACCATCATTCGAAAGAAAGGTGTGGAATTATAGAAAGGCTAACTTTTCACATGCAAATAGCTTACTCGAATCAGTAGACTGGGATGATCTCATAAATCACACAACATATGTAAATAAAGCAGTCGAAAATTTCCATACGGAATTCTTATCTATAATGGAGAAAACAATCCCACAATCAACTGTAACAGTGAGAACATCAGACAAAATTTGGTTTAATTCAGACATTCGTCGCGAGATAAAAAAGCGTGACAGAGTGAGAAAAAAAGCGCTGAAAACTAACAAACCGATAATATGGAGAGAGTTCAAAAATATCCGAAATAAAATAAACAACATGAAAAAACATGCGAAAATCAAATTCGACGAAAATTTGGAAGAGCGAATAAGAGAATCCTCCAACCCGAGAGACTTCTGGAGAATAATAAACTACCTCCTGAATAAGAAAAGATCTAAGACTATCCCTCCACTATATAGCTCCACAGGCAGCATAACAGCAAACGGCCACTCATATGCAACTAGTGATGCTGAAAAAGCAGTAATACTAAACAAGAGCTTCATTGCAAATTCAACCATTAATGACTCCAAACATAGCATCACAATCTTTCCGAAGCGTTGCAAAAAAATAATGCCAAATTTGGTTTTTACAGAAACCGACGTAGAATCGGCTATCAAATCATTCAAGCTAAACAAAGCCCATGGACATGACGGGATAAGTGTTAGAATGCTCCGCGATACAGCAAAATCTATTAAACGCCCACTGGTTCTTATTTTTAGAAAATCAATTAACACATCGAAATTCCCTGCAGCATGGAAGTTTGCAAACGTCATTCCTATTTTCAAGAAAGATGATCCTGCTGATTCGAAAAACTATCGCCCAATTTCCCTTTTACCGTGCCTCGCCAAAATTTTCGAGAAAGTGGTTCTTAAACAGATGAGCGAATTCTTTATTGAAAACAAACTCCTGTACTTCCATCAATCGGGTTTTCTCCAAGGTCATAACACAACATATCAGTTAGTAGATTTATATCATAACCTGTGTCAATCCCTTGATAAAGGTTTATTTACTTGTTCTATATTTTGCGATATCTCTAAAGCATTCGAAAGAGTTTGGCACAGGGGACTGATTCATAAGTTGAGCGCTTATGGTTTAGAAGGAAACACATTATATTGGCTCGAAGACTACTTAAACAATAGAAAACAAAGAGTATTAGTCAATGATGCTTATTCCGAATATGAGGTCATCCCTTCCGGTGTCCCTCAGGGCTCGATCCTTGGACCTTTCCTGTTCCTTGTTTATATCAATGACTTAGCCGACAATATAGAATCTGATACTAGAATGTATGCCGATGACACTTGCATTACGAACAGCCATTATGACATCAAATTATTAGAAACCGCTATGAATAGTGATATTGAAAAAATATCGACATGGTCCCGAAAATGGTTGGTCAGCTTTAACCCGACAAAAACGGTTGGAATTTTCTACTCATTAATGACCCCGAAAACAAAACACCCAGAACTTAAGTTCGCCGATGAAACAATATCGTTTGTTGACACGCATAAACACCTTGGTCTGGAACTACAGTCAAACCTCAATTGGAATGCCCATATCGACGGCCTGGTAAATCGAATTGCATCTCGACTAGCTCAACTAAGGCGCCTGTAGTACCAACTTGACAGAAAAATAATTGAAATTATCTACAAAACGTATATACTACCCCTATTTGATTACTCAGACGTAGTGTGGGACAGCGCACCGCAATATCTCCTGGATAAGCTCGATCGACTACACATTGAAGCTGGGCGGATTGTCAGTGGCATCACTCGCTCTGCATCTAATAACACAGTTCTGCAGGCAGGAAGTGGGGTGGCCTTCTCTCGATAGAAGGCGACAGATACACAAACTGCAACTAGTCTATAAAATAGTAAACGAACAAGTCCCATCTTATCTAGCATCTACACTTCCCCCTAGGGCAAACGAGGTGTCGGGTTACAACTTGAGGCGACCCGGCAAATTTTATTCATATTTCTGTAATACAGAACATTACAAAAAGTCTTTTTTCCCGTCGGCAACCACTGAGTGGAATAAACTTCCCAAAATAATCACTGACGTTGGCCAATTCTCTATATTTAAAACTAATTTGCAACTATTGGACCCCTCACCTGCCCCTCCTTTGTACTTCTACACAGGGCAACGAAAAAACAGTATCCTACACTGTCGCATCCGAAATAGATGTAGTGAACTCCGCTCTGATATGTTTAATAATTATATCTCCGACAGCCCTGTGTGCTTCTGTGGAAACCCATCCGAAGACGCCTTTCATTATTTCTTTAGTTGCCCCTTGTATCAATCTGAGCGAGCCGTCCTCGCTGATAAATTGACCCGTGAGAGCCTTCAAATTCTCGACATTAACGAAGTTCTGTTCGGAATACCATATATCTCGTTCAAAAGTAATAAGAAACTGTTCGATATAATTCAGCAATATATTGTAGCAACAAAGCGTTTCGATAACTGAATTTAAAACAAAATATATCCTCAAGGAAGGACTTCAAATTGCCTTAGTATATACACCGGTAAATATATGAACTACGCAGTTTAGTAATCTACTGGCTTCCCACTTATGGACCTACTCCCCCACTCAATCACCAGTTCTCTGTAATTTTGATCTACCGTATGTACTGTCTTCCAGAGTAGCTGACCAACACTTGATTAACATATGTATATATATGTGTATATGTATATGTACGAGGGTGTGTATGTGTATATCTATATATATGTGTATATATATATATATATATATATGTATATGTATATATATATATATATATATATGTGTGTATGTATATGTATATGTATGTATGTATGTGTATATGTATGTGTGTGTGTATATGTATATTTATTTATATATGAAGAAAATACCCCTTTGACAAAACCCTGCTCCAACATCAGTTAAGACGAACGAAAAATCACATAAACCCCACCAAATGTTATAGCTATCAAATCATCCATAACCCATATATAGCAATATGCTCTGGAAGGCACTACACCAATCACCATAAAATCACAAAATCTTGCATGTAAATATGTTCAGCTGTCATCTTGTAAACATTTTATATCTAAATCGATTGTATTGGGAGAGGGGCTTCATAAGTTGAAAAAACTTGTGCCCCGATCCCTTTTGTATTATATGCAAATAAAATACGTTTCAAGTCAAGTCAAGGGATGCTATCCGGATTCTAGGCGAATTTGTCATGCGGTGGATTACCGCGTGTTCGTTGGCTTTTCATAATATTGTCTCGTCTAATGATAACGAAGACGAATAGAAGTGAAATTTCGAATTACGAATGAGCCATCAGAATATAATGTCATGCCAGAAAGGCGCAGAGAAACATTGACTAACAAATAGTATTCTTCCCAGGCTATCGGTGTTTATACACTTCAGTCCGAAAATTGTGCTGTGTGTAATTACCTTCATGCAAACTTTGCGTTTTCTCCACAGATCCAATTTGGCTTCATGGAACCGACATAGCTAATGAAGGATCTTGGAAAACATCGACGGGAACAGATCTGCCATTCAAACAATGGGGCGGAGCTAATCCAGGAGGCGGGATTAGGGAGAACTGTCTGATTGGATCTAATAGTGACGGATATCGCCACAGAGATCAGGTCTGCACCAGCAAGTTTTATGTGGTGTGTCAGATCCCACTGTGAGAAGAGAGTTCATTATCACATTCCAGAGACATAAGTGTCTCCAGCTCTCTGGAACTGTTCACACAGTGGCATTTCTATGGAGGATTTCGTGCCAAATTTCGGTGCAAAGAGTCAATTTTAAAACATAATTACATGCATATACATGTACGTTATATTTGGTGGGATTATAACCAGCTAGTGAATAACATTTATCCCATATAAAAGATCCATCGGCATTATGTACATGTATTATAAATTAAAAAAAATTATGTTCCATTATCAAGAATGGCAAGGACTGTGGTAAACTTCTATAGCGATATCGTTTTACACAAGAAATTAACCTAGCACCATGCACGGGGCGGGTGGTTGTGCAAATATATCTCCAGACTTCATGCCCTCTTGATTAATGTACCCAAATAATAAATGCTGACGCACCTAGTTATCTAACCATACTCCTACCACCACGAGCAGGCGAGGTATCGGGTTATTCCTTCAGAAAACATGGCGACTTCTACGCATATTATTGCGAAACTGAACATTTCAGAAAATCGTTCGTGCCAAAAATGTGCCTTGGAACAAACTCCCCGACATTGTAACTAAAGCTGAAAGCCTACATGAATTCAAGATATTCCTCAAAATTATATACTACATACTCAAACCCCCAAATTACTATTATACCGGTTCCAGAAAAAACAATATAATACATACCAAATTGAGAAACAAATGCAGCGACTTAAATCATGACAAATTCGAAAACCACATAGCTCTTAGCCCATTCTGTGATTGTGGAAACGAAATCGAAGACGCCCACCATTACTTTTTCTTATGTCCCCTATGCCAGACACAACGTGTACGGCTTTTTAACAGCATTAGAAAAAGGGTATCACTGAATACAATATCGCCGACCTCCTTAAAGGTATAACAAACATTAGTAATAACAAAAACAAATTAATATTTGCAGAAGTTCAAAAATATATACTCGCTACTAACCGCTTTACCAATTAACACATCACCACCTCTGGGTCAACGCGCGAACGCCATCTTTTTAGTACCCCAAAGCTAAAAGCTAATACTAAACTGACAAACACATCTTCCCTATGTCAACAACCAGTAATCAAACTAAATGAACTCACATATCGAACCCGGATCCGGTAACACAAACGAGAGGCCGATCACGATCGGAAGATGTTAACCCATCCCTTGGCGATAAAAATTTAATATGATCGGATAAATGAGAGTTTTGGTGTTGAATTATAGAGTATACTGTTATGTACTATTATAGACAAATGTACATAACACAAATTATTGGAATTTATGGGTCACTGGCATTTATATAAGAGAATGCACTGGTACAGGATCTGTAATGATAAACCGCCACAGCCAGTACGCCCGTGGGTTAATTGTGTAGGTGTGACCTGGACATGGAATACTTGGGTTAAGAGAGTCCAATTTAAGTTTACAATAATAATGTGTCCTAGTATACAGATAAGCAACCTCACCACTGACCCATTAATATCAATTATACAGCATAGCTGTAAAAAAATCACAGGAATTGTTTATGTTGAACACTGACCTCTCTATTAAACCAATAACAATTATAATGATATCAGACCATCTGAAGATATAACTCTGCAGCACATATGTCCAAGTCTACTGTTAATATCATGTGATGTTTATTGTTGAATCTTTATTTTAAATTAGATACCATAGCCTTCTTTATCAGATTATTTGCACATTGGCATTGGAGACATCAGACAATAATATAGCTTTATCAATATCTAAGTAGTCCAAATGCAATTGGTGAATTGGATTTAATGTTGCTCCAAACAGATTTACCAGTACATAACACAAGATTTTGGACCGATTTAATCAAATTTGGTGTGGTGATTCGGGGTACCCTTGGCAGAGTTATAATGGTGTTAGTTTTTCAAATGTTTTTAACTTTAAAAAAAATATTTGTTTTTAATTATTAAAAAAAATTAAAGGGACACATTGGAAATCTTTTTATCAACTTGTATCATAATCATCAATATCTAAATGAAAACAAATGACAATGTCAATGAAATTTTTTTTATTATTATTATAAAAGTTAAAAATAAATTTTCGAACTAGATCTGTATTTTGGGCTGTGAAACCCACCCACCCTAAAGTGGAATTCGACTTATACGGAACCAAACCGGTCAATAGTGGTGTTATAAACTGTTTTACAAACATCTCCGTTATTTCGTTAATATTACGTTTTTCTAAATATTTTTTTTCTCTAAATACGTATTTCAGAAAAAACACATAATCTGAGAAATGTTATATTAACGAAATAACGGAGATGTTTGTGGAATAAAACAGTTAGGAAGAAAAAAAAGTTAATTTCATCGCACCCCACAAGTACGCTCTCGTGAGAGCGGGCGGACAGACGGACGGGAGGACGGACGAACGACGAGTGGTCAATCCGGACAACGACACTATGTTTACCATACATGGTATGGGTAGTCCAAGTCTTCTCGTACTAAAGCCGGCTAAGATATTGGGATGGAGGTGCCGGTCTTTAGTCCGAGATCGCGCGCATAGCCTTCTTATGACACGAGTTACGCCCAGGATCTGTGGCGGGAATCTGTGGTGTATTTTACTCGATTTACCTAACAAAGCAATACATGATGCTATATACGTCGGAAAGAGTGACATATTATGGTCAGAATGGTGTATAATAATCTAACTTTAATGTTAAATTACACATAGAATATTCCGGTTGATTGCCACAAACATCGTTGTTTTTTCTGTTTGTTTACTTAATTGAAAGCCGAATTCAGGTTCCGAAGAACTTCGGCATTGTCCGGTGTTTGTTCTGAGTATTCTAGTTTCCGTTTCTATATATAGCGCGGGGTTTTCCGAACAAAATAGCGAAAACCGATCGCCGCAAAGTCCAGTTTCCAATGTGCTTTGAGAACAATTCCCGCACTAAAAACTTAATGACATAATGGAGGATAAGAAAGGTAGTTTTGTTGACAATTTTCGCAAGCAACTTGTCAAAATTGGAGCAAATTAGAACTCTTGTGTCAACCTTGCCATGCGTGTGATGTTCATCCATGTGCATTTTGACTTTTGTGTTGATAAAATAATCGGAGAACCGAATCACACAGTTTCGAAATATAGTTCTTCCGTTTTAGTGGGACTTTTCAAACTTAAGGTTAAAAATTTACATAAATTTTGTTTGATTTTTTGTGTGCTTAACAAGAGCAGTATATTGCTCTGTTCGCTTAGTAATACTAATAAAAGTTAGTATATATCTTAATTTCGCTGAAGTCCACCAAATGTGGGAAATGTAGCACCATATTATTTATTCTAATGCTCGTACAACGTTGTGTTTACACTGTTTTAAACTTTGAGAGGGTTGTAATTCCCCGTAATTTATTTAATGTATTACATTTATATCTTCAATGTTTAATTAATCTATTTATTTTTTATTTATTGACACACATAATTACGATTACAATGGAGAATTCGTCGTAATTTGCGTTGTCAGTCGAAAATCTACGGAATATTTTCAACGGAAAATGCCGAACACAGTTCGCGAGGTCAACTGAGTTCGCATACTTTTAAAAATTTGTAAACATTGCGGTAAATGTCTCTTTTCGCATTAAATTACCGCTTTTAATTCACAACTGATGTGGGTTTCAGATCAAACAGCATGTCTTCTGTGGAAAATATCAGTTTATTGTCGCAATTGTGATATTTTATTTCATATAATTGTGGTTTTATTTGAGCGGGTCACTAACGCTTAAGTCGTGTCATAGGAATGCATGGGCCTGGAACTCGGACTAAAGACCGGCACCTCCATCCCAATATCTTAGCCGGCTTTAGTACGAGAAGACTTGGACTAGGTATGGGTAAACATAAAAAAACAAAACAACACAATTTAAACATATATATACCATCTTGTTATTATAATAACGTGTGTAATTGTATGGGGATAGGGACTTTCTAAGTTGTATAACTTGTGCCCCAATCCCAATTGTACATACACGATACAATAAAATTTGTTTAAACTATGTACCCACTCAACATCGAGATTTCGTCAAGAACACACTTTTGAGGAGATGGTGCTTAACCCTTCCTTGGCTGGAGTTTCCTGATTATTTGCGAAAACCCTGTGACAATACATTCTCTTATATATATGCGAGTCTCGCATATATATAAGAATATATTATAATATATGGGCCTAACAATATTCACCTTGACCTTGTGGGACACTCGCATATATAAGAGAATACACTCGTTTCAACAACATGCACCCCCCCCCCATTTCGAAACCTCATCACCTTATGAATTCCGTGAGCGGTGCATGATGCCATAAAGTGTGGTGCACTTACTAACTAACCGAGACACTATATATAGCCATGTCCCTACTTCGATATTAGGGTGGACACCCCCTCACCAAAAACGGAGCCCCAATAGCCACGTCCCTGTCTCAGTATGTCATGATAAGAGGGGCGGATCAGTTTGAAATTATAGGGTGGACACCTCATCAAACGGTGCCCCTATATAGCCACGTACCTGCCTCGATATTCATTGATAAAAGGGGTGGAACAGTTTGCAGTTACAGGGTGGACACTCCCTATCAACCTGAGACAAAACGAATTGTTATAATTTGTGAGAATAAAGAACACAAAGCAAATGTTTACGACATCGAATTGTACTGATTCACAAAATCTACACACAAATTGTGTATTGCTCGAGTGGGGTGCTTATCAAGTTAGCACACCGAGTCAGCTTGTACAACGGTATTCTATATGTCGCATTCGTGTGATCTGGCTTGTATTTGTATGTAACGTTATTGTGTTTGTCGCATTCGTTTAGTCATTTTTGTTTCTGTAATTTGCAAATTCATTTCACATTTCCGGTTGAAATAAAGCATTGTACAAACTGTTGGGAACTCCACACGAAACAATCACCAATCACAATAGCACGTGCCCACATTGCAACTATTAGTCTTGTAATATTGTATTGTGACCCGTTAAACGTAATCTTAGGAGCTCAAAACATCGCCGGTTTAGAGGAAATTTGATCCATTTCTTCAAAATAATCAAAGGATATTATAATTTAGATCAGAATACGTTTTTCCTAAGAAAACACGTGGGCATTCGTTAAAGTTACACAACCAAATGTAATTAATATAATGCCTTTATGTATATATATCTACATTTGCGGATGGCTGTCTGTCTGTCTGTCTTCTATAGAAATTCACGGGGGACCATCTAGATGGCACCAAAGGGGTCTAACAGGGGTAACTTTTTACGAGGACGATAATGGTGCGGGTTAGAATGTTCTAAAGTGACGCTGTTGTTGCCAGGGGCAGGGAGGGATAGCAAAATTGTCTACCAAATCGATACACATTCTTCTCCAAGATACAACGAATCTTATCGTGTGATTTAAAGCTGTCAAAAGTGGCGTCATTCAAGTAATGGGTGCACTTTAGGGGAGAGGTTCACCAACATTGATAAAAAAAATTTCAGAGCCGATTTCCACCAAACTGATATACATTCTTCTCCGCGGTTCGAGGAATCTAATCATGTGATTTAAAGACGTCAAATTGGTGCCGTTTGCATGATAGTGGGGGGGGGGGGGGGGGGCACTAAATTTGATAATTTGTTCGGTAGCCGATTTCCACCAAACTTATACATAATCTTCACCATGATATGAGGAATATAATGGCGTTTAAAGATGTCAAATGTGGCGCCGTTCGAGTCAGGGGTGCATCGAGGGGGAGAGGGGAACCAAAATTGATAAAAAAAACAAAAACATTTTAGCGCTGATTTCCACCAAATTGATACACATTCTTCTCCGTGATACGAGGAATCTAATCGTGTGGTTTAAATGCACTAAATTGGTACCGTTTATGTGATATAGTGGAGTAGATTAAACCCAATTTTCAAGACAATTGTTCAAGTTGTGACAAAAGTATGAAACTTTGAACATATGTACATATTCACATAATAATTGATATTAGATATGGAACGACGCCGAAACTTCACTTTAAAACCCTCTTTTAAGGTGTTTTCCGAATTTAAAGAGCGTTTCGTGATTGTATAATTTATTAAATGTCGTAATTGATCTTACCATGAAATATGAGATTTAAAGTTATGTATATAGAGTAAGTATGATTCTGCAAGATATAATGCCACATTTTAGGGTAAAATTGGAACCCCACCCCCAATCCCCCGTGAAAGATGGCTGTCAAAATGGCAGCCGAAGTGGAAACAATTGATGTTTTTCACTAATATCTTCTAGATCAGATTCTGATGTATTGAACTGGTACAGAATTGTGAATTTATTTTGTATTATTCATATTAACTAATCATTGAAGCAATGAAATATGCCATTTATGAGGTTCCATCCCCTTCTGATCCCTAAAATATTCGATTTTACATAACTTGGTAGGAAATTTCACAAAAAATCACCGTTAGGATTCTAGTCATATTTTACCAAAACCTGGACAGAAATGTGCAAAGTATGTGAGACATACCATTTATTATGAATATTTCAACTCAATGGAAACAAAATTGTCACTTTGTCTGAAAATGGCTGCCAAAATGGTGACCAAAACCTGGAAAATGGTCAGTATTAGCCCAACATGCCATGTAATTGATTACAAGTTGTGGTCAATGAATACAATTGGCTATTTTGTCTTATATACATTAAATTATAATATTTCTTATGCACATTGGCTAAGTGTTACTATTGTAACCACTGACATTACCAGAAATATTAAAACTTGACATCAAAATCGGCAAAAATTAACTTTTCAGGTTTGGACCATTTATTCAAATAAAATGGAACTATCTTTAGTATCAAAGATGTGTATTGTTTTGTTCTGTCTTAAATGCGTCACACTGATCTACAAAATTACTCAAGATGCAGTCAATGTTTTTTTTACATATATTCCGAACATTATTCTCTGTTGTTCCCAATAGATAGAACATTTTGACTCACTCGGTTATTAACCATATTATTTCAGTTTAGCTCATTGCTTTCTGAAAATTTTGAAAGCATGTAATAAATTCCTACCGCTTTTATATTATTTATATTGCATATTATGTCCAGATATATGAGCATATTAATGGATATCTTTCAGCGTATTGTGACACCCAGGTTTAAAATTAGACCGAGTGATTATTTTATCTTGTTACATTTTAGGGATGGAAATATGTTGATAAATACACAAAATACTCATGAGGACTCTAAATACTATGGAAAAACTTACCGAAATAACGGACATTTACATGTACCAACTTTTCCCAACTTTAAGTACAAACGCTCTTTAGGTTCACCATATCAGGAACAATTCATCAATGAACGCTCCTTATTGTTACAGAAAAAAATGGTCCCTTTTATTTCTGAGTTGATAATTTCTTTATTATTTCAATCCCCGGAATGTGACAAAAGCAAGAATCACCAGATATCAGTTTAGGCCTGAACATTACGTACATTTTTAAATTTAAATAAGCCCCTTATTGTCCCTATTATACATGTAACTTCATATTTACAATGATGTTTTATATTGGTGAGAACAAATGTTAATGTTATATCAATGACGACAACGGAAAAGGAAATTCTATTTGAAATTAAAGCTTAATTATGAACTGTTTTCTAATTCTATTTCCTCAAGAAAACTTTTTCTTTAGATTCTTGATTAGAAAAATGACTTTCTAAAACAGTTGTCTAAAATGTATTTTCTAGTTTTTAGAAATTTTCTTTTGCTTTCTGGCAATTTTTGGCTATTCTCTCAAGAAAATTGAAGTTTCTATATATATAAAAACTTCACCACCACACCAAAGGCTACACTACTTGGAAAATATATATATGTCCTTATTTAATTTACATTACAGACATCTCGGAAACTAATCAGTTGAAGAGACCTATACCACAAACAATTGCTATACCTCTAACAGACCAGTGTATATGATCAGTATCAGTATCAGTATCATTTATTTCGAAACAAGTCATCCGACTTTTTGTTCCGATTTGAAACATGGATATAAATTATAACGTAATCATAAAATCAATATGTTAAAATCACTCATCGTACTCATATTTCTGGCTATAGAAATATGAGTCAAACAGTTCTTTGAACTGCGTCAGGTTGACGGATGAAACAATCATCTCTGGTAAATTGTTCCATGGTATAACAACTCTCTGGGTGAAATAATATTTGCCTATGTCTTTAGTTTTACGAGGCAATTGTAATTTCAGCGAGTGACCCCTTGTGGTTGTAGATAATGATCTTTGAAAATACAAGTCTGGATTTACGTTGTAAGACTGTTTTAAAATTTTGAAGGTCTCTATCATATCTCCACGGAATCTGCGAAACTTCACTGACATCAAATTGAGACGTATTAATCTTTGTTTATAATCCAGTTCTTTAAGTTGTGGGACCATTTTTGTAGCACGACGTTGTACACACTCTAGTGACACACACTGGTATTTATGGTGTGGGTGCCAAACAGTGTTACAGTACTCCAATACAGGTCTTACCATGGATATGTGAGGCCCCCACCCCACCCCCATGGAATACGGAATACCACTTAATACAGAGGGTGGAATACGGAATACCAGTTAACAGCCATATGGGATACATAAAAATATATGAAAACTTCATTTTTTGGAAGGTCGGCGTACGAATACCGGTATATTTGGAATACCGAATACCTCCTAACAGAGGGGCCGGAATACGGCATACCTCATAACAGGGCATGGAATACGGCGTACGAAAAGGGGGGTGGGGGCCTCATATGTATAACTGTCTGAACGTGTCCAATTCCAAACTGACGAATATATCATATATCTCTTGATTGAGTATTGGAACTATTTGCAAATAATTTCCAGCAAATAACATTTTTACCTTCCCACTGACTTTAGACCCAATCAGTCATTTCTTTGTTGGTATGGTTAACACAGATAAATTGGGGGTTTCCAGCATTTACTTAGTATTGCTTTGGATAGCATGTGTTCATGTCATGGTTAAAGTTAGGATATTTTCAAATCCAATCAACACCAAAATCTATTACAGGTGAAAAATGTGTCATGATTATTAACCTGGATGTGATTATAAGAGTGATCGGGTGAAAAATATTTAGTTATCGCATGGTGTCTACGGATTCATGGAGGAGGTTAATAATTTAAGCAAGTAGACCAAATGACCCTCACTATACAGGTCAGGGTGTGTTATCATATTTTTCATGAGATATAAACATAATCAATGACAAATATTTGAGTTAATAAATCAGATATTAAGAGGTTATTCTTACCCCAAACTAATGAACTGATCAACACAAAATTGTCCAAAAAACATTTGATTTAGAAACCCGTACAATAAGTCAGACTCAATGAATACCAGCACTGTTATTATTATCCCGCAGCACAAATGCAATTGAGGGAATTTCAAGATCCTCTAATAATATAATATTCAATAGGTGGTTTATATAATTCATTATTGAACCTGGATAAGTGGAAGGTTTAATTTAATATCTGCCTATCAGATAGCATGTGTCTATGGAATGGGTTAATTTTAATCCCAAAAAATCAATGCAAGTGAAAAGTGGATCATCATCAACCTGGAGATAATATAGGAGAATGATAAAATGAAAAAGATCATATACTGTGTGGACAGGGTTAATCATTTTCAATGACATCATGTGACATCGCTTTGGGATTCACACACTATATCCAGGTTTACCACTTAAATGTTTCATGGTTACAAAAATAACATTTCAAAAGGTTGGGAATAAACATACACAGCAGAGCTGGATGCTGACAAACCTAACAAGAGGTGTGCACTCGCGTGCTAGCATACCCCCACCGTGGCAAATTCAACCCGCATTATCCGTAAACCCAACAAAAAAGATTTTTAACTTTAAAGAAAAAGTCGGACTAATAATATCGATATGGTGTCACAAGAAGCTTGTACAGAAAAAAATATTCAAATTGGTTCATATATGTTCGAATGATTGCAGAAACCCCAAAAAAGGGTAGAAAATGATACGTAACCTTAACATCTAAGATGGCTTTTGAACCCATATTCAAAGAAAAAAAAAAAAAAATGAATTCTAAGCCCTATTCGAACTAGGTTTGTATTTTAAGCCCAATTCAGACATATATCAAGTTCGGTGGTGATTGGGACATCCTAACTTGAATTATCATCCCAAGTCAAAATAAGTCGAAAATGAAGTGTAATATTACGAAAAACAGTCTGAGCCAATCCCTAGCCGCATCATGTAGAGAGGGTATTGTGAGAAGCATGCAAGCAAAATAAGTCGAAAATGAGGTGTAACTTAAAAAAAATAAAAGGCCGCTTGGTCACAGTGTCCCCCGAACCGGTGGCTTCATTTGGAGCGGAGGCTTTGTAGAAGTATACTATATGGATAAGACACTTGTGCATTGTCTCATTACTGACATGCATACAAATAACCAAATCTTAAAAAAACTCTTAAAGTCAAAATATAACCTCAAATTGGCACAAAATGAAGAAAATTACAAGAAAAATTGAATTTTCTAAGTCGAAAAGCCCATAACTCTGAGAAAAATCATCGGTTCAAACTCAAATTCGAACTTGACCTGTATTGTGATATGACTGATCCACAAAGAACTTGACCTGTACATAGGGCTGATAAACTCACATACCAAATTTGGTTCAGATATGATCACACAAACTGAAGTTATCATCCGGAAACCAGAAAATTACAAGATTCTAAGTAAAAAAGGGCCATAACTCTCGCAAAAATGGGCGGAGCAAACCCATATTCGAACTTGACCTGTATTTTGGTCTGATAAACTCACCTATGAAATTTGCTTTTGATCTAATAACCGAAACTAAAGTTATCATCCGGAAACCATTTCCGGACGCACGCACGGACGGACGGACACACGGAGGGAGAAAGCGTGACGGATGGACGGTACGACGCAGTCAATCCAGTATACCCCCCATTTTCTTCGAAAGTGGGGGAATAATTAATGAATGCCTGCATTGCGCACTGCAGCAGTAGACCTAACTACTGGCAGATTATTTATTACTACAAGAGATATGGAGGCCATGTGTTGATATGGCTTTATTCTTAGCATATACATATAACCAATAGAATGTAAACAATTTCAGTTAATCCCATGATGCCAGTATTTAACTTGGTGACATATGAGAAAGGTCAGATGGAAAATATTAGGAGTCATTACATTGCATAGCATACTGTATGTCTATGGAATGGGTGGGTTAATTTTCTTGAAAGCTGATCATTGGAAAGATACAATGTCTGGGGAATGACAAATACAACAAGTACATGAGAGTAATCATTATGTAGAATTACTCCCCTTTGATAGCTTTTGTACAAGTACATGCATGCCTATGGAATGAAGAGGAGTATTAATAATTTCTAAACCAATCAACCGATTGATACCAAACACTATACAGGTGAGGGGTGCGTCATCATAAATCAGCAAATAATATATGAACACGATCATACAAAACATACTTGAGTTATCTCATTGGATAGAACATGTCTGTTGGTGGATGGAAAGTGTTTTCTAAAGCAAACTGATCAACCGATCGATATAAAAAACTACAGGTGATCTTAAATAATTCACTGGTGAAATTATCTTAAATCCCACATTTTATATTGGAATGTAATAAATAAAATTGGCATATTTTCATCCCAGGAACGTGACAATAGTGAGCATTGCAACTCATAATTTTATACCTTAAATTTAACAGCATGAACATCAACTTGTCATCTAGGCAATCCAGCAGAACACATGGACGGATGAACAAATGAAAGCTAAGCTAAAGAAAAGACGCAAATTTGATATCCTGGGTACTCTAACCAATGTTTTGGTGCTCCTGGGTACCCAAGTCAATGTTTTAGAGATCCTGGGTATTCTAATAAACAAAAGCATGACTAATTCTATTAATTGTTTTTAGCCTTTTTTAGACTGACAGAATATCATTGGCTGGTATACAAATTGAGTTACACCTTATTGTATACTCAATCGGATACACAATTTCAATCACAATGAATGTTCTGTTTGTGAGCATGTCCAGGTTGCTAACTGTGAAAGTCAGTGTTGTACAGAATCGAAAAGCCATCTTCACTTCAGTCAGATGATTCATACTTGAACACCCATTGAACTGTCACTGGGTTGATATTGTGTGACATCCATTGAACTGTTATTGAGTCGATATTGTGTGACTCCCATTGAACCGTTAGTGGGTCAATATTGTACGACATTCATGCACACCATTGAACTGTTTACTGGCTCGATACCGTGCGACATCCATTGATCTGTTGCTGGGTCGATATTGTGACATCTATTCACACCATTAAACTGTTACTGGGTCGATGTGCGACATCCATGCACACCCATTGATCTGTCGCTGGTTCGATATTGTGACATCTATTCACACCATTGAACTGTTACTGGGTCGATGTGCGACATCCATGCACACAAATTGATCTGTCGCTGGGTCAATAGTGACATCTATTCACACCATTGAACTGTTACTGGCTTGATACTGTGCAACATCCATGCACACCCATTGGTCTGTCGCTGGGTCATTATTGTGACAACTATACACACAATTTATTGTGCAACATCCATGCACACCAATTGGTCTGTCTCTGGGTCGATATTGTGACATCCATGAACACCCATTGATCTGTCGCTGGGTCGATATTGTGACATCCATTCACACCAATTTATTTGTCACTTGGTCGATATTGTGTGACATCCATTCACACCATTGAACTGTTACTGGGTCAATATTGTGCGACATCCATTCACACCAATTGATCTGTCACTGGGTCGATATTGTGCGAGATGTTATGGCATGTTTCTACCTCTGCTCACTAACGAAACCAACCTGTTGCAAGAAATGAATAAAGTTGGATTAATTGTATAAATAGATCCAGTTTCTTCACATTCATAGCAATACAGTTCCCACTGGCAGTGTATCTTGCAAGACCTAAGAAAGTATGGGTTTTCGCACCAGACTGACTGACTGACTCTAAATAAATGCACAATAAAAATATCTGTTATTTCACAGAACGGAACTCTGATTTCATCACTGTGTGGCACACGAGAGGTCCGCAATAAGCACCAGCTGTCAACTTAAACATGTGCTCAATTAGTCTTGAGAATGCTCATTAACCCTTTACCCACAGAGTCGCCATTTGTCGGCATCCAGGTCTACCAACGCGTCAGCATTTATCGGCATCTGATAATAGTAAAAAAGGTATATTGTTACTCTCTGTTTAGCAGCACATTAAAGAGATATTATGGGCTTGTTCGAATGCGTGAAACTGATAAGTTATAGTATACAGGCTCCACCAACTGGAAGAATGTAGCATTCTACAAACATCGCCGAATATCTCAAGCAAATCGACGTACAACTTCCATTAAAATTTTGTCTGAACTACGCTAAATTGTAAATATTTACTACTCGATTCGGGACGCTTCTAACGGCGATAAACTAACAAAAATGATTTTGCCGTCGGCAGTCACTGAATTTAATTAATATATAAGAATGACGGTGTGTGGTGTCAATTTAGATATAGTACTTGTAAAAATAACTACTTTGAACAAGATTATTCTCCATTTATATTTTATCACGCTATTGGAGCGTTGCACATCACTTTAAAGCATTTAGGCCACATTAACTTAATTATATGTTTCTCAGGCACCGCCGCCCCCCTTAAAAATCCGCCGCTGGGAGTTTTTTTATTCGACAACGAAAATAAAAAGTATATAAAGTACCCGCCGCCTGCTATAAATGTGCACCCGCGTGTTCCGTTTATATCATGTGTGTAACTGCAGTTAGCTGTTCATTGAGTAAGAGGGATAACTCTACTTCCAACTACTCCGAACGCATATCGAATGCACCACCTCAAAAACATGGCGCTGCTAAATATTTGCGTGATTGAAAATGGACATTAATTGATTCCATGGAGGATAATCAACATAGACACTTCCGACACAACACAAACAGCTGCTGACAATTTTATGAAGGATAATTCCGTTCATTGTGAATGTGATGAGAGTTCCGTAAATGTCAGTGTTTCCAAACGAAAGAGGGATGAGTTCGACCGTGTATCGATGGAGCTGAAGTTGCGGACATATTTGGCCGCTTCTTCCAAATAAATATACGAAAAACCTGCAGCTTCCATTCACTTTTTATTTTACATTAAAATTTCAATTTAACCCCAAAATTCAAGGGTTTTCAATCTGCAAACATGAAAGTTTGTAAACTACAAGTTCTTCTCGTTCCTACAGGAAGCTCAACATGATGTCGAATGTATCTCCATGCTGTATATTAAAAACTAGTTTTAAATTCTACTACATGCAGTACATGTATGGCAAATTGATATTAATAACATTGACTGAACTGAATATTTTAAATATCACTTAAATAATTCAGTTCAGTCAATGTTATTAATATCAATTTGCCATACATGTACTGCATGTAGTATATTATATATCAATTTTTTCATCCACCTATGAAGGGAGACACATTTTGGCATCATCTTGAATCTTGAATAGGCATCTCGTAGCGCACCTCCCATATAAAATTTGTTGTAAAAAGTCACGTATAAAAACCTGCCTCCCGCAAAATTTTCCCCATAAAAATTAAGACATAAAAACCTGCCACCCGGTAAATTTTGGTCTAAAATAATAAAAATAAATACCTGCCTCCCCCCTTGTTTTGAAAATAAAAGTGCCTGAGAAACATATAATTAAGTTAATGTGGCCTTAATAAGAAATAAATCACCATCAGTTTTGGGTATCTACAGAAAGCTTTCCTTGAACTTATTATCTGAACATTTCCCACCAATGAATAGGAATCCTTCTGCCTGTGTATTATCTTTTTGTTATACTGCCATTTGCTGATTTCCATTTAGTATAGAAACTTTTTTTTTTTTGCATCCAAAGTTATGGAAACAAATAACTTACCTCATAAAACCTGATTATTACATGTAATAATTAAAAACAATAATAAATACTAAATAAGTTAATTAATTATGTTTGGATCTAATGAGATTGAGAGTATCCCTCACAGTGAGGGCCTCACCACTTCTCAAAATTACACGTAGACTAACAGAACACATAACTGAAATTCAAATGGTGCTTTTTTGTTTAAAAAATGATGCTGCAAGAAATTAAGGTGAAGTTGTGATGGCTGAGGGGGGTGGGAATGACATTGGTCATATGTGCATTGGTGAATATTATCGGTCAGATGAATAGTGCAAATACAATTTTGTCGGATATTTGCAGTTTTATGCTGGTGAACGTACATGTTCAAGGTTTGCAAACTTGAGTTGATATAGTGTTACTAAAGATACAAAAATATGACATAAAACTCACATGGAAGTTGTTGACTGATCTGAGAGATCTTGGAAGCGATTTGGTGCTTGAAATGAGGACATTGATATATGCCAACAAGTGGTCATTATCCAGATCTATACAATGAACAGAATCATCATTTTCCCACAACAGGAAGACTGAGTCAGGTTCTGCAATGCTGAAACAATAAAAAGTAATTCTTTATATTTTCATAAACGTTATGCGGCAAAAAAATATAAATTGTATCCTGAGCATCAATAGAATGATAACGAAGGAATGTAAAAAAGTTTCAGTAAAGGGATTTTTATTTTGTAAATGAAACTAATTTCATTTCAAACATTTCTTCAATAAATGTGGGCTGCAGGGAGTGCCAAATGATTCAAATTTGAAATCCAAGATGGCTGCTGGCAGCCATGTTTTTTAACAAATTTCGGAATTTTTTTATGGCTCCCATCTAGTGGTCACCCAGAAGATCCATATGAAGTTTTGTGGCGATCAGATGAAGGATGTGGTCTGTAGGGTGTGTCAAAGGATTTAGTCATGCAAAGTTTAGAATCCAAAATGGCTGCCGGCAGCAATGTTTTTCAATGAAATTTGGAAATATTTTATAACTCCCATCTAGTGGTGATCCTAAACATACCTGTAAATTTTCAGGACATTTCTCCAATAAATGCAGGTTGAAGGGTGTGCTAGTGGATTAAAATTTGAAATAAAAGATGGATGCTGGTGGCCATGTTTTTTTAACAAATCTCGAAAATAATCAATGGCTCCTATACATCTAGAGGTCACCCAGAAGATCTACATGAAGTTAGGTGACGATCGTATGAGGGATACGTCTTGTAGGGTGTACCAAAGGAAATTTTTGAGGGACAGATACAAAGACGGACGCAACCCATGGCAATAGCTACAACTTTACTTTGCCAAGTTGAGCTAAAAACACAGCATGCGAAGTTACATTAAAGATATGGTAAGCATTGGCTGTGGGTATTGCTTATAAAATAGTCTCATCCATTAAGAAAATAATATGAAACAGCCAAGCCTGAATTTAGTGTGTCATTTGCAGAATGAGGTACCCAAAAGGTGAATTTAATGACACTATTCCACAAGGCGGGCTAGCATCACTGAATTCACCCTCAGTCTGATTAGGCCTCAACTGCCATGGGAAACCTAGAAACAGATTGAAGTTCTACAGTTGAAGTTGGCGATGCACACCCATTGAGCACCTCAATTATGCATTTTATCTTCTGCAAATTAGAGGACATAGAAACTGAACAGAAGGGAAAAAGTCAAAAAGTAACTAAAACAAAATTTCAATTTGATACTTAAGATACTTCCCAGACGGTGAGGCCTAAGCAGAATGAGGTCCCTGGAGGGTGTATTTGGTGATACTAGCCTGATGTATGGGCTAGCAACACTAAATTCACCCTTTGGGGACCTCATTCTGAAAACACACTAAATTCAGGCTTGGTAACACAATTTTTTTTAATTTGATATAAACAACAAGCTGTTGTTTACACAAGTCTGTCCAATAACACTCTAATCTGTAATCTGTCATTCTAATCTCAATTAATGACCTGACTTGGTCTCTCTGAAGCTACCGGAGTCCTCTGGTAGAATTAATACTGGCAGATATAATAACTGCTTCTTTTGAGTTAGTAAGTTGTGATATGATATGGGGTGGAATGATATGGGGTGGAGGGGTTGGTTGGGGCAGGGTGGGGGCCTGGGTCATGTGGGGGGGGGGGGGTGATGGAAAGTTTCTGTGATTTCATTAAAGATTAAAGTTTCATAACTCTGAGGATGTTATAATGGTGTTAGTTTTTAAAATTTTATAACATGTTTTAAAATTATTTTGTTTTAAATTTGTGTGTTAAATTGAGCAAGGAGTTCAATCTGAATTTTTTTTTTGATATTTTTTTTTGAGTTATGTCACTGGCTCCGCCCACCTTCGACACAGTGACCTCATTTGAACAAATCTGAACCATAGTTGCCCAAGGACCCTGTACCAAATATGAACCCAATCAGCCCAATGAAATTTGAGAAGTCGTTGTAAGAATTACTATGGTGGGAAAGAGTTATGGTCCTAGCTTCACAACTATTTAACCGGGTGACCTCATTTGAACAAATCTGAATGTGATTCACCTAGGAAACATCCACACCAAATATGAACCCATTCGGTCTTACGGTTCGGGAGAAGATGGTTCTTGACGGACAGATGGACAGACAGATGGATAGATGGATGAGGAGTGATGACTATAGCAGGTGAGCTAAAAAATATGTGATAAGCAAAACGCTCAACACCGGTGAGACTCCACTAAATGAACTTTGGTTAGAAATGCCACCAAGTAACATACCAGCACTTGCTAATCTTTGCCTCTCAAGATTTAGGTGTTGAGTGGGTCACTGTGAATCACTCTACAAAAAAGTCGCCACGATGTTGAGTGTTTGCTTATCACTCACTATTTACATACTTTATATAAACAATGACCCTATGGCCTATACCACTAGACATACATATAAACATTATATATTTGTACTGTTAATTTGAATTATCCCAAAACCTCACTCAACAAAAAGACTTTCCGGCGATCTATATAGATTCCTCTTATAAAAACTAAATACTTTGTTCTTAAAATACCCATGGAACTGGAATCGAAACTGTTCATATGTGTTAGAAAATATGAAAAGTTCAAAACATTATTATGGAGAGATAATGCATTATCGATCTTATAACTAGTCTGGATTGTCTCACAACCACACCGATACTTGTTTGTGATATGCCCTAAATACTATGTTCTAGATACTTTTATATGTATATGATTATAGTCTGTACGTGTGCGTGGATATGAAATACAAGCCATCGATTCAATTATTTATAGTGATATATGGGGTATTAGGAAGACAGCCCGATAGGGCTAGGCTAACCCCCAACAATATACAACATTACTAGGGCCCTGCGAACCGTTTGAGGTTCGGTTCGGTTCGAAACCGCCGTGATGATTCGGTCCGGTTCGAAACCTTTGACGGGATTCGATTTTTATCGAACCTTTTCGTTTTTCCTGGCAGAATGATTAAATCAAACAGTTCTGGGCGATCGAGAATCACTCTATGCAAACGCTCAATCCTCGATGCACACACATCATATATAATACGTCGGCACATACACAATACCTCGAAATTAGCCCCATGGTATTGTTGGGTTAATCACTTTTTGTCACAGCATTTTATTGCCATCGCATTACGAGTGTAACGAGACCATGTGAGAATGATTTATTAAATAATTTAGTGATATCGCGCAGATAACATTCATCTGAATCATGTGTCAGAAAAGTACTTTGAATTGCTTCTTGGTTATACTATCACTAGTCTATCAATGACTATCAGTTAATTGTTTACCCAAAATTCTGCTAAATCTACGTGTATGCTTATGATACAATGATTTTATGTTTACAACTTGACATTGAACATAATTAATTTGATCATAATGCGGTGGGTCACTGGGTTATATTACGTTGAATTTTGAAGAGATCTTTTGATATTCAATTTAATCTGTTCCCGCTAAATGGGAAAGTGGTGACGCAAGCTTTCTGGTTTTCTAGTAATTTCTACCTCAATCTGTCACCAAACTACTAGTATGTTTTATTTCATGTATAATTTACTAATAGACATGTGATTATAACATCATTATATACCGGTACTTAATAACTTAATACGACGACAGCATGTTATAAACACGGACAAACTTCCGATGAAGTCGAAATACAGAACGAAGTAGCTTTTTTGAGTTCGGTGAATAGGCTGAATCAGGTTTACAATTAGTCAAGTATTTTTGGGCAGAGCTTCATCATTGACGATTGGATTCAACCAATCACATTGGTCAGGAGTCAGGACGGCCCAAGAGAGGGTGTGGTCTTTGCTCTTTGGCATAAACGATTGGCATGATGTTACTCAATGCACTTTGTCATGTGACTGCGTGACACTTAAATTGCTACAGTGAGTGAGAAAGACGTCGGCACGCTTTTATCTTTATCGCGTGTTGTCGCCGAGTTAGAATGTCGGTCGAATGCTTTGATGTCTTGCTACAATTTAGCTATTTGTGGTTACAAACACGTCGAACAGTTACCGTGTGGACAGCATCAGTTGCCCATAAGACCATCATGGCAATTCAGCTGGAACCAACCGCATCATAGAACGTTAGCATGACTACTTGACCAGTGTGATATTACTCTCCGATAAAAACAATTGTAAGTCACTTGTAAAAACAGAAACAAAATGCGCAGATTTGAAAACAAGTCAACCCAGTCAATTTAATACTTGCGTTGTGAAACTGTGTGTACAATGAGTGTCCGCCACGCACATAACATGTGCTTATCCTATGTCCCCTCTAGACTGGTGAACGTAGACGCGTCCCAACTGATGGGCGAATCATTGGCGATATATTTGTCTGCAATTTTGTTAGTTATATGTATTTGTCAACTCGAATGGAATAATCGATCAATTAAAATAGAGTTATCGCTCCTATGCCACGTGGCGCGTTCATGCTGTCAGTGTGTTAGGAGTTCAATGAGTCGATTATCGCGTTGTTTACATTGTACATATGGAAGCTTGACCGATGATTCAATCAGACATCTGTCTCACTTACTGTTAGAATAAGTAATAAGTTATGATTTTTCATGAGTGAAGCTCAGTGAGCGGACGCGGGTATATACGGAGAATGATAATCGGATATTTGTTTTAATCGGGGTTATGTAATATAATGTATGGACATAAACGGAACATAAAATCAACGTTTTATCGGATTGTCATTCATCTCCAATATAAAATAATTCTTCAACATGTAATTATCTTATATCGTATACGATAAATTTGTATATAACACGTTGATTGTACTATTATAATGATCCACATACGTTCTAACTGGCTACTAGTATTATGAGTATGTCGCTTGGACTCTCTTCAATGACACGGTCGGTAATTGGGTTCGAGGTTCGAGATTCGGTTCGATTCGAAACCAAAACGATGATTCGGTTTCAAGGTTCGGTTCGACCTAAATTATAAGGTTCGCAGGGCCCTAAACATTACCTTTTATGTGATACTTCCATTGTATTATTCATGTGTATATTGTAAATAAATTATCCTATCCTATCCTATCACTCGGCTCTGTGTCTTCTCAAAGGTGAAACATGCACAATATTGAAGTAATGATCCAGACATCCGGGATATAAGCACAGACATCCGGGATATAAGCACAGACATCCGGGATATAAGCACAGACATCCGGGATATAAGCACAGACATCCGGGATATAAGCACAGACATCCGGGATATAAGCACAGACATCCGGGATATAAGCACAGACATGCTAATTACACTAGTCCTTCAAGAATACTTCGAGGAAAAAAGGGGTCCTTACAGTTGCCATATCATGAAAGTCTATCATTGAAGAAACAGTATTATCAGGTTAAATAAAAGGCTGCTAGGCCACAAATCCCCAAATAAGGTGACTTTATTTGACCAGTGGATTTTTAAGAAATGAAAAATTGTATTCTGGGAACAATCATGGAATCAAACTGCTTCAAACTGTCTATGTCGTTAACATATTTGAATTAGATACCGGAATAATAATTGGATAATTCTAAGTTGAAAATGGAACATAAATCCATCAGAACTAGTCAGACCAAACCAAATTTTGAGCTTGACCTGTATTTTCATGCGATTAACCCACGTACAAAATTTGAAAGCTATCAGCATAACTCTGCCAGAAATGGTCGGACTGGATCCAACTTCAAAATTGATCGGGAGTTTCTCATATGAAGGCCACATACCAAATTTCTCCAAATTTTGTGAAATACAATAAAGTTCATTCAGACAACATAAGTTTCAGATGGATCGACACACAGTTGGACAGGCAGATGGCTTGATGGAAGGACCAGCTCATTTCTATAGTACCCCGAATTGTTTTTCGAACATTATGTCGACCTTTAATATTAGTGAACTTGTGATATACCTATTAGATTGAAGCTGACACTTATAGAGAACCTTGCAGCCTCTTACAGAATTTAGTTTCACCTCCTCATTGTGTTCTGCAGAGCTAAATATCATTTCTGCTGCAGTTTCCAGCAGCCATATCTGGAATAAAATTCAAATATTTATTACATAAGATAAAGGAAAACAGCATTCGAACCCGACCATGAACCTTTTAAAGATACGGATGGCTACTGTTAAAAAAGTCAAATCTTTTTAAATCACCATAAAATGAAAGAATATTAAATATAGACAGGTTTTGTTCTTATACCAATCATAAACATTGCATAAATAGCATGTTACTGTCCAGATCATACGCCTTGTTTGTAAACAAAAAACATATTATGTTACAGCACACTGAGCAGTGCATTAAGAGTGTGCGATATGCAAAACACTCAACACAAAGGAGACCCCACTATAAGTGAACTTTGGTTAAATTTGACACCATAGCAGTGCATTAAGAGTGTGCGATATGCAAAACACTCAACACCAAGGAGACCCCACTATAAGTGAACTTTGGTTAAATTTGACACCATATTGTTTACAACATACTTGGAAAGCGCTAGCTAATCCTTGCCACTCAAGATCTCAGCGTTGAAAGGGTCAATGTGAATCACTCTCCCAAAGCAATCGCTAAGGTGTTGAGTGTTTTGCTTATCGCACACTCTTTCTGTATATAAACAAATGCTCGGTTCACACAAAGTGTATTTTGTGGGTAATATCGCAATCATGTTATCATTATACTATACTATTAGTATATTCTTGATGAAATTCATAATTTGTTAACTTTTATTTCTAAATTATAACCTACAACAACCAAGGCCATCCCTACCTTTAAGCTATCAATAGAATTATCTTCATAAAAACACTCTTTTAATTTCATTAAAATTAACCCTTTCTGTACTCATTAGTTCCCATTAGAAATGTTCAGATAATAAATTCAACAAACAGCAATGAACTTATCTGAACATTTCCCACCAATCAAGCATAGTGGGCTAGAATCACTAAATTCACCCTCTGGGGACCTCATTCTGCTTAGTCCTCATCGTCTCTGGAAAGTTTCTTCATTATCAAATTTCTATAGAAACTTCTTAACATAGATCCCATTTCTTTTTTAGTTTAGTTTTTCTATATCCCCAAATTGGCAAACACATTGCATAATCGAGTTTCCCAATGGGTGTACAAAAAAAAATTCTGACTATGGTTTTCTTGTTTTATTGATGCTGGCCCTATTGCGGGTTGTACATGCTGCTTTTAAAGTCACGGATAACCTTCGTTATAGGTTATAATTTAGAAATAACAGTTACCAGATTATGAAAATTTCTTCAAGAATATACTAATAGTATAATGATAGTATGAATGTGATATTATCCACAAAACACACTTTGTGTGAGCCGAGCATTTGTTTATAAACAGCACGTAAATAAATAGTGAGCGATAAGCAAAACACTCGACACCATCACAATTTGTTTTAGGAGAGTGATTCACGTAACCCATTCAACAAAGGAATCTTGAGTGGTGAGGATTAACGAGCACTATACCAGTATGTTGTAAACAATTATGTAATTATGTGACATTTCTAACCAAAGTTCTCTCAGTAGGGTTTCCCACCGGTGTTCAGTGTTTTGCTTATCGCATACTCTTAATATGTTATCTTGAATGATGGGCTGGACCAATCTGTAAGGGGATAATTGGATTTAGGTGGGGTGTAGCCCACTGAGAAGAAACCTGCAAGGCAATTTGTGATACCGGTACCTCTGTCGCCAGGAGAGGCATCTGCCCCCCCCCTTTAGTTATCTGCCCCCCATCATTTAGAAATATATTTCAGCTCTCCTTACATGGTAACAGAAGGGTCAGTGAAATATGCTGAATGACTATCACATTATCTTTACTAAAACTGTCAGCTTGCAAATTGGGCCTTCTGCAGTTGATATATGATGGACCAATAATTAATGGTTAAAGATGGTCTATATGTAAATTTTTCGGGCCACAATTACAACAACATAACATTTATAAATCCCGTTGCAAGACTTCAAACAGCAATTTTGTGAATAAAATACAGATAAAACCGAAGATGGGGTTTATTATTTGTTTATTTCGATTGTAATGTGCGGTATATCTCTTGGTTGATCTTCATTTTGTATTGTTTGAGGGTGCCAACAAGATAGAGTTCTCCTTCTTGGTGAACTTTTGGCATGCTCAGAACATTTTCGCATGGATTTCTGTTATGAAATTAGCCGATAACACTGTCCCATGGATTTGATAAGAAATTCTAAATAAACTTTATATTAATTGATAGAGAAACTTTTCTGGACAGGATTCCTTGATTCATATCAATTATTTTATACCCAGTAATCGATATAAAACTTTCTGGGAAGAATATAGACCATCTTTAAGAAATCAATATGAGGCAAAACGGCACACACATGTGACATGCAATGTTATTTGTTTGCGACTCACAACAACTTGATCAGAATATACACACGCATTGTTGTTTACGATGTACAGCAATCACAATCACGTACAGTAATGCCCTAAGTAATCGACCCCTTAACCACAGCAGAATTATGGGTAACTTTTCAGGATTTAGTCGGAAATATGGCTTGTTGCCATTCATCGGAAAGCTCTTGGCGAGAGCTTTCCGATGAATGGCAACAAGCATATTTCCGACTAAATCCTGAAAGTTACCCATAATTCTGTTGTGGTTAAGGTGTCGATTATTTAGGGCATTACTGTACTTCTTGGTCCTTAAAGGAATTAAAAAAAAAATTATCGTCATAATACTAATAATATATGTCTAACAGACCCATTTCGCCAAGAAAATTCAAAATCGAGCAGATAGTATTTTTATTATTATGATATTAAAAAAATCGCGGAAATATCCGCAGTGTAAATCACGTGAGTGCGATCACATGACCACAACGCATTCACATGACCGATCATCTGCAACGACGCTTACCGGTGCCAACGGTGGGTGGAGCTTAAAATAATTCCGCCAATCGCGTAATGAGTTGATAAATTACGTGTAAAATATTGCAGTCGGCGGTTAATTAGCTAGGCCTTTACGATAAATAGTGATCACGGAATAAAACTGTTTGAATGTGCTGAATTATGAACTGGATTTGCTAGAATGTTGGATTATATAACAAATAATGATGGCTCAAATGCACTTTGAGGCCATAAAAGTTTAATTTATGCAGAATTTATGCAGAAATGCATTGAGCGAGCGAAATTTCGTGCAAAATTAATTTAACTGTTTTTGAAAGAATACAAGTTAGGCCATATAGCTTCTTCTTCGTTGTATGGTACCAATTTCGGAAGCTAGTTCACACACTAGTATCATCCCGTTGTGCGCTATAGGAGTACAATTAAACACACAAATGGGATGTGATTAAAAAGGTGGTGGTTATTATACTAGTACATGTATCATGATGGCTTATATTCGTCATAATAATGTTCCTGTCTGTTTCTTCACACGAAACATATTGTGTGGAGAAGTGCACGACTGTGAACAGCTTGATAAAATCCTTCCAGTCAAGATCGATAAGTGCGTAAACAAAATAATTCACTCGAATACACAACAGACTGTCAAAACTACAATAATTATTAATTAGGCTGCAGTTTGGCATAACAACATTTTTTTTAATTGAAGGCTCGCCTGGCATTGTTTTTCAGTTTGTGTTTGTTGTTCGTTTATTTTTTTTCGTTTTATTTTACGTTTTGATGCAGATATTGACTTTCTTTGAGGATTTTTTTTAATTGTTAGCCTAGAAAAAATCCAATGATTGCCTCTAATAAAGAGCGTCAATGTTTTTGTCGCGGTATAGACAATAAAGAGCGTTCTCAATTATGAACGTGCTCTATTTCGATATGTCATGGGTGATTTTGTACGGTGTTGTGACATTTAAATATAAAGAGAGTCCATGCTTCCGTCTCCTAAAAGCGGTAGACAATAAAGAGCGTTCTAAATTATGAACTGTGTTGTCTTTTTGGAGGTACTTAATAATGGATCGCAAGCCCTTCCACAACCGAACACACTACATCTACTTGGCATATGTGGAGATTTTTGTTTTGTTTTGTTTTCTACTCCCGTAAATTATGTGGAGATGACAGATAAAGATAAATAAAGATATATATATATATATATATTTATATCTAAAGTAAAAAAACAAAAACAAAAAAAACAAAAGCGCCTAAATAGAGTTAACATTATTCAGCACAGCTAGTGTTTATATAACATTTTGGCGCTTCTTATGTATGACCAGGTGAATGGGATCATCCGTCGCCCTTTATATTCACTTTGGGGCATTTTACAGTGCAAAAAAGTTTGCGACTGACACTGATGAATAGTCACTGAGTGATTACAAATCACCGAGTGAATACGAGACAATCGAAGCACTACTGCCTTCTATTCAACAAAGCAGACATGTGGCGGCATGTTATTAATGGCTACAAAAACAACCATTCTAGGCGCTAATAATTACTTTATTCACATAGTTATTGTCTTCTATTCCAGATAAACGGCCAAAGCGGCCACACTATCTTTATTAATTAGATAACACATTGAATAGCGACGTAATCTATACACCACACGCGCACATACGACTCCGCATTTTAGTATCGGCTGACTTACGATTATGTCACCGTAGTCAGCATAATAAACTCCCGCTCCGAATCTGTGTTTTTAATTTGCTCTCCCACAACTACGTCACTCATAGTTACGGAAATTTCCTAATACCGGTGGTGGTATTATTTATTTATTTTACGGGTTATTTATTATGCGATCGGAATGGGACTTGGGTCATTTTAATCACAACAGGGAGGGCTTTCCGATTGCGTTTTGTAGTTTCTAGACCGAATAAATCCTTTAACCCTTCAATAACTGGAGCTTCCGAAATTTTGTGAAAACCGTGTGCCAGTGCATTTTCTTATAAATCCGAGGCCCCCTATGGGAGACATTCATATATAAGAGAATGTTCTGGCACACGTTGTTTAATGCTGCACCAGTGCAGCTCCTATCATGAAAGGGATAATATATCAAATTAAGAAGGCTCAAGACTAAACACTTTTGAAAAATCAAACTTATGATCATTTCTAACATTAGGTATTATTCTTTACATTATTTGTACATAAGTAAACTAATAAAGTACTGAGTGATAATGAATATATTCTTTGCAAAAGCATTCAGGTCATTCTTCAGTATGATATACAATATTATATATACAGTAATGCTCTAATTAATCGACTTCTTAACCACAGATGTACAGCAATCACAATCATGTACAGTAATGCCCTAAGTAATCAACCCCTTAACCACAGCAGAATTATGGGTAACTTTTCAGGATTTAGTCGGAAATATGGCTTGTTGCCATTCATTGGAAAGCTCTCGCCAAGAGCTTTCCGATGAGTGGCAACAAGCCATATTTCCGACTAATCCTGAAAAGTTACCCATAATTATGCTGTGGTTAATTAAGAAGTCGATTAATTAGAGCATTACTATATGTAACTAACCAATACTCGGGGCAATAGCTATTTTATACTCACCAGGCATTTCGACTTTTCTGATGTGAGAATGAACCTGTATGATGAATGAGATTTGCTGTTGTTCTGCAACAACTGATGAAGATAGCTCTCTGTGGTCCTCAAAAGAGAATGTTACGATAAGTTAATCTTTCATGATGGGAGCTATGCTGGTGCAGCATTAAAGATCATGTGCCAGTGCATTCTCTTATATATGTGAGTCTCCCATAGGGAGCCTCGCATATATAAGAGATTGCACTGGCTAACAAAGTCAAGTTAAATATGGTTAGGCCAATGTTGTCTCTTATATATGTGAGGCATATATAAGACTATGCGTTGGCACAGGGTTTTCACAATACTTCAGGAAGCTCCAGTAATGGAAGGGTTAATGTTAGACTGTTAGCTTTAATATTAAAATCACTGCTTAAATGAATACTTATCATCAAAGACTTGTATATGACTAAATATTATCAATATGTAATTTGCGAATAATACAGTATGTTGTTTGGCGTCTGATACTTCAAAGACACCAAAAGACACATTGAAAGCGACATTGATTGATTATAAATAAGCCAACAAAACTCTATTTTCGGCTAGTTTGTGTTTTGCTAAAAAAAATCTTTGAAAAACAAGATTTTCCGCTGTGAGATCGCTGAACCCAATAAACAAATGGCTATAAATCTTCCAATGACAGTAGATGCATGTATATGTAATGTATATCTAATGAGGAAGTTGCGTGCTGCCAATTTGAATATAAGATTTATGAAAATAACTACTTTATTCTGTATTTTTCAATTGATCATCAACGAAGTGTTTCACATCACTTTAACCCTTTCTATATTAATACTCATTGATGGGTAGTTATCCTTTAGCCTAGGAAATGTTCAGATAATGAGTTCAACATAGGTCCTTTGTTGAGCTTATTATCTAAATTTTCCTGAAATAAATAGGACTCCTTCTGTTCTTGTATTATCTGTCATCTGCCTATTTTTCCTGAAAAGCCCTCCAAATGAGTAATCGACTGTTCCAATGTATACTTTTATAACTGAGTGGGAGAATCCATTTAGTATAGAAAGGGTTAAATCTGAACAATAACATATGACATTTCTTCTTTGTTAGGTTGATCCTATATACTTGTATACCAATGCTATTAAACCCACACAAGGTGTTCACAATGTCAATATCAAGTTACTGTAATTTCACTTCACAACTAACAAATAACAACTTCTGAGAACGATATTGTATCCATATATCACCTAAAATCACACTTATTTCTTGAGGTGTCCAAATTTACTCATTACGGTATTTACCAGAATATTTATTAACAGTACTACAGCTAATGCCTTCAACATGTGGAATCTCGTCACAGGAGGTTTATTGATAATGCAAATTTGAACAAATTCCTTCTATTATTACATGCTCTTCTTGATTATACTGGTTTCACAAACTTTATATAATTTTCCAGCTATAACAACCACAAAGTCTTCCATATCTTTAAAGATACGGGAGACGTTGGCAGTGGGTATGCTGTTAAAATATTCAACTATGTCAAAAACCGCCATACATAGAAAGAATAGTAAAATATAGACATACCTTGTTCTTATACCAATCAGAAATATGGCATAAACAGTATGTTATTGTCAAATGTTATTTCTTTGTTATGTAAACAAAAGCAAAACACGTTAGAGAACCTGGCTTTTGTTTAGATCCGGATATGGTAAACATAAAGAGCGTTATTTGTTACTGTTTTCCTGATATGGAAATAATAAAGAGCGTTTATATCACTTGTGTGTGATTAACCAATAGAAATGTGCTGTGTTATGTAGACAGAAGCAAAACTTCTGTAACACGAGCAGGTTCCTGTTTACGTACACCATCGTACGTCTTGACGACAATATACTATTTATGCGCTGATTATGTTTGGCATATGAACAAAACTATATATATTTTAATAATCTTTCTGTTGATGGCGATTTGAACAAATATGAATATTTCTGCAACGAATGCCACCTGTGCCTTTAACTAATCAATTTCATCCACAACATAGAGTGTGTAATGAACTTCTGTCTATTCACCTTGTAGGATCTCCCTGTCCAGTGTCCTTGATGAAACTGACGTTGTTTCTATACAATTTGACAAGTTCTGGTGTGACTGTAACAAAAGATGACTACCGGTACAAATGTTATAAGATTGGACACCTGTGCTAGTCAGAGATTTTAGCACATAATTTCATTTTGATAGAAATATGAAGAGTATCTTTTCCCCGAAAATAGACCAATGACTGCACAAGTTACATGTAAATGGTCTAGCTTTTCAATATAGCATTAGCTTGAAATATCCCAGCGTGATAAAAAGGTGTACAGTAATAAAGATAAAAGAGACATAACTCTACATGATAAATATGGACTGACATGACGTTACCATGGGTTTATCTAGACATTTCCCTCAATAAATAGGGCCCCTTCTGCACTTTTATTTATCTGTCGTCTGCTTTTATCACCTTAACATCCCTTCAAATCAATAATAGACCATTCTGATGTACAGTAATGACCTAAATCATCGACTCACTGAGAGCTTTCCGATGAAGGGCAATGGGCCATATTTTCGACTAAATCCTGAAAAGTTACCCATAATTCTGCTGTGGTTAATCAGTCGATTATGTAGGTCATTACTGTACATCGGAATGGTCTATTATTGATTTGGAGGGATGTTAAGGTGATAAAAGCAGATGACAGATAAATAAAAGTGCAGAAGGGGCCCTAATTATTGAGGGAAATGTCTAGATAATAAGTTGGTTGTTTGTTGAACTTATTATCTGAGAATTTCCTAACAGAACTACTCATCAATGAGTATTAAGAAAATAAAGGGTTAAACAGTTTGTCCTAGAAATGATGGTAGAGCAAACTTGATTATCTCTACGTGGAAATTCTCTCACAACAGCTACAGTAATGCTCTAAGTAATCGACTCCTTAACCACAGCAGAATTAAGGTAACTTTTCAGGATTTAGTCGGAAATATGGCTTGTTGCCATTCATCTGAAAGCTCTCCCCGAGAGCTTTCCGATGAATGGCAACAAGCCATATTTCTGACTAAATCCTGAAAAGTTAACCCATAATTTTGCTGTGGTTAAGGGGTCGATTACTTAAGGTAACTATACTAAATACTTATAGCTTGTTGCTGGTTGTAAATTTACAAAATACCCAGTACATGTCAGGCTATGTCATTCCGAACATAAAATGCATGGGCACATTGCATAAGCTATCACTGTCATATCAAACTACCGGTAAGCTAACCATATACAGTAATGCTCTAAGTAATCGACTTCTTAACCACAGCAGAATTATGGGTAACTTTTCAGGATTTAGTCGGAAATATGGCTTGTTGCCATTCATCGGGGAGAGCTTTCCGATGAATGGCAACAAGCCATATTTCCGACTAAATCCTGAAAAGTTACCCATAATGCAGCTGTGGTTAAGGAGTCGATTACTTAGAGCATTACTGTATATAAAAGTTTTAGATGTATCCTATTTACTGCTACTATATCAATACACGCTAATGGAGCTTTCCACACATATTAACTAGTGGGAGGAGCATGGTTGCTTGCTAGGAAACAATGCGTTTGCAGAAATAGTTTAACAGCACTTGTCCTTATGCTATATTACACTGGAGAACATACATTCTTTTCGCCATTAATTGTGTCATGCAAAATAAAAAACAGTGATATAATCATGTATGAATTTCCAACATCATGTCACAAATAGCAATTTCAGAACAGTATGATTTGACAACAAAAAAGTGGTTTGAAGAGAGGCAATTTAACACTGAAAGTATGTGCAGATATACATGTATGTACCAAAATCTGGGTGAAAAAAGAACTTTCATTACAGCAAGCGACGGGCTCAGTCGCTGAATGGTAGAAAATATCTGCTAATAATTATTTGGTTGACAGCTGTGGAAAGGCCCATGAGGGTATGTACTCATTGCACCTTGTCTCGTAAGGGACCAGAATTCAATAAATATCATATACCCCGATACATACCATGTTCTACAGTAAGATTGGTATTGAATAATCTGGATAAGTTCTTGTCCTTGTACAGCACTCCAAGCTTCTGATGACATCTGTAGCAAACAACAGTACCTGATGGCAGCTCGTTCACATTAGACTGATGGAGTTTACTTCTGTGTATAAGGTAATAAGAGTCACCCACATAACAGTCATCTGTCCTCTTATTACTCACACCAGAACTTTTTGAGTTATCCGTCTCCATGTTCGTATTTTGGGTTTTCATATCAGCAGTCTCAGTTTTTGGGTTGTCAACAGACTGTTTCTCCGTGTTTGTGTCATCACGCTGGTCTGTCTTAGGGTGGTCAACAGACTGTTCTTCTGTGTTTGTGTCATCATGCTGGTGACAAAACCACATATCTGAGTATTCTCCCCAGTTCTCTGATGGTAAAGGAAGAACTCTTCTAAAGAAACTGTGAATGATAGATACATACAGTAACGCTCTAAGTAATCGACTTCTTAACCACAGCAGAATTATGGGTAACTTTTCAGGATTTAGTCGGAAATATGGCTTGTTGCCATTCATCGGAAAGCTCTCCCCGAGAGCTTTCCGATGAATGGCAACAAGCCATATTTCCGACTAAATCCTGAAAAGTTACCCATAATTCTGCTGTGGTTAAGAGAAGTCGATTACTTAGAGCATTACTGTACTATATTACTTAATTCACAACAAATAAGAAAACTTGAGAAAGAAGTCAAGCAGACTACCACAATTTTCCGAACAAACGAGTGACAAATAACGGTTAATAACCCCATATTTTAAAGCATACAACAACGAAAATAGAAGGTGTTTCTACCAGTTGCAAAAAATAAGACAAGGTTCTTAATTCCTGGAATGGAGAATGTCCCAAACACATTGCCAGAAATTAAAAGTTAAACATATTGATATAACAGTCGTATTACTGGAATAATTCCCTTCAGGTTGATACATGTACCCCGCTGGACAAAACAAGTGTTCATTGGCACCACTGTGTATTTGCCGTTTGGCCGCAGTGTCAGAGTTTGTAACTGCAGTTGAGCACCGCGGCCGAACAGCAAGTACACCGCGGCCAAACGGCAAGTACACTGTGGCCAAACAGCAAGTACGCCATGGCCGAAAGGCAACTACAACGTGGCCGAATGGCATGCACACTGTGGTTAGATTTCTGGCTTGTATCATCTTTTTCCAGTTTAATGAACGTACCCCACGGCAACTACACCATGACCGAATGGCAAGTACACCGCGGCCCAATTGTAGTTAGCCGGTGGAGCCGCGGTGTACTTGCATTTCGGCCGTGATGGCAATGCTAACCGCACTGTTAAGTGGACACCTGTTTTGTCCAGCAGGGTATATATCAACTATATGCAACTAGTGACAGTGGAGATATCATCACTGAAATCATTGAAGACTGGCAAAAAAATGTAATTGAGAAGACTGTCCTGTTTCGAAATGGAAATATTATTAGAAGGAAAATAGAATATATCGATAGGACACTAATGTTCCGGAATATTTCCTTTCACTTTGATATATGCATCAGCCAACTTGAGACAATTAAGATTTCTGTCACAAAACCGAGGCAGACAGGCAAAAAAGGGTGGTCAATCAATACTCTGTCGGGTATTGTGTCTGTGAGACCGGACAGAGTCATGTCCGACCACTTTTGTAGCTGGTCAATGAAAACATGCTTTATACATATTTGCCACATGTTTAGAGATTGGTTCTACATGTATTAATAAACTAACAAGTTTAACACAAATCACAACTTCCATTAATTATCAAACTATTATACCAGTACATGTACATGTAGTTGTACTGTGACAGCAGTGAAAGTTTTTCTGACTCAGAATGTGATACAATTGAAATGAGTGCGTGACAGCCACCACACAAATGTTAAAGGTATTCAATCCGAATCGATGGTCCTCATATCATCAGATTCCAATAACAACAACAATATTTTTTTGAAATGCCGTTTCAGTTATCAGAATCGATTGCCCAAGAATAATGCTAACCACCGCCAACTATAGTATAAAATTGCCCAAAACCTGTTTTTATCAACATTTTGTTCAACGAAATTATGCCGGTTTGTCAAATATCTGACACAAAAAAGCCACTTGATTTTAGAGTTATCCATCTTCCTCCGCAATTTGGTCCGAGACTGCCATCTCGTCGACTTTTACTGCGCCGCTAAATATTCCAGGTGGTGAAAAATAATAGATTTCAAAAATCGATATCTGATCACTCTGAGCTTTGATGGGTGGGTTCCTTGACTCGAATCAAATATTTTTTACCACCGAAGCCAAATAAATAGTAATTGAGGGGCGCTTAATCAAATTGAGTACCTTTAACAATGAAACAAAAAGAAAACCTTAATTGTGTATATATACATGTACATGTACGGTATATGAATGTAACACTAACAGAATGATGACTACCAAACGAAACCTCTCTATAACATTCGATTCTATGGTTGATAGATTGGAAAGTGATACTCAATTTAGTAAGCATATTTCTAGGTAGTCCAAGTTTCCTTGGACGTAAACTAGCTAGTGGTAACGGCAGAGCGAGATGCTAGTTTACATCCAAGACCCATTCATAAAGCATTCTAAATGTATGTCGGGCTTTAAGAGTTGTTGACCTGCACACCTAAATTCACAAATAAATGTAATGAAAAATCACAATTGTGACTATAAACTGGTTTATGACATAGCAAACATGATATTTGTTCTGAACTCCACAACAGTTGTCAATTGAATGAGAAAGAATACAAACTCATTTGACCTCACAAAGTGAGGCCATAGTAAACTGAATGCATGTTTGTCCTCGCCCAACCGACTGGTTGTTTAACCGCCAACTGGACAAAATTTATTGCCATTTGTGAATTTAATTTTTTTTTTTTTAACAATTTTTTTTTAATTCTTTTTTTCAAAATATTTTTATCAAATTTTTTGTAATAAATTTCATTAATGTGTCAATATATTAATAACCCTCCACAAAAATACTAACCTATACAAGTGATTTATTCAACATTATGGACTATCAGCATCAATGCTAGCTAGAACAATAATAATGTCAATTTGTCAAAAAGCCCTGGTCTATATACACATTTAGTCTTTAACCAACTAGACTGACCAGTATCGTGATGGTGTATGTGATATGAGAAATAAATATTTCATCGTTTTTGAAATTGTCCATATAAATTGCACTTACATATAGGGCAGGGAGAAGACAAACACAAAATATTTTAAGGATGGACTGACCGTCACCCGGAAAACCTAAACAGAATGCACTTGGTCCTTGATTAAAAGAAATACCCAGTACTTTGTAAACACTCACCACATCTTTCTTATTATCCTTGATCCACAACTAACACAACAGCAATTATTTTGATTTCCTTCAAATGCTTTCACTAGCTGTGTCTGGCTGGCATCCTCAAATTTCTTGTGTTCTTGTTGGATTTCTCGCAACTCTGAATCCTGAGTCTGCAAAGTCAACTGAATGTCTCCATATGGATTTAATGTCAATCCTCTGCAGGACTCCGGTGATAAGATGACACCTTCCAAAATGAAGGAGAATGTCTTAGACCCTTTCTGAACCCTAAACTTGGTGCCTGGTAAGTCATTATAAACTTCTATGTTGATATCAGCTGTTTTTATGAAGAATCTTGAAAAAGAAAATAATAACCATGATAAAAATAGCTTTTAAAGCCAAATAGCGGTTTGGGCTCCAAAATACACCTAATAATATTCACTTATTAATTTGACCCTATTTTGATACTACTTGAACTACCTTTCTATGTAAGTAAGTAAGTAAATATTTTATTATGGCATATCATCATAAAATGTGTTACACATATATAATTAAATAATAAACAATAATATGTCATATGGTGGTGGCATGACCATATGGTCGTCTTCCTGCCGCCACCATTTGGAAATGGAAAATATGGACAAAAAAATATGGAAGATATACAAATTTATACAAAATTGGCATTTATGCAAAATTGACATACTGGGTGGGGTTCAAACCATATAATATAATGAAATAATAATGACACAAGGCTTTGTGTGTGTCTGCGTTGTTTACAATTTGATTAAATATTTTGAATCTTTAGCTATAAAGTTCAAAAATAAAACTGTTCAAACTAGACAATGTTCTAATCAGTTTGCACCAAATAGTTAATATTTGCACTGAATATAGGCACTCAACAACACAGAAGATTGAAAAAAACAAATATCTACATGCATATATACACATAAGCGCATACATACATGCATTTACATATATATATATTAATCTTCTAATTTTTTTAAATTCATTTTACGAATGAGAGAAGGTCGTTTTATAGTTATAATTTCTTTCCTTATTGGAAGTTCAATTCCAAAAGTTAGAGTTAATTCTATCTTTTTAGTACAATCTGGACAAAACTTGTTTTTACACTTAATATTCGAAGAATAATTGTCAATAATTGATTTGGTAAATTTGTTCTTAAAGCCTGGCTTCGATTGGATATTCTGTAGAGTAACATCAAGAGTGTTCCAAAGTTTCGGAAATACATGGAGGGGTAGTTTTTCAGTGAATTCTATGGGCATTATTAGCCATTATATGTCCCAGAAAGTCACATTGAAGTCATACAAAATACAACTTTGAACAAGGTGTTTGGAAACCAAACAAACAACAGTCATGTAATTGGTATTGAACAGAAAAGAGAGTTCTGTGTTAGACTATTCCTGATGTGGTAGAAATAAAGCAAAAAAGAGCATTTGTTTCACTTCTGTGCGAAAAATTGAAGCAGCTAAAAAATGGGTGTGACCATGGCAAGTATTTTTCGGGGCATACGAAGCCGATATATCAATATTTGTGTATTTATCAACCTATCTTATACCTCCTTCCAAATTACGTCAATAAAATTTGAAAGCTCGACTAAGCCATGTCCGTTTAAATAACATAATATTCCATGGTATTTAATCCGGAATATAACGTTAAAGCAAATATCCTTGATTTCAAATGTTTTGCTTTAACAGTTAACGCTTTCTATACTGAACTGATTCTCCTACTCAGTTATAAAAGTATACATGAACATTGGAATGGTCTATTATTCATTTGGAGGCGTGTTCAGGCATTAAAAGCAGACAACAGAGAGAAATGCAGATAATACAGAAGAGGAAGGATTCACATTGTTGGTGGGAAATGTACAGATAATAAGTTCAATAAACGACCATAGGTCGATTGTTGATATTATTATCTAAGCATTTCCTAAGTCAAAGAGTATGTATTTAGTATAGAAAGTATTAATACAATTACTAGTATGTTCAAGGCTTCAAGCCTAAGGCCAAACAAATACCTGTGTTTAGGGTTTCCCTACCTACCCTAGAAATAGGTGCCTACCCAAAACTTTTTATTGGACTGTAGACACAGGTAACTTTTTTTCTCAGTGGGAAGGGCATCCAAAGGTATCTTACCCATTTTCAAACCTCTCCTATAATTTTTTTTTTTAAGTTTTATTAGTCTAGTGCTCTGACTAATTCAAGATATTAACAATATTTAGTATTGAACCTTCAATGGATCTGAATTGTGAAGCTTTCTGAATTGAATTGTCTGTGACCCACTGGAATTCATAATAAAAAAAAATTATATAAAAAAAAAATTCCCTATCTACCTACCCTAATTATTTCAGACCATGTAACTCATAAACACGGGTATTTTTTTTTGGCCTAAATAAATTACACAACATTTTCCAGTGGTATACACCACTTCAAAGATGAAGGTCAGAAAGAATGGAACATCAGATTATAACTTACAGTAATGCCCTAAGTACTCGACCCCTTAACCACAGCAGAATTATGGGTAACTTTTCAGGATTTAGTCGGAAATATGGCATGTTGCCATTCATCGGAAAGCTCTCACTGAGAGCTTTCCGATGAATGGCAACAAGCCATATTTCCGACTAAATCCTGAAAAGTTACCCATAATTCTTCTGTGGTTAAGGAGTCGATTACTTAGGGCATTACTGTATATGAACAAATTATATAAATAAACTTGGAGCAATGATGATGATCACATTTAAACGATAATCTTGACATCAGACAGCTGCATCAGAGGTTATTTTGGGTGCAAGATCAAACTTCCAAAGGGAGTGAACTGAACAATTTTAAAATTTACTGTATAAGAAGAAAGAAACAGAGTTTAAGTTCAAGTTCTTTATTTAGTAATGTATATAGCAAACATAAAAATGGCACATTGTAACAACAACAAAATGTACATTACTGGGAGGTGGCATGACCTTATAGTCGTCTTCCTGCCATCTCCCAGGAAATTTATTATGTCTGGCTCCGAGCTCCCCTAGTCAATGGTCATACAATCAAATTAATTTTGAGCTTAAATGGCGTTGCAAACTTTTATCAACATTGAAGTAGTGCTGCAATATCATTTGATAATAATTATTGCTGTTTTCTCATTTAATGAAAATGGTTAATGAAAATGAAAATGATGACGAGACAAATAAAAGGCCGCTCGGCCAGTGTCCCCCAAACCGGTGGCTTCATTTGGAGCGGAGGCTTTGTAGAAGTATACTAAATGGATAAGACACTTGTGCATTGTCTCATTACTGACATGCATACAAATAACCAAATCTTAAGAAAACTCTTAAAGTCAAAATATAACCTCAAATTGGCACAAAATGAAGAAAATTACAAGAGAAATTGAATTTTCTAAGTCGAAAAGCCCATAACTCTGAGAAAAATCATCGGATCAAACTCAAATTCGAACTTGACCTGTATCTTGATATGACTGATCCACACTAAAACGGTATTTGCAATTAAAGGATCCAAACTTCGAGATATCATCCGGAAACCAAAAAAGTGAGAAATTTTCTAAGTAACACAAGTCGAAAAAGGGCCACAACTCTTGCAAAAATGGGCGGAGCATACCCATATTCGAACTTGACCTGTACATAGGGCTGATAAACTCACATACCAAATTTGGTTCAGATATGATCACACAAACTGAAGTTATCATCCGGAAACCAGAAAATTACAAGATTCTAAGTAAAATAAGGGCCATAACTCTCGCAAAAATGTGTGGAGCAAACCCATATTCGAACTTGACCTGTATTTTGGTCTGATAAACTCATCTATGAAATTTGCTTTTGATCTAATAACCGAAACTAAAGTTATCATCCGGAAACCATTTCCGGACTCCGGAAACCATTTCCGGACGCACGCACGGTATGACGCACGGACGGACACCGGCTATTTTAATAGTCCCCCGAACAAAAATTTTCGGCGGACAACAAACAGACAAACTCCAGTATTCAGATCTAGAAAATCCCCACTCCTGTCACTTCAGTCAGTGATTTTAGAGAATACTCTCAGATGCCTAATAATCGTGACAGCATACAGTAATGCTCTAAGTAATCGACTTCTTAACCACAGCAGAATTATGGGTAACTTTTCAGGATTTATTCGGAAATATGGCTTGTTGCCATTCATCGGAAAATTCTCCCCGAGAGCTTTCCAATGAATGGCAACAAGCCATATTTCCAACTATATCCTGAAAAGTTACCCATAATTCTGCTGTGGTTAAGGAGTTGATTACTTAGGGCATTACTGTATATGAACAAATTATATAACAAAACTTGGAGCAATGATGATGATCACATTTAAACGATAATCTTGACATCAGACAGCTGCATCAGAGGTTATTTTGGGTGCAAGATCAAACTTCCAAAGGGAGTGAACTGAACAATTTTAAAATTTACTTTATAAGAAGAAAGAAACAGAGTTTAAGTTCAAGTTCTTTATTTAGTAATGTATATAGCAAACATAAAAATGGCACATTGTAACAACAAAAAAATGTACATTACTGGGAGGTGGCATGACCTTATAGTCGTCTTCCTGCCATCTCCCAGGAAATTTATTATGTCTGGCTCCGAGCTCCCCTAGTCAATGGTCATACAATCAAATTAATTTTGAGCTTAAACGGCGTTGCAAACTTTTATCAACATTGAAGTAGTGCTGCAATATCATTTGATAATAATTATTGCTGTTTTCTCATTTAATGAAAATGGTTAATGAAAATGATGACGAGACCAATAAAAGGCCGCTCGGCCAGTGTCCCCCAAACCGGTGGCTTCATTTGGAGCGGAGGCTTTGTAGAAGTATACTAAATGGATAAGACACTTGTGCATTGTCTCATTACTGACATGCATACAAATAACCAAATCTTAAAAAAACTCTTAAAGTCAAAATATAACCTCAAATTGGCACAAAATGAAGAAAATTACAAGAAAAATTGAATTTTCTAAGTCGAAAAGCCCATAACTCTGAGAAAAATCATCGGATCAAACTCAAATTCGAACTTGACCTGTATCTTGATATGACTGATCCACACTAAAACGGTATTTGCAATTAAAGGATCCAAACTTCGAGATATCATCCGGAAACCAAAAAAGTGAGAAATTTTCTAAGTAACACAAGTCGAAAAAGGGCCACAACTCTTGCAAAAATGGGCGGAGCATACCCATATTCGAACTTGACCTGTACATAGGGCTGATAAACTCACATACCAAATTTGGTTCAGATATGATCACACAAACCGAAGTTATCATCCGGAAACCAGAAAATTACAAGATTCTAAGTAAAAAAAGGGCCATAACTCTCGCAAAAATGGGTGGAGCAAACCCACATTCGAACTTGACCTGTATTTTGGTCTGATAAACTCATCTATGAAATTTGCTTTTGATCTAATAACCGAAACTAAAGTTATCATCTGGAAACCATTTCCGGACGCACGCACGGTATGACGCATGGACGGACACCGGCTATTTTAATAGTCCCCCGAAAAAAAAATTTCGGCGGACAACAAACAGACAAACTCCAGTATTCAGATCTAGAAAATCCGCACTCCTGTCACTTCAGTCAGTGATTTTAGAGAATACTCTCAGATGCCTAATAATCGTGACAGCATACAGTAATGCTCTAAGTAATCGACTTCTTAACCACAGCAGAATTATGGGTAACTTTTCAGGATTTATTCGGAAATATGGCTTGTTGCCATTCATCGGAAATTCTCCCCGAGAGCTTTCCAATGAATGGCAACAAGCCATATTTCCGACTAAATCCTGAAAAGTTACCCATAATTCTGCTGTGGTTAAGAAGTTGATTACTTAGAGCATTACTGTAATTGTAGTGAATTAGTGATGGGTGGCAATTAAGGTTGAAATTAGCAAGTGCTATGCCAAGATTGGCATACAGTGTATGCACCCGATGCTCAGTTTAGAGAGTGTGCAATACTAAATATTTGTATGGATGGAAACTTTTCTAAATCCAAGATGTGGGTATCCTTTCCACCTAAACTGAGCTATCAACACACCAGAGCACAACCAAATCCGATGATCATTGGGACCATGCCCAAGTTTCAAGCTGACATTTTCATACAGACACAAAATTCAGAAATTCCCAAATCAAAGAAGGGCTGTAACTCTGGTGAAAATGAATGGACGAAACCTGCAGCAAGGTTAATATCCTTTTCCCCAAGCTGTGCAATCACCAAACCAAAGCACAACTGAATCCAATTATACTTGCTCAAGTCACAAGCTGAAATGTTCTTTCGGACACAAAATTAAAAAATTTCCAAGTCAAACAAGGGCCATAACTCTGGTAAAAATGAATCGATGCAACCTGTAGTACATGTATGTGAGTAACCTTTCTCCCAAGCTGTGTTATCAACATACCGAAGCACAACCAAATCCGATGATCCATGCCCGAGTTACAGGCTGAAATGCTAATATTTCCAAGTCAAACAAGGGCCATAACTCAGGTAAAATTGAATGGATGAAACCTGTAGTATGTGTGTATCCTTTCCCCCTATCACCAATGCCAATGGATAACAAACTCCGACAATTTAAACCCAAGTTACAAGGTGTTTTATTCTGACAGACGGATGGCTCGACAGACGGCTACATGCCCCGAGACTCCCACATGGGAAATCTCGGTATAATTTGTATAATAGTAAAACATATATATATAATATTTAATTAGATTAATATGAACCCGGTTTCCTAATATTGTGACAAAAGTGAAAAATTTATGCTTGGCTTACTGTTAATGTTGAACACTGTGTGTTGCTTTAAGGTTACTTGTGTATCACAAATTATATCACGCAGGCTCCTCATATAAATTTCGATAGGTTTAGTTTTATAGGTTTTTTATTTTGCATTTACAATGAACAAACTGTGTGTGAAGAGGGGCAGATGGTTATCTTTTAAGTTATTGTTCCCAGGAAAGATAATTCTGCAAAACCAAGGACAGTGAGACCAATGAGCGTTTCTGCGTATATTAAATCACATGCTATTGAGTTGATTGGGATACATATTTTCAGCCCACAGTTACAAATAGAACAAAACATAAATCAAATATTTAATTATTTGCCTTGTAGTTTGTAGAGCTACAGTTGTTTTGGCTGTTTACTTAGTTCAAAATGTACATAATAACCATAAACATATTGCATTCAAGATTTCCCCAAGCTTCGCAGTGTTACAAATTCTTAGTATTCTGTTTACCTTGATGTTTCATGATCTACACTCATTTATCATTGGCATATTGTTTTGGGCTAAGTATAATATATAGGGCCCTGCTAAACTCAGCATTCAAAATCATATTTTCGATTCAACCTCAGTATTCGATTCAACAACCTGAGCCGAATACATGTATCTACGGATTCTACGAAATATCTCCTTTTTTTTATGTTATTTTATGTTGGAATAATCACCAAATATCAATGTTATCAGGAAAGATGTTTACATCTCTTGAACTATGTGCTTCTCTTAACAGACTGTTTACAAACAATCCCATATTATGAGAGTAGGTTTTCTTGGAGTGACCTCCTTTTCTGAAAGTACCAGTAGTGACTTGGGGCAGTACAGTCTTATAGCAGATTACATTGCAGCGATGTCACCTCACCTAAAACCTAAAAACGACCAAGGGAATGAAACACTCTTCCGAGACCGCAGACAGTCTTTCAGGGGGGGGGGGGGTTAAACTTGATAACCAGACCCGCGATTGCAGACTAATGGTGACTTTAAATAATGCAACAGCTAACGACTGAGCTTCTGAATTATAGGTTGCATAGATCTCTGCATTTCAACAAAGATGAACCATTGAAACATTGATAATTAAAACATGTGCTGTCTGTTATTTATTTTGTGTGGGTCAGTACATGTGTTTCTAAAATCAAAGTAGTTATGAAGTGACGATATTTTGAAATTTGTTCTCCATTACCACTGAGGCGATCGTTGTCGGTCATAACGGTTTAATAACTCTATTATGCATTGTGGAATACCCTGAAATCTATATTTAATACAATATTCAATGCCGAAGATGCATTCAGAAATAGTATGGGTACTGCTCAAAACGCAATTTGATTGGTGCCCTAAAATTATTAAATAGTTGAAAACGAGGACGTCTCTAGTAGTGCTGGGCGATATGACGATATATCGGGTATAGACGGTTTCAATTTTGATATTGTCAATGATATCGTCTGAAATAAAAATATAGAAATACCGTCCCCAGTTGTAATGTTCTCCATGTACCTATAGGTTGAAACCCATCATATGGTCCCAACAAACAGGGAAGTTAGAGTAAGTATAATAGTCCCAACTTCCTGGAAACATGCAGTCAAAAAGCTTTAAAACAAAGGAGCATGTGCTTGTCATGTTGGATATGCTTCGTCAGAAAAATCAAAGCGCTAGCATCAGTTGACTATATTGTGAGATGATTGGTATGCCAGGCGCATGTGACTGGCACAATGACCTCCTTTCAAGTTGGTGCACCTTGCTCTGTCAACCGCAACTGGTTGCTTGGAGACGGATTACCATGTTAGATTTTATATTGACCTGTCAATGTGTGCAAATTGCGAGTAAAATGATTTTGTGGACATGTGCTGTATGGATCATGGCACTGCCAACACTTCACCAAACGTCAATTTCACAAACTAATTGAACATGCCTATGTTTTTTTTTTTCCTCGGCTAAAAAAAATGCCAACACAAATTCATTTCATGTGGTCTTTTGCTCATTGCCGACGCTAATTCCCAGGGCTGCTGTATGTGTACATTGAAGTCTCACGATGCTACCAACTACCAATTCCCAATAATAAATAGTCTCACAAACAATCAATTCCTCACTAATAAATAAAATGGCAATTTGAAACCAAATGCGTGCTTAATGTGTAGTGTTAAGCTCTATGGTCAAAGGGATATAACTCTAAAACTTTATGCAATCTGAAAAGGCATGTGGGCCTTGTTATATGATTATATCGCTTTGTTTCAACCCATATGCGGATGCTTAACTCTCAATCACTTGTTCATGTTACATGTCAGTAATAGGTGCATGCTACATGTATATATATTTAGGAAGGTGACAACTACGAATTCCCCTATTAAAGGATCAAATAAGCCGACAGATGTTTATAAATACACAGCTCATCCACCTGACATCTCACACATCAAACATACAGCATGCATGAGTATACATGTATATGCATGATTGTTTGAACAGTATTTATTATCAGTTATCGCTGTTCACTAATTTTGACAATGTGTCATCGAAACGGTACTTTGAACACTGCTTACAGTTTATATTATGCCTGACCATATTAGAAAGGAGTTGAAAGTTGTTGTGTTCGCCGTCGGCAAACTGTCAATTGTTGCAGACAAGTGGTCATTATACTGTGATGTTACTGATGTACAATCAGTGTTCAATACACATTTACTCAACCTCATATGGCCCACATATCGTAAATAAAACATAGGGATGTATTGTGCAAACTTTATTCATGAAATATTGCATATACCGGTATTATACCAAATAATATCGCGATAATATCGTTATCGCGATGTTGTCACCATAATATCGCAATAATTTTTTGGGCCAATATCGCCCAGCCCTAGTCTCTAACCCGAGATTAACTGAGTGAGCACAACTCACCACTTTAGCAATTAGCTTACTACACACTATCTGTATTATAAATACTGTTGTAAACCAACAGTTATCAGTATCGCTCACAACCCGTTAGTGGTGTGCGAGTTCAAAAGCTTGAGGTTATGTACACCATTCTACTGCTCCTTTCCATTTTAGCAACGGGTGTAGGCCTACAGGAGTTTCTTCGATGGGCTATATCTTTGTTTTACAAGTGATTTAGTTCATGTTTTCACAGAAAACGTTCACCTCCCAAAAAAAGCTGGTTTGAAGGCAGAATTTAGGTTAGCTGAATACACCTTTTAGCTATATTCTCACATTTGCCAGACCTGGTAACTAACTTATTACAGAGAATATTTCAGAATAGCAAAGCAACAACAACTACAAGTTGAACTATTGAACTACATGTAACTTGTACTTTACTAAAGACGTAAAGACTAAAATACCTAGGGCTGGGCGATATTTCAATATATTGACTATAGTCGGTTTGGAAAAGGAAAACCATGTGTAAAATAAATATTCAATATATGGCAACCGCAATGTTATCACCTCATAAGACAGTTTCAAATTGAAAGCAGCCTTTATCGGTCGCTTCCGAGTCTCCATTGTCTTATCTTATTGTGACCAATGGCGACAGACACATTGATAGCAACGGTTGTATTTTTGGCTGAATTAGAGCGATGGAGTATCTTCTTCCAAATACAACCTGGTAGCGGTGTAACGTCACGAGCGATACTTCGTCCAAACTTTTGCCTCCCTGCAACAAGTTGTGCTTCTGAGTGGGTCTTCGGCAATGCGGATCATGTCTCAATCCATCTAGACTAGAGTTGAGATGTTAGTGTTCCTTGCCAAGAATTTGGACAAATAAACTTACAAACTGCATTATTGTATTACTGTTCAATGATTAATTATGATTATCTTGTTCCCATGTTCAATAGTTAATTAAAAAATGTTTCGTAATTTATTGTGTGTGTTAAACCGCAGACAGCCCAGAATGAACCATCTCGGCCCAATTATATAGGTCCTCTATCAATCTATGAGCACGTGCTCGAGAATGTGCATCGCGTGCTGATGTCTTCATACGTAAACAAGGAAGTAATCAGGAAATCGTGAGCCTGTAATTCACTCAATGTTGTTGCAAACTCAGGATGACAGGAACTTTATAGAATATGGGCACCTGCCATTTTGAGATTATAGTTTCTCATTTACTGCCTGGCAATAGTTTTTACAATTTTACATCCCTTATAATGAACACCTGGAATGTTAAAGATACGGGCGTTGGCGATGGGTATGCTGTTAAAATATTCACCCCCGTCAAAAACCGCCATAAACAGAAAGAATAGTAAAATATAGACAGACATTGTTCTTATACCAATCAGAAATATGGCATAAACAGTATGTTATTGTCAATTTGTTTTCCTTTGTTATGTAAACAAAAGCAAAAAAACGTTACGTTACCTGGCTTTTGTTTAGATTCGGATATGGTAAACATAAAAGAGCGTTATTTGTTACTGTTTTCCTGATATGGAAATAATAAAGAGCGTTTACGTCATTTGTGTGTGATTAACCAATAGAATTGCGCTGTGTTATGTAAACAGAAGCACAACTTCTGTAACACGAGCAGGCTCTTGTTTACTTACACCATCGTACGTCTTGACGACAATATACTATTTACGCGTGATTGTTTGGCATATGAACAAAAAGATATATATATTTTAACATTCCTTCTGTTGGCGATTTGAACAAATATGAATATTTCTGCAACGAACGCCGCCCGCGCCTTTAAAACTCTTGTTTGAAATGTGATTTCATGTTGTATCTTTCAATTGTAAAATAATATTCAATAAAACCACAGGCTTTCTAAACAGTGATAATTGAGTGATATTATATATTATTGAAGTAATTAGTCCACTTACCTTACTATGAATGGACCAGGTATGCATCAAGAACTTTGGACGAAATTTTGCCATATAGGTTAAAGTCGATTTTATCATATTACAATTTACCATTAAACTACAGGGTTTTTGCAGCAACTGGTGCCTCTATTTTTGAAGAAACGTATGCCGTTGGCAGAATCAATGTATCTCACCTGCATCATGTCTATTATTCAACAAATATGACTTATTTTTTCAGCCATTTGCAAAGCACATCGGCCCATAATATAATCTAGAGCTGAAACGGTTGACCCATTCTTCTAACCGGTTAACCATCGGGGTTAACCGGATTTCAACCGGTTAACCGCTAAATTTCTAGCGGACTTCTCTCACATAAATTATGTCGACATTATGCCATGCTCCAGGGACAAACCTAGGTGAGAAGTAGTAGCTGAAATAAAGACCTTATTCACGGCATTTAACGATATTCAAAAACACGCATTCACTGTTCTTTTGCTGGCTCTCGTGAGTCGTGATGGGGAATGAGCAAGTGAAATTTGTGAATGGCAGGGGAGATCGCTTATTTGCCGTGATCAGCATATGTTTGGGCATTTGTAAAACAAGTAAAATAGTATGGGTATTGGTAAAACGAGTAACAAAACTATATATTAAAGATCTGTAATATATCATTATCATCATTGGTATATCCTCCAATGCATTATATATAAAGACAAGAAAGTAATAACTAGAGAACAAAAAGGAAGGTCAGTTAGGTCAGACTCGCAGTCCTATTCAGTATTCGAGCTATTCGTCGGTATCGTGATAGCGGACACTAGTGTTGGGAGGTTATATAATTTACGTTTCGGTTTCGGTTTTAGCAGTCCTTCCCATAAGGAAAACACAGCGAGAGCATTTATTTGCTCCCGTAATGCAGAAGACGGGTGTAATATGGCACCCATACTATAATTGAAAGTTGGGTTTTTGCTCAAACAAAAAGTCATTGTGGAATAGACCTACCGGTATGTAGAGTTACACCTTAATATGCAACAGCCAACAGTTGAACTGAGATGGTAAAGGATCTAAATAAACCTTAAAATAATTCAATATTGAACCAACAATTATAGTCTCCATTAGTATTTTGCAAAGAGGGATGGGTGCGAATTTCAGCACCCGTGAATTGAAAATTACGAGTGCATATGGGTGCGAGAGCAATCACTCCCGTCTCCTGGGAAGGACTGGTTTTAGTATGCAATCACTTAACATATAGCAATTACTGCCAAATTGAGTGTTAATTAGTCCCACAGGCACAACCAGTTACAGAATAGCATGGAGCATCAATTAAATTTCCTTGATAAAAGGGAAGATTATTGAAGAAGTTTTGGGTTGCTTCAACTACGATGTCTGTTTGGTCACTCAATTGAATTGATCATATTAAATCACAACAGGGAGGAAGAACGGGAAGAGTGAAGGCATTGTGCAGCTGATCTCAATCTTCAAACTTTGTCGACTTACATAGTTTTTATAAACCCCACTGTAAAACAGTTTTATATATAGTATGTCGTGGTGTGATTCCAATTTGAATCCATGTTGCTTCGTGCAGTATTAACTATTAAGCTACGAAAGCACGCATTGCCACACAACGCCACTTTTACGTTGTCACTTCCTTGTGTGCATTCAGACTTGATACACAGTGACTGCACACGTGCTTTTGTCGGAAGAAAACTTCAAAGGGTCGGAATTGATTGAAGGTCGCCGACACTTCCAGACAGTTCGAGAATTGCTACTAAGTATCTGATATTACCGCGTGTACCAATTAATGCTTGCATTGCACTCTACTATCGGTGACACGGGATTTAGTATTAGTTTTGCATCATTTAACCTAATATTTTGAGGATTATTCACGTTCACATTCAACTGACAACGGGATGCGGTTACGTCCGGTTCATTTTTTTCTAACCGGTTACGTCGCTAACCGGATGCTAACCAGTTAACCGTCTAACCGTTTCAGCTCTAATATAATCGCGTGATAAATGAATTGGAAATTGAAACGGTCGCTCAAAAGAAGTCTGCCGAAGACTGTTGAAGTCCAACGTTGACAAGCGGCTTAAAAACATAAATATTATGCTGGATTTCAAATATCCAGTCGTCGACATACTCACTCTGCTTTAGTTTAGCCACAGTTGTTTATTTTTTGAGTCATTAATAACAAAGAACTCATTTTGTTTTACACCTGCGGGACTTCTTCGGTTACCGATGGCCTTCACCGGTATTCCTTTAGTGAGACCCAACATTTCTTCGTTTCATGTAGTGGACCACATTGGAGCCATCAGTCAAAATAACGGGTGAAATATACCATCTAAAATGACGGATAATTCGAGAAGAGGGTGTCCTACGACAATTTGGATAACGGATTCGTGTTTATCGCAATTAGAAGAACATGTTGGAGTATATAATATAGTGGTAAAATGTAATATTTGAAAAGTTTTGAACACTTTGAGAAATGTTGGGTAGATCTTTGTAAATTTGCAAACCTTTTGATTCAAACCTTCTCCTTCTTATAGTTATACTAAGTGATAAGAGAATAGATGCATTAAATTTCTATTTATTAAGATCTCAGTCACTGTTTAGCGTTGGCGCACACGATCCCGGTTGTCCCCGGTTTACCCGGCTGCTGGGTAAATCGGGGACAACCGGGATCGTGTGCGCCTAACTTTGGACCGGTTTTTGTCGGATCCGATTTAACCGGACCGATCAAACTGAGTTTGATTTCATCCGGAAAAAACGGCTCGTGACGATGGCAACGCGCGTGTTTTTCATGTCACATGACTGATTGTCGCCTGACGTGATTTCGTAAACAACAAACATGTCAGCGAATAACACAACTTGTCACAAGTTCAACTTCAACTGAAAGTCAAGAAAACCAAGATTTCTGGTCAATAGAGAAGGAACAGAGGCTGGTTGACTTATGGGCTGAGCATGAGTGCTTGTACAACAACAACTCAGCGTGTTACGCTGACAGGGATAAGAGAGCAGTCACGTGGTTATTTTCTTATTGGAAGACTGGAGGAGCGAACATTAAAAAATCCGGACTCGTGTGCGCTGACCCACCAGTTTTATCGGGCGCGATTTTACCCGGCAGCCGGGTAAACCGGGGACAACCGGGATCGTGTGCACGACGCCTAGAAGGCTTGTGAATAAAACCGTATATCGCGGTGTTAATTCTGTTATTTTGGAAAAATTTCGGTCTTTATAATTTATAATATAAACATCGATCAATAGAATGTCAGCTAACTGGGACCTTGGCTAACTGGGACCTTGGGCTAACTGGGACCTTGGCTAACTGGGACCATGACCAACTGGGACCTTGGCTAACTGGGACCTTTGGCTAACTGGGACCTTGGTTATATTTATTACATATATTAGTAGAATAGAACATTGATAATATAATATTGTTTGTTTTATTTATGTTATTGCTTCAAAAATGTTTTAGATTTGTTTCAACCTGACTTAATAAAATATATATATATACATATATATATATATTGTCAATCTATAAAACTGAAGGTCACTATTTTAATTTCTTATTTGTATCTTATATATTTCTATGAATATGTATTGTTAATAAAGTCAATAAAGTGATGGTTATTATGGGCATTCACAGTTAAGATGCAATAAAGTGATTGTTACTCATGGCATTCACAGTGAATGTGTGAGTTTGTTTTGAAAGCGATTGTTGTTTTAATCAGTTGGTCCATATGATCTTGTCACTTGTGATCTAATCATTGTCAGCTTACTTGTGTTCACTTGTAACAACTGAACAGTCATCAGCAGTGAGTGTATTTAACAGTAAAGACAACATATGGACAGCTATATAGAGGCCAATTTACTGTCATACAGCATATCAGCACAATGTCTTCTGAACCTGATGTAACGTGTATTTCGTGTGGCAATGATGATGATTTATTCTCGAATTCATATGAATCCTGCTCGAGATGTGCACACCAAAACTCTATTCAAACAGACAAGGATGGATAACTCTAAAATCAAGTGGTAATAATAACGCAATTTTGACTGCGTTCTGGGCCAGAAAGTATTCCCGATAATGAAAAATAATAGATTTCTAAAATCCATATCTAAGTTCTAACAAATCTGAGCTTTGATGGGTGACTTCCTCGACTCGAATCAAATATTTTTAAATAATATATCTGAAGGTCCCAGTTAGCCAAGGTCCCAGTTAGCCAAGGTCACAGTTAGCCAGAAGGTCCCAGTTAGCCTGACTTGAGGTCCCAGTTAGCCAAGGTCCGATCAATACCGCCCAACACTTCAGATTTCAGATTTATTCCCCATTTCGCATTGGGGTACACTTGATTTTGAGCCCAACTGTACACACATAGTATGAGTCAGAATGGTATATTTGTCTTTTTTGTATAGAGTAATAACCAGAGAACACAGAAAGCCAAGGTTGAGCTCTATATCTTCATTTTTGGAGAACTTGTGGGGTTATGTCAGATTTTCACCAATTGTTGAAAAATGACCCTTGCCGAGGGTGACAACAGGGGTAAAAAAAAAAAAAAATTTGTTTTGTTTGGTTTGTTCTGTGACCAAAACTGGTTTTCTTTTGCAGTTCTGACACCAAATGGAACATGTAGGTGCATTAATCTCACCCATGAACTGTTTGGAAAAAAATGGTTGGTTATTGCTACCAACAGCCAACACTAAAGACTTAGTAAAGTAAAAGTACCGGTCCGGTGCCGGTAACTTTCCAAGATTCCGGGAAAGAACATAATTGTTAATGCAGTCTATCACATACCCCGGTGATATAGTAAGATTGAAGCACGATATGTTGCTCTTGAATTCAGCGTGCAATTTAACAGACTTCATCGACATCTTTCCTTGTTTCGCGCACCTGTTGCATTGGAAAATAAAAACATTGGAATAGGAAATGGTCGAGACTCGAGTGAAACGAATTATCGATCAATGATTTGATATTCTTCGTTCTGTGATTACAATAAAGATAAATTTGATCTAATATCAAAAGTTGACAAAGTTAAAAATTAATCAAATAGCCACATAAAATGCTTACCGAGAATATGTCGTTATAATAATATCTAATATATATTATATTAATTTAAGCACACAAGCGCTCTCTTCCTGCATGCCATAAGCGACATCATTTCAAAACAAAGGTCAAGGTAATAAAAATCGTCTGCTACCGAACACCAGTAGTTTTGAACTTGAAATTGAAGCTGATTTGTACGATGTCGATGGCTGAAATATGACATTGAAATTATTGTATTTATCTCGAAATGAGATATATATCTTGTCAATATTTTGAGATAACTTGAACTTATATATAAACTTGTCAATATTTCTGCTTTCTAGTTTCTATATAACTAATTAACTTCTCAATATTTTGAGATAACTTCACAATAAAGTCAATATTTTGACTTGACTGTCTTGACTTTCACTTAAGTTTCAGAGCAGTTGAGTCTGAGACAACTTCTCAAATAACAAGCATTCAAATTAAGGCTTCAATATATTGTTGGCCTCTTAGCCCTCGATGCTCGACTTAGAATATTTCAATACAAAACTGTTCTGAATCTGAAGCTGCAAATTAACCAAGTCCAACATGGAGAAATATATGGAAAAATTAATAATTATTTGGCAAATTTGTAGTTTTAACAATTTGTTTGGCAATATACATTTGAAAATATTCAGAATTTGTCAAGTTTCACATGGTGTAAATATTGTGGTTTAATCCGAATTTTAATAAATTAAAATTAATTAAATAATTAATACAATTAATAATTTTTCAACTTGTAGGACCCCATATGGAAATGTCATATAGGAACCTATAGGAAATTCATATTGGAAATGACGATTCACATTAGGAAAATTATAGGACCGTATTTCCTATAGGATGATGTTTATATTTATACTTTATTCGTAATTTAAGTATTATAAATCACTGGCAATTTAATTTATAGTTAATAACATTTTAAATTGACAGGTCTCCAAAAAATATGAAATTTAGCTGAGGTTGCCTGACAGATACAGGTCAATTAATTGTCAGCATTATGTATACAATTTGCATGGAGTTACAAAAATAATGTTGGGGTCAGCAAAGAAAATAATTATACCATCTATTTAACTGTTATTTTAAAAATTCAGCATTAAATAGATGCATGGTATCATAATTTTTCTTTAAAATAACTGCTCAATTTTGTGCATTGATTTTTAAAATGACAATCTCCATCTGTTGACAATTTAAGGATTCGAGACATGGTTCGTAAGGCTTCATTTAAGCCTTCATCATTTGCATATAAGGCTTCGAAGCCTTAAATATAAGCCTTCGAAGCCTTATATGCAAATTATGAAGTCTTATTTAGCCTTCGAGTGCTTACGGGAACCAACAAGCCTTCTATAGGGCCGACTTATTTAAATGAGGTAAACCCTCGAAGGCTTAATAAGCCTTCGAGTGCTTATGGGAGTACTTAGCTCATTTAAATAAGTCGGCCCTATTGAGGGCTAAATTCTGTTTCGAGTGCTTATTTTGCCTGTAACTGGCCCATTGCATTGATTGAGATAAGGATTCATTTAAGTCTTCATTTGTAAGCATTCGAATCCTTCCTGAATGCTTACCGAGGGCTTGTGATTTCGGTAAGGGATATATTGTATATGTACTATTTAATGTTGTTAGCATGTTTCTTCGATAATTATAACTGTGAAAAACAATAGAATACTCGATTCGATATCCATCCAAATTGATTAGGTGATGACATGTTACACGGTTTATGACAAATAGTTCCATACTCATTCAGTTGCATGTTTGTCGCATTGATAGGGTGCTACAAAGTGTTGGCCAGTGTAGGGTAGTTACAGTTATTAAAAACAGTTTAGAACGAAACAAGCAATTTTTATATTTTGAAAATGTTTTCAGAATGCTTAACGTTTTGCGATATCAAAGCAGGCGGCCGGTAATCGGCGACATCAAAGCAGGCGGCCGCCCACACTGGCACTTTCATAAGGAAAGTGACATGTACAAAGTACATCTATACATTGTTTGCGTGGCATCAAACGTTTAATAGATATTATTAACCACTTGAATGCGTCAATACATCATTGCTAATTGATATGACGGCAAATACGCAATAATATTCGCGATAGATTATTATAACTGAAGTAAAATAGTGGACCGGACCGGAGACTGGCGGAGAGTACCGGAAAAAGCGGTCCGGTCCAGTGACACCCGGTCCGGACCGGACTGCGGTCCACCCCTGGACCGCGGACCGGACCGGTCCAAAGCGGTCCGGTCCGCATCACTACCAACATTCAATTATTTGTGGTTACAATTTACAGGTTGCCATATTATCATATTAATTATGGCCTTTTTTTATTTTATAATATATGCTAAATTTGTCCAATTAATGAATTATGAGTGACACTGAGTCTGACAATTAAGGGACGAAGCGTCAAAGGTTGTTGAAGGGAGGAATGAGTCAGAATGACGTGGACTATAGTAATCTTTGAGATATTCCTCTTTCACTTTCAGTACTCAAAGTTTCAGTCTTTCAATTAACTCTTTGCTTTCTCATATAAAGTTAATTTCATTTAGCGCAAAATTTTACAAGAATCAGGCACCTGAAACGCTGGTTTAGCAATGCCAATGGGACAAGAGTCAAGAATGTTGGTGGCATATTGGAACGTGATATACCGCTAGAAAAGAAAGTGACGTGTTTAAAAATTAACTTATTAAAGATTGAAATTTCATAATATTTGATAAGTGTTACAGACATAATCTGACATATGTATGCAAAAATAATTACCACAAAGATGGAACATTTGCAATATGATCATACTGCAATCTATATTTCAAGTAATTGACCTTTCATATGTGAATACTTGCAATATTCTATATTCTACAACCCTGATATATTGCCTTCCACTACCGTAAGTTCCAGCTGTTGAAAAATTAATGTCTCCAAAAGTTGTGATCCAAAAAACCCAGCTGTCCCTTCTATAGGAGTCCTCAGACTATCGAAATATCGAACCCTCTGACTATTGAACCCTTGGACTATTGAACCCTTGGTCTATGCCACTAGACTAACCCTCGGACTATCGAACACTCGGCCTATCGAACCCTCGGAGTATTGAACCCTCTGACTAATGCACTGTCCCCGATTACTTGATCTTCATATTCTCTTGCATTTGTTATTTTCTGCTAGCGCGAGACGACGTAGCAACAATTAAAGCGTGTGCAATTCGCGTATCTTGGTATAATCAAGGTAATTTCACCTGCGGTGTTATAACGTGGCGCCCATTGCCGCCCAATTTGTCCAGCATACATAACCACATTTTACATTAGGCGCAAATGTGGTTACTGGTCATCAGTTACGAATCCCAAGTATCAGTTCAAATGGAGGTACCCTGTATGAATCATCTAGCTAAATCCCTTTGACTCAAGTCATTGCCTGGTAAAAATAAGTTGGGGGTGAGACCTTCCTCACCATTAAAGTGAAAACAATATATCCATGTCGACATATTATAATTTGAATGTTTAGTTATGCTTAAAGTGATATGAAACACTCCGGTATGGTGATCAAATACAAATGGAGAATAATCTTGTTCAAAGTAGTAATTTTTACAAATAGTATATCCAAATTGACAACACACACCGCATTCTTATATATATGAATTAAATGTAGTGACACTCGATGGCAAATATTGGCGATGTTAGTAGAATGTTACATCTCTCCATTTGTCATAGCGCCTGAATACTAACTTATCAGTTTCACGCACCCGAATAAGTACATAATATGTCTTTAAGTGCAAATAAACGAATTGTGCTTAAGCGCAAATAAGCACAAACAGAATAATTGGCCAATTTTATATTTCCATCACCACATGACCAAATAGCTCAACCCATTGATCCGAGGGGGGTTCACCCAAATTCGGAAACCTGTCTGTTCTTAAGCGCAAATAGTAACCTGCTAAAAACTACTGATTTTGATAATGGTAACTTTCATTTGTGATTAATTAAGTGCTAATAATTTAATTTATTTGCGCTTAACGCAAAGATTTGCTCTTAAGTGCAAATAAGAAATGAATGTGAAAAAAGGCTTCTAATAGCGGAGCGATTTACATATACAGTAATGCTCTAAATAATTGACTCTTAACCACAGCAGAATTATGGGTAATTTTCAGGATTTAGTCGAAAATATAGCTTAATTGTTGCCATTCATAGGAAAACTCTCACTGAAAGCTTTCCGATGAATGTCAACAAGCCATATTTCCGACTAAATCCTGAAAAATTACTTATAGACTTATCAGAAAAGACGTTATTTTCTATTTATTATATTGCGGGAAAAGAGGAATCGCACATATGTCTAAATATAATATAACCTCTTTCCCTGATAAGTCTAGTTGACTTTGTTGGACTATATATACTATTAGTATATAGGCCAAAATACGGTTATAATACATAACTTAAGTCCTGTGTCCCTGCGATTTTGAATCTGGTTGGAATCATGATAAGCATGGATTTGTGACCCACACACAGGTTTATATAATAATTAACCTGATTTGTGTATCTGTGCAAGTTTGTTTGTTGTCTCCAGGCCTCAAAATATGGTGCCAGACATTGCAGAATGAGGACCCAGAGGGTGAATTTAGTGACAGTACAACACAGTGGGTTAGTGCATCACAAATTTCACCGTCTGGGGACCTCATTCTGCTTAGGCCTCATCTTCTCTGGAAAGTATCTTTATTATAAAATTAACAAGTTTTTAGTTTCTTTACAAACTTCTTTATAAAGTTTAGAACTTTTTCTTTTATATATTAGTTTCTCTATAGCCCCAACTTAAATCTGAGTCCAGCTAGGTCTCCCATAGCAGATAAGGCCATGCAGAATGAGGTTCCCCGAGGATGAATTTGGAGATGCTATATAGTGCACTGTGCAGCCAGTACTAGTACGTGGTAGCGTCACTAAATTCACAATCTGGGGACCTCATTCTGCAAATGCAGGCACCATGTTTTGAGGCAGGTTGGCTGATAGGAAGACAGTCAGTCATGACTATATCACCCCTAGCAATATACATGTATAGTCTATCAATATTATATTTATTTGTAATTGTACTTTCCATGTGTGTATATTGTAAATAAAATTATCCTATCCTATCCTATCCTCTCTGGTAAAACTGACATCATCATGATATGGCCTAAAAGCTGAAATGGAATGTTCTATTATTCATTTGGATGGATGTTCAGTAAATGTAAGCAGACGATGGATAATACAATTGAGGAACGATCTCTATTGATTCAAGGTAATTGTTCAGAATATAAGTTAACCTCTTCGCTGCTGAATGACGTAGTGTGCTAGCTGGGCTGACGACATTCTGGCCAATTTGTAGTTGAAAATTATAAAGGGAATGTCATGAAACCCATGCATACATCTGACTTTATGCAAAGGCGTAAGTATTATCATACACAATCCTAGAACATCGTACAAATGTCAAGATACACTAAATAATGTTCAGTTGCAGTAATTTCTAAGTTCCCTTTATGAATGATGACTGCCTGTTACTGCGTTTAAGTATATATGTGATCCGTACGAATATATAGCACACAACGTGACATTTTATGTCCGTACTCAGTACTGGCTTTTAGCAGCTAAGAGGTTAAACAAACAATGGCTATTTCATTTCATTGAATCCCTAGCTTTGCTCATTACATTTTCCAAATTACAGGGCCACTTTTTTAATCATGTTGGATGCAATTGTGAACAGATTTATTGAAACTGTTTTCTTTTATAGATGCTGGATATATCATACTCCAATGAAATAAAGACATATTAAATTTACTTCACAACAAGATGACATCAAGTGAAAGTCTCAGCCATCTATATGGTGTCAAGAAAGCAATAGAAATGCTTCCAGATCAGATCTTAATTGGTACTCGATATTAATTACCTCATATATTATACCTATAAATGTGTACACACTTGAGCTACATGTAGTCGCCCCGTATATATATATACTTATAATCAATACATGCATCAAGCAAGTCAGCTAATGGAAAATCTTGGCCAAGGAAAATCTAACATAAGTTTCGCATACATATTTGGTACATTGAATGCCAAATATGGGTGACTCGGTCTAAACACAAAAGACCATGAATCACAAACTGTCCAGTGATGGTGAAGATGGTATTCCTGGTGAGCATGTATTTTTCACCCATGCAAATAGAGGGTTAATTAATGTGTGTATCTTGGCATTTGCATACAGCTTACATGGGGGATCAATGATTTTACTGGCAGTGACTATTTCCCAGTGAAGTTAACCCTTCCATGACTGGACGTTCCTGAAATTTTGGAAAAACCCTGGAGCAGTGTGTACATTCTCTTATATATGTGTTGATTAAATATTGAGCTATTGTAAGGTATATTTAGAACCTTTCCCATCTCAGTTAAACAGCCTTTATAATTGGCTATGGCAATCAGCATTGCCGAAGCAAACTGGGCCACGGCATACTGTTGCCATAGTGGATTGCCGAAGCCAAACAATCTGAATTAAGAGGCCTGGTTAAATTATGGGCATGTGAAAGTGTAACTGGACATAGGTCTATCCCACAATGGCGTTTTGTTTGAGAAAAACCCAACTTAGGATTATATTATATTATATTTTCAATGTTCTGCTTTTAAAACCACAGAATGCGGAAAAATTTATATAATATACCAAAATGAGCCCGGTGTGGTAACAGAAACACAAGAAAAAAACTATCGCTCTTGGTAACAATATATTCATCCCAGCTTTTATATGTGATTGCAATATGCCACACTAGGGAATTCACTTGACTGACAATAGATATAGCTCCCACAACTCAAGTTTGTTGGCTGCCTATGATTGTCTCACACTCTCTCCCCGATGATTGGTCAACATCTAAATGATAGTAGGTCACTCATGAAAACTGAGTTTGTAAACAAAAATATTTCATCATCATCTTTATTTGAGAACAAGTCTGTTTGACTCTTAGTCCCCGTTAATAATATAATCGTTTACAATTTCGACATCACAATAAATTGAGTAATACTGCTTACACTGACGTGCACTATTTCAAAGTTTAATGTTCCACTATCCGATTACCTTCCAAGCGGAAATTCCCAGAAGGGTAAACTTTCTGTTTCCTTTTCAGTTCTATGCGGAGTTCATAGAGCTGTTCCATTTGCGTTTTTGTGAGATCTAAATTAAAGTATATTTTTTCACTGCCTGTTGTTTTACTGTCCTTTTTATTGTACCCGATAGCATCACGAATCATTTTATCTCGAGTTTGTTTATTCTTCAGGACTATCTTGACTGGTCGATTTTTTTTCGAAGACCTGTTGCCAAGTCTGTAAAAGGACAAGACATCGCTGTCGCTAAATGTTGACCTTTCTTGTAATTCATTGCTTATGATGTGCCAGTCCTGTTCTCTTGAATATTCTTCCGTTTGTGGCAATTCGGGTATGTTTGCTATCACGATGTTGTGGTTCTTTGATTCTGAAATTCCAGTTGGTTCTTTATATGCGTTTATGATGGGTGTTTTAAGTTTTTCTTCTATAATAGTTTCTAGAATAGTCTGTTTTTCTTGTATTTCTGTTCGCTGCTGTTCAAATAATTGTTTGTTTTTCTCTTCGAATTCTTTGATTAGTTTTTCTGATTTTCTTTTTGATGCTTCTAATTGCGTATATGTTTCTCCCGTTCAGTAGTTTGTTTTTCTTCACATCTATTCACTCTTTTTTCTAGTTTCAACATATTTGACTCTATTGTCTGTAATCTCTTTTCCATTTCTGAAGTGTGTTTTTCCATTTTTGCGCTATACTTCTTTTCAAAGTTATCAATGAGCTGATCCACTTTAATTTTGATACATGCATCAAATTTGTCCATATTTGCTATTACTTTTTCCAGCAACTTTTCGATGTGTAACATCCAAATACCCATATCCTCAGAGCTTAAATGTTCACGCGTTTTTGATTGTCCTTTCCTGCTTACCTGTTCCATATTTGGTACCGATTCTTCTTTTGTTTCCCGGTTATTCTGTTTAGTGTCATCGTTTGTTTCCTGGTCACTGTGGCATTTATTCTGGCTGTCGCTTTTGTTATTTCTACATTTCTTGCACGACCACAAAATACTACTTGATGCATTTAGTATGTCTGTTGAGTCCTCCGCATCTATCCCTTGACATCTGAAATGGTAGTGCTGCTTACAAAAGTCACAAACAATCCTGTGTTTCTTTATCTTGAATTTTCCGTTACAGGAATAACAGTTTTCTTGTCCTGTATTCTGCAAATGTTTTCTTGTCTCTGCCGACATCTTTCACAAACTAATAGGAAATTGGTCCTCGCTTAATTTAGCCGTTGCTATGCGTTCACCATTGTTAGTCGCTGATTGAAATGTTCAACACCAGAAAACTTAATATTCAGAGATCTTGACACAAAATACTTTCAAATTTCCAAAGATGTACTTTTCCATTTTCTTTTTTTTATCTTCGACTATAATGTCTTGACGTTATTCCATTGTTTTTGTTTATTTTATGGTGTTTTTTACGGAGCAATTTATTTTGCAACCAAGCTGGCTATTGTGACGTTGTATGTATTTGTGTCACCATGCTCGAGAAAATCATTGTTTAAAACATTTCGACATTTCAGGCAGGTTTATTGCATTTCTAGTCCCAAACTTCATAATAAAAAATATAAAATAGTCTTATCATATTACTTCTACTGAATAACTGCACATCAAGGCATATTTTTCAATTGTATTGACCGGACAGATCTATTATCTAATCGAAATTGTCACTGACAAAGACTGTGTTCTGTGAAAGAATGGTTAATTTTCTATTGTTTGACAAATACCACAACATTGTAACATTTCCAGTAATAAGCGCCTATTTATTACAGCATAAACAAACTTTGACTCCAGTTGCAAAGTTAGCATATATCATTCAAGGAGTAGGGTGGTTGAGGCCAAATATTTCCTCAACAACATCATAAAAATCCCATGGATATGCATCAAGCTGTCCGTCTGCATGGGATCCAACATCAAGTTGACAACAGGTTAATTAGCTCACCTGTTCATATGTCAGAGCAGGGGCTTCGCTGAGTCAAAATTGTCCGCAAATTTGGATGAACACAAAGTGCACTGTTGGTTATTTGAAGAACAAATGCCGTAAAATGTATGCTACATTTAGATATAACTACAATAAATAGCATAGAGTATTATATTGCAATGCAACGATAACTGCCATAAAATGTCAGTTTTCTTAAATTGACATTAAAGACTCTGGTAGGGTGATCAAATAGAAATGGAGTGTAATCTTCCTCAAAGTAGTTATTTTTGACGAATATTAATCCAAATTGACAACACACAGTCATTCTGATATATTAATGCATTGACTATCGATGGGAAAATCCTTTGTGTTTGGTTATCACCAATAGTTGTGTCCCGAATCCAGATGTAAATATTTACAATTGAGTGCAGTTCAGACGATGATTTCTTTTATTTGAAATTTTTGGTGATGTTAGTAGAATGCTGCATTCCACAGGTTGCCATAAAGCCTTAGTACTAACTTATCAGTTTCAAGCACCCAAACAAGCCCATAATTTGTCTTTAACCCTTTACCCAACATAATGGCCCTGTGCCAATGCATTCTCTTATATATGCGAGTCGACCATAGGTCGCCTCGCATATATAAGAGAATGCATTGGCTTAACACATTAAAAATTATAAAATTGTTAAAGAATGTAAGAAAAAATGGTAAAAAGTGTTAAAAAAAGATTTTTTTTTAGGCCAATGCATTCTCTTATATATGCGAGGCGACCTATGGTCGACTCGCATATATAAGAGAATGCATTGGCACAGGGCTAACTGTAACTATCACAATGTGGTCAAGGAGCCGGTTCCAATGATATCCATATTTGGATGGTTCTATCGAGACAGACCGAAGATATTTTAGGCTGTTGAAGCTTTATTTGGCCGGTTTTGGCCGGTTTGTTGGGTAAAGGGTTAAATACATGTTAAATCTTGTATCGGCCACCTGTCTGCTCAATTTCCAGGTTGCCCCATTTTCACGGAAGTAGGATCTATACTAGGGTGAAGGGGTCCATTGTCTGAAAGAATTTTCAAATTGCTAATTTACCATGCTTATGGATTGAAACTCATATTTGAGAGAAACTTTATGTTATGCCCAAATGCTGGACCTTTGATCTTTATGTTTTGATCAGATCAATGAGACAATCTAAAAAAGTATAATATTGCAGAGTATTAATATATCTACTGAATGTCATTGCTATTAAATAATCACTTAAAAAAACTTTTTTGTAGGTCATACTGAGTCATATTGTACACTTTTTATCACTACAATTTAGTACTATGGGGCAATCCAAATTGAATCTTATTGAGAAAGTGAGATCCTGGATCAGACTAGCTGCCACGGTTCTGAGAGACATGACATATTATCACTTTTTTGTTGTGATATTATTCAGCCCTCGGAATTAGGAAATATGTCCCATCGCAAATTTAATCCTGTGGCATGTTAGATTCCACATTTTGAGGACTATTATTATAACAATGCAATTTGTTTCAGTAAGAGTACAACAATCATGTTATATGTCTGCTTGTTTTCACAGTGCTTGAAGGAATGTTGAATTCGGATATATTCATGGTGGTAACTGTTGTTATATCAGCCTTGTTCACCATTCTGGTCTGCTGCTTTCTCAGAGGGAGAAAATGTAAGTGAACATGCAGGCACACAGCGGGCTAGCATCACTAAATTCACCATCTGGGGGCCTCATTCTGCTTAGGCTTCATCTTCTCTGTAGTCTCTGTTTCTTTTTTAGTTTAATTTCTCTATATGCTCAAATTGGCAGATGACACAATGCATAAAATTGAGGTGCCCAATGGGTGCGCATCACCATCTTCACCATCTGGGAACTTAAATATATGTCTAGGTCTCCCATAGCAGATGAGGCCATGCAGAATAAGGTCCCACAGAGGATGATTTTGGCAACTCTAGCCTGTTGTGCATTCTGCATATGACCAGCACCATATTTTGAGGCCTGTAAGTGAATCACTTATCATGGTCATCAGACTTAACCCTTTGAGTGCCAGGTCGATTTTTGTATCAACCCATATACCCTGTGCCAATGCATTCTCTTATATTTGCGAGTCGACCATAGGTCGCCTCGCATATATAAGAGAATGCATTGGCCTAACAATTTTTTTTTTTTTTTTTTTTTTTTTTTTTTTACAATTTTAATAATTTATTCTTATATTCTTTAACAGACTTATTTTGTAGGTTTAGGGCCGATTAGATCAGCCCCTGGCACTCAAAGGGTTAAGTAGTGTCTAACGGATAGGGTTGTGATGATTCAGAACTTCGTGATGCAATGCACATTGAGATGTTTATATTATGATGTAATGCGCATCACAATACAGAATTGCTAGTTGTCGCCATGAATTAAATCAGCCTTCATTGCAGGAATCAAGTAGCTCGCTACCTAAATGGCAATTTCAACCTAATTCCTGCAATTCATCTACTTTGTATTTCTCATTGATGAATTGATGTCACTCTTGGTGAAAAACTAAATACTTGTTTGTACAGTTGCATTGTTCTTACCAGGAATTGTTTTTCTCAAAACAATTTTTTTTCATTCATTCAGTTTAACATTATGAAAAAAAAATAATTTCTGTAATAGACTGTACACTATCCCTTTAAGTTAAAAATATCTTGCTGTTTATGAGATTGCACTGTTTATATGTTATTTACACCTTATTAACTCATCAATTTCAGTTGAGAAGAATCCATCACCATTCAAGGAAGAAGTCAGCGTTAAAACTCTTTTTGATTTGACAAAGGTGAATTAAAATTCCTATTGGGTTTTGGTGTAAACATTGTTTATTTTTATTATTATTTATACAATATTTAATTTACAAGATCATGTACATTTATCTTAAATATGGTAATTTAGTCTGACAGAAGAGGATTTAGCATCTATTAATTGGGATTTCAACTACAAGAATAATTTGGCAGTAAATAAGTTTTGAGACAGACTTTAGATGAACTTAATGAATTAAATTTGACGCCTCGATTGAACGTCTGTCTGAACTGGTGTTGCTTTGACTAATTCCCTGATCATTGGCTGTCTCCCCTGAGTCTCTAACTTCTGCATAAAATGTCCTATGTGGTTCAATTTTCAACAAATTGAAATTCAGCTACAATTATTCCTTTCTGTTCATAAATGATATGTATAAGGCCAATATAAATAAATTGATAGATTTACTTCATTTTTAGCTCAACTTTATTTGCTTAGATGGCAGCCATCTTGAATTTTACTCTTTGCATGACTAAATCCTTTGGCACGGGCTACAGGTCATACCTTTGGTCGGATCATCATGATTATGGTCATCTTATATATAAAAATTCAATCCATGTACTGTTCATCTGATCATCGTGAAATTTGTCATGTATATTAACATTAACATTGACATGTAGATGGGAACAAGTCATTTTGGGGTCATTCCACCATTAAACATGACTGCCGGCAGCCATCTTGGATTCTACTCTTTGCATGACTAAATCCCGTGTCTCGGGCTACAACTTCTTTGCAAAGTTGAGCTACAGTGTCAGGGACACTTTCATTTTCAGAAAAATGGGGCGGGGGGACAAATTTTATTTTTTATATGTTATTCTTCCTGAGGACAAACAATAAGTTTTTTTTCAGGTTACGTGCATGGAAGAAATGTAGGAGGGTAGGGCCTTTTATTTTATTCTCATTATTGCAGATATTGCGGGAAATTTTGGTGATATTCGAGAATTAACTGACTCAGTATTACGCCAAATGTGTATTACACCAATCTGTATCAGATTGAATATTAAATAAATCCACCACAATGCAATGAAACAATTGAAATAAGTTACCCTAGTTACGTCATATATGATGATATATTGATATATGGGTTTCACAATGATTGCATGAAATAAAATCTCCTTAGTACAGATATTAACCCTACATACATATCAAATATGAAGGACTTACCTGAACACAACTAGAAACTGATTGCAGAATATATCTTGCTATATCAGTTCAAAAACGAATATATACTAGATACAATCTGAAATCAGTGCTCAGGTTAGGTTTAGGTATAGTTATCAGAATCAGCTCCAACCAAATCCCAAATATGTGGTACGATAATTTTGTCATCTCCTGTAGCCTAGGGTGCATAACCGATAGTATGCTTTTACACTATTGTCAGATTTATACGCCGATAAGACCAGACAGCCGTCAAAATGCACACATTTCTTTCGCTCAATGCGAAACATTTGATCTCGCTTCTGGTAAAATTTAGTTCCGGTTGCCCAAAAAAGAGGCCGACAATATTGTGTGATGTGCATAGAGTGCGTGACATATGATCGTATTGTAAATATGAACAGTGACAGATTTTTTAAATGCAATAAAAATGTTTAGGGTTGGCGCCATACAGATAGGTAGGGTCGGTTAACCTGAAACAAACATATTTTTTTGTTTGGCCTAACATAAATGCATTTACCAAGGTAATGAACAGTTCTAGATATTGAAGCAGTATCCTATCTTATATATTACAAGGTGATTTAGATTGTCCAATTTGATCAAAATAGACTGATTAATTGGTCGTTGAAATGTTAATTGATGGTATAAGGCAGGAGAAAAAGTTTATATTTTAAAAAGATATCCAAATAAAAATAAATTGAGGAGGGGATTAAAAATAGGGTCTAGGTTCAAGAGGGGATGTAAATGTAAAAAAAAAACAATTATATTGGCCTAATCTGGATGTTTTTTTAATTTTCTCAATTATTTATTTTCAGACAGCCTATGAGCCTGGCCATATTGAATTTGTTATCAACTCAATAGAGAGAATGAGATATGACATCAATCTGCAGATAACATCAACTGGATTGAACTTATTCCTTGTAAGTTTTTATATCCCAACTTTTCGAATAGAAATTGGAGTATACTGGATTGACTTTGTTCATTTGTCCAGTAATGCCCTAAATAATCGACTCCTTAAACACAGCAGAATTATGGGTAATTTTTCAGGATTTAGTCGGAAATATGGCTTGTTGCCATTCATCGGAAAGCTCTCACTTATTTAGGGCATTACTGTATATCTCTGCCATGGGTTATCTGACCAGAATGAATTTTGATAATGAGGTTGACCTGGTCCATTGGAAAAATGTTTTCAATAGATATTTGTTGTCTGTCTGTCCCCACTAAAATTTCAGCCATATGGGTTATCGGATCACAGTGAAATTTGTTACAGATGTTCGCCATTGGGAGCACTTACAACAGAAGGCCCAAATGATGTTGCTTGCCTTTTCTATTCTGCAGTTTGATCCTTCTTGTATCCTTCAGGAAATAATGCTCCACTTAGTATCTCAGCCATGGGTTTTAGGATCACAATCAAATTTGATTTCAATGTTCACCATCACATTTAAGGGCATTCAGTGAAATGTTTGCATTTTCCCTTTAAGAGTTATTCATCTTTGTTTCTTTAAGTTTGGGTTGCATTCTGCCTAAGTTTCTATTTGGCGATACATGCCAGCACTGTGGTGCAATCTCTTTTTTCCCCCACCCGAAAAATTTTTGATGGGTGATATTGGAATGGGTTTCACGATTTCCATCCGTCTGTCCATCCGAAAAGATATCCAGGGTTTATTTCGAAGAAATATCGATAGATTTCAAAAAATGTTTGGTATATGAGTTCAAAAGGGGAATATCTGAAACAAGTTCGCAAAGAAAAGGAGTATCTGAAACGAGTTTGCAAACTAGGCCAGGCCGTACATTTTTACCAGAGTTACGGCCCTTTGATTGTGATATTTTGGCATTGCAATTTAAATTTTAAACCCGAACTAAAACAAATATTAAATCTCAAACAAATATTAAACTGATTTCAATTATTTTTTAGCATATTTTGAAAATGTCCATCACCAACTTGCCCACCTAAGTGGGGGATAAAACTGCTTGTTTTCTCTGGCATGGCTTCTTAATGTCAGGAATGACTTGAGAACGCAGTCCTATATTTATGTGGAAATTGTTGAATATGTGGAATATGTTGCATTTAACACTCGACCATGTACCCTTGTCTACATACGTATAAATAGTTGAGGTTCTCCATATCATAGCCTGAAAAACATAGGGTACTAAGATGCACGAGTGATTTATGTCCTTGTCAACCAACTAAATATCAACTCGTTTTTTAGTCGAGTTTTTTTCCAAAACTCGACTTATAGTATGATGGGGGACGGTGGGCGGGCGGGCGGCGGGGCGGACGGGCGGCGTGTTTTGCTTATAACTCAACCGTTTATTGACGGATTAAAAATTTGGTGTGTGAGTACATATCCATGCACGTAAGCTGCAGACAAAAAATCGGGTTCGTCCGCACATTTATTACAGAGTTATGGCCCTTTGCCATTTTTCACTGATTTTAGGCTCGTTAGCGCGACAACTTCAACAAACGTTATCTGATTCGATTGAAATTTGGGATATAGGTGTCTCCCAAGAATATCTCGGACGAGTTCGAAAACCGGCCAGGTCCAATAAAATTTGATAGAGTTATAGCCCTTAATTAGTCATTTTGTACGAATTTTGAGCTCGTTAGCGCGATAACTTCAACAAACGTCATCCGATTCAACTAAAATTTGGTGTATAAGTGTCTTCCAATAATATCCTGGACGAGTTCGAAAACCAGCCTGGCCCAATAAAATTTGATAGAGTTATGGCCCTTAATTAGTAATTTTTCGTGAATTTTTAGCTCGTTAGCGCGATAACTTCAACAAACGTCCTCCGATTTGTTTAAAATTTGGAATAGACATACTTGCCAAGAATATTTCGGACGAGTTCGAAAACCAGCCTGGCCCGATAAAATTTGATGGAGTTATGGCCCTTAATTAGTCATTTTTCGATTTTATTTATTAATTAGTCTACCGATACTGATGCACACCAATTGGCGGTAGCCACCGGCGGTAAGCCACCAAAAACGAGACACAGCATCTCTGATGCCACCTCTTGTATGATTGATTGCATAGGAAAACACATCATTATATCATTCACATGTACAGAAGTCTCATCTCACTCAGTTTTAACTCTTTACCACATAACCTTTCATGACGGGAGCTGTGCTGGTGCAGCATTAAAGATCCTGTGCCAGTGCATTCTCTTATATATTTGACTCTCCCATATGCAGCCTCGCATATATAAGAGAATGAACTGCCTAACAAGGTCAAGGTAAATATTGCTAGGCCAATGTATTATCTTATATATGCGAGGCTTGCATATATAAGAGAATGCATTGGCACAGGGTATTCGCAAAATTTCAGGAAGCTCCAGTCAGTGCCGCTGAGCACCTTGTGACATGTTTTGACATTGTCACCCAACTCCTTGGTGACATCTTTTGTCATGTATCTAAATTTAAAATGGTTTAATTGAAATGTCATGTCAAATTCTTAAATTGGTCGCCTGCAACCACATTTCACACACACAAACTGACTTGGGAGGATTATGCAACGTTTTATAGCTCAAAAAATGTGCATCTACTCTAATTTTATATCTGGATTTTCCTGGATTTTGATACTTTAATACCTGGTGCTATAAATTGGTTATTTTGGTGATAACAAACATGATATTTTTTATTACTGCACTATATCACTTTGATCCTCATTATATTTTAAGTTTTGATTATTTTGTAAATAAATTTATGTCTTGTTCATATTAATATTTCAGTCATTTTGGTTATAGGAATTTTATTAATGTTCATTATAAACTGGCATTTTGATGTTATACATAGGTGTTCACTGGCGCAAAGTCATAGGTAATCAACAGACATGTCAAATCATGTCACTAGGTGTTTTAAATAGTTTAATTAAATAAACATAATGCTGCATGTTCTCTATCAAAAACAAAAAGTCACCATTGTATGTCGATATTTGTAATAATTGTGATTTATGATGATATATTTCTCCTTCCAGTGTGCTTGTCTTAGTGGCCAGAGAAGAATGATTGAATATATGTTACACAAAGGTATAGTTAACCCTTTGATGACTTAATACTCATTCATGTTTTGTTCCCTTGGCCTAAGGACATTTGTTGAACTTTTGATCTGAATATTCCCTCCAAATGACCAATAGGAATCCTATTTGTTCTGCGCTTTTATTATCATTAGATCCTCAACATCTGATGACTTTGATGACCATTCTGATGTATACGCTTATAATTAAAGAATTTGAGAATCCATTTAGTCATGAAAAGTTAATATTATGTTACACACAATGTCTGAGGATTTCACCATCTGACATTGGACATTGTCAGATGCAAAACAGCTTGACACGTCTGACAGTATTTTGTTTAGCATAGCTATAAACATGTCTTATGTTTGTCAGGAATATGTTCACTACCTTGATTTGTATGCTTATCACTGGCAATGAAGTCAGAAAATAAACAAAAACAATTAAAATTTTTGTCACAAACAAGATACAGGATGTGTTAGAATAATTTTCAAGTTTTCAGGATTTAAATTTTTATAGTTTTACTTACTTGAAAATGATTAAGTACAAATGCTGGAGCCATAGAGGAAAAATGAAAAAAAATTGTCATGTGGGTTGGAAAATTACCAATATGCATATAAAAAAAAAAAAAAAAAAGGCTGATGTGTACATACAGTAATGCCCGAAGAATATGACACTTTAACCTCAGAAGAATTATAGGAAATTTTTCAGGATTTAGTCGCAAATATGGATTGTTGCCATTCATCGGAAAGCTCTCACCAAGAGCTTTTCGAAGAATGGCAACAAGCCATATTTCCGACTAAATCCTGAAAAATTTCCCATAATTCTTCTGTGGTTTAGGGGTCAATTATTTAGGACATTACTGTAGACAACATGAAACACGAGGTACGCTGTCGCGTGGCATTTGCCCCCGACCGTAGCAATTCGGATTAAGCATGGACGAAACTGCGGATATCCGAGGAGGTCTATATGACCATTCCAAAAGAAGTTCGTACAGAAATGTTGACTAAAAACCCCAAAACAAGCGATCCTGAAACCCAAAAACAAGCGAAAATTCAAATTTTCTAAGTTGAAAAAAGGGCCATAACTCTGACAAAAATAATCAGATCATACCCAAATTCGCAATTGACATGTATTTTCATATAACTGATCCACAAAAATACGGGATTTGCAATCGTACCACAAAAGCTCACGCTATCATCTGGAAACCCAAAAAAACAAGAGAAAAATTGAATTTTCTAAGTAAAAAAAGGGCCATAACTCTAGTGAAAATGGGTGGACGAAACCCGAACTATGCATGTAGCTGTTCCCCCATGCTGCTCTATCACCATACCAAATATCAGCTAAATATGCCCAGCAGTTGCTGAATAATAATGCAAAATGTTTGTACGGACGGACAAAATTGAATTTTCTAAGTCAAAAAAGGGCCATAACTCGGGTGAAAATGGGTGGACGAAACCCGCGCTATGCATGTAGCTGTTCCCCCATGCTGCTCTATCACCATACCAAATATCAGCTAAATCTGCCCAGCAGTTGCTGAACAATAATGCAAAATGTTTGTACGGACGGAGACGTCGACTATATACCCGCCGACTTCAAGTCGGGGGCATAATAATAGATATAATACTTATTGATCATATACCGTCCATAGAAATGGTAATTCTTCATATACCATCCATAGAAATGGTAATTTCTTCGCAAAGTTACCCAAGTCAGGCATACATTTTAGGTGGTCCCTAAAAAATAAAAACCCAGACTTGGTTAAACAAAGGTATAGTCAACAAGATGTGCTGTAATGTCTTTGTTTGTAAGTCACAAATTTGCTGTTAAATCAATGAAACAAAATTGCATTTTTCCCTTAAAAATTACGATTGCTACATTCAGTGGAAGTTGCATAAATACATGTCTCATGATGAGGTCTGACTCGTCTTCACATATTTGAATAAAATTTAAGAAAAAAGCAAACATAATTTTGCCCCGAAAATGTACAGTGATATAGCAAAAAGGACCCTAGAAAAATATAGAAAAATCGGGACCATTTTTGTTTCCTAAGTGGTAGATTTTTGAAGTACTTGAATCTTTTTGAGGCATATAAAGTCCATATACAAGTATTTCACATTTTGTATTAATGGAATTATTTTGATCCATGAAACCGAGCATGCAATGCCACTGTGACAAAAGCAGGAATTATTGGGTACAATTTAATCCAATTTAAGCCTTGCAGGCCTTTAACCATTTTATTCTAAATACTCAATGATTAGTAGTTAGGAACAGGGTCCACGCTGGACCGAAATTTACTTTTGCCAAATAATTTGCCACATGAAAATATTTTTTGCCAATTTTGAGGAATTAAAAAGTGACTTGCCAAAACTTTTGCCAAATGAAAATATTTTTTGCCAAATGTGAATTATATTTGCCATTGGCACATTTGGCAAGTGGCAGCGCGAACCCTGGTTAGGAACTGTTCAGATAATACGTTCAACGGTCGTTTGTTAAACTTATTATCTGAACATTTCCCACCAATTATATTATTAATTAATATATAGAGGTTCTACAATGAGTCCCCAGTTTAATTAACTTCCGCAATAAACTCATGGATGGGGACAAGTTGCAGATTCTATTTATTACATGATCCAAAACTTTGACAAAGCATATTTAAATCAACAAATAGGACGTGCAACTAACATTGGCTTCTATAAGGTATGCGATGACATTTCACTTAACTATGCATTGTTTGTCCATGTAAAGAAATAGTCCCAGATAAACAAAGACTCTTTGGCATATTTAATAGCGTATATTTAATGACATAACTTTTCAAACTTTTCATTCATTATAGTTTGTTGGAAAAATATTGGAAGCCATAGTATTTTGAGACATACAGAATGTAAACAGACGACAAACCAGTCACCTGGCAAAGGTCACCTAGCTGGCACTATTTTCTGTTACTAAACGAATGTTTAATATCACAATTTATAGAATCAGTTTATTGAATGGAATAAGGGCAGGATCATGTAATAAATAATAATTATGCTGCACTTGTATTATTTTTTAATATTGTCATCTGCTCATTTTTCCTGAACACTCCTCCAAATGAATAATGGACCATTCCAATATATACTTTTATAACTGGATGGGATAATCCACTAAGTATAGAAAGGGTTAAATTCCTCGGATATGGGATCTTTCTGAGCATGAAAATATTATAAATATATATTAATTCCAGGTGGTGATGTTATGGCTGTAACTGCTGAACAGGATGGTGCAATTTATCTGGCAACCTTCGGAATTCTGAGCTCACAAAATCCAGACTTGTTTGTTATTGATCTACTTCTGAAAGAAGGTTTGAAGTTTAAAAAACATGGAGATATTTAATTTGTTTCTTATGCCCAGTATATATGTCAACTTATTGTCAAGCATTTTAATTGAGTCATATTAAAGGGAGACTTTAAGTACGGCAATTTCAATAAATTCCCGGTAATAACAATGGTCTGATATCGATAATATATAGAAAAATAAGATGTTTTCTGTAAACGTTCAGGTTAAGAGGTTAATTTAATATAAAAACTTTATGGTTCTAGCCATAAACTAAGTTACAAATTTCCATGTACAAAGACATAATCAAATTAATTGACGGATAGTGGATTGGACAATGCGTGGCATGTCACATCGTGTATAAGTTATGTTGATACTGGGCGTGAACTCAAGCCACTCACTGACTATACAATAAAATTAATGAACATCTAGGACTATTATGCATATAATATAACATTTATTTCATATATTTGCCTGAAAACTGTACAAAAATATCTCGATGACGAGCATTAAAATTTTGCAATCCGGCTTATCTGCCATCTGTAACATTACTTCGTACTCAGCAGACAGTCAATTAATGGAAATCTGGTTACCATATTCCATGAAGTAGAGAATATAGAAACCAACAATAACATACAGTAATGCTCTAATTAATTGACCTCTTAACCACAGCAGAATTATGGGTAACTTTTCAGGATTTAGTCGGAAATATGGCTTGTTGCCATTCATCGGAAAGCTCTCGCTGAGAGCTTTCCGAAGAATGGCAACAAGCCATATTTGCGACTAAATCCTGAAAAGTTACCCATAATTCTGCTGTGGTTAGGGAGTCGATTACTTAGGGCATTACTGTACCGTAGCCCTTTAAGAGAAGCTTAGCCAACCAACCATCCACCCAATATTTGAGCGGGCATTTTTAAAAGAGGACCGGCAAGATCCATTTCAACAATATGGGCAGAGAACAGGCACTCAGTTTGATTTGCACATTATAACGTGAAACATGTTTCATACTTTTATATATTTTGGAAGATGCATAAATAGATTGTGACCAGGGAACCCTGTTTTCAAGCTGTAAACTGTATTTTGTTTTCAACACTTAAATCACCTATTAATCATTAAATTAACAAGTTACTATAGTCCCACACCCTGTTTACTCTACATTAACCCTTCCATGACTGGAGCTTCCTAAAATTTGGTGAAAACCGTGTGCCAATGCATTCTCTTATATATGCGAGCCTCACATATATACGAGAATACATTGTTCTAACAATATTTACCTTGACCTTGCAAGCCAGTGCATTCTCATAAGCGATGATGCAGCATTAAGGATACTGTGACAGTGTATTCTCTTATATATGCGAGTCTCCCATAGGGAGCCTCTCATATATTAGCAACTTTCATGAAATGTACTTGAATTCAGTTTGATCTTTGTAAAAAGCCTGAACTAATTTAGAACGCCTCCTCCAAAATTACTCAAATTTAGATGGATGTGTTTATTAGATGTTTTGGTGTAATTTGTATTTGTATATAAATGTTTTTTTCAGGCTGCTTGGTCAATCAACAAAATGAGAGAGGCTATACACCTCTCCACAGGGCGGCTAGTAAAGGCAACGTCACTGTTATCAGACATCTACTACAATGTGGTTAGTTATACCGCGATTGAGCATCTACCTTATACTCATAGTTAAAGTTTCTATCAATTTGTTTTTGCCTAATTTTCTTGAAGTTTAAAAATTCTGTTGTACTTCAACAGCCCATTAATTAGCAGAAATTTGCTTAGGCTAAGAAATTGTCTAGGACAGAAATTTTTCTTTGGCTCAAAAGCCTAGGATCTGCATAGTTTATGCTAAAATAGATCATGTACAGTAATGCCCTAAGTAATCGACTCTTTAACTACAGCAGAATTATGGGTAACTTTTCAGGATTTAGTCGGAAATATGGCTTGTTGTCATTCATCAGAAAGCTCTCCCTGAGAGCTTTCCGATTGCCATTCATCGGAAAGCTCTCAGGGAGATCTTTCCGATGAATGACAACAAGCCATATTTCCGACTAAATCCTGAAAAGTTACCCATAATTCTGCTGTAGTTAAAGGCACGGGAGGCCTTAGTTGTCGAAAATATTCATATTTGTTTCAATCACTGTAAACAGAAAAACATTAATACGCATACAGTTTTGTTCATATATACCATGACAATCGCGTAAACAGCATGCTATCATAAACACCTACTATATTTTACCTAAGCAAGAGCCTGATTGTGTTACAGAAGGCAGCACATTGTTACTGGCTAATCACACATAAATGATATAAACGCTCTTTATTCGTTTCATATAAGGAATTCAGCAACAAAGAACGCTATTTATGTTTACCATCATAATATAAACAAACACCAGGAAAGTAAACTTTTTTTGCTTTTGTTTACAATAACAATGGTCAAACATGTGACAATAACATACTGTTTATGCGATATTCTTATTTGTATATGGACAAAGTCTGTCTACATTTTAATATTCTTTCTGTTTGTGGCGGTTTTTGACCGGTGGAAATATTTTCCCAGCATACCCACCGCCAAGGCCTCCCGTACCTTTAAAGAGTCAATTACTTAGGGCATTACTGTAACAGCATACCATTTCAGAAGCCATATTGACTTCATTACAGATAAAGATCCTGACTGCGTAATGCCAAATGTGATCCAGGCCAACCCCTTTGAATAACTTAAATATTTTCCAGGAGCTGATCACTATATTCCTACAAAGCGAGAGCTATTACCCATAGACAGGATATCAATATTACATGATGTAACTTATCCCTTTTTACAGGAGCTGACCCCTATGTTCCCACAAAGCGGGGGATATATCCGATAGACAGTGCGATAAACATGGGTAAGTTACTTATTACATGATTACTCCCAGGTCAAAATAGACAAGTTGTCAGATTCTCATTAAACTTTTACCTCATCGTATGTGAGCAAATAGAGTCTCTTTTTCTCTATTAATCTTAATCTATCAGATATTCTATTCACAACTTAATTTTTCTCCAATGCTGTTTTTACTACTTTTACTTTTAAGTCGTCTGGTGTTGGCAAATCTATGGCAATGGCAAAATAGTAAACTCATTAAACAGACTTGGCCCATTCAAATATTATAATTATAATTTGGTAAGAGGGTATCTCAAAACAATACCTAAATGGAGAATATCTGAACAAATTCGTTGATTTTATTGATTCTTTTATTTCTCGGTAAATTTGAAATCAGATCGTTTTAATTGTGCCAGTTCAGTTTTATAAATCAGCGGTTACATAAAAATTGTACATGTAGATCGTGGAAGATAATCTAGATCTATCGTCACTTTGAGACATTTGTGGTACACTGTACTACATAATTTTTAAGAGTTCATGGGTCTGATGTTGTGTTCGAAGTTGTATTTTTATGACATCAATGCGTCTTTCTGGGACATAATGCTCGTAGACCTATTTCGAAACCGACAAAAATAAAAAATAAAATATTATTACTAGTATTTTGGATCGCAAACTGCCATGTGGCTTTAAAGATGAAAACATATAATTAAAAAATGTGAACATGTGCACATGCGATTGCAGCAATCTGAGATTGGTTGGACTTATTTTAGCATTATTATCACCTTTTTTCAGCTTGAAATTTAGAATAATTGCACTGTTATTGCTTCAATTATTAATGGTCAATGGCTCTGATATTAATTACCATGGAACTTGTGCACCTGAAATTTTAGTTTTCACATCGGGGGACAGTCACACCCCAATTGTTCCAATAATTTTGAGCTTTTGGTTTGCATCCCTTTGTCATCTATACCAGGCCTGTTAAATAGCAGCAGTTTGCCTGGGCCATAAATTTGTCCTGTGCTAAACAGCCAAGGATCCACATAGTTCCATGCTCTACACATATAACTTCAGTTTACAATTGGATCTTGGTCAAATACCATGGCAGATTTTGATTGGGTCTGGCTTAAAATTGTCCAATTTTTTTTATTTATTAACATTTTGTTCAATGCAGTTTGGTATCGAAAGTACAGTGCACACTTCCTATTTTAGATCATATGAATGCAGCAGAATTACTGAAAATCAACGTTCCTAATCCTTGTGTGTGGGAGGTAGTCGAACCACATACTCCTCCGAGAATACAGCTTGGATTACAGAGTCCTCAGCGCAAACATTTGCTTGATTCATCAGCGCTGAAACAGAGATCCATGTCCAGGGTGATCACATGAAACAATTAAAAAAAAGTGAATTAATTGTTGAAACTCAGGACATGGTTAATTAAGTTTATGTTTAGCATCGCATCCAGGATTCTGAGAATTAAATGAAAAATGCAGTGATTATTCATTATTAATTACTCACAATAGGTTTCTGAAGTTACTAATATAGTATAATGTAATTATAATATAACATGAATATTAACACCAATCTTGTTTACATTCGTTTCATGTGAAACATCTGTCAAGGGACTGAGAGTAAATGATCCTATCTGAATTTTCACAAGGGACACTCTTTGGGACAATGCAATTGTGCCAATAATTAATCAAATTCAATATTATTTTCTGCGAAAAAAGGAAATGCGGCGATTGATGCTAAACATAAAATTAATTAACCATGACCTGAAAAAGCTTTTAAAAGCTGTTGAGTTTAGATTTTACAAGTATTACAGTATATCCTTCATGTAAGAATAAACAAACCCACACCCCCTCTATTCTCCATATGTATTAGGGTTAGGGTAGGGCCAGGTTTAGGGTTTAGGGTTAGGGCTAGGGTTAGGGTATTGTTACACGAAGGACATACCCCCAGTTACTACTGTTGCACTTACAGACTTCCTGGGATAAACAAAGGTTTCTTAGTAACTCAAATATCTTCATTTTGTTAAATACTATACTATCTGGGAATTTAAAAATCCGATAAATAAATAGTGTATTTTTCTCCATCTTCATCTGATGGGGATTCCATTAATATACTGCATTAGCACAGAGTGAACTTTGCCTTATGTTATGGCAAATACAGTTTATACATGGTTAATGTTTTTAACTCCTTTCATGTGATAATGAAGAATATATGGTATGTATTGGATACATGTTCATAATTTGTAAATAAACAAAATCACATTCATGTTATATTTTCGGTTTTCATCCACAATTGTCTGATTATGTCTGTGATATATGGCTTATAGATGAGCGGTCTTGGCCCCAACGGGGCTTATTTTTCGAGTTTAATTTTTTTCTTTACACACGGAAAAATTATACATCATATGAAAGTAGAAGATGTAGGCTTCATGTTCCGCCCTGCTGTAAAATATGAAAGTGGTGCCGTTGCCATGGAAACATAATGTAAACAATGTAGACACAGTTTGATATTAAACCATTTCCGCAAATGGTAAAAACTAATTTAAGCCCATTCTAGGACAGGAACAGACGTTGAAGATCATTTATTGATGATTTGTCCACTATAACTATGTTCCAACGATTCCAGTGTTAAATAGGATGCTTATATAGGTTATACGGGTCTTTATTGCCATTTTGGGGTGAAAAATGGTGATTTTTGCAAAAAATGCGATAATTTTGGAATTGGAACATTTATTGAATCCTACATTGGTTACAGTAATAATTTATGCATTATTATGATGGCATCATACATGTACTTAAAATTAATTTGGATAAAACTGCCGAAAAGGCCCAATACCAAGAGAAATACCTGTTACCATGGAAACGATATTTAAAAATACAAAAAATGCCGTTATTGGAAAGAAATGAAGACCTATAACCCTTGCGACACAATATAACTTTTTGAAATTTGTTTTTTATGACATGCACTTTTAATCTGGACTTCTGTGTTGGGTAATTGATGCGGTTTATTCAGCTGTTGTCATGGAAACGGACCAAATTTCGCCAAATAATGATGTTTTTTCCCATAGAGCTGACATTTACAGCATGTAATTTTATGAAGCAAAGCGTATTATGACAACCCGTTATAGATGTCTCAAAACCTTTTTCAAAGATTACTATTTCCCAATTATCCCAGTAGTAGCTAGGATGCACATATAGGATATGAAGGTTTTATTGCCATTTTGGGGTAAAAACTGTAATTTTTTGCAAAAATTGCGATAATTTGGGAATTGAAACATTTATTTGATACTACATTGGTTACAGTAATAATTTATACATATTATGATGGCTTCTTACGTGTGCTTCAATCTAGTTTTGATAAAACTGCAGAAAAAGCCCAATACCCTGAGAAATACCTATCACCATGGAAACGATATTAAAAAATACACAATATTTCATTATTGGAAAGAAATGAAGTTCTATAACATTGCGACACAAATTAACTTTTTGAATAATGAATAATGATGTTTCCCCCTATAAACCGGACATTTAAATTGTGAATTTTATAAAACAAAAGATATTGTAACAACCTGTTAAAGGTATCTCAAAGTCTTCAACTCATATATATAATACAATAGGGGATAAGAGCACCCCTAAGACGACTTTCCTGCAGGTTTGCCAGACATTATTGCAATTATATTTGGCTACTTTGTCAATATTGGAGGTTAGTTAGTCAATATATGCAGCTAATTTGTCAATATATGTGGTTAGTTAAGTCAATATATGCAGCTACTTTGCAAATATATGCAGCTACGTTTCCAATATATGTGGTTAGTTAGTCAATACTTTGTCCATTAATTTGGTTAGTTAGTCAATATATGTAGCAAATTAGTCAATATATTTGGTTAGTTAGTCATTATATGCAGTTTCTTTGTCAATAAATGTGGTAAGTTAGTCAATATATACATCTATTTTGCCAAAATGTGCAATTGCATTGACAATATATCCAGCTACTTTATCAATATATATATATATATATATATATATATATATATATATATATATATATGATTAGTTAGTCATTGTTTGCAGCCGCTTAGTCAATATATGTGGTTAGTTAGTCATTATGTGCAACTACTTAGTCAATATTTGTGGTCAGTTAGTCATTATAGGCATCTACATTGTCAATATATGCGGTTAGTTAGTCATTATATGCAGCTACTTAGTCAATATATGTGGTAAGTTAGTCATTATATGCAGCTACTCAGTCAATATATGCGATCAGTTAGTCTTTATATGCAGCTACTTAGTCAATATATGCTGTTAGTTAGTCATTATATGCAACTACTTAGTCAATATTTGTGGTCAGTTAGTCATTATATGCATCTACTTAGTCAATATATGCGACCAGTTAGTCATGATATGCAACCACTTAGTCAATATATGCGGTTAGTTAGTCATTATATGCAACTACTTAGTCAATATATGCGGTTAGTTAGTCATTATATGCAACTACTTAGTCAATATTTGTGGACAGTTAGTCATTATATTCATCTACTTAGTCAGTATATGTGGTCAGTTAGTCATTATATGCAAATAATTAGTCACTATTTGGTCAGTTAGTCATTATATGCAGCTACTTGGTCAATATATGCGGTTAGTTAGTCATTATATGCAACTACTTAGTCAATATATGTGGTCAGTTAGTCAATATATGCAGCTACTTAGTCAATATATGCGGATAGATAGTCACTATATGCAGCTACTTAGTCAATATAAGCAGTTAGTTAGTCATTATGTGTAGATACTTAGTCAACGTGTGTGGTTAGTTAGTCATTATATGCAGTTACTCAGTCAATATAAGCAGTTAGTTAGTCATTATATGCAGTTACTTAGTCAATATAAGCAGTTAGTTAGTCATTATATGCAGCTACTTAGTCAATATATGCGGTTAGTTAGTCATTATATGCAGTTTCTTTGTCAATATATGTGTTAGTCAGTCATTATATGCAACTACTTAGTCAATATATGTGATCAGTTAGTCATTATATTTTGCTACTTAGTCAATATATTCGGTTAGATGGTCATTATATGCAGCTACTTTGTCAATATATGTGGTCAGTTTGTATTTATATGCAGCTACTTAGACAAAGTAGATGCATATATTGACTAACTAACCGCATTTATTGACTAAGTATCTACACATAATGACCAACTAACCACACCTATTGACTAAGTAGCTGCATATAATGACCAACTAACCATATATATTGATAAATTAGCTGCATATATTGTCAATGCAATTGCACATTTTGACAAAGTAGATGTATATATTGACTAACTGACCACATTTATTGACAAAGAAACTGCATATAATGACTAACTAGCCACATATATTGACTAATTATCTACACATAATGACTAACTAACCACATTTATTGACTAAGTAGATGCATATAATGACTAACTAACTGCATATATTGACTAAGTAGCTGCATATAATGACTAACTAACTGCATATATTGACTAAGTAGCTGCATATAATGACTAACTGACCACGTATATTAACTAAGTAGCTGCATATAATGACTAACTGACACATATATTGACTAAGTAACTGCATATAAATACTAACTAACCACATATATTGACTAACTAACCGCATATATTGACTAATTTGCTACATATATTGACTAACTAACCAAATTAATGGCCAAAGTATTGACCAACTAACCACATATATTGGAAACGTAGCTGCATATATTTGCAAAGTAGCTGCATATATTGACTTAACTAACCACATAGAGTGACAAATTATCTGCATATATTGACTAACTAACCTCCAATATTGACAAAGAAGCCAAATATAATTGCAAAGAGGCTGCGTCTATTGACTAACTAACCACATATGTTGATATATTAACTGGATATATTGCCTGAGCTTGACATAAGGCAGCTATGGCGTACCATATCACCACATTTGCATAGCAATCCTCACTATTATCACACTACATGACCCATTTTAATCATGCAGGTCTACATTTGACCCAAAGGGGTTCGGATGTGATATATTCCAGGAACTTGTTATGCCGTTATTCTGAGTAAGTACAGGTAATTACTATTTAGGGATGTAGCTTATAATCATCAACTATTTGCTTTCAAATCAGTTTCATAATTCCCAGACAGCGAATCTTTTAAAATCCTATCATGGCATTTTCCAGATACGTGGTGTTGGTTTTTAAACATACCCGTAATTTTTCACACAATTTCCAATAATAAAAAAAATTGTGCAAAACACATCACTATTTAGACAATTTTCGTCTAGATCCACAGAAACAGCTGAGAAATTGGGAATAAAATGATCAAAACACATGGACTCTGAGTCTGATGAGTACCATGTCAGGGTGCGTTCACATAATGGTAAATTTGTCTGGCAAACCTGCAGGAAAGTCGTCTTAGGGGTGCTCTTATCCCCTATTGTATTATATATATGAGTTGAAGACTTTGAGATACCTATAACAGGTTGTTACAATATCTTTTGTTTTATAAAATTCACAATTTAAATGTCCGGTTTATAGGGGAAAACATCATTATTCATTATTCAAAAAGTTAATTTGTGTCGCAATGGTTATAGAACTTCATTTCTTTCCAATAATGAAATATTGTGTATTTTTTAATATCGTTTCCATGGTGATAGGTATTTCTCAGGGTATTGGGCTTTTTCTGCAGTTTTATCAAAACTAGATTAAAGCACACGTAAGAAGCCATCATAATATGTATAAATTATTACTGTAACCAATGTAGTATCAAATAAATGTTTCAATACCAAAATTATTGCATTTTTTGCAAAAATTAACAGTGTTTATTTACCCCAAAATGGCAATAAAACATTCATATCCTATATGTGAATCCTAGCTACTACTGGGATAATTGGGAAATAGTAATCTTTGAAAAAGGTTTTGAGACATCTATAACGGGTTGTCATAATACGCTTTGCTTCATAAAATTACATGCTGTAAATGTCAGCTCTATGGGAAAAAAACATCATTATTTGGCGAAATTTGGTCCGTTTCCATGACAACAGCTGAATAAACCGCATCAATTACCCAACACAGAAGTCCGGATTAAAAGTGCATGTCATAAAAAACAAATTTCAAATTTTTGTATTGTGTCGCAAGGGTTATAGGTCTTCATTTCTTTCCAATAACGGCATTTTTTGTATTTTTAATTATCGTTTCCATGGTAACAGGTATTTCTCTTGGTATTTGGCCTTTTCGGCAGTTTTATCCAAATTAATTTAAGTACACGTATGATGCCATCATAATAATGCATAAATTATTACTGTAACCAATGTAGTATTCAATAAATGTTCCAATTCCAAAATTATCGCATTTTTTGCAAAAATCACCATTTTTCACCCCAAAATGGCAATAAAGACCCGTATAACCTATATGTGCATCCTATTTAATACTGGAATCGTTGGAACATAGTTATAGTGGACAAATCATCAATAAATGATCTTCAACGTCTGTTCCTGTCCTAGAATGGGCTTAAATTAATTGTTACCATTTGCGGAAATGGTTTAATATCAAACTGTGTCTACATTGTTTACATTCTGTTTCCATGGCAACGGCACCACTTTCACATTTTACAGCAGGGCGGAACACGAAGCCTACATCTTCTACTTTCATATGATATATAATTTTTCCGTGTGTAAAAGAAAAAATTAAAACAAAAAAATTCTGGTCAAGACCGCTCATCTATTAGGACACACAAAGTTAATGTCCATGGATACTCAATTGTTGCTGAAATATTTTTTCCAGTGATCTGCCAGATGATGTTTGTTAGGCTTTATCCTCGACAGATATGCTCCGATTTAGGCTAGTGAATGATTCAGCCCTCATAATTGGCTACGGCAATCAGTAATGCCGAAGCCATTCCCTGAAGCAAACTGGGCTATGGTAAATGATTGCCGTATTGGATTGTCGAAGCCAAACAATCTGAATTGAGAGGGTGATGATGATTATAAATAGGCTGTACACGCTTGTTCTGATAATTGAAGAGTATGATACACCCTTAGACTTGTTTACTTTAATTGACACAAGCATTCAACCATTATAGTGACTACTAACAGTCTAACATACAGTGATGCCCTAAGTAATCGACTCCTTAACCACAGCATAATTATGGGTAACTTTTCAGGATTTAGTCGGAAATATGGCAACAAGCCATATTCCCGACTAAATCCTGAAAAGTTACCCATAATTCTGCTGTGGTTAAGGAGTCGATTACTTAGGGCATTACTGTAGTAGTCCAAGTTTCCCTCGACGTAAATAAATCAGCTTGTGATATCAGTAGGGCGAGAAACTAGCGTCTCACTCAACTGATACCACATTCTGGTTTCCGTTGAAGGAAACTTGGAAATGGTTGTAAACTTGTGTCTATTAAAGTATGGCTTGTTTTAAAGTTTATCTTTTATTATTCTGCGACCTACTAGTGTAACACTTTTTGAAGTGAATTGATTTTAGCCTTTTGATAATTTAAAGTAATGTGAACCACTTGGGTAGGGTGCTCAAATAGAAATTGAGAATAATCTTGCTCAAAGTAGTTACTTTCTACAAATATTTAATCCAAATTGACAACACACACCGTTATTCTTATATATTAATTAAATGCAATAACTCACGATGGCAAAATCATTTGTGTTAGTTTATCACCGATAGTTGCGTCCCAAATCGAGATGTAAATATTTACAATTGAGCGTAGTTCAGACGATGTTTTCTATGGAGTGGTATGGTTGATTTCCTTGATATTTTCAGATATGTTAGTAGAATGCTATATTCCCCAAGCTTACTGACTAGAAAAATATCAATTTCATGCACCCGAAAAAGTCCATTATTATATATGTCTTTAATACTTTCTGAAAAAATTAGCTACAGTAATGCCCTAAATAATCGACTCCTTAACTACAGCAGAATTATGGGTAATTTTTCAGGATTTAGTCGGAAATATGGCTTGTTGCCATTCATCGGAAAGCTCTCACCCATAATTCTGCTGTGGTTAAGGCATCGATTATTTAGGGCATTACTGTACTTAATTATCATTCATTCGTTTATAGGGATGAACAGCTTAACCCTTTACCCAACAGAACGGCCCTGTGCCAATGCATTCTCTTATATATATGCGAGTCGACCATAGGTGGCCTCGCATATATAAGAGAATGCATTGGCTTAACACATATTAAAAATGATAAAATTGTCAAAGAATGTAAGAAAAAATGGTAAAATGCATTCTCTTATATATGCGAGGCGACCTATGGTCGACTCGCATATATAAGAGAATGCATTGGCACAGGGCATAACTGTAACCATCACAATGTGGTCAATGAACCGGTTCCAATGATATCCATATTTGTATGGTGTTATTGAGACAGACCGAAGATATTTTAGGCTGTTGAAGCTTTATTTGGGCGTTTTTGGCTGTTTTGTTGTGTAAAGGGTTAAGTTCAACAATCAGCTTTAGATTGTATTTGATTGTCCCTACAAATGATGCTTGAACTATTCCAATTTATACTTTCAGAACTGTATTAATGATGGAATCCATTCAATCTCTTCAATGCATCAGTAATTAACCCTTTCTATACTGAATAGATTCTCCCATTCATTTATAAAAAGAAGACATTGGAATGGTCTATTATTCATTTAGAGGGGTATTCATGAAGTAAAAGTAGACAACAGACAGAAAAATAGACAATTCAAAAGCATAAATATATTCATTGGTTGGAAATGTTCACATAATAAGTTCAACAAATGATCTATGGTCATATGTTGAACTTATTATCTGAACATTTCCTAGGAACTACTCATCAATGAGTATTTGGTAAAGATATGGTTAAAGCGGTATTACTGAACAACATCACCCGATATATGAACCATTAACTTTGTATGACCTCTATAGTGGAAATTTTTATTTTTATTTTTATTTCAAATAAAGAAAAATTCTGTGTTCTCATGCACCTCCCTCGTCACTGAAATTTTCTTTTAAAAAACCTTATGAAACATTTTTTTCGACATTTTCTGTTAGAAATATTTGATTTGAAAATGATTTTTTTTTTATTTCTGAAGAATGGTTTCCAGATTGTGAGAAAAAATTTAAACAAAAAAGCCTCCCTCCCTCATCTCAAAATTGAGATCTAATTGCGTGAGGACACCCCTTACCAAAATGTTCTAACATCATTTTAAACTCATGTTAGGATCTCATGCTAGAATCTCATGTTAGAATCTCACGTTAGGTTTTTAATATGCAAATCAAATATGCAAATCAGCGAGATCTCGTAAGAAACCATTCAGATTCTTTATTTCCGTGGCCTAAATGTTTAGATTATCATCCCTCTTGTTATCTTTATCCATTGTTATTAATAATAAAAGAATATAACATTGTTAACATCAATTGTGCATAGTTACTAAACGAACATGGCTCAATCGAGTTTCCAAATTTTGTCTACATAATTTGGAAGGAGGTATAAGATAGGTTGATCGACAAATAGATGAAATATTGATATCCCGGCTTCATATGCTCTGAAAAATACTTGCCATGGTCACAGCCATTTTCCAGGTGTTTTCAATTTTTTGCATTAAACGCTCTTTATTTTTACCATATCAGGAATTTGAGTAACACCGAATTCTCTGTTCTGTTCCATGCCATACAAATGGCTGTTTGGTGCCCAAATATCATGTTCAAAGTTGTATTTTTCATGACTTCTAATATATGCGTCTTTTGGGGTATAAAGGTAGCTCGTGTTTTTATTAACCTATTTTGATAGTGGGGAAAATTCAAAAGCGAATATTATTTGGAGCACAAACCGCCATGTGGCTTTGAAAAACTTATTCATAAACATTCTTACTGTTACTCTATTGGCTGAGAATTTATCAGGGCAAGATTGTTCTTGAAGTAATTATACTTTTGGTTTTCTACTAGACAATATCTTGAGTCCAAGGTAGAATTAATTTCAGGCCCTGGGGGATCTTTACACAATGTAACACCAAATTCACCCTCGCTGGACCTCATTCTGTTTATAGGCCTGACCTGCTATGGGAGATCATGTTGAAGTTGCTGATGTTGACGCCATCATCACCAAATTCACCCTCGCTGGACCTCATTCCGCATATAGGCCTGACCTGCTATGGGAGATCAGGTTGAAGTTGGTGATGTAACTTGACCCATTAGTGACCTCGATTATGCATTTTATCTTCTGCAAATTAGGGGACATAGAAACTGAACAAATAGGAAAAGTAACTAAAAACAATATGAGACTATAGCCTATACTTCCCAGAAGATTATGCCTAAGCAGAATGATGTCTCGAGAGGGTGAATTTGGTGATGCTAGCCCACTGAGTTCCACTGGAGACATGTAATTAACGTGGGGGGCATGTAACTGTGTGGGTGAGGTGTCACCCGAAAATATGTCATCTCAGTGTACGATATATAATTATATCATAGTTCTGATGGCTGAACAAGGACATCTTTATACTGTGAAACGACACACTTTTAAACTGGGTCGATATTACCGACGGGAACGGGACCACCAGACCCATCCACAACCGAACCGATCGATTCGGGATAACCCGACCCCGGGACAACAGACCCGATCAATCCGGGAAAACCCGACCCACACTCTTAGAACAAATGTGTATAAATACTACACAAAATGTGTTACATTTGATCTTAAACAAAATTGTGTAGAAATGCCACATGACATATAATTATTAAATTTTGTTGGTGGAATATCATCAACGTTGAATATGATTGAATATGTGAGTGTATCATAGTTATTAGATGAAATGTGTTCTATTGGAGACACAAAACTCGTAAAGGCTACTACAGAACAAACAATTGGCAGCAGCTTTAAACTTTGTTATACACTATGTTTGTGTAAAAACTGAACAACACATAATTGTGTAGCACAAAGTTTTAAAGCAGCTGCCAATTTGTTATTATGGCAGCTTTTACGAGGTTTATGTCTCAAATAGAACATATCTCATCTATTAAATATAATATACTCACATATTCACTCATATTCAATGTTGAGAAAATTCCACCGACACATTTATGTCATGTTGTATTTCTACACAATTTTGTTTAAGATCAAATGTAACACATATTGTGTAGTATTTAGACACATTTGTTCTAAGAGTGCAGCGACAACCGACCCGATCGATTGGGGGAAAACACGACCCAGCCAGGGAAAACCCGACATAGCCGGGAAAACCATACCCAGCGACAACCGACCCCATCAATCCGGGAAAACCAGACCGAGCCGGGGAAAACCGACCCAGGGACAAGCCGACCAAATTAAATTAAGAATAAACTATAACTTTCTCAACTTTATTTAAATTAAAATAAAATAGAATAAAAAGACCAAGAATTCAATAAATTGAGGAAAAATATATACACTGCCCAAAAATGTATGTATCACATATATGTATAAGATTTAAATTATTACGAATATACTGTTATGTATATATGTTGTCCAGGTAGAGCCGCAAACTGAACAATCGGGATATACAATGTATATAACGGACATTATGGGACAATTCTATACATAACTGAGACCAAAGGTGCATGTGGTGAGCAAAGTTTTTTTTTATAAAGACCAATGTAATTTTCAACGCTCACTTTTAAGGTTTAACCAAACTAGTCCAATGTGACCTCCAGGGGCATGTTTACCTTTTTTTTTTAATTGGAAGGAGAGCATCAAAAACACCATTGACAAAATAAAACTAAAACATTTATCATATGAAGTATATAACACTTGTGCACAATGGAGAATAATTTTGTTACCATGGCTGTACCAAAATGGATCATATATTAAATACATTAAACTCTCTGTGTGTGAGGTTTGTTTGTTCATATACCGATACAGCACATCGGAAGTGTACGATAAGCAAAACGCTCAACAATGTGGCAATTTTTTTTGGGAGAGTGACTCCGGTGACCCATTCAACACCAAAATCTTGTGGCGAGGACTAGTGAGCGCTACAACAGTATTTTGCAAACAACATGGTGCCAGTTTTAATTAAGCACAGTTCATTAGTGTGGTCTCCCCATTGTTGAGTATTTTGCTTATCGCATGCTATTTACATACTTTACAACATGTTCTCGAACTGAATTTGGCTTTGTTCACATAATGCAGTGTAGGAACCACAACAATTACCGGTACATACTATTTACGCGATATTTATTATGGTATAACGAAAGGTCTGAGGGAGAGTGACTCTGGTGACCCATTCAACACCAAAATCTTGTGGCGAGGACTAGTGAGCGCTACAACAGTATTTTGCAAACAACATGGTGCCAGTTTTAATTAAGCACAGTTCATTAGTGTGGTCTCCCCATTGTTGAGTATTTTGCTTATCGCATGCTATTTACATACTTTACAACAGGTTCTCGAACTGAATTTGGCTTTGTTCACATAATGCAGTGTAGGAACCACAACAATTACCGGTACATACTATTTACGCGATATTTATTATGGTATAACGAAAGGTCTGAGCGAACCACAGATTAACTATAATAGCCTGATCGGGCTATAATAGACCGATCGCTCTTCCTGACACAGTGCTCACTGTTGTAAGAGAGGGAACTCTAAATTTATTGACAATTTGAATCTGTTTGTTTTAATATCTGTATACATGTACATGTACATGTATGTTTATTTTGAATAATCTCAGTATACAGTAAATAATTATTTGGTGTCTTGCAAAAGAATTCAGTATTAATTTTGTTTACGTATTGGTTGAGAGATAACAATAATACAGTTTAGAGTGACTCCCCTTATCCCGGATGCATGCTGGCTGTGAAAGACCGATCGGTTTATTTTAGTTTATTTTACCGGTAGTCTATTATAGATCGGTAAGTGGTTCACCCAGACCTGTTTAAGATATCTGATTGATAATGGTTATATGGTTCAATCCCATTAGTGCCCACATATAACAATATAATTCAATCATTGCGATTAATCGCAAACGTTTGTGATAAATCGCCAAGTATGGTAGTTGGCGATTTATCAGAAATATGTTTTCGATTTATCGCAAAGTTGTTTAACTTTGAATGTTCTTAGTGAATAATGTTATATTATGATGTTGTCTTGATAAAAAAAAATCGGAACTAATTTTGTTTTGTTTTTGAAGTATAGGTTGATCGATAATAATAGAACCGTTTAGAGTTACTCCCCTTATCCCAGATACATGATACAAGGTACATGCTGGCTGTGAAAGAATGATTGGTCTATTTTAACCTCATCGGCTATTGTGATAAATCTCAAACATCTTTGCGATAAACGTATAATCACCAAGTAGTTAATTGAGAGTTATTGTAAAGATGTTTGAGATTTATCGCAAAGGTTTGGGAGTTATTGTAAAGGTGTTTGTGATTTTTTGCAAAGTTGTTTTGCAATTTATCGCAAAGTTGTTTTGCAATTTATCGCAAAGTTGTTTAATTTTGAATATTCTCAGTAAAAAATTTCCAAAAGAGATCAGAATTAATTTTTGTTTCAAGTATTGGTTTGCTTCCCTTGTATGTTGGCTGTGAAAGACCGATCAGTCTATTTTAGCCCGACGATGCTATCACAGATCGATTTGTGGTTCATCCAGACCTGTTTAAGATGTCTGATTTATTATTTTTATACCGTTCAAGCCCATTAGTGCCAACATGAACACATAACAATATATCTGCAATAAATCACAAACCTTCGTGCTAAATCTCAAACATGTTTACGATAAATTGTAAAGTATAATCACCTAGTAGTTTGAGAGTTATCGTAAAGATGCTTGAAATTTATAGCAAAGGTTTGCGAGTTATCGCAAAGGTCTGCGAGGTATTGCAAAGGTGTTTGTGAATTTTCACAAAGTCGTTTTGTGATTTATCACAAAGATTTGCTCCCCTCATCACACATGCATTCTGGCTGTAAATGACCAAACGGTCGGTCTATCTTAGCCTGACCATGCTATTATAGAGCGATTGGAGTTCACCCAGACCTGTATGATTTATGTTTATACAGTTAAAGCAAATTGATTTTATTAATTGCAAACATTTGTTATAAATCGAAAACCTTTTGCACTAAATCGCATACATGTACTAGTATATTTATTGTATAGAAGTTTGCGATTTTTCGCGAATTAGTTTTTTTCATATTATTACACACAAATTAAGAATTACGGCCCATTATTTTAGACATTCAGACACATTTTACTCCATGTGCAGGGAACAGGCCATTTCGGTTTGCTTCCCGTGCATTTTTTGGTTTGGTTATGATATGGTCCCAAAACGAATGGAACAAGTTCCATTGGTTTTAATGTTGGTTTCTAATTTGGATCCATGATTGTACCAAAAAGAGGACCCCTTTAAATATGGGACCAAATTTGGTTTCTACTTTGGTTCAATTATTGTACCAAAAATAGGACCACTTTAAATTGGTTCTAAATTTGGTCCCTATTTTGGTACTCCCACAGCGACAAGGGTCCGGACCAATTTTGGTACCATATGGGACCAATTTTTGTTTCTAATTTGGTTCACTATTGTACCAAAAATAGGACCACTTTAAATTTGTTCTAAATTTGGTCCCTATTTTGGTACTCCCACAGCGACAAGGTTCAGGACCAATATTGGTACCATATGGTACCAAAACTTTTGCAGTGTATATTTGTTGAAAAATCAATCTAAAATATGTGTACTTTTCGTGCAGATGGGAAGAAATAATATACTGAGAGAATATACGAAAGATTTCATTATAAACATTCTACAAAAATAATCGATTTAGTGTATAAAGAATATTTGTTATTAATATCCATCACATATGCATTCAAAATAAGTTATGCTATAACATAGAAACTTATTAATAATGATCATTTATTTATTTATTTATAATTCATGGCACAATTTTATTTGGTTCATTTTATCGGCGCGCGCCACAAATGCAAAACAGTTTTTATAGAGAACAGTTGTATTTTTCCATAATAACATATCTGTTGGTGTAAACAATATTTATTTCAAAACAATCACCTGTTCTCTGTATCATAAAATTAAGATGTAATTTATCGAAAGTTACGGAATGGGTCAGATGACACGGAATTGAGCGATATGACACATTATCGGGCTTTGATAAAACAGTTGACACACCTAAGTCAATAATCTAAAAAAACAGCTGTGTTATCTGACACATTAACAATCATTTTGATAAAATATCGTAAGTGTGTCGGTATATTATGGGCAAATAGGTCGCTCTGACACATTTACACTGGTGGCGACACAGATTTTTTTTTCAGTGTGACAGGTGTTAACCAAATATGGCACAAACTTACCAAACCAAAATCTAACTTTGTGCGCAGAGAGACATTTGTGCACATTATATACTAATGGCCATGTATAGTTTGTTCTCCCTTATATATGGTCATACACATTTAACTTCAGAGTTAATTCCGTTAAAACGTGTGTATTTTGTATTTATGATACTGAGATTTTTTTTTTTTTAAATTTACTTTGAGACTAGCAAACCATTTTCTTTAACTTCAGAATGATATCAAATATAACAAAGTCAACTATACTTTCCTTATGGCTTACCATTGATTTCCCTATTTAAATTAGCAATATTATTCAGTGTTTTACGGATTAGTATAATTAAACAGCTGCTCAACCTTCATATAATATTTGGTCATTCTACATAATACTGTTCTACCAATTTTCTCCTCAATCACACAGAAAGGGCATTAACAAAATATTCGATATCCATATCACACTCACCCAGCTCACAGACTGGACGTACATTGTACCATATCGCTGGACTGGACACGAACATAGCACATGGCAAATTTACCTGCATCGATCAACCCACATTGGGCGACCAATATAAATGGACACACAGCTCACAGGGTGTAGTACATCCATTTACAATAGCTTGGACTATATTGGTGAACGGAAAACATGACCAAAGCGTCCCAAAATGAGTTCGGTATCCAAAATTCAATCAGTACATATGTATATTCCATCCATTACATGCATGTACCATGTAAGCCATTTCTTGGCAGCCATCGGTAGTTTTGATGAATTCCCTAAAGGGGAATTTGGCACACTATCTCCACCTTCTTACCGCACCTATAGTCTCGTAGGAGAAAGTTGTCATCGCTCCAGCCAATCAGACAGTTCTCTTTAGTCCCACCTCCCGGATTCAGACCGCCCCATTTTATCCAGGGATACACCGCTCCTGACGATGTTTTAAACGTTCCCTCCACAGCCGAGTCACCACCATCCAACCAGATTTTGCCTGTGGAAATAACAGGGATCATTAGAAAGGTGAAGTTCAAACATCAGATCCGATTGATGCATGCATGTGTACACTGGCACCCGAAGCCTATCATCGATATATATATGTATGTATGTCTGACCGTTATAGAAATTAACAAGGGACCACCGAGGGGCACACAAAGGGGTCTGACAAGAGTGATTTTTCTCGAGGTACAGGTTGCACATTTCTGAAGCTGTTGGAGTCAGGTGCAGAAACATGGAAAATTAACAATCCGATTATATTTTATTGTCACCCATTTCCACTAAATTTAGATATAATTATCTCCATGATACGTGGAATCTAATTGTGTGGTTTAATGATGATGAAGTTGGGCCGGTCGAGTCAGGGGCGAGGAGGGAGAGGGTCAAGATACTTGATAAAAAATATGTGTTGTCGCCGATTTCGATCAAATTGATATATGTGACCCGCCATATCAAATCCAGTCGGAAGTCGGGATTTTTTTTTACCCTGTGCCAATGCATTCTCTTATATATGCGAGTCGACCATAGGTCGCCTCGCATATATAAGAGAATGCATTGGCCTAACAATTTTTTTACAATTTTAATAATGTTTTCTTGTATTCTTTAACAATTTTATAATTTCACCCATACAGAGCCCCAGACAAACATGAGCAGACGACACTCTTCTATATGCTTCTATATACATTGTATGTGTGGGACTCCCTGCAGGGTAATGGATGTTTTTTATTTTATGTCCTAAAAATTGTCAGAAACATTTATTTAAAACAAATGATAAAAAAATTGTTAGGCCAATGCATTCTCTTATATATGCGAGGCGACCTAGCTATGGTCGACTCGCATATATAAGAGAATGCATTGGCACAGGGTAAAAAAATCCCGACTTCCGACTGGATTTGATATGGCGGGTCACATATACTCCACGAAACGAGGATTCTAATCGGGTGGTGAAAGACACCGACTTGATGCATGCCGTTCGAGTCAGGGATGTAGATATGATTTAAACACACCAAATTGGTGCCGTTCGAGTCAGACACCACACTTGATTAAAACAAATATGTTTTGTCGCCCCATTCAATGATGTGAGCAATGGTGTGGCCATACTCGAGTCCGGGATGCGGGAGGGGCACCATATGAGTAAAAATAGTTATCGCCGATTTTCACGAAACATAATATATCGTCATCTCCACAACTGATCTCCATGCTAAAAAAAATTGCCTGCATAATACAATGCATCTAATGGTGTTGATAAGATGACCAAGTGGCACCGTATTGGCCAGGGTTGTGGAGGACAGCAGCTTTGATAAAATAAAACTTGTCGCCGATTTTTGATAGACATATAACTCTTCACAAGAAGAGGAAATGACGGAGAGTTTAAAATTTCATGAGTATACGTATATATAGCGTCGTCGGTGAAAAGAATCAGGGGAGGGCACCGTAATTGATATGGTCACAAGTTGACATACGGGCGCCGTTATATGGATGGGCAGATAGGGCATCAGAATTGATAAAACCGTTGTGTACCCGAAATTTACTTTTAATTTATATCACGCAGACGTTCACATGATGCGAGGAATCCAATGATGTGGGTTGGTTATACCAAAGTGGCCTCCTCTGCGTTAGGGGTAAAATGGAGATGGTGGCACCAGAATTGATTTAAAAAACGAAACTTCCAATAGAAAAACATATTACTGCTCATAGATACGCATTCTCTATCGAAAATATGCTACATGTCACTCTCTTTATCAACATCCTGTCATCCTTAAAATATTTGTATCATAGACCACCTTGTTATATGACAGGTGACTCATTAACCCTTCGCACTGATTCAATTATTCTGGATCTACATGTATGGTACCGGTAGCAAACTTTGAACACAACCTAATAGCGGCGTATTGTAAAGAACAGGATGAAGGTTTTTTTCCCCAAAAAGGAGTAGATGGGTTAACTTAAAATTATTTTGTATTAAATGTTTATACATTTGGTCAAACATATATGTATGAGGTATACTTGAAATTATAGGCTACACGGAACTAATTATGTTGAATTATCGTTCTTGGAAAAGTACAGGGACACTATTCTACCTGTTAAGGGACACTATTCTACCTGTTACGGGACACTATTCTACCTGTTAAGAAATCTCTTGCAGCTGATTGGTATTTTATCTTCAGAAAATTAAAAGCATAAAATTAAAAAAATGCATTTCCTGATCAGATCATGTAGAAACTGAATATGAACTGTCTTTATTGTTGTGGAAATTTGGTATCAGAAATTATATAGGTGAAGGTGAATTTATTTTTGTTTTCAAAATTTGCTGCTGAAGTGACGGTGGTTATGAAAGCAGGGAAATTTTAACTGGAAAAGCTGCCTAATCCAGAAGATTTCTTCAATGCACCCTGGCACTAACTCGCGCCATATTGGATCCATCAGGCCCGGTTCCATGGTTTTAGTGCATCCCATGGGTCATTGTATTTAGTTGGATATTTATTTACTATTCTTTTGTCAGTTTTAATGCCGTTTGTAAAAAAAAACTAATTTGTGTATTGCGAAGCGAGTGCGAAGAAATTCAAGTTAGCGTCGTAGGTTGCTATGCCACGGACTACAAAATATCATTGCGCTAGTACTTTCGGGTCCTTTTCGCCGCACTGTTAAAATCTCGATCTAATATAATTATGCATTTAAAGGCACGTGAGGCCTTAGTTGTCGAAAATATTCATATTTGTTCCAATCACCGTAAACAGAAAATCATTAAAATGCATACAGTTTCGTTCATATATACCATGACTATCGCGTAAACAGCATGTTATCATAAAGACCTACTATATTTTACCTCAGCAAGAGCCTGATTGTGTTAGAGAAAACAGCACAATGCTACTGGCTAATCACACAAAAATGGCATAAACACTCTTTATTAGTGCCATATCAGGAATTGACCAACAAAGAACGCTCTTTATGTTTACCATCATAATATAAACAAACACCAGAAAAGTAACTTTCTATGCTTTTGTTTACATAACAATGGTAACAAATATGACAATAACATACTGTTTATGCGATATTTCTTGTTTGTATACGGACAAAGTCTGTCTACATTTTGATGTTCTTTCTGTTTGTGGCGGTTTTTGACGGGTGGAAATATTTTCACAGGATACCCACCGCCAAGGCCAACCGTACCTTTAAATACATTACCTTTTATAAACTTAACGGGAATTTACTAAAGAAAATGAAGTGCATGGGTGTAATCATTAATTAATCTAAACCCGCACGGATCGGGACAGAATGTGAACACTACGGACTATGGGAAATAATTAGTCCCTTGTAACCTCAAAGACATCCGGTTCCACTGATGCAAAAGACGTATGCCTACAATGCCTTGGGTGAATTACTTCCTGTGGATAATTACCACAATTTCACCAACATATATAGTTAACTGGAGTGGGTAACTTATTTGCTATTTAATTGGGTTATATTTGTATAGGCATTTTCACTAGGAAAGATGAAGTTCTACAGGCTAATATATAGAGAATATCTACAGTTTTTGTTTTTGAGCGAAATATCTCATGAGTGTCTGGAAATAAATATCGAATTTTCACGACGCCGCGAGTGAAAAATCGATATTTCTTTCCAGACATGAATGAGATGTTTAAATTCAGGTATACTATTCAAATAAAAACAATGTGTTCTTAGTTATTATATCTGCCTTATTAATGCTAAATTATACAGCATTTTCACTTTTAATAAAACAACAAATTAATTAATACACGGAAAACAACACTAGAGGGTTGACTAAAATGTCTAACCCCGATCATGTAGCAAACCGCTTTCAAGTGATGATGTCATTCGGCAAGATGCAGAGAAATTACAAAAAGCTAGAGTGAAATAACAAAATCGTATTTCACTGTAGGTTCTAAGAGATACACACGACGATTTACGTTTCGGTATAATTTTTCGCCATTTTATATCGGCAAACATATATAATAAAAGTTAATATCAACAATATATAAATAAATATATAAAACGTGTAGTTTCTTAGAGAGTGGTTTTGACCATTTCCCGGCGAATTATTTCCCGGGCTAATCTTCGAACTATTTCCCGACGAGGGTTGATCTCATGAGGGAGATATTAAGTGCGCTTATGCGAATTAAGGATGTAATTGCCCTTAAACATAATAAGGAAAATTTAATTGCGCTTATGTGAAACAATGAATCCCTAATTGCACTTACGCGCAGTAAGGGAAGATATGACTTCTGCTTAAATGCAATTAGGGAAGATCTCATTGCGCTAAATAAACGCAATTAGGAATATCTAATTGTGCTTGAGCGCAATAAGGACTATCTAATTGTGCTTAAGTGGATTAAGGACAAATTCATTATGCGTAAGCGCAATAAGGAATATTCTTATTGTGCTTAAGCACAATAAGAGATTCTTTATTGCGCTTATAGGGGTACTGTACGCCAAATGTTGTTGTTGGTTTCTATTGTCTCCAAGTCGGAGAATAAGGTAACATTTTTTTCATTATTTGAAAGTCTGTTGAGTACGAAGTAGTGTTACGGATGACAAATTTACCGGAATGCAAAAATACAAATTGTCGTTGTCGAGTAATTTTTGTACAGTTTTCAACCAAATGAATAAAATAAAAGTTATATTATAGGCATACTATAGTCCCATATAATCATTTAAGTTATTGTATCGTCGCTAGTCAGTGAGTGGCTTGAGTGTTCTCCCCGTATCATCATAATATTTTAAGCGATCGGTTTAACAATCCAGTATCCCTCAATTACCTTGTTTGATTACGGAAATTCGTAATTTAATTGACGCCATTTTATGGCTCCAGTCATAAATTCAATTTATATCAAATTATTAACTTTTAAATTATTAAATTTTAAGATAGCCTATTAACCTGAGCGTTTACAGAATACATCTTCGACTCAGATTACTTATGTTTCTATATATTATCGATATTAGATCGTTGTTGTCACCGGAAATTTAATGAAAATGGCGTACAGTACCCCTTTAAGCTAAATTATTTATTAAATGTCAATTTGTTTTTCAGACTAATTTTGCGAAACGTATTTTGCATTTCATTTAGGATCAACTGTATAAATTAAAATGATTGGAACAAGATGTGCTACAAGAAAGATGCTATTTTGGTTTATATTAAAGTTTAAATCCATTGATTTCATGTAGATTCGATGTTTTAGAGGGACATATTTTGTTAATTTTTCAATAACAAAACAAGTTTTTTGGTATTTTTAAGTCCGGCTATAGTTAATATGTCAGATTAATTTTCAACCTTTTATTCAACAGAACGAAGCAGAAACGATGATAAATAAACATTTTATGTTGTTGTTGTTGTAAGTTGTAACTGGAGATTTGACAACCTGAATGCCTTTAAATGTTGAAGTAACTACACGGCTTTTCTGACCATACACACGGTTCCTATTCATTGTAACATATTTTCCGTGGTTGTACATATACCTGGATTCCCTGTTGCGATGATCATTGCGCTGATAAACCCCTGCATGGTTGGATTTTCGATCAGTAGAAGTCTACCACCGTCCGCATTACATATTTGCTGCGCGGCCGAATGGTTTGTGTTCATGGGAACATATCTGATGCAGTACTTCATATCGTTCTTGATGTAAATAGTGTAGCCTTTATGTCCAGGGCATTCTGAAACAGAAGTGACAATTCAAAATGATTTGTGAGAAATGATTTGTGTTTATATATCTGTATTGCTTTCATTAAAGGGATACTGTACCCAAAATGTTGTTGTTGGTTTCTATAGTCTCCGAGTCGGAGAATAAGGTAACAATTTTTCCATTATTTGAAAGTCTGTTGAGTACGAAGTAGTGTTACGGATGGAAAATTTACCGGAATGCAAAAATACAAATTGTCGTTGTCGAGTAATTTTTGTACAGTTTTTAACCAAATAAACAAAATAAAAGTTATATTATATGCATACTAGTCCCATATTCTCATTTGAGTTATTGTATCGTCACTAGTCAGTTAGTGGCTTGAGTTTTCTCCCCGTATCATCATAATGTTTAAATGATCGTGTGTGCGATCGGTTTAACAATCCAGTATCCCTCAATTACTTTATTTGATTACGTCGCGTACACGGAAATTCTTAATTTAGTTGACGCCATTTTATGGCTCCAGTCATAAATTCAATTTATATCAAATTATTAACTTTTAAATTATTAAATTTTAAGAAAGCCTATTAACCTGAGCGTTTACACAATACATCTTCGACTCAAATTACTTATGTTTCTATATATTATCGATATTAGATCGTTGTTATCACCGGAAATTTAATGAAAATGGCGTGCAGTACCCCTTTAAATGAATAGTATATATATTATACACGACTACACAAATACGTACAATAACACGGAACATAACATGAACATATAAACATAAATACACCATTGTCAATGTATGCACAGAGCGAAGAGGAATTAAGTATAGAAAAATATAGTTCCATTTTAAATGTGTCTTTTCGTGTTGACAAAATTGTTCTATCACCCGTATCACCCATGTCTATCTCACAGTCAACACTAAATAACCCAACACAAAATTGAATATCATTATTATATTCTAACTATAGCTGAAACAGGCTCCCGAAAATACTCCCTTCGGGAGTCTTTATTCGGCGTCAGATGGGCATGCGACCCATGTGTGTGCTTCGCGCACATGTTGATCGTTTGAACAGTTTTAAAATTTTATTTTTTTTTAGATTGAACTCCTTATTCAAATTAACAATATTTTTGGTTTTATATTGAACTCCTTGCTCAAATTTACAAACATTTTTTTTATTATTATTTGTTTTAATTAAATTTGTCTAAATCAAAAAATTTTAACACTAAAGCTGTTATAACCTCCGCCAGGCTGTTATAATCCAATAAACCACATTGGCCGCCATTTTTTATCCGTCATAATCCAATAACCGTAATAGGTTACGGAAATCAACGCGCATGGGTAGTCGGACATAAACGATCCGCAGACTGCATTGTTATTCACCACGAAGTAGCCAGAGAGGAGAAGACTTCATACTTCGTGTTGTCTGATCCTCGTTTCCATACATTAACGCCTCTGTTTTGAATATATATATGTGTCATCTGTATATTATGTTATTTGTTTGGATTTGGAAATAAAAATATGTTTACACTTTTCACCACGATTGGATTTTTCCAGCCTGTTCTCATAAAAAAAAGTACATACAGGGCTTATTTAAAGGTACTCAACCCGATAAAACTCCTCTCAATTACTATTTCAATGGCGTCGGGGGTCAAAAATATTTGATTCGAGTCGAGGAAGTCACCCATCAAAGCTCAGATTTGTTAGATATCGATTTTAGAAATCTATTATTTTTCATTATCGGGAATTGTTTCTGGCCCAGAAGACAGTAAAAAAATTCGTTGTTATTACCCACTTGATCATAGAGTTATCCATCCTTGTCTGTTTGAATATAATTTTGGCGTAAAATCTCGAGCATGTTACCAAATTGACGGCAGTTATTGGTACTCATCTCGAGAACATAAGAATTTTCAAAAATCAATATCTAATAACTCTGAGCTTTGTTTGATGGGTTCCTCGACTCGAATCAAATATTTTTTACCCCCAAAGCCAAAGAAATAGTAATATAGGACCCTCTGATCGGATTGTTGTTGTTGGAATCTGTTGAGATGGGGACCCTCTTTACGGGTTGAGTACCTTTAAGTGAGCAAAATAAGCTTATATTGGCATGATTTAACCTCAATATACGCTCTATGTGGACCCAAGACGCGGTTTTTAAAACAGTCCAAGATGGGACTATTTCCATACTAAACAAGCCCACATATATTAGCATTATTTAATCTACATTTCTTCATCGAGACGACTTAACAGATACACGCTATTTATAATGTGCTTTCAAGGCGGCCCGCGCCATTCAACGGAATAATGGGTATTTGCTCACTATGGGCTTATTTCATAATAAAATAAGTCAAATATGAACCTATGTGAATATATAGGTCCAATACGAACCTATTTTACGTGGATATGTTGCAAAAATACGCAAAACAAAATATTCTAAAACACAAAAAGCAACAAGCAAATAGAACACATTAACAACAAATAAACAATAATATATAGTCAAAACCCAAACCAAACAAACAAAACCAAAAGTAGACGAACATGTCGAAGGAGATTCGTCTAAAATGTACGATAGTCAAAGTTGAACTGTCAATTATGACGAATGATAACGATATAATCTCATTATTGCGTATAACAGCAGGTGATGTATAATCATCATTTGGAAATTAATTTATAGCTCTGTAAACTGTGTAACTATCAAAGGGCAGTGTTGTCTGCAGCGGATGTTTACGGCTTACTCTCACTTGTCCAACAGACAGGTTTCGAGGAGTCGTGACATTGGCCATAAATGTCGCAAATAAAGTGTGCTCAAATGTGCACGTATCTTAACCTAAATAGCAGTTCATATGAATCACCTACTGATATACGAAATGACAAATTTAATACTCTTTCTATACCCATAAATGTGATTCTTCCAAAAAAATAACAAAAAGTCTAATGAAGTTTGGATCCTGTGGAAATTTCAGAACTACGATCTTGTTGAACAGTTGTAATATGGAAGTCAACGAAATGGTCGGCAGGCAGCCTGCATGAAAATACCCACATAACGGGCTCATATTAATGAGCGAAATAAGCTCATATCGGCATTATTTGGCATCATATTTTGTCTACCCTTTTTCATCGAGACGACTTACCAGATTCACGCTCTTTATAATGTGTTTTCACTGAGGTCGGCGCCATAAAACGGAATAACGGTTATAAGTCCATTATGGGCTTATTTTAGGATCAATTATGTCAAATATGAACCTATGTTAATATTTAGGTCCAATATTAACATATTTGCACAATGATATGTGGCGGAGGATATCACACACCCGTCTTAAATCGTCGTATGATACATTTGGAAATGAAAGAAGAAAGAAATAAACTTGGTTTAATTAAATTTGTCAAGACTTATCGATAACATGTTTGTTTTCTCTATTGGAAATCTCGAAGGCACTTTGTATGAATTTTTATTGAGAATGCATTAATTTTGATTAGGTATGAAGAAAGGGACATTGGTACACACTTTCGAAAATTTGCATAAATGGAAAACTATTCAGTTATTAAAAACGCGTACATTAACACTAAATCGAAAGCTAGAATGGGCGATCAAACATCCGATTGTTTTCCATGCAAGGTGATAATATATATCGCCTATTATATTGATACTCTCACTGTACCTGAATTATCTGGAAGATTTCTCAAGTCAACGGGTAGTGGGGGTATTGAGGCAGTTATCAGTTTTCAAAGGAATTGAAATTGAATGTCAACGTCGAGGAAACCAAAATAATGTTGATATCCAATAGAAGTATAAAGAATAGTACTTTTATACAACGATGAGGAAATTTGTAAAGTTAAAGGCGACATTTTCAACGATTTAGAATTAGTCCGGGTCATTCGCAAAGAGATTCGCGCTCTTTATAATGTGGTTTCACTGCGGCCCACTCCATTCATCGGAATAACGGGTATACACTCTTTTTGTGGAGTTATTTCAAAATCTACTGTTTTCGTGCCCCCATTTACGTTCATATAGAGCGTAATTCAGATGCAAATAACGCCAATATGGGCGTATTTGGGTTTTTGTAATACGTTGAATATGCATGAACCCATTTTCATGAGGATATGTTTGTTTCCAAGAGATAAATACGACGATCTACGGTTCGGTAATATTCAGCTATTTTATAGGCAAACATGTACTAAAATTGCGTTCTTGTACACAAAACATTTCAATGGTATTTGATGGTGTCACAGTGGATGGTACATTTTAAAGAAGTTACTTTAAAGCTGTTGAACATGAAGTAAAATACAGAAATACATAGCTTTCGTAGAAGTTAAGAAATGTGGCAATTTCTGATCACTGAAAATTCATATCAGATTTCATGACAATAAAACGAACCGTACCGATATATCACACCAAAACTACTGAACTATCGCAAATTATCTTATGTATTCAAATGGAGGTTTTATGGTTATATTGTAGGTGCGATGATAATTTGGCTTGGAAATACTCCATCTTAAATTAAATCAAAATGTCCTATATAAGCCAATGTTCTACTTACCTTACATAAACATGTCAAAATTAATTGCAATCAAAATTATTCGTATCACACAACGATCAAAGAATATTTTATGAATGCTCATTAATATTAGAATTTCGGGCGCAATAATTCAACACACAAACAAACTGCATCTAATGAAAGTAGATGGCAGACAAGCTAGTAAGACAGTCATATTATAACCTGACATGTGCGTGGGCTTATATGTGACCCGCCATATCAAATCCAGTCGTAATTTAAGTCGGGATTTTTTTTACCCTGTGCCAATGCATTCTCTTATATATGCGAGTCGACCATAGGTCGCCTCGCATATATAAGAGAATGCATTGGCCTAACAATTTTTTTTACAATTTTAATAATTTTTCTTGTATTCTTTAACAATTTTATAATTTCACCCATACAGAGCCCCAGACAAACATGAGCAGACGACACTCTTCTATATGCTTCTATATATATGTGGGGCTCCCTGCAGGGTAATGGATGTTTTTTTTATTTTAAGTCCTAAAAATTGTAAGAAACATTTATTTAAAAAAAATGATAAAAAATTGTTAGGACAATGCATTCTCTTATATATGCGAGGCGACCTATGGTCGACTCGCATATATAAGAGAATGCATTGGCACAGGGTAAAAAAAAATCCCGACTGGATTTGATATGGCGGGTCACATATGCTCAATCAACGTAGCCTACGCATCTAATTTCATGATGACGCCGAATATTTACTAACATGTGGCGTTTAGATATTTCGATTCAAAATAAATGAAATAACTATCGAATCACAACTGCAGGTCTCGCCACAACATATACATAACTGCAAATTATACCATAAACACGAAGACCGTTCATTTAACTTTTGTGCGACACGTTAATTTAGTTAAGATAGCAGAGATGGCTATTGTCAACAGTGATGGTCATGGAAAAAGTTTCAGAAACTGAATCTTCCACGATGGAAGCTACATCCTCAATTATTTGGATTCATCGAAATGTTGGAGCACTTACCAAGTATAACATACAAATATTGGTTAATTACGAGGAAACGATAGCATTACAGCAATTGGGCAACATATTCTCCTGCAAATACGCACATATTCGACTTATAATATGAAATAGGTACATAAATGTGATTATTTGATTCTGAAATAAGCAGATAATGGAATCATAGCGGTTATTTTGTTTTATGGCGCGGGCCACAGTGGAAACGCATGTTAATTAAAGAACATACACCTTAAAATTCGTGTTTTGGCTTATTTGTATCATTGTCCGCGGATAATCTGCTTAGAATCGCTTCATTATGAGTTGATAATGTGACTAAAATGCTCTGATTTTCAGCACACTATCGACTCAAAATGAGAAAATCTAAGCAGATTATCTATCTAAAATAAGTTCTTTATAAGCAGATAATGTGCGATATTTTCGGGAGAACAGGCTGAATTGGGACAATTCCTTAAAATAATATCTCAATGGTTCCAAAAGAAACTCCATGTTATATATACCAAAGTTAACTAATAAAGCAGTGAGAACACTATGTTACAATATTATATTTATGTGTGTTTGTGATGTTCCTAAGGAATCAGTTTGAAGTATTTTAGTTTGTAGAAATAGTTTTCTGTTCGAAAACATGTCACCTAATTCTGAAGTATTAGTTGTCTCCATTTTAATCTCAACAGTACATACAATGCCTAAAACGATAGTTTACAACGAATGCAGTTCAGTGGCAAACATATTTTAAACCCGTGTGCGCCCGGGTGGAATAAGCCTACCGCCCCACTATGAGGGGTGGGAATCCCCTAATGCAGCACCCTGTTTGCCATGGGGCGCATCCCGCGATAGTGGCGTATGAGTCCTAATGGTACTAGTGTGGCCACATTGCACGAGGCATCGACATGCGGATTCGGCTTAGCTCATGGTCATCTTTGGTCCTAAATCTCTTCACGACGGGTGGTTGAGTTGACCCGGTTCAGTCAATTGGCAAGTGCACAAGGTTCAGATTAAACTTCAGTCAGCTATTGTATTGTGTATCCTGATGACTCAGATTTGTATTTGTTTTAAATTTATGTAGTTTCTGTCATCTATCGTCTCTTTGAATTTCGTCACTATTATTGTTGAACGTTTAACTATAGTACTGTTTATGCCTGTCTCGCTGTGGGAATGTTCCAGGAGGCTGATATATACACGCAGTGACTAAACGGGTTAACGTTTCATGCAGTATGTACCAGTCTTTGTCCCGACCACAATTCGAAGGGTAGTCAAAGAATAGTTGTTGGGCTAGTTTTTTATTATAGGAATGATGACTCATTGAGGTCCAATGGTATATCCCAATGGTATATCCTCAGTAGTTCGTTCTTGACTTCGATCCGAATGCTAAGAGACCTTCTGTATATTTGTCATTGACAATACGCTTATAAAGTATTGCTGGACAACTGAAATAAGTCACAGGACTAGGTCAGTACGTGACTCTCTTCTGATTGAATGTTCAAGGAAAGTTCAATCTGATGATCGTCTGCAGTTAACAACTATTACACAAACACCCATGTATACCATATACTCATCACGAGACGTTGGACAGTAGCCGAGCTGTGTTTAGAACACGGTGTATACACAGTAATGCTCTAAGTAATCGCCATATTTCCGACTAAATCCTGAAAAGTTACCCATAATTATGCTGTGGTTAAGAAGTCAATTACTTAGAGCATTACTATAGCTCATTCTTCTGCATCAGAAATAATGGCTGAGTTGGCATCACATGGACTTACAGTAGTCAGTCTATGATGGACTATACCTTCATTCGCAGTTATATTTTGCCCCTCAATCGGTGTGGACATCCGCCGACATTGAAGCTTGGTTTTATGAAAATAAATTTATCTACATGTGTTAAAAATCTATTCGATGTTTTATGTCAGGTGTATGGTATTGGCGAGGCAAATTGTAAAAGTAAAGAAATCATAGGACATAGGTGTGCGTTGTTCCATATCTGGTACCCCGAGTGGGCCGTGGGTAGAATAGGCCTACCACCCCTATGCGAGGCGTAAGGATCCCCTAATATGTCACTCTGTTTGCCGTGGGGTGCATCCGTGGGATGTGGTGTAGCAGGTATAGTACTAGGCCGGCCGTACCACATACGTATCACGTATGATGTTCCTGTCTTTGGTGTTCATCCTGATTATTGTTGAATGTTGATTCCTGTATTGTTCACGCCTGTCTCACAGTGGGGAAGTAGCCGAAGGCTGCTACGTGCAATGGTTAAACTGGTCACCGTTTCAGCTATCTACCTGTCTTTGGTCCGAACAGTATTTGGAGGGTAGTCCGTGCAAGCCTTGAAATAGGGTGTCTGTCATTTGCAGAATGAGGTCCCCAGAGGGTGAATTTAGTGATGCTACCCCGCATAGCGGGCTAGCATCACCAAATTCACCCTCTGGGAACCTCATTCTGCTGAGGTGTAAGCAGAATGAGGTCCCCAGAGGGTGAATTTGGTTATGCTAGCCCGCAATGCGGGGTAGCATCACTAAATTCACCCTCTGCATGGGGACCTCATTCTGCAAATGACAGACACCCTATTTCAAGGCTTGAGTCCGTGGCGGTTGATGGGCTAGTTATCGATTTTTTTGCTTTTTATATGTCAACTCAAACAAAACAAAAACATGATCGTAAGAATGATGATGCACTTAGTTCCAATGATGCGGGGGGTCCCTCTGTACTTGGTTCTTAGCTTCGACCCGACTATTAAAAGACCTTCGGTAAGCGCTCTATACTCCTATATTGTTTTAGCAGATTTGGATTGCATACCCCGTTTTCATATTCTATCAAGTCTTATCAATGTCCTCATTATGGTTGATATTATATTTTTTCTTTGCACCTTTTTTTAAAGAATATTTTTGTCTTCTTGATCATAGATGCATAAAGTAAGCATTTTTTGTGCACAATCTAGTGAGGAAATTAACACAACAGCAAGATATCCCTTCATTTTTCTCTATTTAGAAAAAAAAATACTAGACCATAAAATATGGATTTTAGCTAAGATCAGACGAGATTCTGGAGAACACTCAATGTGCACAATTTGCGTAGGTCTGGCATAGGGTACGCGATGTGTTTCAATAATGCATACACTCGGGACCCACATGATATTCTCTCTGGCTGGGCTTCATATTTTGAAACACTGTATACGCCTCAAGCTCTTGTTCATTCATCCCTTATTCGAACATCAAGTGGAAACGAAGGTTCAAGCTCTGTTTGACATCAATCATAAACATTTCGAATGTGACATGTTCTGTGACCCGGTCACTCCTTCAGAAATATTTAAAGTTATGACAGGGCTCAAAAGAAATAAGGCCAACGGGCGAGACAACATAGTCAATGAACATGTAATATTTTCTCCATTGTCGACCGTAAATTCTGTTTGATGGACTATTCCCTACCGAAAATGGTATAATTATGCCGCTATACAAAGGTGAACCGAAACCTCATCACTCACCAGATAGCTACCAGGCTATCACTCTGATGCATGTCATCTACAAACTATTCGAAGTTGTGCTACTCAGACGATTTCTATCGAGAAATATCTTCTCTAACTTTCCCGACCATTTGCATAACGGATTCCAAAAATATTTGAACTGTGCTATGACGTCATACATTCTCCAAGAAGCAATATAATACATAAACGATCACGGAGCATATGTTTGTTTCTTAGATTCTGCCAAGGCCTTCGATCGAGTGTGGTATGACAGTCTCCTGGTCAAACGTTACGATACAGGTGTCCACGACACGCAATATGCACATAAACTGTCTCAGCCAAGTACTAAATAAGGAAATATCAACACCTTTTCCTATCAAACAAGGAACTCGACGGGGAGCAGTAGGCTCGCCGTTTTGTATACCCACTGTTCATAAACGCGACTTAATGAAGCGTCTACAAAACTCGTACCTCTAGTCTTTCATTTGGAGGAATACTTTGCGCTTCGCCTACAACGCCGATGATATTGCTTTAAATTATCTTTCAAAGTCTGGCTTAGATGTGTCATCGCTATATGTGAAGAATATTGCAGACTTTGGCGATTCACATTTTCCGATACAAATAGGACATTAATGGTTTTCAATGAGACAAAACGTCAACATGTTAAAAATATTCAGACTCGTGTGTATTCGGAGATAGACAATTAACTGAGGGGACAGAGTATTTTCACCTAGTAATATTTCAAAGCAAGTTTGACTCCAGCAACAAACGGGCGGAGTTAGTATCACAGAAACTCCGACGAACGTATCACGGACTAGACTATAAGTGGGACGCAAGGCTTTAAATTCATGCGCACCTCTGAACTACCGCAACCTCGTCAATTTCAGTGTGCTTCCAACAGCTCTATATTGCTCGGAACTCATGCCGTTGACTAATGTTGCATGTCTCCAAAATATGGAGATATCAGTCAGGTACGCCATCAAGCAAACGCAGTCTCTGCATACCCGCATATTATACAAACACAAATGAGTCTTCTGGGAGAAAAGCCACTGGAGTATGAAATCCACACCAAGAAACTGTGCTTCTTGTCTGTTCAGTTTTAAACTTATCGGCATGATGACATTAGGTCTTGTCACAGATGTGACATGTCATCCCATTTCTCACTCAGTATGAACTAACAAGATACCTGGAATATGGAATCCTATTAGGGCCACTTGCTAATGGCGCTTTCGGCGCACTTTTTGTCGCTTTCGGTGCGCGCCGAAACATACCCTAATCATGCCTAATGGCGCACTTTTTGTCGCTTCAGGCGCGCGCCATTAGGGAGTGGACCTAATAGTATGCCTAATGGCGCTTTCGGCGCGCGCCGAAAGCGACAAAAAGTGCGCCATTAGTAACGCGCCGAAAGCGACAAAATGTGCGCCGTTACGGCGCACATTTTGTCGCTTTCGGCGCGCTGAAACATGCGCTAATATCGCACATTTTGTCGCTTTCGGCGCGCGCGCCGAAAGCGACAAATAGTGCGCCGTAACGGCGCATATTTTGTCGCTTTCGGCGCGTTACTAATGGCGCACTTTTTGTCGCTTTCGGCGCGAAGCGCCATTAGCAAGTGGCCCTAATAGGATTCCATACTGGAATCCTACTCAGAGAGTGGCCATTTCCTGGCAAGAACATGGTTAAAGTGTATATATGGATATGAGTGGACCATTTCTGTCAACAACAACCCAACACTCGAATTATTCAGAAGCATTCACAAGAATCCGAGTTCGTATTGGTACATATGGCATCTTATGCGAGTTGAGCATATCCAAATTATTCAACTGAACTGAAGCACGTTAATAAAAACAACCTACAATAATCTCAAATGCGACATATGTAAATGTTAATACACTGGTGAAATGTACCACGTGCTGTACTCCTACATTTCGCCATTAATAGCCGCAATGATGAACTGGTACTAATAATAATCATCACAGCATCGTTCCCTCTTCACGCATGCGTATTTGCGACGGGTGAGCATCATCCCTGAAGATGACACTCCGTCAATGTGCAATATCGCCCATTCAATGTTTTCTCGCTGGATGCACCTCCTGCAGGAAATCCAACCACGAACTGCTTGGCGCATTGATAAAGGTTCATGCGCGACGACTCATATATCATAAATTCCTTATCAATCCAAAATCTGATGTTAAAAGCTACTTTACATTTTTCGATGTGCATACTATCTATTTCTTATCATGATCATAATGATTGCACAAAAACTAAAACATGTTCAAACTGCCAATGTTCACATTATGCAATGGCTCGGTCATGTCCAAAATTAGAATATGCTTTCAAGAAGCAAAGATGTAAGACTTGGGGAAACATATATCATATATAGATGTGGAGAATGTAGTGGGTCAATATATAGTTGATTCTTGATTGGAACACACACTATTTTACACTATATATTGATTGAAAAGGATCCCGTTGGTCCCGTCGGTAGAACGCTCAGTGCATTATGCCGTCCAGCGCTGACGAAGCTGGTTCGATCCACGCTAAGTGAGGATAATATGATTCATGTATCTGAACAATTTTTTCGGTTGCTTTCCGATGTCGGTGGTTTCTACACACAGCGGAGTGATTTATCCGTGAAATTTAGTCTCTGCATAGACATTCCTCCACCCGTAAAACTGATAATGTCGTGACATTCGCATATATAGAGGATGAGAACTCCGCACCACCCTGCCCCGTGATCCGCGTCTAACGGCGACGGCATACAGGTGCCGCTATACAATACGGAGATTGATTGTCGTTGATTGTCATTGATTGTACAATAATCCGCCGATCCCAGTTTGGGATAGGTGGTTCCGCGAGACCAAGTCCTGACTTGGAACACCGCGATTATTTGAGTCTAGACCAGAGACCAGAATTCAGCCGCATGAGTCGATAATGGGAGAAAAACACTCTCATTTTCAGTTCGTTAAGAACTAAAAATGAGGCGATTCGAAGCCGATTACGAACCTAAAAATAATCGTGTTGACTTATGGGAGAACAGGCTGTGGAATTCATGTGACATGGTATTTGGAAAAAACCTGTGTTTGGTGGTGAGGGCTCAACCAACACGCAACTGAGTTTTTTTTTAATTGCAGCATCCCAAAACCCGCACATTATATGCTTATAATTTGACTTGCTGTATGTAGATAATCTCATTTTGAGGTGATTCTAAGCAGATTATGTGCGGACAAGAACATAAATAAAGTCAAACTCACGACTTTTCAAGTGTACGCTCTTTCACGTGTGTTTTAATTGTGGTCCGCGCCATAAAACGAAATAACGGATATGACTCCATTATGTGCTTATTTTAGAATAATATAATCACATTATGAACATATTTCACATTGTAGGTCGATTATGTGGGTGTTTGTGCGAGGTTATGTTGCTCGTCACGTCAGAGTTAATTATATAATTTACGTTTGCAAATTTAAAAATGTCTACAATCTAGTCTGCGTAGGGCCGGAATATGTATCTTATCCTTGGGAAATGAGAGTTACTGACACAGTTCTTTGAGTAGATTAAGGCGTACGAGAGTTCCAGTGCTAGGAATTCTAGGATCGATCGGCAACAGTTTGAAGTTGCACCTGGCCGTCTTATCAATTGTTCAACTTTTTACAATCTCGGATTAAATTTTACAGACTTTGGCTGTAATTTCTGCTCTGGTTCTGGTGTCACTTATCAAACCTCATGCTCTGTTCGTACTTAAAACATAATTCAGCGAACTTACAACATAATTCAGCGAACTTAAAACATAATTCAGGAAACTTAAATTACTTCAGTGTTGTGACACGTACTCGTGGTCCCGGTGTCACTTATCAAACCTCACGCTCTGTTCGTATACTTAAAACATAATTCAGCGAACTTAAATATCCTCAGTGGTGTGACACCCACTCATGTTCTTCAACTTATGTAATGATCAATCTATATATATATCCGCGATAGTTCATGATGCTGATATTTTGTTTCGATATGGCAAAAATGTGGTTTAGGAATAACTGCGCATGTCGATAGCGTTTGCTTTTTCCACTGGCGTTTGCGTCTTATGTCGATTGTAAAGTGTGCACAATATTGAAACTCAATCGATAGTGCCACAGTCCCGGTTTATTTCCTTCACTGTTATCTAAGTCTCTTACCACGACTTTTATATATCCATAAAGCCTGTTCGCCCGAAAATCAGCAAGACTTTCACGACAAATCTTGCAAAATAAGCGGCCGAATTCTGGTCTCTGGTCTGGACCAGGTTTCGCGTAAACTATAGTCTAGACCAAGGTTTGCCTTCTTATTGTCATTCAAGCATGTGTCTGTCTGTTCATAATTCGAACCATGTGGTAACATACAAGTTCTGGTAACAGAAACATAAGTATTTATTGGAGGCATTTATCTTGATGTTAACCAAGGAATTTTTTTATATTGGTATGCCGTGTAGATGATACATGTAGATTATAATTATATATGCGCAGGACACACTTTAATATAATCGATAATTATGTGTGTTATAGGTAATAGTCTACAACTGAGACCTAGTACCCCCACCCCGGTCTGAGATTTTTGTATAAACCGAGACTTGAACCTGAGACGAGAATAACAATTTCTGGTTTTGCAGTAACGATACAGATTGGTAATTTGATTGTAAATCATGCGTGCGTTTAGTTGGCTTTATATACAGTTGAGTTTTATTTATAATATATTTGTGTTGTTTGATGGATTAAGCCAGATTTTCGTGCTATTAATTCTACGCGCAATATGTTATTGATGGGTGTGGTCGACACGAATAAATAAGGAATGACGGTAGTTTTGAAATCGGAACGTAATTCGCGTTGGATGCGGGTGTCTTTAGTTCCGTGTTTCTGAAATGAATTGAGGTCGGTGCTAGTTTTGAAAGCATTAATATTATTTCATCATTTGGGAATAAATTATTGCTGGACTGGATATACAATATAACAGCAAAAATTATCAAATTATATTAAGACAAAACGAAAATTTATGGTACAAAATAAGGACATGTCCGATTAAAATTGAATTAAATTAAACTAAATGGGACCCCCTGCTCCAGTTTCCTAAGCCTTGACATTTCAAATTGGTTTATTTGTCATAATTTGTCTTTAAAAATGAATTTGGAAAAAAAATGATATGACATTGGAAATATCTGCGATCGGGACTCAGAAACAACCCACCCATCAGGACCTCGTATTCTGGATATTTTTTCAAGACCCCCCCCCCCCCCCAGTTGTGACCATTACATTTTCTGGACAATAATTTTCAATAACTTCAATCACGGCGATAGTTTGTTCGAATCTTTCTAAATTTTCAACTTATTGCAAATTCCCAAGTCCGCAAAATTAAATGTGCATTGCAGCCCCACCTGTCACCCCCCTCACCCCAATGAATTGAAAATTTCCAACAGGTATCCAACAGGTATTTCCCACCTGATATCCACTATAATAATGGTTCGAAATGTTTTCAACGGATTACCATTTCAGTTCAAACATTTGACAGAAATTAGGAAAAAAAATCGAATTTTGGTATCGGTACCCCCCCCCCCCCCCCCCCCCAAATTTAATATCCCAAAATCACAGAAATAAAACAATTTCAACTTATTTTTGTCAGATTATTCCATCTAATTTACCAGGAATATATGGGTGATTCTATGGTAAATGAAAAATTTTCACTCCTGAGTTTACCCGAAATTGAAAATTGACTACATTGTCAGATGTGGCTGAATTATGACTAAGTAGCGTCTAAATAACGAGAAAATAGAGCTGGCAAAAACTATGTTCTAACCTTTTTCTTGATATTTCCATTTTATCGCGTTTGTGTAAAAAATAAACGTCATTACCCAAACGCCCTTTAGCAGTATAGTATAAATGCGCCTTATTCCTGCTTATTCGAGAAATCGGTAAAATAGACCAAACTATGTTATTTTATTCCATATTTTGGATACTATTTGATAAAATAGCTCGTTTCAAATAACTTCTTGGTGTATATGGTGTCATTTCGCATAAACAAATACATTGGGCCCTATTTATATAGAAATTAGTGATAATTATTCCTGATATTTCGCGGATAAGCAAAAGTGATGAGCAACTTCGGTGGGCAAACGCATGCCAAATTTACTTATATATCGACGATGTAATCGTAAAAATGCAAACCGATGATTTTTGCGTTTGGGTAATGACGATTTTGTTTGGGTAATGACGCATCGTTTGGATAATGGCGCTGGTCGGTCTTGTTTCCAACATGGATTTTTAATCCAGATAAACGATATAGCTGATAACATGGAATCACAAGTGAGACTATACGCCGATGATACATGCCTCATAAAATCTGATACGGACATTCAATGCCTTGAACATAGTGTAAATAATGACATAGAGAAAATAAGAAAGTGGGCGGACACATGGATAGTCAAATTCAATAATTCTAAGACAAAATTATTATTTTTCACAAGTTCTCAAAGCCTTGAGAGACCGCTCATAATCTTCGATGGGTTGAGACTTGATTATTCTAAACAGCACACTCATCTTGGCATGGAAAGAGATTACGACTTAACATGGTACAGTAAAATAGAAAATGTATGTACTAGAGCTTATGCTAAATTATCTCAACTACGAAGACTCAAGTATCTTTTAAACCGCAAAACTCTTGAAATCCTCTATTTATCACACGTACGTCAAATCATGGAATATGCGAGTAGTGTCTGGGCTGGAGCACCAGACACGTTACTCAAACAACTAGATGATGTAGAATATGAAGCCACACGCATTATAAGTGGATGTACGAGATCTATATCCCGCGCAAACGACTACTAACCGATATGGGCTGGGAAACACTTTCAGAAAGAAGACAAATAAAGAGACTTTAAATATTTAGTTGACTCACTTCCCCTTAAATTTTCAGACATAAGCGACCACGATACTAGATTTGCGTCAAACTTTATACATTTTAAACCTAACACAAAAAGAATGGAGTCAACGTTCATGCCCACGTGCGTAAAAAACTGGAATGCAACCAAAATTGAGACTGGAGATCTTAACCTACAATGTTATCAAAACACTTTTAAATCTCAAATACCCAAACCCCCCAAGTATTACAATGTAGTAAAGCGGACTGAAAATATATATTACTGTAGATTACGATGTGAATGTAGCAACCTCCTCAAAATTACATTGCAAGTTCCAAAAACTGCTCATGTGGAAACGAAGAAGAAAATGCCTTCCATTATTTCTTTGATTGTTACCTACATTCGATCCCAAGAATTCGCCTATTAAATAAATTACTTCCTTATAATATTTACACACTAAAAATTCTGCTATTTGGAGACCCTGCTCTTCGTGATTGCGATAATGAAATTTTGTTCTTAGCTGTACAATCATTCACCCGTGAGACAAAACTAGATTCTATTGACTAACTATTGCAAACATATATATACAAGCCAGCTAATGACTCAAACATACACGACTTTCAACAATTACATATATAAACTCAAGACTGACTCGGGGTGGGGAACGACCGGTGATATGTACATGTATATATGTTCAACTTGCTTTTAGTAGTCATGTTGCAATGCCATTATTATTGATTTATTTTTCAGTGTAATAACAAACGGGAGAGGAGGTACTCATAAGTGAGTCAGCACTTGTCCTCCAATCCCATTGTCTGTATACAAGTATATGTGTTATTTCCTATGTATTATTGAATTTAGACAAATAAATATGTTTAAACTAAATCCAACATGGATTCAACGAATTCCAGGTAAAACAATCGTATTGGCGTAAATATTCGAATTTTATATCCACTTGTATGCTAAACTGCGTATATATAACGATATAGTGAAAATAAAACTTGTCATTACCCAAACGTCATTACCCAAACGCGTTCAGTGATTCTGCAATGGTGCGTTGTGGTAATGACGCGTTTGGGTAATGACTATTTTCACTTTGTCGTGCCATGATATTTCGAATATTTCCCCAACACTGGAATAAACTAATTTATGAACACATTTACCTTATGTGCGTCCAAACACAGTTTTATCATTCACCTACAGCTATAAAATTAGAATTATCTGTTTCAATATAAAAGCTGCGTCATTAACCAAACGCTAAATAGCGTTTGGGTAATGGCGCGTTTGGGTAATGACGATTTTCACTTTGTCATGCGCTAATATTTCAAATATCGTAAAACAACTAGTTTGTGTGCGAATCGACACTACGTGCGTTAAAAAAAACACTCAGTCATTCATTTTGGGTTTATTTAATATTCAAATTGTATCGGCCGAATTCTTGTCCCTGGTCTAGACCACCCTAATAATCACAGTGTTCCATGTCTGGACCTGGTCTCGCGAAACCACCTGGTCTCGATTTAGATTAGGCGGATTATTGTTCAATCAACGACGATCGGTGTACCGACGGACAAAGGCACGCTTGGTGCTCGAACAATATGATTGCGTTCACGTCGCGAATAGTTGAGCATTAATGTAACGGGTTATCACCGAACACGTGCGGTGTGTCGTCTTTACAGGCATGTGGTTAGAGTGTCTCCATGTGGATGGTGGGGGTGTTGTCCATATTTCCAATCCGCTCCATCCTAATTCGGGGGGGGGGGGGTGAGACACCCCAAGTTCCCATGTCGCCACGACCCTACCTTTATGTTTATTTATTATGATAACCTATTTCGATGTCAGCGGTTTGAGTAAATGTTTTAGTTGAGTAAAAAAAAACTTGTTTCACGGCCGATGGAGACCGCCCTTAAATCTCGACCCAAACATATAATGGGCTAAAAACAATCGCGCCCATCATTTCAGTTGCCATCATTCCAATTTCCAAGAATCCAAATGGTAAGACATTATTGGAACAAGGACGATTAACAAAATGTACGTTAAAATAAGAATTTCTCAGAGATTCTAGGGTTTGGTTTGGTTTGTTAGGGTTTATCGTCGATCTAGCCGCTAGGCCACACACGACGTTGTCACTTTTACGGGTGGAGGAAAGACCACACAGAGACTTAATTTCACCGAGAAATCGTCCCACTGCGTGTAGAAACCACCGATCCCCAGAAAGCAACTGACAAACTTGCCCAGATACACGATTACGGTCACCCTACTACTATGACGGGGTTCGAACCAGCTTCGTCAGCACTGGACGGCCTGTGACGGTGTAATTCGCCTGGCACTCTACCGACTGAACCAACGGGGCCCCCGAGATTTCTAGGGACACAAGATAGTAAACTCCATTCTTGTATTTCTTTTTCAGCAAATGCGTTTAAATAACAGAATCAAAATTTATATATTTAGATTTTTTTTTCTTCTATTTTTGTTTTGTTTTTATTTTATTTTAATGTTTTGAAAAAAAAAAAAAAAATTGTTTTTTGTTTGTTTTGTTTTTGTAATTTTTTTTTTCTGGTTCTGTTTTTTGTTTGTAATTTTTTTTCTTCGTCTTTACTGTTTTTTTGTTCGCTTTACGTTTAAAATAAAATTACTTAAAACATCAGTATTATTCTTGTTCAAAATACTGGAATAATCTACGTGAATGGGCGGTAAGAGTAATCCCCATTAAGAAGCATTCCAACGTCAATTTTATGAATACGCCGGGAAAGCCCTGCATCCCGCCCATGAGATGAAAGACGAAAATGAAAATCCGACGTGCCATTCACTGTTATGCCGGGTCGCCCATGCTCATCCACAGCAAATCACCGGGGTACACGCACGCATGATTGTTACAGTTATGATAGGTGACATTATATAAAACACAGTTACACTAGATCATTTCTAATGTCCAGTTAAAAGCCAGCTTGTGATTGCTCAAACTATTCACCATCGTGCGAATGACTGGCTTACAATCAAACTAATAATCCGCATTAGAGTTCTGCACCATAAATATATTCTCGAAACCAGACTTAGCTATTCTCGTCTCAGGATCAAGTCTCGGTTTATACAAAAATCTCAGACCAGGGGGGGGGGGGGGACTAGGTCTCAGTTGCAGACTATTACCTATAACACACATAATTATGGATTATATTAAATCTTGTCCAGTTCATATATAATTATAATATTTAATCTACACGACATACAAATATAACACAATTACAATTTGGTTAACATAAAGATAAATGCTTCCAAAAAATACTTATGTTTCTGTTACCAGAACGTGTACGTTACCACATGGTTCGAATTATGAACAGACCGACAAAGGCTTGAATGACAATACGAAGGCAAACCTTGGTTTACGTAAACCTGAGTTTCAAAAAGACGAGAATACGGACCAGTGCTGACCAATAATCCCAGCTTACTTGCCTCAAAGCTGGGTAACACATCGCGATCACCGTGGTTTCGGCCTGGTCTAGACTATAGTTTACATGAAACCCTGGTCTAGACCACTAATAATCCGCATTAGAGTTCTGCACCATAAATATATTCTCGAAACCAGACTTCGCTATTCTCGTCTCAGGATCAAGTCTCGGTTTATACAAAAATCTCAGACCAGGGGGGGGGGGGACTAGGTCTCAGTTGCAGACTATTACCTATAACACACATAATTATGGATTATATTAAATCTTGTCCAGTTCATATATAATTATAATATTTACTCTACACGACATACAAATATAACACAATTACAATTTGGTTAACATAAAGATAAATGCTTCCAAAAAATACTTATGTTTCTGTTACCAGAACGTGTACGTTACCACATGGTTCGAATTATGAACAGACCGACAAAGGCTTGAATGACAATAAGAAGGCAAACCTTGGTTTACGTAAACCTGAGTTTCAAAAAGACGAGAATACGGACCAGTGCTGACCAATAATCCCAGCTTACTTGCCTCGAAGCTGGGTAACACATCGCGATCACCGTGGTTTCGGTCTGGTCTAGACTATAGTTTACATGAAACCCTGGTCTAGACCAGGGACCAGAATTCGGCCGTATGCGTTTGGGTAATGACGCCGAATAACCTACGATTTCGATTTCGACTCTCAAAATCGGAAAGATAGAAAATTGCACGACGATATGACACTCGGTTATATTTTTTTCGACAAAACATAACACACGCCTCACTCTAGAGCTCTAAAGAAATGCTAATTTAGTTTTTTGTGGAAGTGCAAGCCGTCTTTAACATGTGTTTTGGTAATGATTCTTGAGAACGGGACAGTTTTTTGGAAGGATGTTCGAGCTTTTTACTAATATTATGTTAATTTTCGTCACAAAATTCAATTGTTATAGCATTCTGTGCAAAATTCCACACCTGGATGTGGAAATATATCGAGGATACAAGTTCGCCGGCGATCTGGGAAATTCGGGGAAGATTTATGGCTCTTGGTTGGGACATGCTATTTCTTGATATATAGCCGAGTTCAGTCTATACAAAAATAAATGTTGGTATTTCCATACCAAACCCGAATTATCCCTAATTAATGCTCGTAATATCAGCTAAAAGAAGATACACATCTCCTGACTATAGGACAGCTGGTGCAGTTTACCTGAAGAACAAAGTTCGTGGGACACGGTTTTGCTCATCACCCTCATGCCATTTCCAGCTGCTAAAAGTTTGACCAAAGTTCGGTTGCGACAACAACCATGAATATTTTTAGGAAACCCGACGTTCCAACTTTAAAACACCACATTCGCCACAATTTCAGCCGTTACCGTAGTCATAATATACCCGAACAGGGGAGGAGTGGCGACATGAGCGCAACTTGCAGGGACGTGACTAAAAGGGTTTTGTTGGGGTCGGGGAATTCAACTTATCATTTCCATTTGCACCCACTAAATTCACAACTCCAGAAACTGAATATCTCATCTTTAAGTTTGCAATATTCTAATTTATACATATATATATCTATATTGTCAGAACCAGTTAGAAATTACGAACCTAACGCAATAACCCAGGTATGGGTAGGGGGTTTGGAATGCCTTGAACTGAATGTAATTTCAGTGTAATATTTTGACTCAAAGTTGAACAATATATAGTTGGTTCTTGATCGGAACACACACTATTGTACACTATACATTGATTGGAAAGGACCCCGGTGGTCCCGTCAGTAAAATGCTCAGTGTATTATTCCGCCATATGACCCCTGGCGCTGACGTCGACGAAGCTGGTTCGAATACCGAATAGCGCGGAGTCGAGATCCACGCTAGTGAGGATAATCTGATTCGTATATCTGGGCAAGTTTTGTCGGTTGCTTTTCGGGGTCGGTTGTTTCTACACACAGGGGAGTGATTTATCGGTGAAATTTACTCTCTGCGTAGACTTTCCTCCACCCGTAAAACTGACAACGTCGTGACACCCACAAAGAGGGTGAGAAATCCGCACCACCCCTGCCCCGTGATCCCTGTCTAACGACGACGGCATACAGGTACCGCTATACAATACGGAGATAAGCCGCTTTCACGTGCTCGGGTTTGGCGACACCATCACGACAATCTCGATGCAGCGCAGCACGCTTTTGTCCATCGATTGTCGTTGATTGTCCAATAATCCGCCGATCCCAGCTTGGGACCAGGTGGTTTCGCGAGACCAAGTCCTGACTTGGAACACCGTGATTATTAGGGTGGTCTAGACCAGAGACCAGAATTCAGCCGATCAAGTTTTAAAATTTCCTTTTTTGAGGAACTTATTTCTGTGAGCGTGGAAAAGAATTGCCACCTCGGCTCCATCTTAAAAAGGTTTAATATTTATAATAATGAATCGTTCTGGGGCATGGTCACGTCTTTGTGTGTATAAGCATCTACAACTCGGCATCTTACGAACCGGAATCAAGAAACAGCCTTTCTAGATATGCTACCAATGTAAAACTAGCATGTTCTCCTCAAAATAAGCTCACATTTAACTTATTTAAAAAACACAAATAAGGTCATATCGGCAGGGGGGGGGGGTCACGACAAAAATTACGGATACAAGGTGGAAATTTTGTGTATTTCAGTTTTGGGGACCCACCACCCCGGGAGCGTAAGTTTTTTCCACCCAGGTCTGGGACAATAATGTGTTGTTGGCAGGGTAAGGGTCTCTCAGTGTGTCTGCATCGTAACTGAGAGAACGCTGATTAAGTACACCCACAAAAAATAAACAAACAAAGCACATAGCTGAAAAATATGCCAGAAAAACCAGTGACAAAACCTTTAAAACCCCAAATATTTAGGTAAAATACCCACTTTAACAGGATAGTTGTGTCCCTTATTAGCAATAGGTTAAAATATGTGCGTGTGTAAAGTAAAAACACCATCAATTTTATTAAATAAACACAGTTCCAGTCCTCTTCATGTGGGAAATCACGGGTGAGCAACGAGGAGCTCCCCTTAAAATCATTCTAGGTGAGTGGCGAGTAGCTCTCCTACAAAATGTCGAGGCAAGTAGTATCCCCGAAGGGGGGCGAGTACGGGAGGGGGTCAGGGGGTTGACCCCCGAAAATTTTGAAAATTAGATGCTCTGAGATTGATACTATACAATTTGTCCCACCTCAGAATTTAAAAGCCTTCAAATAACGATTTTGTGTCAATAAGTGACAAAAATGCAATGCCACATTGCTAATAGTACACAAGCAAGTAAGTTGGTATATTTGAAAGACAGTTATCTCATATATTACGCACATTTGAAGCATGTGTATTTTGAGTTATCGACAGTATTTTATTGAACCACGTGGTCTTTCTGTTTGTTGAGCAGAAATTTGTATTGCCGATGTGAATCAGAATCAGTTCGATTTTGAATTAATTCCTCGATCTATTTTAGTAAATAGCGCATATAATAAAAAGAAAACCTTCGTGTTTTGAGTGAATACCGGAATTACCTCATTCGTGGTCACAGTGATATACTGGAATCATCACTCGTGGTCTAAAGGCCACTCGATGATTCCAGTATATCACTGTGACCACTCATGAGATATTTCCGGTATTCACTCAAAACACGCAGGTATCCTCTATGTATAATAAGTTTAAAAAGCCATGATAAACTATGAGAAATGAGAATGGATTTTTTTCATTGCAATTTTTTTCCTCGACCAAAACCGGACCCACCCTATGGTTTCAACTGTAAAAGGGAGAAATTGTGGACAAAAAAATAAAATATAGAGCCCCCCTCACTTGTATAAGGCATGCACTACTATATATGAATCTGATTGTTTCAATTAATTTTGAAGCTGTAAATTATCTTAGAAATGATTTTGGAAAAACATTGCATGACATCAGAAAAAATCTGCATGTGTTGTCCCTGCGACCCGCTCCGTTCAATGGAATAACTATTCTGCTCTCCCGTAAATAAGCTAATATATAACTTATATATAAGCGCACAAAACAAGCTAAAATAGTAGGGATTATTTGAACCTAAATTAAGCTCTATATGAACCTGAAGGGACACGATTAAAACAGTCGTATATGACCTTATTTCAATTTGAAATAAGCTGATATAGGCACTATGTGATCTACTTTTTTCATCGACTCGACGTACCAGCTGAACGCTATTTATAATGTATTTTCACTGCGGCCCGCGCAATTCAGCGAAATAACGGGTATTTCAAATAAGTTCCATATGAACCTATGTGAACATTTAGGCCCAATATGAACCTATTTGCATGAAAATATGTTCGTAAAGCCTCGTGTCGGTTTGAAGCCGGAAGACGTGCTGGCTTTAAATTTATCACATCCCGATTGAACCCCGACCGTTCCAGGGATCATCACAGGGTCCATCGATATATTTATAAATTTACTTTTACTTTACAGAAAGACTAATTCAAGTCACGGATGCGTGTTTTGGCGTATAAAGTTTTTTTCTCTGCGGATTTTGTAAATTCAGGTATCTGACATCAAGAATTTATCGGTCAGCCTTGAGAATTTTTTTTTATAGTGCCTTAAAAAGTACACCCCCCCCCCCCAAATTTGTTCCCAGACGTAAAACCACAGTTACTTGGAATTTGTTGCAAATTCACATGACTAATCTAGTAAAATGTATACAAATGTATATATTTTCGTGAAGCTAAGACATAATGACACTATTTTTGGCCAAAATTGAAACTCATCATCCAAGATGGCCACCAAAATGGCCGCCGGAAGTTGAAAATATGACATTTTTTCACAAATATCTTCTAGGTCAGTTCATGCTGTTTGGAACTGGTTGAGTAATATGACTTTATTTTGTGTTTTGTCATTAAATGATCTTTGGAGCAATTAAATATGCAATTATTGGGGTCCTACCCACTTGTGATCCCTCAAAAATTCGATTTTACAGAACGCGGTATAAAATTTCACAAAAAATCACAACTGGGATTCTAGTCATATTTCGACAAGAAATGAACAGAAGGTTACAATTAAGTGAGACATACCATTACCTATAAATATTCCAACTCACTGGAACCAAAATTCTTACTTTGGCTCAAAATGGATGACAAAATGGCCGCCAAAATATGGAAAATGGTAAATATTGCCCTAGGGTGTCCTGCGATCGCTTACAAGTTGTGGTTGATGTACAACATTGGCTATTATGCTTTCTATACATTGAATGCTAACATGTCTGCTGCACCATGGTTAATTGTTACTATTGTCACCACTGACATCACCAACAATATTGGACTTTTCTCTCAACAACTTGACATAAATATCGGCAAAAATTAACTTTTCAGGTTTGGACCATTTTTTCTAGTAAAATGTAATTATCTTTGGATTGAATGGTGTTTATTGTATTGGTCTATCTTAAATGTGTCACACTACGGTGTTTATAGACCAAATTGCTCAAGATGGCTTCCAAAATGGCAACCAAACTCAAGATGGCATCCAAAATGGCAACCTGTTTGGGACAATTGTACTAATGGCGAAAGCGACTTGCTCGAAAAAGTGCAATATGAGGCAGCGAGAATAGTAACTGGAGCAACAAAAAGCTGCAGTAATGAAAACCTCATAAAAGAAACTGGATGGGAAAAATTGTCAAAACGTCGGAAAATCTCCAAATTATGCCAATTCTACAAAATGTTCTATAAAATGACACCCTCATATCTATATACCTTAGTTCCGAGATCAACAGAGAATATGCACCGATATCCACTGAGAAAGCATCACCTAACTAACCCTTCTCGTGATACTGCGTCATACGAAAAGTCATTTCTTCCCTCAGCCGTTGAGATGTGGAACACACTCCCAGACAATGTGCGGAAGTGTGAAACATTGTGTGACTTTAAGTCGGCAATAGGAAGCACGGATAATAACCGTAGAGAACCTTATATTTACCACTATTACTATTACTCACGCCCAGCGCAAATACATCACTGCAGATTGCGACTTGGTTGTAGTTTTCTTAATAAAGACCTGCATGAAAATTTTCTCAGATCAAGTCCTCGTTGTATGTGTGGAAGTGATGAAACGGCGAATCATTTCTTATTCCACTGCCCATTATACAGTAGACAAAGAAACGAATGTCTTTCTGGTAGTTTGGAAAGAACAACCATTGAGAGCGCACTGAACGGCACGATTTCAAATAGTCTGAGCGAAAATATTTTTACATTTAAAACAGTCCAGAAATTCATAATCATGACAGAACGCTTTTCGAGCTAACATATAAACAGATTATATGGCACTGACAATACTAATTACATTAAGTAAATATCTAATATATGGAAATATTGAAATAGCTGATGACCGATACGACAGGTGACACACACATGTTGTATATATGCTTGTGTCTGTATTGCTCTTACGAACCCATTCTATGAAACCCATACTATAATATATTAGACATGGTGTAAACATTTAGTACATGAATATACCAATTCATTACCTGTCTCCGACAACCCCACGACGGGACGCGACTCAAGTAATGCAAGCATAATATTGCGCTTGCTTTGTCGCACCATTTTATATTATGTCCACCGATGATAAGGTCACTTGTGGAGACGTCATATATAAGCCATATAGGCTTACAGCCGAATCCACTCCCATACACAAGGAACATGGTAACATGAATTACCAATATATTATATTGTATCAAATTATTATTGGGAATAAATATTATTAAACCAAAATGGCAACCAAATTCCAGTGAGTTGGAATATTCATAGGTAATGGTATGCCTCACTTAATTGCAACCTTCTGTTCATTTCTTGTCGAAATATGACTAGAATCCCAGTTGTGATTTTTTTTGTGAAATTTTATACCGTGTTCTGTAAAATCGATTTTTTGAGGGATCACAAGTGGGTAGGACCCCAATAATTGCATATTTAATTGCTCCAATGATCATTTAATGACAAAACACAAAATAAAGTCATATTACTCAACCAGTTCCAAACAGCATGAACTGACCTAGAAGATATTTGTGAAAAAATGTCATATTTTCAACTTCCGGCGGCCATTTTGGTGTCCATCTTGGATGATGAGTTTCAATTTTGGCCCAAAATAGTGTCATTATGTCTTAGCTTCACGAAAATATATACATTTGTAAACATTTTACTAGATTAGTCATGTGAATGTGCAACAAATTCCAAGTAACTGTGGTTTTACGTCTGGGAACAAATTGGGGGGGGGGGTGTACTTTTTAAGGCGCTATAAAAAAAATTGCTAAAGGCTGACGGATGGCCAGCCGATAAAATCTTGATGTCGGATACCTGAATTTACAAAATCCGCAGAGAAAGAAACTTTATACGCCAAAACACGCATTCGTGATTAATCGTGAATTTCGGGGGGTTTGCGGCCAGCCTGTACGAAAAAATGAAAACATTTGCAAATTTTCTATTACTCTGGGATGTTTTACTATACAAAGCCTTTACGTATTTGGAGGTTCAAATCCCAGTTTAATTTTGGCATGTATAAAGTCATTATCGATTATCGTGAACGAACTCGTCATCTGGAATACAAGTATATTGCTCGGAACGATTTGCGATTGGAAGATGTGACGTACCTGATATCCAGTCACACCGTGCGTTGTATCCACTGGGGGTGTTTGACAACACACACATTTTGGTGCCCGAGTAGAAGTTGAATGATTCACATGCTGGGTCTCGGTCACACGAAGCCGCACACCAAATCTTATTCCTCTGCCATGTTTCTGAGTAGAAGACGTTACTCCCAGAAGGCACTGATACCAAGTTGTCGATTGGAAAGTAACTTGCAATAATATCAGCCGCGAGTACGAGGATCGGTCCGTGTGCGAAAATGGAGAACGCACTGACCAACGAGAGAGCGTTCATTCTTCTACATGAATAAAGCCGTATGCGTGCACCAGTATCTATCACGGAATATAAAGAAATAGTATGCCATCTTCGGTTTAAAGCTTCAAACAGCGATTGGACGCATGCAGATCGATAAATCAAGGTAGATACTGGGCGTGACAACGGGTAGGTGTATATATCTCAATGTAGATGCTGCGTGGTTGACCACGGATATATAGGTATATCTATCTGCGGGTATGCTGTGTGGTTGACCGCGTGCATGTCTATACATTTCAATTTACATGCTTCCTGGTTGACCACGGGTAGGTATATAAATATATCTCAATATAGATAATTTGTGTTTGACTACGGGCAGCAATGCGCCCCAATGTACATTTTGTAGACACTGTGTGGGTGACCACGGGTAGATCTATGTATCTCAAGGTATATATGCTGTCTGACTGACCACGGGTATAGGTATATATATCCCACGGTATAGGTTTATCGCGGCAACCATGATATCAGATGCATGATTATAAACACAGCAGTATGCTACAGATAAATATGTATAAATACATGCATGTTATAAATATAATACGATTGTGGCAGCGAGCACATACTTACTGCAGTGTTTATGTTATGTCGCAAGCAGCCGGTTAGAATTGTACGCTTATGGTACATGTACGTGCGTGTGGAAAATAAGATAGTGGCTACTGTCTTATAAAACACCATTACAGGGTAATGTCAATGTGCGTGCATGAAAAATGATGTCTCATGAAAATGGCCCATGCATGTGAATGAAATTAAGTATAGTACTATAGTGGCAACGAACACATGATGAATGCAGGGGTTTGATGTTATGTCGCACGCAGTCGGTTAGCATTATACTCTTGCGGTACATGCGAAAAATAAAATATTGTGGACGATATATTTATTACAAGTGACATAGATAATACAAAGAAGATAATGTATGCAATTGTCCTCTAAAATTCTTTCAGCGTAATGCGAATGTGCGTGAATGAAGAAGACTATGTCACACGCAAATGGCTCAGATGAGTGAAATTAAATTTTGATGTGAAAATAGTTGTGTTGCCGATTGCGAGCTTATGAATCAATTATCTAAGTAATATCGACCATAATGTATAGAGGTTTCTTACGGAAATCATATAGCAAAAATATATATATATATATAACTTCGAATTGAGACCACTGGGTGTAGACCGTAGAACGTTGCCAGTCTTGCTTGCATGTGGAATGAACGTTGCGATCGAGTCGACGATGAACGTCAGAGGAATATCGGATAAATTTATTATGTCACTTCTTGATCCTAAAGGCATGGCACAAAATCAAGTCATCAACGGTGAGCGGGGCCATGAACATGTATATCGCAATTCCGAATCGGTTCAGAATAAACTCCCAGTATATTTTTCGCGCATCGATCAATGTGCTCCATTGACACGAGAACATGTTACGCGTGATCTCAGGGCAAAGGTTGCAGAGGGTATTGTTGTTGTCCTGTACAGCAACCAACACAAGTTGACATATTTGGATGATAAATGTGCTCGGTCGTGAACTCGAGTCCATGTTGACAATTTAGAGTTTTGGACCCTGCACATTATACAATACGACAGCAATTTATACACTGCGCGAAATTTGCATGGGATTATTTGCATAACAATATTAAATGTCACCCGTTGTGTAATCGTATACAGTATATATGTGACATAAATATATTCGTCTTATGATTACCACATTCATCAAACATAGCTTTCCTTGTTACCCATCGTCATCGACTATTTACATTTCGTGATCCGCGTCATTGTCATCATCGTCATGGTTGAAATCATCATGCATGTACCATCATAATCGTTGGCGTGATTATCACCACATTAACCCTTTACCCAACAGAACGGCCCTGTGCCAATGCATTCTCTTATATATGCGAGTCGACCATAGGTCGCCTCGCATATATAAGAGAATGCATTGGCTTAAGACATTAAAAATTATAAAATTGTTAAAGAATGTAAGAAAAAGTGTTAAAAAAAGATTTTTTTAGGCCAATGCATTCTCTTATATATGCGAGGCGACCTATGATCGACTCGCATGTATAAGAGAATGCATTGGCACAGGGCATAACTATAACCATCACAATGTGGTCAATGAGCCGGTTCCAATGCTATCCATATTTGTATGGTTTTATTGAGACAGACCCAGGGGGGGGGGTGAAAAAAAAAATCCGGCACATATGCCGGGGTGGGTGGGTGGTCAAAGCCACCAACAAGCAATTTTTTCCGCGACTAAAAAAAAAAATTCCTACTTGTTTTTTAGTGTTTTGGCAATGTGTTGGGCTTCAAAACCACTTTGAATGAGAGAAATAATGTAATTCTAACTGGTAAACTGACTGCAGGCAGTTATCGTGTTGTATTTTGTTGCAAATATTGAAATCCAAGATGGCCGCTGGCAGCCATGTTTTTTTGGCCGAATGACCTCAAAATGACTCATTCCTATTTACATGTCCATGTCAACATCCATGATAAATAGTATGCACAGAAATTCATATACAGCTGTTTACAGTGAATTTCCCCCCGAAAATCTCTGTTTTAGTGTTAAAAGGGGGGTGGGTGTAAAAAAATGGTCGGAAAAAACTGCCGAAAACGGAAAAAAAATTGGTGGTGGGGGTGGGTGGGTACAAAAAATGATCGAAAGGGAAAAAATGCCATACGTGCCTGAAAATTTTTTCCGACCCCCCCCCCCCCCCCCTGACAGACCCAAGATAATTTAGGCTGTTGCAGCTTTATTTGGCCGTTTTTGGCGGGTTTGTTGGGTAAAGGGTTAACCATCGACGCCATCATGCTTTGTCGTCACCCGTTTTCAATATATGTAGTACGCAATAAGCAATTGTTTTTGCTGGATTATCCCCAACTAGATATGGCAAGAAGTGTGAGTAGAACACAAAACATAGGAGACAATTTTGCTTTCACGTAGAAATAAATGGAAATAAAGTATAAATAGTAGATTTTTGGCACAGCTGCATGGGCATGTCTATAGGAGACACGTACATGCATATAACATGCAGATGTGCTAACAATCTAACATGCACATTTACATAACAGAGATACACTAAAAGGTGCATAGAGTGTCCCAAGTGCGACGTCGGAATACAGCGGCCATTTGAGCTTCCCCTTTTTTTTGGTCGCTTCGGTGGCCGTGTGGTATTGACGTCGGACTTTGAGTAGCAAGGCGCGCTCGCTGTCACGGATCGGGGTTCGAATCCCACCTAAAAATAACAATAATGAGCATTGTCTCAAAAACACATGCAGTTTATAAACAGTAGAATTGACTACTGGGATGAAATAACTGGACGTCGTTTCACGAAATTATCTTCACCGACGACATGCTGGTGGCGAAATAAGTTTGACGTTAAATACGTTTATTATTCATTTCAAAGAGTCAAAAGTGTAGCAACAAATCACACATCTCTTATATATTCATTCATATTATGCCCCCATTTTATCTGATTTTGTAAGAAAAATGTGGGTATACTTATCCGACTATCCCTCCGGTCATATGTCAATCATGCATGACTTATGGTTAGTACTTACAAAATAGTGGCCAATGACGTTGTTTGCTTATTCCGTTCTAGAATTATCCTTCTTTGTTGTTCTGGAAATACTGCTTTACTGTCTGGCCATGGGTTATCAGATAAGAATGAAATTTGGTGTGGATGTTCATAACCACGACTGTTTTCAAAAGAGGGGTGTTTTCCATTTTAGGGTTATCCTTCTTGGCCATCTGGAAATCTTGGATTGTTTATCTTTCTGTGCAATTACCTCAGGCGTGGTTCACCAGATCTCATATAAATTGTACATGGCGGTTCGCCATCTGGAGTGCTTTTAAAAGAGTGCCCAATGATGCTTTTTCATTATCTTTTCTAGAATCATCCTCCGTGTTCCTATAAATAATGTCTGTGTCAATCTGCCTGAGTATCACAACCATGGACTATTTTAAAGGATCTGAATGGAATTTGTTATAGATATTTACCATCACAATGACTTTTAATAAAGCGTTGGTACTGTTAGTATTTTCTAGTGATGTATCCTTTGTTTATTTATAAATTTGAATTCCGTCCTAACCATGTTTCAATTTCGCACCGTGGGAGTATATCAGCACCGGAGGAGCGATATCTTTTGGGACGGAAACGAGGAAACAAATAATTCCTTCCTCAAGATATTTGACGGATCAAAAGCATTTGATTTTACGGAATAGAGACATGTCCCCGATTTGACGGCTATTCATTTGGGAATTTCAAAAGTGGGCACTTCCAGTGTGTTCACTTGTTCCAATGGCTTACGCATAACACAAATGTGGTGATCATGTTTTTTCTGCTCACATTTCTTGTCATATATTTCCCCAACTATCTATCGCACATCACGCTCATTATTAGTTATATATTCTCTTCTACACTCATACTATATGTTATTCTTCTACCGTTTCAGACATTAATGGTATACCAGAAACTGTTTGGTGCTATAATAGAAATCACATCATACCTGTTCCTGAATGGTTCTCCGAAGACAACGGAGGAACACACAACAACCAACCAACCATTGCTCATTTTAATTTACAACTAATGTATAAGAAATTTGGGAAGAATAGCAATTTGCTATTTGATATAAAATAATGAGTGTTGATTTCACAACTTTTTCGCACAGAAGTGAGATCAACACTCTTTATTTTTTCGCACCATGTATAAACTAACATAAAACGCTCTTTATTATATTGCTTCATGTTACAGAAAACGAGAGCAAATTTTTCGATATCTTCGGTTGAAAAAGAGGTAATTTGTCTAGATTCTATATGTTGAATAAGTTTTTCTGTTACATATAAAATCCATATAGAATTATTTCATGTATTTTTATACTTAGTTGGGTCCCCCGGGTATACAACATGCATGTACCACGTCACTGAAAATTTCGTTGACTAAACGCTTACTAAACGTCGGTGTGATTATAGATCCAAGCAACATTGGCTAAATTGTTGAGTGAAACTAGTTCTATACTCAACGAGTTGAGTAAACTTTCTACTCTACTTTGAAGGACTTGATCAACAAACGAGTGACTGTCCACAATAGTTGTGTAAATCTTGATTAACTTTGACTGAAACTGTAGCTAACTAACGTTGAGCAATCGTTAGAGTGTTAGTCAGGAAAAGGTGCATGTGAATGTGAGTTGGCTGGTAATATTTCTTGGCAGTACTCTCGAAACTGAACTGGATGAATATATCCATTAATAACATTAATCCGATAATGGTATGTCGGAAGGTGTGAACGAATGGTGTGATATCTACACTGGTGGTTCAATTTGTTCATCTCTGGATTGTCTGTGGTATCCATGAAATTAGAACCTCGTCTTCGAAATGTTTACTCTTTAATGAGGTGATGAAGTTATGGTATACCTATCGGACATCTCCGCCCGTCTGAATGCTTCAGTTATATATAAAAATGATGGGGTAACCTGGGGTAACGTAGATTGAACATCTAGATATGGCTATAGCGTTAGATATGCACAGTGTCGTAAATTGAGTTTTTTTCTGAGAACTTTTAATCAACGTGTTGATTAAATCCGAAACAGATATCCTGATTTGTCATTGTTCAGTACTCGTTCCTCAACCGCTGAATACAACACGCCCAATAAAGTATCACTCAACGTGATGAGTAAACATTTTAGTCAACACGATTTTCAATGCAGTTCTGCATGTTTCCCATCCACATCTAATGTATATTTTGGGACTTCTGTTTGTCTGTCTGTTAGCCATATATGCCCGGGAAAACGGCTGGACCGATTGAGCTCAAACTTCCAATCTAAGGTTAAAAACTCACGGACAGTGTTTACCGCCGTTTTGGAGAAGCTCAGAGCACCCATTCTCCACTCTCAGTCACAAAAATTACCGTCATTGGCACTGTGACTTAATCGCGTTGATAGTTAAAGAGCGTTCGTTTCCGCAGTGTCGTTGATAAAGAGCGTATATATGCGTGTAATGTGATTCTTACGTCTGGGTCCACACCATTCGGCAAACCTCGTCAGATTCCGTCACCGTGCCCAGAGGTCACAGGTGGAGGTGTTCAGAATGGATCCACACGTGAGCGTGACTGTATCCAGACATGAGCGTGTTGTGTGATTCTTACGTACTTAGGGCTTCCTAGGAACGGGGGATATTTTCATCGGGTCAGTTTTTCCGCCCGAGGTGATCTTCACCTTGAAACGGGTATATGTGTGTGTGTCCTTTATATACTCGAACCGATTGAGCTCAAACTTGCAACCCACGGGAAGTGTCGTGGACGGGTTAAATTGTGACCCCGACCTGACCTTGACCTTGAAAATGATCAATTCAAGGTCAAATCGGGTAAAACTGGCGGATTTCGACGAAACTTTACACCTAGGGGTTCGTACTTCGGGGTTTCAAAGAACGGGGGAGAATTTCATCGGGTAAGTTTTTCCGCCCGATGTGATCTTCACCTTGAAACGGGTACCCACAAACGTACCTCTTTTAGGGACGGGTACCATCACGGGACGGGTACCATCATTTCTCTTCATTAAAAAGGCAGAATTAACTCAAATTAAATTAAAAAATTAACGGATTTCGACGAAATTTGATACCTAGGGATACTTTTGTCGGGGAGTGTTTTCGACGGGTCAAATCGTTACCCCGACCTGACCTTGACCTTCAAAATTGTCAAAATTGAAGGTCAAAGCCCGGACGAAGTCGGGTCACCTGCTAGTACTCTATATTTCTCGCAACATATTTCGTACAAATAGGTTCATATAACACCTAAATATTCACATAGGTTTATATTGGACTTATTTTATTTTTGAAATAAGCCCCTAGTGGACCTATACCCATTATTCCGTTGGATGGCGCGGGCCACATTGAAAACACATTCGAAGAGCGTGCATCGTGAGTTAAGTTTATTCGTGTTATTTTCCAGCCTGTTCTCGTGAAAATCACAATACGGGGTTATTTCATATTGAAATAGTCCCACATATGGCTGTTTTATTAACCAGCGTTTGGGCCCACAAAGAGCGTATTTGAGTTTTCTAATAATAGAATATAATGCCAATATGAGCTTATTTCGCGTAATTATAAAATAAGCTCATAGTGTGCTTATATTTTGAGAGCAGCCTGTTTCTCGCCTCTCTCCGACTCTTATAAGTTTGTGCCGACCGATATTGATATCACCAGACTTGGAAATAGGAAAAAATATAACAAATAGGTGGACGTTAGTACCCTAGCATTTATATATATATATATCTAAAATTATTCTCCAATATAACCACATGCGAATATAACTTCGCCCTGTGTTATACATGCAGTGAAGTGATTTTCCAGTGGAATTAATCTTCTGCGGTCTTTCCTCCACCAGTAAAAACTGACAAGATCGTGATATGGCCTTTTGCTGCTTAAAAGCAATAAGCTCCAATAAATCGAGCCGAGTACTTCGCGTTTTACGTTAATGCGATCCTGGGTAATCTATTGCATGCTAATCATTGTGTGTATTCAATAAATGAAATACACTGGCAGTAACTATAGGTTTTCCGCTTCTATGTTCGTAATCAGCCTGTCCTCCCGAAATAACTCATATAAAACACAGTCAAACACACAAATATGACCATGTACTAGTGGGCGTTATTTTAATCTGAATTACGGTCTATATGAACTGAAATGGGACACGAATAAACAGTCGTATATGAACTTATTTCAATTCAAAAAAAGCTCATATATACTATTTAATCAAATTGTTTCATCGACACGACGATCTTTATAATGTGTTTTTGCTGCGGCCTCGCGACATTCAACGGAATAAGTCCAATAAGAACATATGTGATAATTTAGGTCCTATATGCACCTATTTTCACGAGGATATGTTGTCCTAATAGCGAACCATGAGAACTTGGCCAAATTCAGCAATAGTATATACTAGTAGGTCTTACTAATCTTGACACATCGCATATATAATTAAGCCTTTCTTTACTAAATCATCATTTACGAGTAGTTACCTTTAGGAAATGTTCAGATAGTTCGTTTGTTTAACTTACTATCTGAATATTTCTCACCAAAGAATGTGAACCCTTTTACACTTGTATTATCTTCTCGTCATACCGGCGTCTGCTAATTTATCCCGAACACCCCTCCAAAGGTATAATAAACCTTTCCTATGTATACTTTTATGACTGAGTGCATGGGAGAATCAACTTCGGAAACAACATCACAGCACAAACAGAAGATGAATTATTAATATTGTTAGATTGTAAAATTGATATATAATTATGATTTTTTTTTATTTGGATTCTCATTAAAGGCATAAAATATCGCCGGCCCTTTCGACAATCCCGGGGTTAGCCACCCCTCAAATCACTCACTCAAAACCAATTTAGTTTAGCCATTGTTAATCCAGACGTATGTATGTGACTTTAATTTGACCCGATTACCAACCGCGCATCATTTCTGACATGTTTTAATCTTTAACACGCATTTATTTCAATGGCAACGTGACCGAAACTGTGGAGGAACAACGGAAGGCGTACACGATTAACCTCCAATCGTGACAGAATTCCGTTCATTTTTGGTGTTAGGTCAGTCGGCGTTACCGCGGCTTACGTCGCTCTACACCCCACATACACAGAGGTCACGTCGTACATCACTCTATATTCGTAGCTAGCGACGTTTAAATGACACCCGTCTTTTAGCGTGTATCCGAAGATGTGAATATAAATTAGTTGACAGGTTGTTCCTTTGACCCTGCCTATAAATAAACCCCTTTCCTTTTCTCAATTGTCCGCTTTCAGTTTTATTTCTGGAACAGACAGGGGTCGACTTTACGCTGAGGATGTATCGGAAGGCATTGTTACCATTCCTCGCCCTAGTCCAAGGTATGTTAATCGAAAGTTCGAGCGTACTGCTCACTCAACTCTGATTTAAACGGGCAGGCATGGATAAGTTGAACTTCCAAAATTATGTATGCGCAGTTTGGTCTTGGGGACAATGCATATCGATAAAAACAGCAAATACCGACATTCAGACTGTGCATAATCTGAAAATTTCTTTAAACGTCAAGTTTTCAGTTGTTTTTTATACGCCCTGCATGTCACTAAATCGCGGCCATATTGGATCCACCAGGTCCGGTTCCGTGGTTTTAGTGCTACAGGTCAAAATTTTGGAGTAGCATTCCATATATTGAAGTCATGAATAATTCAAAAGCTCCATATATGGAAATGCTACTCCAAAACTTTGTAGCACTAAAACCACGGAACCGGGGCTGGAAGAATCTCTAAAACCACGGAATTCTACGGAGCTGGATGAATCCAATACGGCTGCGTCGCCGCTGCGACCCAGTGACATCGCTTATTGTTCGCACATGAGCATGTATACTGAATAAAACGATGTTCAATTCTCGAGATTTGTTTAACTTTATAATAAGTATTCACGTGGCAAATAACGTCCATCTTTTGCCATACTATTGCCATATATTAAATACTCCTTAGACACCCCAATCTCCGAATTATAAACATGCATACCCTTTTTAACACCCCCATAAGTATAATATCCGTAATATACAAGTACGATATATATATACATTGTTATTATCTACCATTTGTAGGGAGCGGAGGTCCATGCAAGTTGTCCAGAACTTGTCCTGCAATCCCTTCTAAGTTTGTAATGTATTCACTGTCTAAATATGTTTAATCAAATATAAAGTCGTTATATGGGTATTTGACGTATTTGATCACCGAAACGATCGACGACGTAATAAAAGCGGGCATAATGTCAGAATTAATGCCGCATGGGTTGGGGGGGGGGGGCTTAGTGTCGCCTTAAACAAAACGAGGTATGCATACCTGCTATCAAATATCTTCGACCACACCGTCCCGCAGAATGTCTTCATCGTAAATGAAGTATAGGACGTAAATAATGGGCGATGGGTGGGCTGTCTATCAATCGAAATACAATAATTATCTTTTTTTGTCATCCGCGTAATAATTAGTATCATATATATATGTACATTGTAAAATTAGATTAAAACAGACTCTAATATTGTGGAAATCAAAATATAATTAGACACTACATTAAGGACTACAATAGTTAATCACATCATCGAGCGATATTTCATTCAATTTTGAGATTCACAACAGAAAATTACCAACTGGATCGTAGGTGAGAATAAAATAAATACCACAAAGTGGGCTTGTAACTCCGAATATATTCATCGAATTTCAACATGCCATCGACCCGGAACCATATGTACATATCTATTGTATATATTGCTACATGTCTATTGTATATACGGTACACTTCTATATCTCAATATCCTTTATGTTAGACATGTATTAAACTTGGTGTCTTGGATGAGAGAATAAAGCATATGAGGATTTAATAAATTATATCACCAATAGCTTCCACACACCAACGCATTAAATCCCGGGGTGGTTTGAAGCCTCATATTGTGCTTGGTTTTGTTACACACCGATTCCGGGATCAAAATTGGTCGATTAACTCTTCCATGATTGGAGCTTCATTAAATTTTGCGAAAACCCTGTGCCAATGCATTCTCTCATATAGGGAGTCTCGAATATATAAGGTAATTTTTAGTGATAATGCACCTGGGTGAATACTGGACTGGATAATTTGTTCGGCATGGGGAGGGATTCAGTTTATAGAGGGTCCGGTTTGGAGAGGTTTTACTGTATATGCGAGACTCCATACGGGAGACATCCATCCTTAGGGCTTAAGTTGGAAAGGGTGGTGCAAATGAAATTTCGCGAACATGGGAGTTTGGTCTATAGTTCAAGTGGCTGGTGTGCATGCAGTTGAAACTTCCAGGATGGACACCCCCAGCGGAGACCCTCTAGTCAAGTCCCTGGAGATCAAGTCTGAGTTTAGTGTGTCTGTCATTTGCAGAATGAGGTCCCCAGAGGGTGAATTTAGTGATGCTATCCCGCATAGCGGGCTAGCATAACCAAATTCACCATGTGGACCTCATTCTGCATGGCCTCACCTGCTATGGGAGACATAAACTCATATTGAGCTTTCCAAATGGTGAATATTGTGATGTACACCACTGGGAACCTCGATTATGCAATGTACCGTCTACCAACTTGGGGATATAGAGAAACTAAACAAAAAAAGAAAAGAAATAAAATCTATGTGAAGAAGTTTCTATAGAAATTTGATAATAAAAAAAACTTTCCAGAGAAAATGAGGCCTAAGCAGAATGAGATCCCCCAGAGGGTGAATTTAGTGACGATAGCCCGCTATGCGGGATAGCGTCACTAAATTCACACTCTGGGGACCTCATTCTGCAAATGACAGGCACACTAAACTCAGGCTTGCTGGACATAACTAACTCAAGACTGTTCGGTCACGGCGTATATATATGTGACCCGCCATATCAAATCCAGTCGTAAGTCGGGATTTTTTTTACCCTGTGCCAATGCATTATCTTATATATGCGAGTCGACCATAGGTCGCCTCGCATATATAAGAGAATGCATTGGCCTAACAATTTTTTACAATTTTAATAATTTTTTCTTGTAATCTTTAACAATTTTATAATTTCACCCATACAGAGCCCCAGACAACATGAGCAGACGACACTCTTCTATATGCTTCTATATATGTTTGGGGCTCCCTGCAGGGTGATGGATGTTTTTTATTTTATGTCCTAAAAATTGTAAGAAACTTGTTAGGCCAATGCATTCTCTTATATATGCGAGGCGACCTATGGTCGACTCGCATGTATAAGAGAATGCATTGGCACAGGGTAAAAAAAAATCCCGACTTACGACTGGATTTGATATGGCGGGTCACATATATGCTTTATTTTCTTATGTACATACATGCATATTGAACAATATAAATGGAGGCAGTATACAAACCCCATGCAGGGTTGTGAATATATGGAGACGTGCTTTTGTGCACCTGCAGCCTGGAATGTGTATTTTTTACAAGCATTTAAATCAAATTTAAGTTGTTACTATGATAGATCGCTTTACAAATGAATAATGGTGTTGAGGTTGGTTGCCCGCATGTTAATATACGTGTCTATTATCTTATCATAGCCATCGTAATTTCCCTGTTTCTTGGTATGAACTCATGAGTCGTAATATGTGTTCGCTCTGCGTGCATGCAATTCGTGCACAGATGGGTGTGCAAAAAATACATGTAGTAATACTCGAATTTAGTTGCGAGTAAGGTAGATTATCTTTATTTTACCACATGAAGTACTATATATAACCATGAGCGATCCGTGTTGTTAAATTCAATCCGCCAAACAACCTGCGATCCTGGTTTTTGTTCATTCGAGAATTTCTAATACTTCTATGGGTTTCGAGGCATTTAACCCTTTATATACTAAATGGATTCTCCCAGTCAGTTAAAACATGTACATCGGAATCGTCTATTATTGATTTGAAGTGATGTACAGATAATTTAAGCAGACGACATATAAAAAGTACAAAATGAGTCACATTTATTGAGGAAATAATTAGATAATAAGTTCAAAAAGGGACCTTTGTCGAACTTGTTATCTGAACAGTTCCTATGAGATAACTACTCACCAATGATGCTTTGGTATAGAAAGGGATAAAGCACGTATATATACATGTACAATTAATCACGTTTTTTGTCGACATATAAAAACCCACCGAATGTGACAAACTTTATTTCCGGTTACAAGTTATAAGATCGCTTTCTCACACGTCATACTGTCACTGCTCAAGACGCAGAACGTGGTGCATATATGCATGAGCCGCGTGCATGTATGATGTATGGTCGGAAAAGGACCTAAAATTGGATGATAAAACGCCGACAGTTTTCCAGCGATTAACCATTTCAGTACTAAATACATGACGAGTAGTTACCTTAGGAAATGATCAGTCGTTTGTTGAACTTATTATCTTAACATTTCCCTTAATTAGATTCAATTAAATTATAGTGTCAGTGAATACGACTACTTCAGAACTTTTATTACATTTTCGACTTGCTGTGTCTGCTCATTTGTCTTGAATACCCTTCCAAATAAATAATAAACCATTCCAATATATGCAATTATAACTAGCTGGGATAATCCCTTTAGTATATATAAAGGGTTAATATATGATAACCCCTCACTATGGTAATTTGCAAGAGCCTTTAACACGTGGGAGTCAGTGCTCGTGAATAATGTAGGCGAAACGGAGATATGAAGATGTCCCGGAACAACATTTAAACCGGTTGCGACGACGTATACAGAACGGAAATTTATTCCATTGCATATTTCAGGTTGAGTATATATATGGGCGATATGCGCAAGGATGCACATCGGCGTCAGGCAGTCTAATTAAAACTAGAGTTTCTAGACCATATTTTCATTTCAATCAACGTAGTGGAGTTTTAATTATACTTAGCGTCAACATGTGTAATTAATGGTGACAGCAAAAAAAACATGATATTAATTGAAAGTTATGTATGTAGTGTCTCGTCACTATGCTCACTATGTACAGGTGAGAAATGGAGGCCAAGAAGTCGCTGTCACGTTACAGAGACAATCCGGCCTTCGCGCTTATATCTTATATTATTCCAATTAACCTCGTAGCATATATCTGGTGTTTTGTCGTTTTCGTCACAATGTTTATGGGAGTTGGACAATGCTGGGTACGGGGTCAATATATATCAGGTGGAAGGGAAAGCCAGTTGAACCTCTCCAATTGCTCAACACGAATGACATACATTGTTGGAGATTTTAATCTTGTTTCAACCAGTAATGGTATGCCTGGGTACCCAACTGATTAATAAAGACTGCGTTCAGGGTGTTAACATGGTGGGTAACCGGGCCAAAGACGGCACCCTTGCGACAAAGACTACAGAAGTCTGAGTGCCGCTGGAATGTATACATGTATATAATATTTCGCGCAGGTGACCATCTTTTTCCACTTTCACATAAATGTCAGTTCATCATAGCTGGAAATTTGAGAGACTTAATTCCACTGATTTGTTTGAATTTACAGTGAACTGGAAATATTCCCTACCAAATAGAAATTTGTGATTTCGAAGGAGCTCCAAAACACGCATAACAAGAGGTGTGCACTCGAGTGCTAGCATACCACCACCGTGGCAAATTCAACCCGCATTATCCGTAAACTCCTCAAAACAGATTTTTAACTTTAAAGAAAAATTCGGACTAATAATATCGATATGGTGTCACAAGAAGCTTGTACAGAAAAACATATTGAAATCGGTTCATATTTGTTAAAGTTATTAAGTCAGACAGAATTTTCTAAGTCGAAAATGAAGTGTAATATTACGAAAAACAGCCTGAGCCAATCCCTAGCCGCATCATGTAGAGAGGGTATTGTGAGAAGTATGTATACCAAACATTATTGAAATCGGTTCATATTTGTTAAAGTTATTAAGTCGGACAAGTCGAAAAAGAGGCGTAACTTGAAAAAAAAACCGCAATTAGCATCATGCGGAGAGATCGTCCTAAGGAGATTGCATACAAAAAATTATTGAAATCGGTTCATACTTGTTCAAGTTATGAGGTCGGACGGACGGACGGACACACGGGGGGAGAAAGCGTGACGGACAGACGGACTGACGGACGGACTCAGTCAATCCAGTATAACCCCCATTTTCTTCGAAAGTGGGGATATAATAATATCCGCTTTTGAATTGTTCCGGGTTTCGAAACAGGTTGATAAATACTTGAACTACCTTTCTACGGACATTATATGTCCCAGAAAGACGCATTGACGTCATAAAAAATACAACTTTGAACACGGTGTTTTGGGCCCAAGCAAGCAACAGCCATGATTGTGCGCGGCGTGGAACAGAACAAAACGCGTACCGTGTTAGTCTATTCCTGATATGCATGGTAAAAATAAAAAGAGTTTGTTTCACTATTTTGGGAAAATATTTCAGAGCATATGAAGCCGATAAATAAATATTTCTTGTATCTTTCAACCTATCTTATAATACCTCCTTCCAAATTACGTTGACACATTTGGGAAGCTCGAATGAGCCATGTCCGTTTAATCAAAACCGGCACACGAATATATTATATCGCGAACGGAATAGTTAATACTGTCCAAAGTGAAACACAGTGTTCCTTTTAAATATCGTGCCAGATAAACAGACAATTCTGAGCTCCCCGAGAGTTGTACAGCTGATGTATCACGGTTCCAGTGGCTCCATAAGAGTTTAGCTTTCCAATGTGAACGCGAACGGGCGTGAAATTAAACACGGAATTTTCCTGATACACAAACCGAACAATAATAATCCATGCATGGATTTTGTAGAAAACTATTTCTATAACACAACAAACTATCATAAAACAAAAGTTAATCTAAAAACACAGGACAATTTTTATGTTGTCTCTAATTGTGACATCGTTTCAATTCATTCAGAAACTTCCTCTTGTTGTGTCCTGGTATTCACGTCCGTTCCGTTAAGGCTGAAAACGCGGCGATCCTTATTTTAATAATACGGTGGATTAATTACTTCCGAAACTTTTAGGCAGTTTAATATGTTCCTACCAAGGCTCGTGTCAAATTTAAATACATACACGACGAAAGGTTGATGGTGTACATTCTCATGGTTGTTTCCTACCGTAAGTGGTTTCACTCAGACACTTATACTCCCACGTCACGTTTGTGGAAAAACTGATATTTATGCGAGTTATGGATGATTATAACTTGTAAACGTATATTCGTGCATACAGCTCACACTTACAATCATATAAAATATTTAGGTCTGCACAGTTAACAACTGAACAGATTCGTGGAATTTAGTCTGGCCTAAAATGGACACAGTTTAGCATTGTAAAAACACTTGCTCGAGGGAAGTATGCTGAACCAAGCCGAAAACCGGTGTCTAGTGATTTAGTTTATGCACGTATTAAATAGTATTACATACAGCCCTGCGCTCAGGTGCTCGTAGCCCATTTATACATAGACAAATACACAAGTAAAACACACTCAATAGTTTGGATCGACTAGCCTTGGCCTGTGTATTTTGACTTTGTGTTTATTTATCCGTATCATTTTTACAACACAATTATCGCCTTAATTGGCTGCACGACCTTACCGTGTGATCGCCACGGAAACGTTTTCATTTAGAGCATTTAGAGTCTATAGTTTTCCGCCAGTGCAGTGTATTCTCGGATAGAATAAAAATATGCCGAAACAAAAAATTAAGTCCCGAAGGGAATCCTTGGTTGAGTCTGTGATATTTGGCACTAGGGACGTGGCTAGAGGGTTTGCAAATGTTGGTCTTAAAACAACAAATTCCTCACTAATAAATTGTTGGAAAATAAATCTACGAGAACAATTTCATCGTATTTTCTTTGTGAAATTTCCAACTAATGTTGAATCAGGTTTTACTACAGTTTGGGGGATAAGACGCCCGCATAACCATCCCCTGCCACAACGTCCCTACTTGGCACTCCATGTCCTGTCGGGGAATCGTATAGCCCCTGCGTCGAGGATATCATGGCGCCACCTTTATTGGAAATCATATTGATGTTTTAAAGAAGACCACAGAGAGCAGAAATCAGGATCCAATAATAAGGCATACATGTCCTCTCATAACAACAAAGCTACATCCCAAAGACATCACAATCAACCCAAATGCATTGGATGCAGTCACGACGTGCGATTTCCTCACGCTCCTGTTGCGCAAATTCTTATATAAAAAGTGCGTCTATTTCAGACCAACTTCAAACATAAAATCTGACCAGACAAGACATAGAAACCGATAATCTCTTTACCAATCTAACAACTTCAGTCGAACATGATTACTCTTCAAAACAATAACACCAAGCACCATATTGCGACCAACCACAGGCACACTCACCATGGATAAATACACGGCCAAAAGCACGGCAGTTTTTTGTAAGGTTATATGTGGCATATACCCATGATTATATATACACGGGCTACGAGCATCTGACCGTTTATCTTAACAATGTAAATTGCTTTATTTAATATAGAACTGCTACAGGTTCTATCAACATTAGTAGTCACATCCAGGTTTCAATATATCTAGTCGAGTTTAAATTGATTTTGATTTCTTCGGAATTATTTAGCCATTGACGGCGTCACATAAATATTTGGAAGTATTTTATATTTGACGAAAATACGAGTTGGAAATTAGAATCGTTTGTGGTTGTTTCGATATTTTATTTTCTCAAGCGACGGATGAAATTCAAAACGTGTGTGCATTGCAACAAGATTCAACGCACATCTAGATGTAAGTTCGAATTTGTTGTACTGGTATCGTGAAGTTATTTCCCGTCGGAAATAGTTAATAAAGCTGTCATTTAAATTAATTTAAATGTAATCTACATAAATGCCCTGTTGTACGTGAACAGTGCTGTTTTCCCAGTTAAGTCTGTATTTCATTATTTTTGGACCGTATTATCACTTTGAATTTGTTATCTTTAGTTGTGTGAGTTTTTTTTATTTCAAAATTTTGTTGACATTATGTATGGTAATATAAATGTCTACCTCCAGTTCCACATATTAGTGGACGGCGACAATAAAAAAATTGAAATAGAAGTTGAGATAACAACATCCAAATAGGTCATAGTACGTGTTGAGGAATTGTGTTGGGTGTTTTAACATTGTCGACAGCCCAGACGCTCATGTTGGGCATCAGTGTAACCAAGAGTGCATACAGATAGAATCCATGTCAGCAAAGTCATTATAGCAAGCTGCTCAGGGACAAGATGTAGTACCAGTCATATCGACAAGACCACTTATAAACGCAATGTCACAAACTGAAACATGTTGACGTTGAACAAGTGACGCGTGACTTAGCGAGATTGATGTTCGGTAATGCAAACGAATAATTAAAATACATATCTCGAACTCTTGATCTATCATGTTACTTTAACCTTGAACATGTTGTGGTGTTATGTAAATTATTGCAAATATGATTACATTTTATTATACAAATTCAAAGGAGGTTATTGTAAGTTCAACCGTCAGCATTTCCCCAATCAATCTGACCATGTATCGCAGTATGGTCTATATTGGCCAAAGTCACGAATTGTTGGTCGGGTGCGTATATTCGGGTGGGTGTAGCCAGACCTCCACATAATGTGTTTAACATTTGGAATTATGTTATATTTATGCAAATATGAGAGTTGGAAAGATTAGACTCGTTGGGGTTGTTTTTATATTTTATTTTCTCAAGCGACGGTGGAAATTCAAAAAGTGTATGCATGGTAACTACGCATATGTGTATGCGTGCCGTACAATCTTGTATACCTTCGGAGGTATATTCGATGAAAACGTTTTACAAATTTACCACAGTAGTGTTACTACATGTATCACAACAAATTTCATTCAATCATAACGAATGTTTTATGTTTTTCAGGATGCTTCGGTTTCTTTGGAGGGGGCGGCGTTGGTGGTAGTTTCGGTGGCTTTAAGCATATACCAAAGTTCATGGGAGCCTGTGGGAGAGGATTCTCGAATTCATTTTCACCTTGCTCTCCGCCTCCCGATCCTTTTGATCCATTTGGATGGTCGCAGCCTGCATCAACACAAGGAGGTTTTCCGCCACAACAGACTGGTTACCCAGGAAACCCGGTATTCGGGCAGACGGGATTCCCACCACCTCAACCACAATTGACAGCGGCCTATTCGTATCCAGGATATCCACCAAATGCCTATGTAATACCATACCCTCAGCAGACAGCTACAAGACAACAGACTGCCTCACGGGCAGGCCAGACGCAGCAGCAGCAACAACAGCTGCAGCTGCAGCAACAACAGATGCAGCAGCAACAACGGCTGCAGCAGCAGCAACAGTTGCAACAGCAACAGCTGCAGCAGCAACAGCTGCAGCAACAACGACTACAGCAACAACAACAGCTGCAACAGCAACAAAAGCAACAACAGCAGCGCCAATATCCTTACCCGTATCCACGTCAGACTCAAACTGCTCCAAAAAGACGAAAGAGACAGGCACCAGCAGCACCACAGAGACCGACATACCAGTATCGACCTACATATCCTGCGGCAGGACAACCTACATACCGAGCTGCTCCACAAGGCGTCCAACCGCAGTGGCCCATGCCAAACCCATACCAATACCAACAAAAGCAGGCATATAATCCATATGCCATGTACGGAAGGGCGATGCCACCTCAACCACCTCGACCCAAATATCCGGAATCGGCGTGCAGAGACTTGGCAATGCTTCGAAGTTTTATGAACACTGACGCACCCGACGCAGCCACACCGGCTGGAAAGCGGTTGGTTTCGGGGGCCAAATGCTTACGGGTACCTCCAGCGGTCAGGAAAGGTCTAAATGATGTGGGCATGGGGGACTTCCCAGGGGTATGCTGTCTCCCAACCTTACCCAGAGCACCATGAAGCAATGGTTAGTATCATTAGATTTAATTGCGATTCATCACTAGACTTTTGGTTCAGAGAGACTAGCCCTTTCTACACTAAAGCATCATGCATTGGTAAATAGTTATCCCACAGGAAATGTTCAGATAATAAGTTCAACAAACGTAGGTCGTTTGTTGAACTTATTATCTAAACAGTGGCCTCAATAGCTATGGTTCATTCTGCACTTTTATTGATCTGTCGTCTGCTTTTATCACCTTAAAGGCCCACTTAATTTTCGAACCACCATATCACATATATAAAATATATGCCATATTATGTACCATTTGAAAGAGGAAGCTCAAAAACATTGTATTACCAACTTATCCGGTGTAATAAACTGTGAACATGTTGTTTTTCTTGAGTTACCAACTGTTTTTGTCATCTAAATTGTAGTATAAAGTTTATTATTTTGAATAGAGGGGGAATAACTCTATAAATTATTACCCTTCCAAATGTTCCCCCTAAGGTTGGAAAGGTAGAAAATTATGATGCTCCACTAATTACTGGCTGTTAAGTCAAAGAAAAAGCACAATTTTAACCCACATGTTGTTTAAAATTTTCAAAATGTTGACCCAACTCCCGTGTTGCCACGTCCATGACACCAAGAAAATATAAATAAATATCTCCTATATGCTCAGGTTTGGCGACACCAACACAACAATTTCGATGCATCACGCTTTTGTGCAGAGATTGCCATTGAGTGAACAAGAATTCGTTGAACCCAGCTCTATAGATCATTAGGGTGGTCTAGACCAGCGACCAAATTCAGCCAATTAAGTTTCATGACAATTAGCCATGGTCAACATATACTCGTGCAAATAGGTTGATATTGGACCTGAATATTCATACAGGTTCGATTCTGAAATAAGCCCATAGTGAGCTAATATACGATATTCCGTTTAATGGCGCAGGCCGCAACGAATACACATTATAAAGAGCGTGAATCTGACAAGTCGTGTCGATAACAAGTTTGATTAAATAATGCCAATATCGGCCTATTTCGTATGGAAATAGTCCCATATTGGAGTGTTTAAAACTCGCGTTTAGGTTCATATAGAGCGTAATTCAGATTCAAATAATGCCGATATGATTGTGTTTTTAAAATATGTTCAATATGAGCTTATTTTCAGGAGAACAGGATGTGTGAAAACGCACATAAAGAGCGTACATCTGATAAGTCGTGAGGTAGTTGGTTTATTCGTGTTATTTTCAGCCCACACTGAACTTATAATAAGTCAATATGCGTCTATAGTGGCAATAACATGACTCTCATTTCAGTTCGTTGTGGAAACAAAACGAGGCGATTCTAATCCCATCTATGAACCTAAAACACGTCCTATTCTAAGTCCATAACGTAATCAGTTTTACGAGGACAGACACACAACATATCAGTGATTTTAGAGAAAATATATGTAGCTTGTGGAGTTGTATGTTGACAATGTGTTTTGTTGCACCATGCATCTAAGAGAAAGTAAGTCATTTGGATTGACAGTCAGTAATTTCAGTCTCACGAAAATCAACAGCTTATTATAGGATTTGTTTTAGGTTCGTACTCGGCATAGAATCGCCTCATTTTGAGTCCACGACGAACTGAACGTGAGAGTGTTTTGAGGAATTATCGACTCATAAAAATTATTATAAGTTCATTATGGGCGGACAATAACACGAATAAACAACTCACGACTTACCAGCTGTACACTCTTTGAAATGTATTTTTACTGTGGCCCGCGCCATAAAACGTAATAACGGATATGTCTACTATCGGTTTATTTCATATGTGAATATTTTTTTGTCAATTATGCACCTATTTTCACTAGGATATGCTGCAGCCGTAAGCTGCACATTTCGCCACCCAATGTTTTCACGTTTGATGTATATTTATCAGCCTTCTCTCCTGAAAATAAGCTCATATTGAACTTATTTCAAAAACACAAATAAACGGGTATGAGTCAAATTTGAATATATGTGAGTATTTAGGTCCAATATGAACCTATTTGCACGAAGATAATTACGTTGGTATATATATATACATTGGAGCTTTCCACAAGCGATTAAACCGGTTCGCCAGTTGTATGGCAAAACAACATCGAGGCTTATTTGGAAAGTTATATTCTGACTCTTGGCACAAATATGTATAACCATGACTGATTCATGTGAAGTAAAACTATTTCATGAATATTGCAATCTTTTTCAGGTGTGCTGATTGGTTCTATAAAGCATGCTCCATCACAAACTTGGCGGTTACGTGTATTGATTTGCTGTATGAAGCACGATTCTTCACAAACTTGGCGGTTACGTGTATTGGATCCCGTCCTTTGAATTATAAACCTATAACGTGTAACTCGTGTTGTCCTGAAATTGTCAATGTGAAATAAAAACTGGTTGGAGTCAGATTTGACTTTTTAATGTGTATATTGACACAATTTAAAAACCTCAGATTTAAAAAAAAATTCTTGAGGATACAAAAACATAGTCATGCATTCATAAATTATATTGACACACTAACCATATGTTAACATGATAATATCAATCAGAAATATCAATCAGAAATATACAGAAGGGATTTGGTGGTGGTAGGGAGGGGGTCCTCATTTCTTTTCACGATAAATTCGCGTAAGTAGTATATGCTCTTTTAAAGGATTATACCGGTGTCAATATCGACGCCCGCTAATCCACTGATCACGCTGCCGAAAATGTTTTTGTGATAGGCCGCCCGTAACTGAAGTTATGGCGATTCATGAGATTGAATATTACATATATCTATATCTATATTTGCGAATGTCTGTCTGTTTGTCTGTGTTCTACATAAATTCACAGGGGACCACCTAGATGGCTCAAACGAGGTCTACTAGGAGTAACTTTTTACGAGAAAGATAATGGCGAGGGTTAGAATTTTCTAAAGTGACGCCGTTGTTGTCAGGAGCAGAAAAGGGGGAGGGGCAGAAAAAACATTTGTCGCCGATTGCCACCAAACTTATATATAATCATCCCCATAATATGAGGAATCTAATGGTGTGGTTTAAATATGTCAAAAGTAGCGCCGTTCGCGTCAGGAATGTCCGGAAGGGGAGAGGGGCACCAAACTTGATAAAAAATAATTTTAGCGCCGAATTCCACCAAATTGATGCACATTCTTCTGAGATCTTCACCATGATACAAGGAATCTTATTGTGTGATTTAAAGACGCCAAATTGGTGTCGTTGGGATGAGAGATTTTGGGGGGTAGGTGGGTACTAAATCTGATAAGAATTGGTTTAGTCGCCGATTGCCACGAAACTTATACAAATTCATCCCCATGGTATGAGGTGTATAATGGCGTGGCTTAAAGCTGTCAAGAGTGGCGTCATTCGAGTCAGGGGTGCACTGAAAGGGAGAGGGGCACCAAAATTGATACACAATATTTTTAGCGCCAATTTCCACCAAATTGATACACATCCTTGTCCATGATATGAGGAATCTAATCTTGTGATTTTAAAGACGTCATATATTGCTGCTTTGGTGAGAGATGGGGTGGGGTGGGGTGGGCACTAGATTTGATAAAAATTTGTTTAGTCGCGGATTAGCACCAAACTTACAAATAATAATCTCCATGATATCAGGAGTCTAATTGTGTGGTTTAAAGATGTCAAAAGTGGGGCCATTCGAGTCAGGGGTGACTAGAGGGTGAGAGGGAACACAAAACATTGATAAACAATATGTTTAGCGCCAATTTCCACCTGATTGATACATATTCTTCTCCGTGACACGAATAATCTAATCGTGTGGTTTAAATGCGCCAAATTGGTGCCTTTTGTGTGAGAGATATGCAATGGTGGCCCTAAATTTGATACGAATTTGTATACTCGCCAATTTTCATAAATTATATATATATTCATCTCTATAATGAGTCTAAGTGTGGTTTAATGATGTCAAAAGTGGCGCCGCTTGAGTCCGAAATAGGGACGGGAGGGTCACCAAAAACTTATAAAAATATGTTTAGTGCCAATTACCATCAAACTCACACACGTTCTTCTCAAATGATACGATGAATAAAATATTTGCGAATATCTGTCTGTGTTCTATATATAACTTTAAGGGTACAATCGAGATGGCACCAAGACGGTCTAACAGGGGCAACTTTTTACGAGTAAGATAATGGTGCGGGTTAAAATGTTCTAAAGTGACGTTGTTGGTGTCAGGGGAGGGGCTATTTTTAGCACAGATTTCGACCACATTGATATATTCTTCTTCTTCGTGATACGAGGAATATAAACGTGTGATTTAAAGACACGAAATTGGTGCCGTTTGGGTGAGAGATGGGGGGGGGGGGTAATAACTATGATAAGAATTTGTTTAGTGGCCGATTACCACCAAACTTATATATAATCATCTCCATTATATAATGCATGCATGAGTCTAATATACGTGGTTTAAATATGACAAAAGTTGCGCGGTTCAAGTCATGCATGAGGTGAGTTGCACCAAAGTTGATACAAATATATTTAGCACTGATTCCACCAAATTCATGATCGTTCTTCTCTAATGATATGATGAATTAAATCACATTTGGGGTAATTTGGGTCATGGATGGCGAGAGGAGATTCACTAGAATTTATAAGATTGTTAAATTTGCCGATATCCAACAAAGTTATATATAGTCATCTCCCAGCCCATCTCCATGTCATTCTAATGAGTTTTTGGCGTTCTAATTTCAAAATCTCGACAAATTGTGACCGAATTAAGGCACTGTCATATTTATATAGGGATGGAAATCAGGGCATTCATATAATGATCTAGCAACACAGATACATAGAAGAAAGCATTACAAATATATTTATATCAATCTATTTAAGAGATACATATATTCATTCAAACTGAGGGACCTTGAATCGTCAGAGGATTGCATATTAGAATGGCTCATGTATATATTATAACACGATTGAGTCTGTCCCATTCAATATAGTTTCCACACAAAAAGTTACAATTGCCAAGAGATATGGAAATGCAGGCCTGTTCAAAAATAGTCGTCACAGCGTGCAGTCAAATATGGTTACTTCTGAGATAAAGGAAAACGCAGTCCATAGCACATGACTGTTCAGGATCCTCCAATATTGACATCTGACAAGGGTATATCTGCCCTATACAGAGGATTTCTTTCATTTTTTAGAACAGACTCATCGCCTAACATAAACAACTCAAAATCTCGCTGTGTCGGGCACATGTAGCTGCTATACATACATAACATCAAATTCTTTTAAACTGAAAATGATTATCCAGTATATAGCACCAAGACAGAGGAGCACCTGGACATATCTCTAAAACATCTGTATCTTCACGAAGAAACACAATTGTCGTCTTTTATTTTTTCGAACTAATGTGTTTATGATGTTCATGTTTCATGCTATAACGTCTGAAGTATACGCAGTTGTAAATAAATAAATAAATACTTCTTTATTGATGGGACGGATTAAACGCGATAAACAAAATGATAATCGCTCCGACCTGACAAGGTGAGCCACTATTTATATTCCATGTGCAAGAATCACGTTTTGTGATGCCATTTGGATATACAATTTATGAGAATACGTGTAACACTTTGAGAGCAAGTGTATTCTCTATTCTCACCAAATATCCACAGAGGGTTTCACATCACTTTAACATGGGAAACGCCGGGTAACCCTGCTAGTATATATATATATATGCAGTCTGAATCGTTAATCTTCCTTCATATGAAGTCACATGAGGATCTACTAGCGACACACAGTGCCAACCCTGCCTTTATTGTTCATATTTGCCCATTTAAGTCGTCTGAGGTGAACGGCATCTATCCAATGACATTGTAAGGGTCAATTTATCCACGCGTTTCAATTTTCATCGACCAGATTGCAAAAGAATTGCGTATATAATTAATTATTTAATTTAATTAATTATCAGTGCCGTTTTAAGACATCTGATGTCAACATGACCTATCTAATAAGATTCCTCGGGTCAAGTTACTCATATGTCCAAATTTTCAGCTCCGATTGTCAAGCCGTTTCTGTTTAAACAATCAATAGATAAAAGCCAATTGAGACAGTCTTTCGGGTTTGATACTGTGGCTAGTAGTCCCTCATGTGACGTCACATGTTTTGAAATAAGTATTTTCAGGAGAACAGTCTGTCAGAACAGATCCGACTAACTGATAGTACAGCCGGTTCTTCCGAAAATCAGCACGTTATGGGCTTATATTATGATTTGTTTTAGGTAAGAACAGGCTTAAAATCGTCGCCTTATGTCTAGTCCATAACGAACTGAAAATAAAAGTGTCTTACTATAATTATCGACTTATAATGACATGTATTATTATTATTCTAAACTGAAGAAAAGATAGTCACGATTTCCCCAAATGTTATGACCAGTGCTAGGAAACTACATGTATATTCGTCACTAATGTAATCTCGAAATCGTCGCTTTAGATGTTGGGATAGCTGTGGTCTGGAATGCTTGCAGTGGATGAGCTAGATCGTTGTTTCGTGAGTTAGTGTACTTACGAGTGAAAGGGATTATATATGTGCATCTTAGGAACATATATTAAAGATATCCGGTCTGATTTACCACCCCATAATTACTATTTCTTCAGCTTTGGGGTGGGGTGGGGGGTAAACAATATTTGATATGAGTCGAGGAAACCACCCTTCAAAACTCAGAGCTATTAGATTTTGATTCTTGAAATATATATATTTTCTCCAACTCGAATGTCGAAATGTATGTTGACGCCTGGTACGCATTTGAATTTCCCAGCACGTGTCATCACAAATGTAAACAAACTTCTTTCATTTGTGATCGGCAAGCCGGGCAAGGTAATTATAACTCACCTATTTTGACTACAGAATGATGACTGTATAGCGATCACAATATACTGTTAATTTTGTTTCTGGCAATAATTTTCGTCTTTTTTATTTCGAGAATCATTTCAAATCACCAAAGCCAGCACTAACCGCGACCTTGCTTGACCTCTCGGCACGGCGTCCGCTCATGTCCGTAGAATTAATCGGTGGAATGTTTGCTAGGCAGACAACAATTCGATGCGGATAAAATAAATATGTTACAAAAAAAATCTAAATGTTATAGTTCTAAGCTTTAAAAGGGTGGATACCTCGATTCAAATAAAATATTTTGCCCACGATGCCGAATACATTGTAACTTATGGGTCTTAAATATGCAGTGCATCTTATAATGGTTAGGTGTGTTTGATATTCAAAATCTGGGTACAGTTCATACCCGCATTCAGGGATGTGGCTAGAGGGGGGTGTGGGGGGGGGATGTCTCACCCCCCCCCCCCAGCAGAGAGCTATATTTTCAATAGTTGGAAATTTCATACCTGCCACAACGAAATTTCACACCAACAATAGGTTGAAAATGTTCTTGTAGTTTGATTATAAAACAATTTATTGGGGGGAATTTATTGTTTTTGGACCAATATTTGCATATGTTCCTATTTTTGGTCAAAATTTTTGACAGAAATGGTCATCAGTTGGAAATTTTCCAACCTTAGGGGGGGTGACAGGTTGGAAATTTCCAACACTTGGAAAGCTTGTGTCCTGGTCCCTCCCCCGTGGCCAGTCAAAAACTTCTAGTTAATTTAAGAAAACAATATTGTCATACAATTTGTCAACATTGTCATTGGAATTGTCATCAGTTGGAAATTTTCCAACCTAAGTGGGGGTGTAGGGTTTGAAATTTCCAACAGTAGGAAGGCTTGAGGCTAGTCTAGATGTTAGGATTTTGCGATTTTCTTGTTCAGATTTCAAAATTTTCGCACACCAGGCCGAACCATGGTCGGCCCGGTGTGTCATTGCCCCATCCACATGGCCAATACAAAACTGCTAATTAGTTTAGCAAAACAATATTTTACTACATTTGGTCAAACTTGTAGACATAAATGGTCATCAGTTGAAAATTTTTCCAACCTGAGGGGGAGCATGAGGTTTGAAATTTCCAACACTAGGAAAGCTTCAGTTGAGGCCAGTCTAGATGCTAGGTTTTGCGATTTTCTTGTATAGTTTTCAAAATTTTCTCACACCGGGCCGAACAACCATGGTCAGCCCGGTGTTTCCTGGTCTGTTGTCGGTATCTGTGTGCATTTGTCTGGAATTAGATCACTAGTTGTTTTTTTTGGGGGAAATTTTCAGGTTAAAATATCTTAATGTTCTCATACTGGGAAAATAGAAGCATGGCTTATGAATATATAGGAAATTAGGCCTGAGCATGAGGTACAAGGGGGGTGGGTGCAAATGGAATTATGCAAAAAGTTGTGTTTGTGCGATTCTGACTCAAGGGGGGAGGACTGGAAATGGAATTATGCAAAAAGTTGTGTTGGTGTGATTCCGACTCAAGGGGGGGGGGGGGTGCAGTTGGAAATTCCCAAGGTGGACACCCCCCCCCCCCAGCGGAGACCCTCTAGCCACATCCCTGCCCGCATTCCTTGTTAATTGGAGCTATAAATATGATTTAACGAGTACTGATTTTTGTGTGTGCATTGTGAATTTCCACAGCTCATGTGTTAGTTTATCCCGTCAGACAAACGTTTATATATATTTTTTAAACATATTTAAAATAAAAACAAAATTTGGGTTAGAGACGTGTAGGCTCCTGGACCTGATGCTTGGATAAGTCTCTATGTGGTATATAAATGTATATGAGTACTTAGCTTATATACCAACCCATTTTGAACCCCAAGACCTGGGTAGAGAGCATAACTTCCGCCTTCCAAGACGCCACGAGGCTAGCTATGTTCGGCCATTCACATGGGGCGATAAAGACCTTAAATAGTGGTTGTACATGTATGACATACCAACGACGGAGGAAGAAGTCAGTCAAGTCGTAGAATTTAGAAAAAAAATAGCTTGGAAGAATAAAGAGCATTCCTGGGTAGTTTATATGTTCATGATGTTGTCAAATGAAGAATATGAAAATAATTTTGAAGTATTTCTGAATAAAGAACCTATGGAATACACAGCCCTCTTGGTGTGCTAGAAATAGGGAACCTTTGGAACAAAGGACTTCCAGAACAAAGAACCATCGGAATAGATAGTTATATACATGAAAAAAATGCTAAACACCACTGATAAAAGCATCGTGTATCCAATTTACAATGCACCTTTCAGAAAATCGTTCAACAACCTAAAACTCCCGTCTGTCTGAAAAAAATGCTGATTTTATTTGAACGTATCGCCCTAACTTTCACATACTTTGTCTTCGTGTTGATTCGGTATTTAATGTCTTAACAGTGACAAACATAGAAGGTCTTGTCATAGTCGAGTCGAAGCTAAGAACCAAGTTCTGATGAATACACCAGCATCATTAGAACTAAGTAAGTCATCAGTATTATGATCATGTCCTGGGTTTTTGGATTGAGTTTCCATATAAAAAGCAAAATATTCGACAACTAGCCAAGCAGCCACCGTGGACCACCCTTCGAATCCTGGTCGGGCCAAAGACTGGTACATAGCTGAAGCGGTGATCTGTTTAGCCACTCAATGTAGCAGCCTCCTGGTACCTCACCACGTGAGACAGGTGTGAACAATACACGATTCAAAATTCAATAATCACCAGGACGAACACAAAATAAAAAGGAGAGAAGAGAAACATCCTACGTGGGGAAAAAAACAGAAAACCGTACTTCAAACATCAGAGGCAAAATACAACATATAACACAAATTGAATCTAAAACGCCGTGGAGAGACGCAACTATGCGATTGATTGGTTCCGGTCAACTCAGACACCTGTCTTGAAGAGATGTAGGATCATGAGCAGGTCGATGCTTCATGTGGTACGGCCGCCCTAGTATCACCAGGACTCCTACATCACACCTCACGGTATGCACCCAACGACCAACAAGTTGCCATTTTTTGGGATTCTTACCACTCGCATTGAAGCGGTAGGCTTACTCTACCCCGGGTCCACATGGGGTGGGTAGATAGTAACCCAAACACTGAAGACCTCTATAATGCTCTCCTTCGTAAGATCAGTCATTAATATTATGGTTAAAAGTCATAAGGAGAAGAGCCGGACGGACACAACTCGTGACAAATTGACAAACTAAGGGCCATGACTCAGGCAAAACAAATGTAAACAACATCTTTTGAAAGCAATCGTGACGACGAAGCATCAGTATGCGGATGAGAACGGGGACCATGCTTACTTACAAATGTCGTAGCTATGTCGGTGAGATATCTGATCACTGTGTATGGGTCACTTGTTGAATTACATTTCCGTCAGCTTTTTGCTATCCGTACATATCCCACGATGGTTCACGTCGTCGTGGAGCCATTTTTCAATGTGAATGCCCCATTAATTAAACTTTGGGCACAAATCTGTTTCTCTTTAAACTAACATTCCTTTGACACCTTTCAGGTGATTCATTTTCAGTTTTTCGTTAACATAAACAACCCGCGATGGTTTAAGTCGTCGCGTGGGCATCTTGAATATAGTATGGCTAATATGCTAACAAACACGATGAGTCATCCACGTTTTTAAACTCTGACTAATCTACCCGCGATTGTTTCTGTCGTGGCCGGGACATCTTTAATTTTATCATTTTATAATTTATGTATTATGCATGTATTCCAAATACTTTTCTGCGTCTCCATTTTCTCCGGTGCATATGTGGTCGACCATAAGACGATGGAGCAGAGTTAGGTACATGTACTAAACCACCTGCGATGATTTCGGTCATCGCCGGAGCACCTTTAGTTCATATTTTGCTTCATGTTTGTATGACAACGGGGTGTCCATGCTTACTGCATACGTCGTAGCCAAGTTGGGGAGATGTCTGATAACTGAGTGCGGGCTACTTGTTTAAATCACAATTAACACCCATTTTAAAGAAATATGTTTGTATGAAATTTGATTATTTATTTAATGGCCATTTCTTAATTTATTTATCAGAATCGGTATGCTTAATGGACTCCTCTGCGTAGCCTTTCAATCAGCCCTCAAGACAAGCACGCAGTGATGACTCATAATGAATGTCAACTTGAAGGACAGTGGAAGAAAGAAGTTATTTATTCCACTGAGGCCGTGCCATATACCTTTACACACACACATATATATATATATATATATATATATATATATATATATATACGACCGGACGAAGTTGGGGAGATGTCTGATAACTGAGGGTTATATGTTGAAATCAGAGTTACCACCCTATTGAAAGAAATATGTTTGTATAACTTTTGTTTATTCATTTAATGGCCATTTCTTAATTTATTTATCAGAATCGGTATGTTTGGAGGACTCCTCAGCGTAGCCTTTCAATCAGCCACCAAGACAAGCACGCGGGGATGACTCACAATGAAGTACAGTGAAAGAAAGCAGTTATTTATTCCGCTGAGGCCGTGCCATATATATACACGTACTGACAAAACGCCCACATTTTTTCGGTAAAATAAAGAAGGATAATTCTAGAACAGAAAATGTAAACATTATTTACCCCCCCCCCCCTCTTGTGATACCAGTCATGAATGACTCATGATGGCGGACCTCCATACCAAATTTCATTCAGATCTGATAACACATGGCTGAGATATCTGCGCGGCTGGACCGACAGTAAGATGGATGCAACCAATCCAGTATATACCCCCCATTTTTCTTAGAAAAAGTTGGAGTAAATTAGCCATATTACCGGATCTGACATTGGCAATATACTTATATTTGATTAAACGGACATGGCTCATTCTAACATCTAACTTGTTTTCTACGTAATTTGTAGCGACGATACGATATGTAGATAAATAAACGAACTATTGATATACCGGCTTCGTATCCTCTGAAATACACTTGCTAAAGTCACAGCCATTTACAGCCGTTTTCAACTTTTCGCCAGAAGTCAGACAAACGCTCTTTATTGCTACCATATCAGGAATAGAGTACCACGGAACGCTCTTTTCTGTTCCATGTCATGCAAATGGCTGGTTTGTGTTTGGAACCCAAAACCGTATTCACAGTTGTATTTTTCATTACTTCAATGCGTCTTTTTGGGTTACATCATGCTCGTAGAAAGGTGGTTCAGATATGTATCAACCTATTTCGGTACTGAGAAAAATTCAAAAACGAATAATATGTGTATTTTGGAGCGCAAACCGCCACGTGTCTTTAATCTCGTGTGATGTCTTTATGTGTGAGAACATTACGTTGACAAGCGGGTGGAAAACCAGGAAGAATGAATCTCACCAAACCGGAAGCATAGATGCACAAATACTGCTAGCCGTGCTAGGTGCCTTTCAAGCTGAAATGTTTCTCTCCAGACATCGCCTGAAAGTATAAATCTGAAATATCAACCTCTGTTTTTTGGGGGGTTAAACCTTCTATGACTGCAGCTTCTTGAAATTTTGCGAAAACCCTGTGTCAATGCATTCTATTATATAAGTGCGTCTCCCATAGGGAGCCTCGCATATATAAGAAAATGCACTCGTAATTAGCCTAACAATATTTGCCTTGACCTTGAAAGCTAAGAAGAATTTTCCAAAATAGTAAAAAATCCATGCCCCCACTCTCATGTGACAACTGTTATCTAGTATCCTCCTACGACAAAGCTAATGCACTGAACGATTATTTTTGCGAAATATCGCAAATTGATGACAATTCTCATAATATTGACATGACACCTACTCCTAGAAACTCCGATACTGATCCCGAATTAAATGACTTGGACATTACACCGGTAGATGTTTTTAACGTCATAAGAGGCCTAAAAGTATCTAAATCATGTGGACCCGACACGATTAGTCCCCGTATACTGAAAAACTGTGCCTCAGCTCTTAGTAAACCCCTTGCGCACGTCTTTAACATATTCACCCAAAAAATGTATTACCCATGCGAATGGAAAAAAGCAAACATTACTCCCGTTTTTTAAAACAGGTGATCCCAGCATCATATCGAACTATCGTCCTATCTCACTATTAAGTTGTTTATCCAAAACGTACGAGAAGTGTATTTATAAATATATGTCAGCATACATTAATGAACATAGCCTAATCTCTGTCTATCAGTCTGGCTTTACAACAGGTGATTCCGCAGTGTACCAAATTACTGATGTGTATGATTATATCATTAGATCCCTAGATGATGGTAAGGAGGTGCGCTGTATTTTTTGTGACATTAGTAAAGCCTTTGATAAGGTCTGGCATAAGGGTCTCCTATTTAAAATTAGGCAAATGGGATTCGGAGATAACTTACTTAAACTTTTAGAATCATATTTAGAATGTCGACAACAGAGAGTATTTATAGATAATGTTAGTTCAGATTGGAAATGCATATATGCGGGCGTGCCCCGGGGTATATCATCGGGCCGCTATTATTTCTTATTTATATAAATGACATAAGCGACAAAATAGTGTGTAACATCCGTCTTTTTGCAGATGACACATCGATATACTTATGTGTTGAAAACCCAACTCTCGCTGGTGAAATAATTAACAAAGATATTAGTACTATTTTTGAATGGTCACAACAGTGGCTAGTAAAGTAACCCCCTGAAGACAGAAGCTATAGTAGTATCCAGGAAAGCAACAAACATAGACCATCCGCCCTCTTCATGAATGGATCTGAAATAACTGAAGTAGTGACAAACATCTCGGAGTCACATTCGATAGTTCTGGGTCATGGGAAAGTCACGTCTGTAGCATAAAATTGACAAGGCATGGAAGATAGTAAATATTGTAAAAAGACATAAATTTAGATTAAGCAGAAAGTCTCTTGAAACAATATATTTTTCATTTATTCGCCCTATCTTAGAGTATGCATCACCTGTATGGGATAATATCCCCAAGTGTACGAGTGATAGAATTAAGGATATCCAGTATGAAATGCAAGAATAGTCACTGGGGCAACCAGAAGTGCTAGCGATAGGAAATTATTACTTGAAACAGGTTGGGAACCGCTACGCAGACGTAAGCAAAAACTAATTCAGTTTTACAATATGACAAAACACAGAGCTCCATCCTACTTATCTAATATGATTCCACCTGATTCTTCCTCAACTGGCTACAATTTTAGACATCCCAGCATCCACCCGCCTGATAGTAATAATAATTACTATATATATACATTTCTACCATCTGCTACACGTGCTTGGAACAGCTTATCGGACTCAGTAAGGTCTTCAGAAACGTTAGCAGAATTTAAACGAAACATTAACACTGGTAGTTCAAAGATTGCTAAATTTTATTACCATAGTTATTCTCGTAAAGCTCAAGTTTATCATACTATAATCAGATTGGGATGCAGTAACCTGAACAAAGACCTTGTCACAAATCATCTTAAAGAGTCGCCGATGTGTCCTTGTGGTGTCTTTGAAATTGAATCTGCATATCATTTTCACTTGAAATGTCCATTATATACTCAAGCAAGAACTGAAATGTTAGCTGATCTGCCATCAGTTAGAATATCACCTGATGTACTTATGTATGGGTCGCCAGAACTCGCTGATGATTTGAACATTAAAATTTTCGATGTGGTACAGAAGTTGGTTATCTGTACTGGGCGTTTCTGACTAACGGGTAAGGTGGTTTAGCCGAAACACGCGTATTACTAATACACTATATGTAAATGTCTTAAATTATAGTCATTGCGCGTGTTTTAGCCCTACCACATCGCCCTCTATAATTGAATAATTAGTTATGGTACATACACACTTCGTCACTTATTAAATACTTATTAAATACATTAACTAAACAGCTCATTATTGGAATGTAAATAAGTCTGATAACCCGCCGTTTTCGAATTCTCTCCAATTGGGTCGTAGCGTAATCAAATTTGTTTTGAATTTAGATTCTTCTTTGGCTTGTGACAATAAATGGCCGGTGCTCAATTTAACATGATACAATCCTCTCTTATTTCTCCGTGACATATCTTATCCTGCTATTAATGGTAAGTTCACCTACCCCTTTTCAACCACTACCTGCACTCCCTTTCCCTTTCATATCCCTTCATATATAAACTTTATTATTCGCACCATACAGAACTAAACCCGTCTGCTATACCCCAATGGTATCTATTGTGGTAACATTTATTTTCTGAGGATAGGACTTAACAAAAGCCCCCAAGCTTGTTGCCCAATCCTCTTTTGAACACTTTAAAATTATATGTCATGTATTTATTGTTTGTAATTCTGTTCTGTTTAGTTCAAATAAAATATTGTTTAAACCAAAGCTATAGTGTATTCTCTTATATATGCGATGCTCCATATATGGTCTTTGACTGGGGATCTATATATGGAATATTATTAGGGCCACTCCCGAATGGTAGAGGATAGCTGCTATCCGTGATTAGGCGATACTTCTGCGCATGACTCGCCGGAAGTTATAACACCATAGAAACGAGAAAGCGTCATGCTCAATATACGTACTTGACTACTTTGCGTACATTTTTGTTACGTTACCTTGCGTTTTACAAATTTACATTTTCGACAGTTTTGAAAATTTAGAAACGCTAAAACGGCATTATTGCACTTAAATGAAAAAGTATATAATATCATAGAGTTGTGCGCTGTTTCGAGATATATGAATCATGATTCGATTGTCGATTCTGAACGTTTTCATCACCCAGTTCGAACTTCTGTGTCAGACTCGGAGGCAATTTTGGCCAAGTCCATACCAATTACCATTGTTATAATTTTATTTTAGAATATAATTTTCTTCTTAATCACAGATGGGCATATTAATATATATTTTTTCCATCTAATGTTGTAATTACATTACTAAAACACTGAAAAAACCGCCCAGTTTCAAGTTGCTGTAGTATTTTAAATAATTAACCATAAGATATGGTATTTGGCTCATTGAATCATTAATAATTAATTCTGCAAAATTGAGGCAAAAACGTATTTGAAGGCATACAATTCGAAAAATACTTAACGAATCTGGGAACGGTTTTCAGTTCTGGATTCAGCAAATTGAGTTTGACAAAATAGGCATGATATTTGTATGACATATGAATTTAATTTTGTTATACACATCCATGAATATCCATAAATTGATGATTTCAGCAAATTTTCCCAAATTTTTATCACAAAATTCACCTATTTTCTTTTTTTTCGATTTTTGCTGATATTGAGTTTGTTGTTTATGGAGGGTTTCTGTATTGGAGGCCCTTTTCACATTTATTATTTATTTACGCTCAAGCTCAAATATTTGCGCTTAAGCACAAATATTTGCGCTTAAACGCAAATAACCTCTAACATTTGCGCTAAAGCGCAAATAAAAATTAACATGCATTGATCCCCCCTGAATTAATTTTAAATGGCACAGGCCTAAACACATCACTAAAGTTTATATTTCCCCACCATATGAGGGAAACAACCCCCAAGTAACCCCAAGATCTGTTTTATGACCATGGAAATGGTATAGATCTGTGCAGGATATGTCCCTTTAATAAAACATACTTGAGCTCTGGGAGTGAGGCACCAATTCTTGGGACACCAGGGACAGAGATGCTGATATGCATATGGATTTTTTTTTCTTCAACTTTCCAGTCTGTATGGGGCTACTACTATATGGGCCCATGATAATATAATATGAGATGGACTCAATCATTCACATCAGAGGGATGTAAGGGAGTGCTAGGTATTTGCGCTTAAGCGCAAATAAATTGATAGACACATATTTGCTCTTAAGCGTAAATGATTTACTACGCTTAAGCACAAATATTTGCGCTTAAGCGCAAATAAATAATAAATGTGAAAAGGGCCTCCCATATTTATGTGCCGGTACTTATTTCAGCAAACACAAATTATGTTGCAATTAGTTACGGGCTTGGAATATTTTCTCATAAATGCACTGGAGTCTGGACTAGTGACGTGGATTAAGCGAATGAGACGAGCAGTTCACAAGTCAAAATCAGTTGGCGATATATGGCTAGCAAGGGGATATTGCTGAGCTATTTAATTTTGATTATTATTTAATATATTAATAAATAATTGTTTATTAATTTTACTTGTTGCTTATGGGAGGCCCTTTTCACATTTATTATTTATTTGCGCTTAAGCGCAAATATTGTGCTTAAGCGTAAATCATAAATGCGCAAATCATTTACGCTTAAGCGCAAATATGTGGCTATCAATTTATTTGCGCTTAAGCGCGAATCATTTGCGCTTAAGCGCAAATCATTTGGGCTTAAGCGCATATACCTAACACTCCCTTACATCCCTCTGATGTGAATGATTGAGTCCATCTCATATTATATTATAATGGGCCCATAGTAGTAGCCCCATAGAGACTGGAAAGTTGAAGAAAAAACAATCCATATGCATATCAGCATCTCTGTCCCTGGTGTCCCACAAATTGGTGCCTCACTACCAGAGCTCAAGTATATTTTATTAAAGGGACATCTCCTGCACAGATATATACCATTTCCATGGCCATAAATAGGGAATTAGGGGTTACTGGGGGTTTGCTTCCCTCATATGTGTACTTATTTACTTGAAATAGGGGAAAAACCCCTATTTTCATAATATCAGCATCCCTGTCCCCAAGAATGTGTGTCTCCATCCCAGAGATATAGTATATTTTATAAAAGAGACATATCCTGCACAGATCTATACCATTTCCATGGTCATACAACATATCTTGAGGTTACTGGGGATTGTTTCCCTCATATGGTGGGGCTATATAAACTTTAGTGATGTGTTTAGGCCTGTGCCATTTAAAATTAATTTAGGGGGATCAATGCATATTAATTTTTATTTGGGTTTAAGCGCAAATGATTTCTGCTTAAGCGCAAATGATTTCCTCTTAAGCGTAAATATGATCTATTTGCGCTTAAGTGCAAATGATTTGAGCTTAAGCGTAAAAATAAATAATAAATGTGAAAAGGGCCTCCCATAGTTGCTGGTATTTATTCTCCAATATCAGTTAGATGGCTCAACAATGGTTGTTTCATATGGGAGGCCCTTTCACATTTATTATTTATTTGCGCTTAAGCGCCCGTAACAAACTGTTCCACAAGCCAGAAGATTTTCAAACTTGAAGAGCCAAATGTCAACACAATGAAACATTGTTTACATCGATTATAGTTTCATACTATTTTTAAGTTAATATTGAATTGATGAAGGAATGGAGCTACGAATGAGTGACTCCATAATATTAGTAATTGACTGGCAAATTAATTGCACAAAGCTTTCAAACTTTGTATAATATGTAACCGCGTACAGAGAATGTCAGAAGGAGTCATCTTTGTTGAAGACTTATAATCAGTTTGTCCATATTCTGCCAAGATAAATTACATTTGTGCACACAGAGATAAATTGACACAGGCAGTGTCATGTGATAGTTGATATTGACCTCAGATGACTTAAAGAGGCACTAATAATTACAAATAAAGAGCGTTTATTATCAACTTAAAGAAAGAAACTGTGGGAATGTGCCAAATTCCACATTTTCTGGAAAAGTATTTTAAAAGCTAGAGCAAAATTAAATAATTGATATCCATATGCTCTACTTTTCTCATATTAACATTAAGTATACTAGATTGAACAAACTGTTAAAGAATTACAAAAAAAATTGAAGAAAATTAAAATATGGCCCCATGTTTAGTCTTGACTCTTTTCCAAAAAAGTTTTGGTGCAAATGAAATAGAAAAAACAACAGGTATTTAATGCATTCATTTGAATTTTCCTCTTATTTTAAACACTTTAGTTTGAAAAAAATATCATCAACAATGGAAATTCAGTTAGTTTAATCTAGTATTCTTAAAATGTTACAAGAAAAGCAGGGCATATGAATATAAATTTATTGAGTTACATGATCTCAAATATGGCATTTCGTCACACAAGTTTTGTTTCATGGGCAAATTGGGCTATGTCCATACAATGGAAACACATTTTGTCTTCTTTATCATTGATTATTAAGAAAGAATGTTTTTGCACAATCTAGTCAGAAAATTACTAAAAACAATGAATTAGAGCTTCATTCTATCTAGTTTTTGGAATTCTTAAACGTCGAGTATTGAATTTGGCTCCCAGACAATCATTCTCAATTAGATATATCTTACAGTTCCAGAATATCTGGTACACAGAAATCACCTCTATCTGTTATAATTAGTACTAGTATTCAGCATCAGTTGGAGTCTAAGATCAGGTGAGGGAGAGGCATGGATGGCACCACTGATGACCTCATGGAGAGATTGATTCAAGAACACTGATTTTCAAATTTGATTTATTATGGTACTTGCTATGAATTTGCACCAAATGAATCAATATGTACCGTAGTTAAGTAGTAGTACATACATTTGAGCAACTTATCCTGACTTATCAAGTATTAAGTAATTAAATAAAATATAAATACACGATCTGTCAATTGTGAATAACTGATCACAACAATTGACTCGCACTAGCTGTGGCAGACTTGAAATTTAATCCTGGATCCTGGATTGAGAATTTGAGACTACTATGATGCAAATCATAGGGATGAGAAGTGAAAATGAGTCTGAAGTCAATCGCACCTATTCTCAAATTTCAATAGCAATTTTTATGTCAGGCAATTGGAATGAACTCATATATTATAACTGGCAACTTAATTGCCAATGTATATATCGCTGTGCCAAACCTTAGCTTCTAGCAGGATTTATTGTACATGTAGGTCAATATGAGTCATTATGACCGCTCTCCCAGATTGCTGTAGTCAAACTAGAAGGGTAGGCACTATGACTATGTTCATGACTGAACTAGATTTATTGTAGAATATTTGGCTAATAACAGCCTAGAGCTATGTGTTAATAAAATACTTGAATACACCTTCCACGTTAGGTTGTTTATTTTATACCACATGACATACTAGTTTTTACTACTTGGAAACAGTCATTTTAAATTTACTAGTGCCAGTACTACTACTAGGCAGTAGGGGTAGTATACTAGTAACTGTAAATTCCACAGTTGTAGTTGGTACATTTTCATTTTGTTGCTATACAGTACACACTGTTGTCAGTGTTGAGACTTGAGTGTTGTTGTTGTGTTCCAGTAGTCACTTGCATAAATTTGACAACATTATAATATTATAATATAATCATAATCATATTCATAATGTCATTTATATTAGATCACTTCAGACACTTGTGTTGTGTTTTTTCTTGTGAGAATGTTCGCTGGTGTATAATCAGTCTGTGTCTAAGGTGTCACAGTGTTTACTCTCCGAGGTTGCTCAATTTCTCTCGTTGAGACCCGAGTGTTGCCGCTAACAAAATTCAATAAAAAATGTCAACAACAATGTGAATGTCAACATCACGATTCACGGTCATCGTCACTGTCACCCGAACTTCAATTTAAGTCGAGTTTTTAACCAGTTTATCAGCCAATAGTCGTTGAAATCATATGGAAGGATGTAACGTTCCCACTCAATACCACATTCAATTTCGGTAAACTCCGATAATCGTATTCAAATGCGTGTTCTAATCAATTAAGTTCGAATTCAGCCAAATGAAAGAGAGTGAGTAGATGGGCGCGAAGCGCCCGGGATGGTCGAAAAGATCGAGTGATCTTCTCCTTCACCCCACGGTTTGTTGTTGTTGGAGATATAGCACATAGAAAATAGTCATGCCCGAACCCGGCAAAAGCGGACATAATGAATTAATGTTATTTCTTTGATTGAATTGATGGATGGATTATTTGGGGAAGAGCCCACGAGCTTTAATATGGGGTGTGAGGGGTGACCCGGTGGGTCCCTTTAATATATGGTTGAGCTGAGCGTGTCATCTGGTGCGCTGAAAAAGGAGCGGGGCCCGTGTTATAATTTTTAAAATAGTGTTAGTTTGTTAGTTGTTTAAAAAAGACAACCAACCGCAAGGCAGAGCGTGTGATTCAATGTGATTCAATGCGCCATCATACCGCTATTCTGCTATAGCCAAATGCGCAGAGACGGTATGTTTTGTTTATTTCGTTGTTTCAGGATGGGCCGCCCTACATTCCATAGCACGGGCGTAGGTGAAGACTCTGACAATTTTATGTGCAGAGTTGTTTGGGTTTTGATCAGTGAAGTAAATCTGAAGATTATGTACAAGATAGACTTTAATTGTTGACGATGTGAATGGTTTTGTACAGAGATATATATGATTACATGGTTACATTCAATAGATTTTTTTGTTTTATATTTTTTTGGTAATTTCTTTATTTTGTTAAAATTTGTATACATTTTGTACATTTCAGTGTGTTCTGTTCTTGAGCCGTGAACCGTCCTACTCCCGAAGAAAACGCCAAATGAAAAACTTTGTTCGCGTCATTTTATTAAGTTCAGAAAATTGCATATAGCGCATGCGCTAAACGTAAACAGAAAAGCCGGTGGGAGTTCGGACTGTTAGAAGGAAGTTCGACCTATTGACAAAATACAGATCAAACTTCCCGTGACGTCACAACACCTAATCACGGATAGCAGCTATCCTCTACCCTCCCGAATGGCGCTTCGGTCGCGCGCCGAAAGCGACCAAAACATGCGCCATAAGTCGCGCCAAAATGTGCGACATTATGGCGCACATTTTTGCGCTTGTGTCGCGCGAAAAAGCATGCGATAATATCACACATTTTGGCGTGCGCCGAAAGCGTCAAAATGTGCGCCATTAGCGTATGTTTGGCGCTTTCGGTGCGCGACTAATGGGGCATGTTTTTTCGCATTCGGCGCACGCCAGAAGCGCCATCAGAAAGTGTTTTGTTTTTGTTTTATTGGGATTTATGACAAAGCCAGGGAGGATTTGGAAGGGGCGGCATTTGGAGATGATTTTTGGAATTATGATTATGAAATACATAACTAAACTTTTTTGTTTTACTTCCTCTTCTTTGCATTTTACTTTGTTCTTGCTTGTACTTCTGACTGTGTGGTGCATTATTCCTGGAAAGTGGCCATAATAGTATTCCATAAATCCTCGACTCATACTAAGGAGTTCAACGTAACGATTGTTCATATTCATTTATAACATAAACATTTATGCGTATTATCCGGGACATTCGGTTCAGTTGATGGCCATTTTTGTCACGGTGTGGAAATACTTATACCTAACACACTGCAGTGCGTCTCCCAGTAATGCGTGGGGTATTCCATGGGTGAAGTGGCAAACATGATGCTATTGACGCCAACATGCAGGATCGCCAAACAAACATCCGGTCCATCACACTCGCCAAGTTTGATATACGATTAACTGATCGAGGCACTAATTGATACTTTGATGACATTTGATTTCTCAGACCCCGTATTTTGTTCTTGAAGTGGTGAACTGAAAAAGTACTATTTCCAAAGATAAATATTTGTATGTGTGTCTTCTCACATGTTTTTTTTTTGTAAGTTACAGCGACATGGGAATCAGGTCATGTTTGATCCTGGTTGCGAAAAAAACTTTCGAGACGTGTCTATTCAGTTACGAGTCATCAGATCTACTGTGTAAGTAATTCGTTAGAGGGCCAAGACGGGATATATGAGACGAAACATGCATATAATCTGACAGTACCGTTCACTACACCAGCAATAACATACTTATAATAATGCAAGGGATACCTCACGTAGTAAAATTTACATTTGCCATGGAGATAGTATCAACTATCTGACAAGAACGAATTAAGCATATTTGCAATAAATAACAACTTGTGACAAATTTCGTGAACATGATACGTACTTCCCGCCAATGTTAGAACACACAAAGAGGAACAACTACATTCATATACAATTTACGATGACCTATACGAGATAGAGTTATTACCCTTACTACGATCTTTGTAAATTTGAATGGGGACATGCTTCACGACTAACATGATTCGACGCTCAAAAAGTAATTATAGACGACCCGTTTTGTGTTCATTGAGATTATAAATTAAAGCTACATGTAGATAACCAAAAGTTATAGAATACCACAACATGTGACGATATATAGGCGGCCATTCGATGCCACCGTGTCTACAATGTCGCATCTCAAGAACCCGACCTGTTCAAAATGATGGCATCCAGGACTTAACCGGAAGATAACAAGCGAAACCGATTGAATTAATCAATACATGATATCACAGCTATTTATAGTTCTTTGGCTTGATGCATTTGACGTAATATTTGGAGGATACTACATGGTATATTTGATATAAGGTCGAAGGCTGGTGTGAGATTACCAATGGCTGATATCACGCGAATAATATCAAACCAACCAAGTAATATCCTATTTATTAATTAGATTGCGTCTTATAGTAACAGACAACTCTTCCATATGACCGACGTCGCAAAAATGGATACCTACACGTTATTTTATAGCATTGAAGTAGATTTTCGGCATATCGTAAATCCATATTACTCGGATTGGATATGTCGCAAATCGATATTACTCTGTTTAAGGGCGATATTAGCCTTGTTCGAGAACATGCTATTCTGGATATAAATGTCATATCTAATTAATAAACGCAATAATATAACCTACCTATGTCTGACATGTCTATCGGCATTATATGAACGACTACATATGGCGGTTTCTGATGCAGAAAAATAATACGTCTAATGTGTTAGCTGTGCCTTCGGATATTTATATATATATATATATATATATATATATATATATATATATATATATGTGGTCCACGTGGTATGGATGATCGCTCTAGCTACATGAATAACCATATCTTAGAGGGTCCATAAGCCGAAGTTTTGGCATGATAACGTTGCGTGATTTCTATCATTTACACCAGAATTAAAATTAAATAAGTCTACCATATCGTACCGATGGCCACAATATGCATGTTGTTCCTTTGTTTGCACATTATTAATTTTAGCGTCATTTTATTTTTTGCCAATACATGTACTACGCCCCATAAGACCGCACCTCGTATGGGACAGAGGTAGAATATGCCTACCGCCCCACCGCGAGGGTTAAGAAATTAAGAAAGGGTTTGCCGTGTGGGGCATTCCATGAGGTGTCATGTAGGAGTACTGTGGCGTAAGGGCGGTTCAGTTGACGCGGCTCAATCAACCGACTAGTCACGCATCTTCACATTGTTTCAAACTAATTGTTCGTCTCATCTTTGTTTGATTTCGTCTTGATGGTTGAATGTTTGAATGTTCACAGCTGTGTGGTGGTATTTGGAGGCTGACACATGCATAGGTTAACGGGTAACCGATTCATCTATGTATACCATGTAGTCTTTGGGCGACAATCAATCGAAGTGTATAGTCACAGACGGTTGTTCGGCTAATTGTCGATTACTTTCATTTCATATTGCAACTCAACCTACAAAACAACGTACTGCATGCGCAATTATTATTCAGTAAGTGCTAAATATGCTGAGGTATATACCAAGTACTTGGTTTTGGCTTTGTTCCGAGCTATTTTCTTAATCCGTATGTCAATAGACCTTCGGTATTTGTCATTGTTAACACCAAAGTATTGCTGGGTAATTGAAGTCTGTCAAACCAGTAAGGACTGGGCCAGTAAGTGGTTCTCTCCTGTTTGAATGTTCAAAGAAAGTTCAGTCTGGCACCATTCTGCATTTAACATATTGCACAAACACCAGTGTTGGTTAGTCGCCACAAGATAATAAAGAGTGTAACAGCTGTGTTGAACACTCGCGATGTAGCCGATTCTCTGATAAGCATCACGGATATGTTCGTACAGTTTCCAAGACAATGTGTGCTAAAAATTGCATTTGAACAGTTATCGTTTGACATTTCAACGGTGCGAACATCAGCCAAAATTGAAAGTTGGATATATTAAAATATACTTATCTATACGTATGTACCAAATCAATTACGGTGTTTTAAATTTCAGGAACATGGTCATGGCCATGTCAATTGTAAACGCAAAACAAATCACGCATGGGTTGTGTTCTGTTTTTGGTCGTGATCATTAAGGATTGCACGAAACAAACATTTGTTCAAACTGCCAAGATGCACATGTTGTAATGGATCGTCCATGTACCGTATGGGAGGATGCATTAATTAATCCAAGATGTAAGGCTGAGAATCATTGGTCATATACAGATGCTAAGATAATAGTAATGGTGCTTGGACCCTTATGTCCAAAGGTCACATTCTCAGCTGTTGTTTCTAAGAAGAAGTATGTCGATGCGAGCACTTCCCTGTTCTATGCTGATATTGAAAACGTCTCGAATATATCTGGCTTCAGATCACTAATGGCATTAGCAGTTGAACACTTATCATATGCATCGACCTGCATAAATTGGGTCATTATTGAGTGGCGCACATCTAGTTATCTCAGGACAACTGATATCATGTTAATTATATATTAACAGGATAAGTTTGATATATTATAATAATATAGCTTTTGCTATATATTTCTCCAGTTAATTATAAATTATTCCCTCAAAACTTATTGATATTGGCCATGATGTAATATATGGACTTGAGACATCGGTTTAATCTAAGGCAAATTAAAGCACCATAGCATTGCAACATATATATTCATCCTCCTACAAGTACATGTACCAAAAAGTGTTATTTAGGCTACTGGACAATAGAACAGTCTCAGTGTTTGTCTATAATTATGAAAAACCTATTTGGAAAAAAATTTGCAAGCACCGGAAAAAAACAATGTTTTTCTGGGCTCCCGACCACCCGCCCACCCCGGCCCTGTGTGTGGACTTTATTGTCAGACCCCCCTGAATTCATGGGATAAAATGCGTCTGAAAATTCGTGCTTTACAAGTCGGATATAGGACAAGACCGTTGTTTAGAAAACTGATTCCAAACTTATGCAGGGATAATTTATGTTTGCAAACCTAAGGTAGATGGCATTAAACCATCCGATTTGTAACGTGTCAAGCTGATAAAAACAGGAAGATTTTTCGATTTTTGAAGTCAATTTTAGAGGTTTTTCTAATTTTCTAAATTTAACATAATCAGTGCTAAATGAGGAGAACATGATCAGTAAATAACTAGGACACACTACTGAACTGTATTAGTTTCTGTATCGGCAGTAGTTAATGAGAGCCACATTTTCGGAATGAATGTCCGGTCACGTGTTTGGCACGCACCATTACATTCAGGTCTCAGATGTGTAATTTAATACCACAATGTTAACGAAAATAGTCCTGTGTAACACAAAACTTGCATTTCACGGTGTATTAATCAATATCTGACTTGCATGGCATGCATACCGATATATTCCAAGGAAAGGTTAAAAGGAACTAAATAAGTAGAATTACGTCCCTTTCGTATATCACGACTAGGAGTTTAAACGATAATATTTCAAATAAATTTACAAATTCAAGAAATAGTATACGCATGGCATGTAAAATATGGGTTTTCCCTAGTTTGAAATGTCAAACAAGGCGGGAGATTGTAGCTGGGTATTGGCTTTCGTCAGCTTTCCAAATTTTGTGCACAAAGTGGGATGGTGTCGAAACGTATGTTGACAATTTGAAAAATGCATTGTTCGGACAGTACTCCGACAAAGGACGTACAGTAATGCCCTAAATAATCGACTCCTTAACCACAGCAGAATATTATGGGTAACTTTTCAGGATTTAGTCGGAAATATGGCTTGTTGCCAACAAGCCATATTTCCGAATAAATCCTGAAAAGTTATCCATAATTCTGCTGTGGTTAAGGAGTCGACTATTTAGGGCATTACTGTAGGAAGGATTGGTCTTCACGAACTGATGCATATTGTACGTCTGATCTCGCGAATTTAGCGTGGGCGGCCAAACGTTAACATTTAGTTCATTCTAACCAAAACGCAAACAAATTATTCTCTATTATTGCTCCCGATGAATTTGTTCAGAATAAGGAGTTACTCATCTTATATCAAATAGAAGCAATTGGTTTAGACCGTGCGTACAAACGATTCTTAGTGTGCCTTGATGTTTGTCAGATGTTTTTTCTCGTCCTTCCATAGGCCACAATATAAGCTTTATGGACAATTGTTGGTGGGTCAACTCGAGTAGAGGTGGTGACAGATGTCCAACCCTACCTGAGCACATCCCAGTGCGATATAATAATACGTTATTATTTATGTCCGCTTTGGTATTAGTGTACAATACGTATGTCATTATTATCTAACAAGCCAAGATGCACGGGAATATAAACAAGGGTTTATTGTTAGGGTGCTTGGTTCTGATAAGGTAGAAAGTAAAGACGATTTCGAGCAGAGTCGAGACTCATCGTGTTATCCGTAGGGCCGAAATACATTACCACACCAAATTTCAGTGAGATCCACCAAGTCGTTTCTGAGAACATCGATGCCCGTGCGGTATTTATGTCATACATCAATGCTGTTCGTTTGTTTGTTTGTCTGCCCGGCTATGGGCGACTAAACGGTTGAAGCATATGGGCTGAAAATTGGCACACATTGGTAATTTTACCCGGGGAGTGTTATTAGATAGGCCCCGTTGACCTCAGATATCTTAAAATTGCACTACTAAGCAGTTAAATTAATTAATCATAGTGACCAAATCAGTACACAGTTGTAACTTGTCACGATGGGTATTAGATAGGTGTCGGTTACCTCAGATGTATCAAATGTGCACTCATGATTAATTTAATATATTTGATTAATTAATTATAGGTAACCAAACCGGTTAACTGTTTTGATTTTAAATTTTCCACACTTTACTCGTGTAAGGCAGGGTAGTAGCCTGCTAGTATAATATACGTGGGCATTATAGACCCTATGTGATCGGGTGCAACTCATTTATTTATTATCTAATGCACATGTCACGTAAACAAAACATTTATTTCTCCCTCTCTCTCGCTTTACAGCACTTATAGACCAACGTGTCTAACAGATTTTGCCGGGTAAATGAATGCAGATGGGTTGTTTGTGTCGATACAGGATGCTCAGGCATGTGAGACACCTATTATGCTTTCACGACACTCACACGATCTGTCCAGCACTTGTTCGTGGTCACTCAAGAAAAGTCGACAGTCTGAAAAAAATGTTTTTTAATGTATTTAGTGTTACACAATAATTGATGTTCTGCCAACATCCCCTTACCAACGACAGAACTGCGTTATTACATTTGGCAACACAAAAATCGACAACACAAGATCAATGTTCTGCTCACCAGCAACGCAAAATATTCAATCGGGGTCTGGAAAAACAAGTCCTGCCCCACAGCCTAAACACCAGATTCGTTCTCTTTGTTATTCGAGCACGTCCCGTACCACTAAACGGCACACAAAAATGTATCTCGGTGTTCAGAGCCCTTATTGTGTAAAGGATTGCATGTGTTGTCATGCATAATGTGGGGAAGATTGACTAACTTGGCGAAACAGCAGTGCTCTGTTGTAATTCCACCGACGTTGGATAGCTTTGCAAAATTGATTCTGTCTCCAGGCAACGCCCGGAGACTGTTATAACCCAGGGCAACCACCCTGGATCGACCACCTATCTGTACCAGTGACCATGATACGAGTCACAAAGATCAATCAGTCTATATATTGATCATTGTATCAAAGTTTTTGCTATAATCTGGCATGTATTGGGAAAATCCATGCAATTATCGTGCTGGCCAACTAGATTGACCAATGTGAATGGAGATTTACTAACAGGAGATGAGGGATATTAGGTTCACCTTGATTAACACCGATCCCATATGATAAACCCCAGGCGGGATATGGATTCATATGGGATCGATATACGATATCTTATTTTGTCTTAGAACTCTGCCATCTCAAGAACAAGTATTTGGCACAATGGACCCCACCACCCCAAATACATATATATATATATATATAATTCAAGGTAACTATCTATCCCACCATCTGTCTTTATCAAGCTGTGGCTAAAATATTCATGTTATGTTATACACGCGATAACGCCTGTTTTGTTCAAGAAGGGCTATGGTTCAGTTTGGATCATCACCCGACTCGGTCGGTTGATTGTATCAACATTTACAGGCATCAGAACAGAACAATTCTGGCCAAACTTTCTGGCCGGACATTTACTGTGTACATCGACTAAAGGAATTTTCCGAGGGGACAGCCATTTTTCGTCGATGACATTCACCAAGACTTACATTTCAGGTACATTTTGATTCATTTCAACCCATAAAAGCTATCACTATGGCACGTGTGGCACTATGCAGTTAAACAGCTCTAAAAAAATGAGAAGCGTAATTTGTCCCAAGCTCGCCAAGATGGAAGACAAATTGCGTTTCCCACTTTCGCGAAAGCTATTTAACTGCATAGCCCTGTCGGTCATGCTTGCGAGAGGAGATTTGTTTGAGTTGACATGAATTGAAATTTACCAGAAATTGATCCAATGTAAGTCTTGACGAACACCACCGACAAAAAACTGGCTGTAATCTCTGGTCTGATCGGATAGTGTTTTAAACCGATGTGCCCAATGTCCGAGCAGACATTTTGACCAGGATTGTTCTGTTCTTATGCCCGTGCAACATATCCTCGCAAAAATACGCACATAATCGACATATAATGTGAAACAGGTACATAATGTGATTATTTTATTCTGAAATAAGCAGATAATGGACTCTTAACCGTTGTTTTGTTTTATGGCGTTTTATGTTAAAGAGCGTCCACCTGAACAGTCGTGAGTTGGCTTAGAATCGCCTCATTAATTGTGAGTCGATAATGTGATTAAAATGTTCTAATTTCAGCACATTATCTACTCAAAATAAAGCGATTATAAGCAGACTTTATCATATGACTCAATCATTATTTACTTTGGAAAGTATGTCATAAATCAATTTCATATGAACTACTAGTTCATATCACCTTCCGATAATTTGATTGGTTTGTTGACAAAAAGTGTGTTCTGATTGGCTGAATGGCAGCCGGGGCCGAGCCGTGTCTCTAACTAAATGCAGGTCAAATTCGTGCGTGTCAATCAACGCGATGCCGAAATTCTCGCAATTATAATCTTGAAATATATAGTTTTGGACATTGTTATACAATAAATAGAATATGTAATTAAATTCGTATTTATCTAATAAACATACGATATAATGTCACAAACTGAGAACAGAATAGCGCACTATATCTTCGCGTGCATATTATTTCTGCTAGTTCACCAGGTGTAATTGGGCTTCCGGTGCAATGAAGTGACGTGACATTAACCTTTTGCTGCTGATGTCATATAGCTATTTAGTGATTTGTGTGCGTTTTGGACATCATAATCAATTTATAGGTGTCATATGATAAATAGAATATGTAATTCGTGTTTCTCTCATATGATATTTATGAAACTCGTCACGAATTTTCATAAATATCATATGAGAGAAACACTCATTTCATATCCTCTATATATCTACCTAAACCAGGTTATATTATAAGCAGATACTCCGCTGGTTTTCGGGAGAACAAGCTGGCCTGTAACTTTTGATACAATCAACTGATCGAGTCGGGTCATATGCCAAAGTAAACCTTAGTCCTTCGGTGTGTTTAGATTGAAAACAATTTAAAACATATTTTAGCTTCAATTTCACAACGCCAGGTGGTGGGAATTTGGGTCATATGATAGGTAGTTACCTTGTCTTAAATATGGCTTTGGGGTGGTGGGTTATATTGTGCCAAGTACCTGTGGTCGCAAGCATATTAACGGTGTGTTGTGGCACCATGGAATGGTATCTGTCGGAAATAATTTTCTACGAATTTATAGACAATAGTAACATGTACCAAATCCTAACTCCGATTGACTGACGAACACAGCCTGTTCTCCGAAACCCCCTGCTTAGATTCGCCTCATTTTGAGTCGATAGTTTACTGAAAATGACCCAATTTTAATCACATTATCGACTCATAATTAGGCGATTCTAAGTAAAATATGTGCGGACAATGACACAAATAAACCAACCCACGATTTTTCAGGTGTACGCGTCAGAATCAAACAATGGAGCCATTGGCTGAATTCGTTGACGTTCTATGTGCATGTCGCTATGGCGTTATATAAGTCAATAGCCATATACGGCACATTTAGCTTACCATAATCTAATGAGCTGCATACCGATAATTATACATGTAGTTCTCATCTCGAAAGCAGGACAAAAGCGCCACATGACTCATAGTTGCCTACTGCGTTGTCACTTGAGGCTCAGCTCAATGACACTGTATCCTATAACGAATCGACCAGTAACTTATAATAGGGCAGTCGCCAGGTGTGATGGCACCGTCAATTCAACTGCATTGAACCATGTGTCATGTCCAAGCAGAACAGTCGACGATCCAAGCGTCATGTGATGCAGAGTTGACAAATTAACCTTTAAACTTGGCGAACCATAAGACAACGAATTCAAATTTGCATGTACCGCATATAATACCATGGTGGCTGCATATAACACCATGGTGGCTGCATATAACACCATGATGGCTGCATATAACACCATGGTGGCTGCTTACCCCTTTCTTTACTAACTGGATTATCCCACTCAGTTATACAGGTATTCGTTGAATTGGTCTAGTATTCATCCGAAGAGATGTTCATGTGATTTAAGCAGATAATACAAGTGCAAAAATGATTCATATTAATTCAGTCTGTTCTCCGGAAAATCGCACATTATCTGCTTATAATGAACTTGTTTTAGGTAGATAATCTGATTAGAATCGCCTCATTTTAGTCGATAATATGCTGAAAAGGAGAGCATTTTAGTCACATCAACTCATAATAAGGCAATACTATATATATAAGCAGATTATGTGCGGACAATGTTACAAATAAGCCAAGTCACGACTTTGCAGCTGTGCGCTCATTAACACGTGTTTTCATTATGGCCCGTGCTATAAAACGAAATAAGGCTAGGACTCCATTATATGCTTATTTCAGAATACAATAATCACATTATGTACCTATTTCACATTATAGGTCGATTATGTGCGTATTTGCTGCGCGAGGATATGTTGATTAATTAGTGGGGAAATATTCAGGTAATAAGTTCAACAAATGATCCGGACTCAGCCTTATATAATATATTTACTCCGATCTAGACTGACAACTGCATGAGCCGAGTGCCAGTGTATGGCCACCAACATGACAAGAAACACCGGTGTGGTGTGTGGTATGCCACATGTATGTGGGTGGTATCAAGGTTTTTATAATTGCGATAAAACGGCTTGAAACAACTCTGAGTATAAGAACTGTCCTTTGTGAATGTTCCATGATTGCCCACTCATGTTATTAATAATACTATCGAGCTCCTTCAATATAATGCCAAAACCGCTACCATATCGAATTTCCTACTGATGGGTGTTGATTTTGGCAAATACATGTAGAAACCTCTATTGACGAAATCGTACAAAAATGTGCGGTGATTATATCTAAAGATCAAATTGTCTCCAGCGATGACATATGATAAGTGGTTTTTCGATCGGCGTACGATTGTGGCTATAAATTGGTTCGTACGTCAAAGGCTTATCATTATCGTGTTCCAAGCACGGACGTCAAAGAGGCCAGTCTGTACTCCAGAATCGAAGCGGATGTTTGCCTGGACTAATTTGTACGCAGGACGCATTCGATTATTACAGTTTGATGTAATTAACACTTCAATTCGACTGGACGTAAATACTCCACACAAATGTCAGCCCGGGTTATCCCCATTCCGACTTCACTGAAGAATGATTGGTTTCCAAACGAGTGTACATTGTACGTCTTCTGAAGTGGTCTCGTTCCAGTGCAATCTCTAAAGTGCTTTATTGGAACGGCGAGGTGCTAAAGTGTGCCATGTCCCAACACTCGTTATAGTTTTTTTTTCTGTTTTTGCATGTGTTCACTTATAACGTGTAGGTGTAAGGAAGTTTGCCTATCTCCTTGGTTACCACACAAACTGATTTTCTCCAAAAGTCAACATGATATCAGCGTCCGCGTGATCACATCACATTGCACTGAAATACATTGTTCTCACATGTGTACTTGCAATCTGTAATTACAATCGGCAAAAAGCTCTTAAGCTTTTTCTTGTACATGTATAATGTTTTCTTTTTTCTCCGACTTTTAAATACAATTTATCTATCTGTTAATTGAATATGAATCATTTTGCACTTGAATTATCGTATTAACGTGACATCTTATCGGTTTGTCGTCAGCTTATACTATTTATCATTCCAATGCATATTTGTATAACTGAATGGGAGAATACATTTAGTAAAGAAAGACTTAACCCATGAAAGAAGGTGACGTGGTGTTTTGAGTTCTGACGAAATTCGAAATATGGCAAACAATCTGGTTGAGTTGGAACATACATTATTTATCGTAATTAATTGCGATTAAGTCGGCGTAATCGTGCTCAACCACCGAATAATGATACACATTGTGTAGTGTGAGGTTGTGTCTCTCCTTTAATGTTTCTCACTGCGACTAGGGGTCATCATGGTTGATCTAGGGTACAAATTGAGGTAGAAACTGTACACTGTAAAGTGTTATATTAAACATATGTCATTTTGAATAGTTCACTTGAAAACCACACGAAGTATGGACCAAGGTCGCCGACTACGCACTTAACGACGAACAATGTATATAGAGCTTTATAATAATGTGGAAAATATTTCACTTTATTGATGTAAGTATTGTCCGACCAAAGCTAGGGGTAATATTGAACTGGTTACACATTAACAAAGGTATATATTTTCTGAATGCATATGACGGTACCATGTCACGAAATATTGCAATGCATATGTAAATCAATATGCGTCTCAAATAAGTGTTGATATTGCAAACACAGAATAAATGTAACTACCCAGCCCAGGGTGCAGACACACAGTTACTTGGTTTAACGGCCTACACATTCGGCGAACAAGGGCATCTGAATGTCACTTTGACCCGTAGCTTTTATGTCAAATAAAAAGAGTGTTACTAACTAAAGGCAGATACGCCGATCGTGTCGTGTTTCACCATAATTTTTGGATTGCTGATAGGTTTCATGTTGCGTTTTAAATAATCCATGGTTCTATTTTCAGTTGCAACCTCAGACACGATAAGAACATTCATTCAACTAGCTTTATCTGATCGCCGTGTGAATTTTGCAACGTCAGAGGTCGTTAAAATTAAAGCCAGTCAATGACATTCTATGGTTTGAATTGCAGACGGGACCAAGATAAACGGGTTATGCATAATTAACTGATCTCAAAGGACGTACGCCGTAGAATATATTGCAGCCAGGCTACTTCGCATTTCATAAACAGTTCAATGGAAAGGTCTAAAAGCAATGCCGTGTAGTGCCAGGAAACGTCGCAATATAGATTTATATCGCAAATGACAATGATCACGCGATCTAGACTAGACTACGTATATACTGCAGGTATGCAGGGTAATTATTTGATACCAATGAGCTTTCAGATGCAACAGCGAATGGCTATACATTGTCATGTTGTCCGCTGTATTCAACGCCGGTTATCATCAACCACGAGTTTACAATGCAATTACCAAACTCCATGCAGCGCCCTCTAAGTTATCACTGCGATATATAGCACTGCCACAAGGATGGTACTTTGCGGACGATAAATCTATTTTTACATATCGTCGGAACTATATTTAGTCACCTATTATCTTGTTTTGACCACAAAAAGTTTGCAATAATGGTAACTCTTTCGGTATTGATAAGAACAATGTGAACTGAGCCAGACATAGACAATTTTAATCCTAAAACATAAGAACTAAGCACACGTAAGAAATCCTTACCAAATGTCCTTATGGCAGTGGTATCTCAGATGAGCGATGGGAGATAACTCTGCCTGGAGTTTGTGCAATTACCACTCGCACAGTGTCGTATCCCACTGATTGTTTTAGTAAAATTGTGCATTAGTTTGGGGTAATATTTTATAAGTTGAGATAACTTGTGAATTTGTGATTCCAAATCACATTGTTCTTCCAATTTGTCCAATTTGTTGTCTCGTGTTTATTTCTAATTCGTGTAGTTTTTATAAATTGGGATGCTCAATAAAATACGTCATCAGTATTGAGTACAAGCCGAGACAACTTTGCAATCTCCGTTTGAAACGTAACCGATTGTTAGTACACAGCGCTGACGAAGGTCATATCATTAACGGTTGTGTTTTAATCTTAGTACAATATTGGGTCAATTTTTGATCATGTTAACCGTGAGGTACCATAATGTATCATCATCAGCAAGTTGCAGGCCAAATTGGCATCCATCGTCATGTACCTTCGACGGCGGTGCGTCGACAAGATAAATATACGTTCAGGATCGACAGGATTTACAAGAAGCGCTATCAACTGTAAATGTAAACCAATGAAGAATGACGCGGACTGCCACATTGGTGGATTGTACATCAATATGTATGACCAATGATATGTCAGGCAATAAGTAGTTCATGGAGTACCAACGTGACCCACATTTACTTTAGTTGACTTATTCTTAAATGTGTCATATCCAACAACACAAATTACAACGAAGCTTGTTTAAAGAAATATATATATGATTATTTTCATAAAACACAGGAAAAACAAGTTGTGTTATACATGTGACTAAACAAACATATCCTCTCATAAATACGCACTTAGTCGACCTATAATTTGAAATAGGTACACAATGTGATTATTTGATTCTGAAATAAGCAGATAATGGAGCCATAGCCGTTATTTCGTTTTATGGCTCGGACCACAGTGCAAACATATGTTAAAGAGCGAACACCGGAAAAGTCGTGAGTTGGCTTCTTTGTCTCATTGTCAGCACATAATCTACTTAGAATCGCCTCGTTATGAGTAAAATGCTCTAATTTTCAGGACATTATGAACTCAAAATGAGGCGATTCTAAGCAGATTATCTACCTAAAAGAAGCTCTTTATAAGCAGATAATATGCGGATTTTTGGGGAAAACAGGCTGCACTAAAAGTTGTTTTAGTGGATATATTATCAATCATAACTGTTGTAATGTTCTAAATGTATCAATTTTTAAAGTATTAACGTTGGCTGGTCTCTCAGCAGGAACAGGATTTGCGTGCCCGTCCGAAGGGCGGCACGAGGACGGTGTGGGCTCACCCGGAGGTCGCCGTTACGCCCTGTCTTGAATCTTCTTGGTATTTTCTCTTAACAGTCAGGCCGCGGATCGGGTGGAGACGGCTTGAGGTCGGGATCGGTCAGCGTCGCAGGTGTCTTGAATCTTGTCTTGAATCTTCCATCTTTACTTGGGCTTTGCCTTGTACTTTTGCCTTGATCTATGCCTTGATCTTTGCCTTGATCTTCTTCTTTGCCTTGTCTCGGCATCTTGCAAAATACGGGACGATCCAGCGATGATGCTGGATTGCGCATTTTCAGTTGGTTGTCCACACCCGGGACCTTCCAATGGAGGCATTGGATTGCGGGCTGCTAAGAGAGTATGGGACGGTCCAGTGATTCCACTGGACTGCGTGCTCTCTTCTGTTACCGCCCGGGACGGTCCAATACACCTTATTGGACTGCGGGTCTTTTCTGAAGTGGGATACGGGACGGTCTAGCATGGCATGCTTGACTGCGTATCCTAAAACCCGGGACGGTCCAATAAGCCTATTGAACTGCGGGTCTTTTCAGCCACAGAGAAGCTGTTTGCGTTGTAAACACTCCCTCATGATGTCACTGCCGTCCATTCTCGCCAGTGTACTTTCCGCCAGATCGCGCAGGCGCTCTCTGATGGGTTCCACGTCAGCGATGGTATGCAGATCTACAATACGGGTGTGATACGGTGCTTGCAGTGCCATTCTCAGGGCTTTGTTTTGGACCACCTGGAGCATTTGGATCGCGCGATATGATGCCAGGTTGGTGACCACCGATGCGTATTCCATGATAGGTCTTACAAACGTTTTGAAGACTCTAAGTAGAGTGGCCATGCTAGCTCCCCAGGAAGTTCCCCTCAGCCGTCTGAGAAGATTAACTCGTTGCATGGTCCTCGTGGCTGTCTGCTTAACATGGGTTAGCATGGTGAGTCTGGAGTCCAAGGTGACGCATAGGAAGGTCACCTCTTTTGCGACAACTAAGTCAATGCCACTGACATTCAGTTTGACCACCGAATTTCGTTTTCGTTTCGTGAATAGGGCGAATTGTGTTTTGTTTGCATTGAGCTTAATGCGCCATTTCGAGCACCACCTTTCCAGGTCACCGAGGGCCCGCCTCAGTCTGAGCTCCACATACTTTGTACTGCCATTGGTGATCCACAGACCCAAGTCATCAGCGAACTGCGACAGTTGCACTTGGTGCCTCGGGTCTATTTCAATGTCATTGACGTAGAAAATATAGAGCAATGGGCTTAAGACCGACCCCTGTGGTGTACCAGCGTTCAGTGGAACAGAGTCCGACGATTCTCTGTCCACCCTCACCTTTATTGAGCGGTCGGTGAGGAAAGAGGAGAGGAGCCTTACAAGTTTGACCGGGAGGCCATACTTGTATAACTTGTACCGGAGGCCGTTGTGCCAGACGCTGTCGAATGCCTTTTCAACGTCAAGTAGCACTGTACCAGTTACCCAGTTTTTGTGGAAGCCACTGCGTATGTCCTCCACAAGGCGGTAGATGTGTTCTACTCCTTCGCATCCGTTTCGATATGCCCTCTGCCATTTGTTGAAGAATAATTTCTTCTCCAGATGGTTTCGGAACCGTGATGCAATGATTGCTTCGAATAGCTTGCCGATGCAGCTAAGAAGACTGATTGGTCTGTAGTTGCCAGGGTATTTCAGATCTTTGCCATATTTTGGTATCATGATGCCGATTGCCTCTTTCCATGCAACTGGAAAGTAACCAATCTTCAGGCAGGTGTTGTACAGCTTGGTAATGTAAGAGAAGAGTTCAGCTGGGGCTTCTTTGAGTACCCTGTATGGAATTCCATCGCGGCCAGCGGCCGATCTAGACTTGCACTTGGAGAGAATCCCGATGGTTTCTTCCGAAGTGATCTCTCTAGTGAGATCGTGGTCGTCCCCCCACCTCATCACTCACGTTTTCCTGAGGTTTGAATAAGTCCTCATTCAGGCTGACTAGGTTGTCAACTTCCAGTTTCCAGTCGTCGTCAAATTGAGGGCCAATTTGAACTTGGTGGGCTCGACTGAGTGCGTCTGAAAAAGCGTCCGCTTTTTCCTTTGTGGAGGAAGTTAACGTACCGTCAATACGATATACCGGATTCTCAACGTTCCCATTGCTGGGATTTTTTGAGGTGCCAGTCAGGGTTTTGAGCTTTGACCAGAACTCGCGTCCGTTGTTCCGATCGTTTGTGTTGAGTTCAGAGGTGACATTTTCCCACGCTTGTTTGCGGTCCGACTTGACCCGTTCCTTCACCTTTCGGTTTAGGGTGTTGTACCACGTCAACAGGGCCGGTGTTCTGTGCTTTTGCCACATCCGAAACACATGGCGCTTCTGCTTGATGAGGTCGAGCGTTTCCTTAGTCACCCTCGGTGCTCCACATTTGGCCAGCTTTTTTGGGCATGCCCTATCCAGGGCCGACTGGATAGACTGCATCAGATGTTCACTAGCAACATCGATGTCTGATATGCAAGAGAGTGAAAGTTCAGTGTTCAGATGGATACGGATATCTTCCCTGAACGCTGACCAGTCAGCTTTCTCCAAGTTGCGAGTAAGTTTGCTTGGATATTTGTGAATGTGGCTGAGTCTTTGATCAAATATTGCATGTACCGGTAGGTGGTCGCTACCAACTGTTTCTCCAACGAAGGTGCTAACCGCCTTTCGTATGAGAGATTCACTGGCTATAATATAGTCAATAACTGACCCACGTCCGTTTTGAAAGTGAGTTTCCTCCCCTTCATCATTCAAGACGTGAGCTTCCGCCTTCTCAACTACATCAAACAGATGGTCGCCATGAGCGTCGGATTCCTTGCTTCCGTAGAACATATGATTGGCATTGAGGTCGCCTCCGATGAGGCATTGGTCGTGGTTTTTCATCATATAGACAATGAGGTCACGGTTGACAAGGAGCTGTGGCGGGCAATAGTATGCCACCACCGCCAACCCCTGCCCCCGAAGCTGGTTTTTAACGCCACAACTTCAGCCCCTGTCGAGATATTTTGAGGAATATCTATCACAGAGTGCTTGACGTCGTTTCGTACGAGAATCGCGACGCCTCCTCCTCGATTGGTACGATCGAGTCGGTGCATTTTGTACTTGGGAATTCGAAGTTTTTGGCCATCAAGCTTGGTTTCGTTCAGGAGAACGAACTCCGGGTTGTGCTCATATAGGTATTGCTGTAGAAGCGCACGATGACCCCGCAGGCCATTGATGTTGATGTGTATAACATGCAGACCAGCCATGATTAAGCTGTCAGTTGCCTACAATACTCTGTAAGGTGTTCACTTGAAACACTAGTTTTATAGACTTTGCTCGCTATAGACGCCACGCGAGCAGATATTTCCGATTGATTGATGAGAGAATCGGATGCGCCAAGTGTAGCTGTAAGGCTGGCACAGAGTACGCAGGCAAGGTTGAGGGCTTCCCGGCCTGATGGGGAGGATCAAGAGGACTGAGCTATGCTTAGTGACCTTGCCTCCTTCTTTGTTACCTCAGTTTTGTAACGAGGGCACACTTTGTCAGAGCTTTTGTGCCCTCCTCCGCAGTTTGCACATTTGACAGCGTCATTTGTACATTTTTGATGAGTGTGTTCACCACCACACTTCCGGTACTTTGTTTTTGATTGGCACCTATAGCTAGCATGGCCATAGGATTGACAGTTGTAGCACTGTGTGGGAGTTGGTTTGGCTACGTAATCACTTGTTTTGTATTTAGCAAAGTCAAGTACTAAGCCTTCTTTTAGGAGTCTCTGCTTGACTTCCTTGTTTGGACAAGTTATCTTCACTTTCCAGGTTGAAGATCCTGTCGCGGAAGCCACCAGGCGCTTGGCTGTGCATCCCTCACCTGCACTTGTAGCACAGTATGCGTCGTCGATGCTTGGGTGGATTTTTAGTGCGACGACGCATAGGTTTTCCTTTACCCATTTCTTGCCCACACCTGTGGGTTTGAAGGAAGTGTCGCCAAGGTATTTGGCTTGCAACAATTTTTGCCTAGACGCTTCATCCTTCACAAAGATCAGGATTTCCGCCTTATTCCTTTGGTTAGGACGCGTCTTCATCACGTCCGTAACGCTGCACTTTTCACGTAGATAAGTTGCAAGCCTCCCGGGGTGGTTGCTAATCCCAGCCGGGAGGTTGACACCCAGGACAGGCGGTGTGCGTTTTTTTGGGTCCATTTTGGGTATTTCATCAATCTTTTCCTTTGGAGGAGGAGTCGATTGATCGCCTTTAGCATTCTTGCCTTGTTTTTTGTTTCTGGGTCCTACTTCGACCCATTTTTCGGAGTGCAGAGGATTGGGTACCTCGTTTGCTCCTGGAGGAGTGATGTCTGTGGAAACCTCCATATTTTCTGTTGATAATGAGTCCGTGCTACCCGTGGCTGTATTATCAGCCACGTGCACCTCAGAGATGGAAATAGGACACTCTGGGTGTGTGTGTAGTCACAGTCTCAGATTTAGGAAGTTGACAATCTGAGCCAGATTTTGTGGTGGCGTCAGCCACGTTAGCTACAGGGTTAGGAGTTTGACTCCCTGGAGCATTGCCTTGTGGTGCCTTTGGTTTCTTTTTCTTTTTCTTAGCAACTTGGTTGCCTAAGAATGGTGGCGCCGATTTTTCGCGGCCCTTATCTTTGCCAGCAGACGGACCATACTTGGATTGCCAATCCATTAGTATCACGTCGCGTATGTCTTTGTCTCTCTGACCAATAATTAAATTTTATACTTCCATCTGAATGTGTGCGATTGTTAGAACGTGTAAGAGGGTTTATCAGTATATGAACGGACAAGTCAGATGTTGAATGTTGACATTATGGCCAGATTCGTCATCTCCGGTTTAAACCTCCGAGTTTAAACCTGGTTTAAACCTACATTGGTGGTCCAGCCAAACCGGGTCTAAAGGGGGCGTTTTTGTCGTTCAGTTACCAACTAATTGACAACTCGATTTGGTGATATGAACATACAGTCAAACTACCAGCTTACCTATCGGACCAAAAGACAAGCCGATGTAATGGTTATTGACATGTCATAAATCGTCGTGAACGCGTGCACGATTTATTCATTGAGAAATGAGTATCGCTCATGGACCATTAATCCGATCTCTTTGTGGGTTTAAATCAATTTGACAAAGGGCATGTTTCTCAACACGAGCTTCACGCGCTTTTTATCACTTTGTTTGTGATTGATTTTCTACAAGATGCTGTACCCGCAAAGACAAAAGTTGGTATATTTACATGTATATCTGTATATATTAAAGGATATAGGAGCTGTATATATGTTTGTCCGTTTGTCTGTTTGCAACTGTTCTAAAACTGATTTAAAAATAAGAAAAATTTAATTTGACAAAAAAATTGTGTTGTTAAATTGAGCAAGGTGTTGTATCTAACAAGAAACAATATTTAAAATTTATATTAATATTTGTTTGTTTTCAATATAATTAATTTTTTTGTTTTAATTAAAATTTTCAAATGATCAAAATGTGCGCAAATTTGACACAGGCTCCTGTTGCACGAAGGGGCCGCAGGCCCCTCTGACGCTGAATAAAGGCTCCATAATCGAGTCAATCCTGGTCCAAGAGGTCAGTCAAGTAAAAGCGATTTGCTTATGAGTACACACCAGAAGCGGCATCTGAACTGTTTAAAGTGTGCAACTATACAGACGCACAGCATTTAATAAAGAAATATATTACATGCGTTGCTTTTTTTCAATGTAATAAATTTTCCGCCATGCAGAAAATCAAAAAGTTCCCAGGTTTTTAACTGGTGGAATAGTATGGGAATTTATGTGCGGAGCCAGAGTAGATCTTTGTGGCATGATCTACATCAAAATAAGTTAAAAAATTCATATAGCAATATAAGTTTAGGATTGCAAACTATGTGTATAGCATGTCTGGTCATGCAGTAGCATCGTTTTTGGTGTCAAAATAAAACATTGAACCATTCAAATGAATTCGTAGAAAACACCAGTATTTGTGATTGCCACAAACCAAAAAAAAACCCACAAGATAGTTGTAAAAATCATACTGAAGGAACATGTCAATATCTGAGCAAAGCTCGCGTGCGAATGAATCAACCAACTGTGATATTATAACACCAGTCGGCAACCGCCACTTGGACAAGCCCTCACTCGAGATAATTTACAGCTCCTCCCTGTGATTGATTGTTTGACAATTCTAAACCGCGATGAAGAAAAGACGGATTCGTCATCTCAAGTTTAGCCTCGGGAAAGCTGGTTTAGCGGGACCGCCGAATTAGATGGTTTAGTTGCCGGTTTAAGCTTATAACACACAAACAAAATATCGAAATTGACAAAAACTTATCCCCACACGCTTTATAGGTGTGAGTGCTTCTCGCTTATAAATTTCCAATCAAAATATGGTCGCTGTCGTAATTATTGATTTTTGCAATCAATAAATCAAGGCGGTCCGCATTAGGAAAGTACGATTAATTATCTCGACGATACAGAGACACTACTGCTAAACCACTGGTCTGGCTGGACCAGGTTTAAACCAGAGATGACGAATGCGTCACTTAGACCTGCAGTCGCGGGTTTAAACCGCGGATTTTGATGACTCACGGCGGTTTAAACCTAGAGGTTTACGTAGACCAGGTTTAAACCTGAGATGTCGAATCGGGCATTTGTATTATTTGGTAGTAAGTACAATATGTCGATAACCATAGATGTGCGTTCGTGCACCTTCATTCTGGAATATGTGTATCTATTCGAGGCGTTTCAACATAAAATATATAAACATGATTTATCGCTATACATGTACGTATGAATAATGTCGTTGAAAATTGGCTGCCCGCATGTAAATATAATTGTGTATATTAACTATCGTAAATAGCTCTCTTTTTTCCCTATTGTGTTGGTATAAACTTATTTATCGCCCAATGTTAAATTCACGCACTGATGAGTGCGCGAAAATAGTATTTAAATAGTATTGAAATACGAGTATGGTTTTCATCTTGTTCGACGACTTCTAAAATATGGAGTCTGGATTACAAATGATCACGAAACACCAGTCTCAGCAATTCGAACACTCTGTAACTCAGACCACTTGTTAACGTTTTCTGTCTTATACACTTATATTCTTATTTGTATTATTTGTTAACTTTTTCTGTCTTATATACTTATATACGTATTTTTATTGAATATAACAGGTTTCCTGTACATTCTTAAAACTTGTGCGTCTATTTATGTTGTATCATTTGTATATTTACTTCAGATATATTATAGCATACATTAAGTAAGTTTTGCGGGGGGATATAGAATCCCAAGGGGTTTACGTATGAATCGAGCCATTTTGATACCCGAAAACGGACCTAAGTGCGATACAAATGAGTATTATGAAGTATAATATGATACTTCAAACCGCCAAGTTGCAATAATAGCAGACAACCATCAAGGTTCCTCGCTACAAAGTACCATCATTTGTCCATGTCCAAATCAGTCTGTATATTCGGTATTGCCTTTTCGTCAGGTATATGATGGATATATTTGATTTCGATCCGCGTTGGGAAAATTCTGATCAGACACTTTCCTGGATTAGCTAAGATGCGGAAAATGCCCCAAACCTCACCATACTCAACTTTCCGTAAGGGTACATTTTTTAAATTTTATCAATATTCAATCGACATTTATGGATTTTAGAGTTGCCTATTATTCCTCTTAATATAGGTTATTAAATTTATTTTCCGGCATAATAACTTGTCGTCGATATTGGCAACACGCTAAACTTGTCAATCAATATAGTACTGCCTGGTTAAATAATGGACAATTGGATTTTTTATGGCCAAACATTTACCTCAGTAATGTGCGTTTCCTCCTGTCATCATATTGGAGTATGCATGTTGCACTATTGTAGTATCGCGGTAGATAGGCCTACATCTTGTGATGACGAGTATATACTGCATTATACATCTATTATCTAATCAGTCTGAATTACCGATAAGGTGCATGTAGAGTGATATGGGAGTTAAAATTGGTTATCTAATTTCAATTTACATTATACAAACATAATATGCGTATATATCAAGTATTGCAGTCCACTACATGTATTCACATGTATTACCCAAACAGCAGAGTGGAACAAAAATATTGTTCAGTGATTGCTATCAGGGGCGGAACCATGATTTCCCCGACACAGTGGTTGCGATCCCCAGCAGTGGCACTATAGTCCAAGTCCGATTAGTCCAAGTTGTGAAGGACCCACCTTAAGGACCCACCTTGAGTTTAGTTCCTGTTTGTTGGGTACATATGTACATATGTCGAACTAACGCACTGTTCTTGTTATAAATATATGACATATGGTGTCTTTCTGCATGGAACAATGTGTTGCATGGTCACAATGACTCTGAACTGAAGCACTCGCAAAACAAAAAAATGGCAAATCCTCATGAAATTTTCAGATGGCATCAGAAAACGAGGAAAGATTGTTGGGATATGGCAAACATATTAATCAGACATACACATGATACACTAATATTGGGGCTTCCAAACTGCGTATGTACATGTAAGTATTTCACATTCTATCTAGCTATTTTGGTCGCTGGACTGCGATTAAATTACTAGACCTGAACTAAACGCTGAATATTCCGAGCAGCCTTAATACAGGTGTAAAACCAATTAAGTTATTGATGTATTAATCCATCAAACAGCGCCAAAGTATGACATAACAATAGCTTTATTGATACAATCTGCCCGTAAGTATGATCGGTCCTGGTTGCATGGAATCGATGTGGGTGTACTCATGCACACGATAACAAGGATTTTTTAGCAATATCAGCTATTTTTATGTCGCTTTTATACGACCAGCATCATCCATGCAGGCTATTCATAACTCAGTTTACTTGCTGAAACAAGCTTTATGTATCCATTCATATTTAGAAATAAAACAGAAAACATCCTAAGCCACCCCCATAACAGACACATATATACACGAAAATGGCGTTAGCACAACAAACTACTATACGAAGTACACACACCGTCATAAAATGGGTTAGTGAATTAAAACATATGCATATGAGGGTTCTCCTGTTTTTTTTCTTCAGATGGTTAAAGTCATTTCTTCGCGATTTACATTTGCGTGTGCACTCCAGTTATAAAATTCATCATAAATGATTGAACAGTGCTTAAATGTTGCCCGAAGTTTGATATTTATGCACCATGCATCGTCCTCTGTGTCATCATCGTGTTATTTACCTATACTATCATCCCATCCTTCTGTGTCCATTAAATGCTGGTCTATTTTGAGAAAGTTTATTGGTTGCTAAAAACAACCAAAGATTGCCCCAAGATCCATTTCTTCCCTCTATCTGTGATACACCATGTTTCTGCGCATGTCTTGAGAATAAACTGTGTCCGTATTGAATCTGAGAAGGCAATACATTGAGTCATTGTATTCTATAAGAAACTATGAAAGAAATGAAATTTTATGGTTATAAAAATCAAACAACAACATGGTAGCAATGACCAGTTTGGGCTATAATTAAGCAACTTATCATCGAATCGGTGTTCGTATGGCGTGTACGCACACGCGTACGTGTTTTAGAAACATATATATATTGAATATAGAGCCGAACAACCACACGCTACTAGTATGTCAGTTCTTTCTGCGATCAAGTTTCTGAACTAATCCAATCGACACGACATTTTCGTGGTATATTTAGCCAACTAGTCCGTGTATATCTCTTGTACAATTACAAATAAAGGTATTTACATTTCTTTCAGGTTACTACGTGGTTAAAGAAATCATTTCTAATGCCACAATACAGGACGATGCCAAAAATCTCCCTTATTTCCCTCGTAGATCCAATAACATACTATCCGAAATCCCAATCACATATCAAAGTATCGTGTGCGCTATAAAATCATTAAATTTAAATAAGGCGTATGGTCACGATAGCATCAGCCCAAACATGTTGCATAGTACTGCCGAAAATATCGCAATCCCCCTATTAATAATTTATAAAAAATCATTGGATCTTGGTAAGTTTCCAATGACCTGGAAAAAGGCAAACGTCATCCCTATTTTCAAAAAAGGCGACCCAGCCGATTCCGCAAATTACCGTCCAAAATCTCTCCTTCCGACATTAGGCAAAATCTTCGAAAAAGTGGTCATACAACATATTATGACATACTTCACGGAAAATAATTTGTTATATAATCACCAGTCTGGCTTCCTCCCTGGCCATAGTACAACATACCAGTTAATAGAACTATATCACAACCTGTGCCATAGTCTCGACAACAGCCTCTATACATGTGCAGTATTTTTTGATATATCAAAGGCATTCGAGAGAGTATGGCACAGGGGGCTGCTATATAAATTGGAACAATATGGAGTCTCTGGAAATCTCTTAGAATGGCTAAAAGATTATCTGTTCAATCGCAAACAAAGGGTCTTAGTGAACAACTCCTTCTCAAATTTTGAAGTTATCCCAGCGGGTGTCCCTCAAGGCTCAATTATTGGCCCTTTCCTATTTTTAGTTTACATAAACGACCCCCCTGATCACATTAATGCAACCACAAGAATGTACGCGGACGATACTTGCCTTATGACTACCCATTATGACATCGATATCCTAACCAAGAACATGAACGATGACCTTGAAAGAGTCGCAGACTGGGCAAATAAATGGCTAGTTAAATTTAACCCAACGAAAACTAGGGCAATTTCCTTTTCCCTTACAAATAACAACGTGACCCCGAATTTAAAATTCGAACAAGAAAATGTATTATTTACAAACTCACACAAACATCTTGGACTTGAAATACAATCGAATCTAAACTGGAACACTCATATAAATACAATAGCAAACAAAGCAACATCGCGTCTCTCACAATTAAGAAAACTGAAGTACGACCTAGACCGAAAGTCGCTTGAAAAATATATACATAGCATATATATTACCAATTATAGACTATGCCGATGTAGTGTGGGGCACAGCAACAGATTACTTATTAAAAAAGTTCGATGACATACACAAGGATGCTGCAAGAATAGTAACAGGATTTTTTCGAGTTTGTGGCGTATGCTTCGTATGTTCTGGTGGAATATAGTTATTGTTTTCGTTGATCTATCACAGACTGGCCCTGGGTTTCTTTCTACTCCGGCCCTTACCAGTAAAATTGCTAATATAATGCCCAGTAGAAATTGGTGAATTTTCATTTTCCATCTTTGATGATTACTTGTGCTTATTTTTGATGTTTTCGGCAAGTGGGCACTCTTTTTAAGATCAAAACGTCCAATTGATACACGGTACTGCTCAAGTGATATCGACATGATGGAAATAGAACTTGGCAATCACTGTAAGCGGGACCGTGTACGGACTGGACACTTGATTTGTAGTCATTTCGTAGGAGAGGCTGGGGACCGGGTGTGGTGGGTTGATTTCATTTCTGTGTGATTTTTTTACAATAGATTGAGGAAGTTTTCTAGATCGACCGGAAAGGGTGATACAAATAATGAAGAAAACATGAGCAAACATGAAAACAACATGAATAAACGGTGAAGTAAATGGGTCAGCATTGCTACTTTGTACGTAGATACTGGATTAGGTGATTATACATGTACATATAAAGAGATGTGTCATATACGTGAGGTACATGAATGATGTGTTAAAATGTTAATGGGAGAGGGGCGGATTTAAGTTGTTATAACTTGTGCCCCGATCCCTCTTGTAATATTATATTACAATAAAATATGTTTAAACAAAAGAAATCAGAGCATATTTTAATCAAATACATTATGACCAAGCGCTGGAGCATGTAAACCGAATCCGGAAAGTCGCCGGAGGGCTGATTGGTATAACAGAATGACCGAGAAAGTGAGCGAGATTTGGAATTACATACAACGAAAGAGCTTATATAGCAAGCGATACAAGAATAATGCTTGGAGTTGATGTCGACAACAGTGAAGACATACACTCGAATGACATTGGCATGCGGAGGATTAAGCGGGCCATGCTGACGTTCTACATTTGGTGGAACAATTTTAAAATGTTATTACTATATAATTGTATCTATGTCCCGAACAATTTGAATAGCTTGACTGAGGACTACTCCAGCCTATTGCCTGCCCTCAATATTTCAATAGAATATATCTGAATAGTTCTAAATCGGACACCCCCACATCAAATTGAACCCTTTGACCACGTCGGAGTATATACAATGATATTAAGTAATTAAGTACTGTACAATACGGACAACACAACATTTAACAATCTGGTAACATACTGTACTACAGGTAGGTACGCGTGTATGCATTTGTCTTAGCGTACCCCTCCACCCGCTCGGGATTTAACTCATGTTGTTGATTGTTATGTCCCTCAACGTTTAACCGATGTTAACACGAAAAAGCAGTGACCGTATAGACTCCAGACAAGATGGCGTACGTCCAGCATGGCCGCCGTCTTTTTTCAGACTAAGCACTAAGTGAGTTTGATGCAACTTATAGCAGGAAAATCTTGTCAAATGTATACATTTGTGTGAAGCTAAGACATCATGCCATCTTTATAGGGCAAAATTGGAACCTCCCTATCTAAGATGGCCGCCAAAATGACAAACGGAAGTGGAAAATATAACGTTTTTTTCACTAATATCTTCTAGATCAGTTTCCTGTTTGGAACTGGTTGAGATTTGTGCCTTTATTTGTATTTTTTATCTTAACTAATCATTGTATCAATGAAATGTGCAATTTTTAGCTCCTAGCCCCTTCCGATCCCTCAAAAATCGATTTTACAGAATGGGGGTATAAAATTTCATCAAAAAATAAATCACAGTTGGTTTCTATAGTCTATTTCAACAAGAAATGAGCAGAACTGTGTAATTGAGGCATATCATTATTCATGAATATTCCAACTCATTGGAGGCAAAATGTTTACTTTGGCTCAAAATGGCTGCCAAAATGGCCGCCAAAATATGGAAAATGTTAGATATTGCCCAAGTGTGTCCTGCAATCGCTTACACGTGGTGGTTGATGTATAAAATTATTGAATACTAACATGTCTAATGCACCTTGGTTACTTGTTACTATTATCACAAATAACATTACCAGAAATATTGGATTTTTCTCTCACAAACTTCACATAAATATCGGCAAAATTCACTTTTCAGGTCTGGACCAGTTTTCAAATGAATGTGTTGGGTTAACAGTCAATCGTGTTGATCGAGATTTCCAATACTGGTCTGATTGCCGAGGACATGACCTGAATATGTATAATATTGACTGCAGACAAATGTACGTCATGGACTAGAAAAGAGCGTTTCGTGTTTGTCTATTCTGGTATGGTAGAAATAAAGAGCGTTTGTTTGACTTCTGTGCGAACATATATTAACAGCTGGATAAACGGCTGTGACCATGGACAGTATTTTTCAGAGCATACGAAGCCGATTTATCAATATTTCGTGTATTTGTCAACATATCTAATACGGCCTCATTCCAAACAAAAGTTCTTAGTACCTGAAAACATTGGAATTTTATATATTTGTCATGCCATAAAAGTGAAGTAATTGAGTTTATAATATCCAGTGGTTCTTAAATATGGTGTCACAATAGTTCCTGACAAATTGTGAGAAAATCCGTTTTGAAATACCGGCACATTTTGCAAAACGTACATCTGACCCTTAAATTTAAAATGTCAAAGATTCCATGTAAGTATATATGAACCTGGGTTTGTCACAGTGCAATCCCGGTGAATATAAAAATATCAAAGATCCTACGCAATGAACCCGATTCCAACGGAGAGTAGGTTTCGTGTTGAAGTAAAATGTCAAAGAGGGCCGAACACTGAAAATAATACATTTAGGAATTCAAATCTTAATTAAAGAATAAAGTGTAGTCAAATCATTATTTGTATTTTTCTACACAAATACAAATACTGATTGAATCAAACTATTTTCTAGTCCATGCCGTCCAAATGTTGGGACCCAAACATCGTGTTCAAAGTTGTATTTTGATGACTACAATGCGTCGTCCCTGGAAAATATAAATTATAATGATCGTAGAAAGGTATTTAAATATGTATTTCGATACGGGGGAAAGTCCAAAAGCTAATATTATTAGGTGTTATTTTGGACCGCAAACCTCCAAGAGGCTTTAATTTTAACGGTGATATAGCCAGTTTCACATATACTTGAATGGGATCTTTTTTGACATTTTAATTTTAACTGTCATAAGGTTCATATACACCCCTGGTCAAGTGGTCCTGCTAATGTGCTATGGTGCGGTAATGTCCTGCTGAATTGCCATGATGATGTTAGGGCAAACTGTTAACAAAAAGTACCGTTGTATTTTTTTTATTTGTCTTTTTCGTGGTGTTCGGATAATCTGAACATATCCAGGAAAAGCCATTATGCTTATCAAACATTCAAAAAACATATTTATTGCGAAATATGTTTAATACTGGTTGTATTAGTTGTTAAAAGTCGACTATAATTAAGATAGTTATTCACGTCGTTTTAAAAACAACAGCGCGGGTATTATTATATATTTTCAAAAATATCTATGTTCTTGAATGTTTCATACAGACGCTGGTTTTTCTCAAATCGCACGGAATAGCCAAACACCGCGAAAATGACAAATTAACGGTACCTTTTTTCGTAACGGCATCGGTTTGCCCTACCCGCATCATATCAATTCAGCAGTACCACCATCATCATAGCATATTAGCTGGACCGCTTGACCAGGGATGATATATACTTGCATGGAATCTTCAATTGCACCGGAGTTGCACTGCATGTCATAAAGCCAGGTTCATATATACTTGCATGGAATCTTCAATTGCACCGGAGTTGCACTGCATGTCATAAAGCCAGGTTCATATATACTTGCGTGGAATCTTCAATTGCTCCGGAGTTGCACTGCATGTCATAAAGCCAGGTTCATATATACTTGTACGGAATCTTCAGTTGCACCGGAGTTGCACTGCATGTCATAAAGCCAGGTTCATATATACTTGTACGGAATCTTCAGTTGTACCGGAGTTGCACTGCATGTCATAAAGCCAGGTTCATATATACTTGTACGGAATCTTCAGTTGCACCGGAGTTGCACTGCATGTCATAAAGCCAGGTTCATATATACTTGTACGGAATCTTCAGTTGCACCGGAGTTGCACTGCATGTCACAAAGCCAGGTTCATATATACTTGGTCTCATTGATATTACATATACTTGCATACGATCTTTGCCCTTTTAATTTTAATTGTGATAAGCCACGTTCATATATACTTGAATGGAATCTTTTGACATTTCCAATTGCAATGGAGTTGCACTATGATAAAGCCAGGTTCATTTATACATATATTATGTTGCTTGGCGCACCGGAGCTGTATACACTGCATGCGTGGATCCGCGTCCATATATACTTGGGCCTCTTTCGAGCCTGCAAATAGAGTGTCACCCAGAGGGTGAATTTAGTGACGCTATCCCGCATAGCGGGAACCTCATTCTAATTAGACCTCAACTGCTACGGGAGACCTAGGATCAGATTGAAGTTCCCAAGTTGAAGTTGGTGATGTTCACCCATTAGACACCTCGATTATGCAATTTATCTTCTGCAAATTAGGGGATATAGAAACTCCCCATTAGGGTAAAAGTAACTAATAACAATGTTAATTTGATATATAGATACTTCCCAGAAGATGAGACCTAAAGCAGACTGAGGTCCCCAGAGGGTGAATTTGGTGACGCTATGTATGATACTAAAGTGTGGGGTAGTATAGCATCACTAAATTCGCCCTCTGGGGACCTGATTCTGCAAATTACAAACACACCATTTGCAGGGTTGGCCTCTTTGACATTTTCCTTCGCGGTACCAATTAGGAATGTAGGCGTGGTATTGAACACTTATACACACACGCACCAAAGCACATGCCAGCGCGATCCTTTTACCAGCGTGACGTCCATTGGGTAGAAGTCGGCGACGTGGAAAATTGAATCACTTCATGGTTTTCAATCGATTTTGAATTTAGAGCCACTCAACTGGCAATATTAGATACTCTGAAGCGACAGCCGGCGATGTGTTCAATGGCTACAGTTAAACGATACTCTCTCGACATGGCATTCATGTGTAAAATATACTACATCCATGACGTTAAGTCTTCGCTGTGATTGTTCTGAGTACTAAATTCCAGTCTAATTGAACAGCTTGCCTATAAGTATGTTCTAAGTACATGATTCCGATTACATTGTGATGATTTCATATTTGTACTTGTAGTTAAATGGACACAAGCTCCAAGGTGATATGGCATTGATAGCATGTAATATGATACTAAAATGCTTAATTGAAATATCTCATATACATAGCTTATTATGTTTTGGGTATGTTCCACCTTAAAGGGTGGTTGTAGGCATTAAACAATTCAATTCACTCGTAGTGGGTAATTGTGCAAAACATACCACTAAGAAGAACATGGAGAAACAGATAAACGTGTTTCGTATATTATTGGTAGTTCTCCAATAACAATATGTCGCGTGTATGAAACCATTGTTTTGTAAATAAAACTGTTACAGCGATTTTTCAACAGACATCGCTAATCATGTAGCAAGTTCAAATAGTTTAGTATTAATATCATTTTCAGCACATTATTCAATGCTTTCATCTTTTCCAATGTTTACCGTCAAGTAAATAAGAACAAGTCAGTCTATTTTTTCATAGACTGTTGGTGATAGTTGTTTTACAGGCTTTTATGTTAATTCACATAACCCCACTTCGATATCCTTGCGTCCCTTTTAAGGGAACGTGTGATGAATATTTATGTAATCATCGCAACATGAATGCGCCACCGTGGCTTAGTCAGAGAGTGTATAACTCATTAGGCCGTCATAAGCCATCCAGTCATGACAACATGTTTAAATTTCAGATAAGTGCGTACTGTCCACCATGCGTCTGTGGGGGGGGGGGGGGTAGGCCGCTATCACGAATCGTGTACACAAACATCACTGTTTATTATCGGTAGCTGGTGTCATCTTCCTTCAATGGCGTAACTTTGTTCTAACATTAGCAATATGTGCGCTCTTTCCTGAACTGTTTGGAACGAATTTACCCAGAGTAGCATCAACATGATACCGGAAGGAACCAAGGGGCCACGACTCAAATAAAAGGGCACCTTTTTAGTCAGAGTTATTTGCATAGATGCCCAAACTGAAACCAAGGGACTATATGAAGGCAACCAAGGGACTATACAAAGGGTTAATGCGAATAGGAGAGGGCGGACGTAAGTTGTAAAACGTTATGCCCCGATTCCCTTTTCATGAATATTTCCACAATATTTCAATATAAAACTATACAAACATGGATACAATTAGAACCGGCTCAAAGAGCAGGTTCTAATGATACCGATATTTGTATAGTTTTGTTGAGAAATTTCTTCTATTTTTGGCTGCGGTAGACATATGTTGGTTCATTATCTGGCCGTTTCCCCCCGTTATGTTAGGTACAGGTTTAAAGTAAACTAGGACAACATGTATTTTAAGTTTCCATACAATAATAAATTGCAACCTTTATTTTGTTACAAGTAGTAGTAACCATGGAACATAAACTAAATAAAAAAATAAAATAAAATGGTACACAAACACACTGTCTCTGAAGCACAACTTGTCATGGTTGTTGTTGTTGTTGTTGTTGTCATCCGACTGCTACTTCTTGTTGGAATCAGGGCCGGTCAATCTTTCGATGAATGAGTCGCTGAATGGAGTGTCACTATTGTTTGGCCTCTGTGATGATGCTCAGGTTGAAGGATGATGGTTGCGATGCATGCACATGAGATCTGGTAGTGGCGGAGTTGGCTGTAGTTGAAGGGGCCCGCCGGGTCATCGTAGGAGATGGCTTGACCATGGGCTGCAATGTCGTCACTTGATGGGGCTGAGTAGGCTGTGTCTGGCTCTGTACCCACTCTGCAGACTGTCACCCGCAGACATATGTACCCGCTTTAACGATGATGGGCTGGTGATGAAGAGGGAGTCTGGTACTGCTGAGAGGGAGCCTGGTACTGCTGAGAGGGAGCCTGGTACTGCTGAGAGCGAGCTTGATACTGTTGAGAGGGAGTCTGGTACTGCTGAAAGGAGCATGAGACGACTGCTGGGCTGCTGACCCGGCCTTCGTGTCATCATTTAACTCGTGATACTTGTAGAGGAGCTGGGGATGCTCCACCTGAAACTGCCGCCCAACGAGGGATCAAGATCATCCATCACGGATTTGGCCCAGTTAGCATACGTTGCCCTCTCTGTGATTCTCTGTGCCGGCTTCATCGTGTCAATCATCTTCTCCTGTATCACAATGAACTGCCGTCCTCTATCGTCGATACCAGCAAGTAATCGATCTTCTTCTGTCGACTTCTTGGCTGATGGCCTCTTGGGCCTCACATCTAGGACGACGGTGCCCCAGTAGAAGAGCCAGTGGCGGGGGTGTCTCCGCCTCATGTACCTCATCATCAGTACCCTCGGCAGCATCGCCAACTAGAGCAGCTGCAGCAGCTACATTGGCATTGATATGTAAAGCTACAACGAGGGATCGAGATCCTCCATCACGGAGTTGGCCCAGTTAGCATACGTTGCCCTCTCTGTGACTCTCTGGGCCTCAGTAGAAGAGCCAGTGGTGGTGGGCGTCACCACCTCCTGGACCTCATGATCAGTACCATCGGCAGCATCGCCTGCTGCAGCAGCTTCAGCAGCTACCTTGGCTTTGATATGTAAAGACAAAGGCAAAGAAGGTAGGTAAAAGTTAAGTACAATTTTGTATACATTTATGTACAATTATTTATATAAAAATATTTAACATAAGAAATATTTTACACTAATTTTATATGTATTTTGCATGTATTTCATATATGAAGGTAATCGCAATGTTATACAATAGAAGTGCATATTAATACTGACAAGAAAATGACATTTAATTTTAACTTAGACTGACAGTGGTGCGTTTCTTCACATCATAGATGTGGGTCCGGAGAAAGGAGAACATTGACAGGATCCATTTGTCCCTCTCGGTTACCTCAGCTGCACCGACACCGGATTTTTCTTCATGAGGCGGCCATACCTAGTCCGCAAGGACCGATACCAGATATGTAGCATCTCACTATCCTTGTCCATCTCTTTCGCCTGGTCCTCTCACAATTTATTCTTCCTGCGCATGTCCTTGTAGGCGTCCAACTTCTTAATGTAGAGGCACTCATTCTCCCAGATCCATACAGCCATAATCTCCTCGTCATTCAGGTGAGTGGTCTTCTTTGCCTTTTTCGTCTTGGGCTGGCCAGCAGCAGGACTGACATCTCTGGACGAATCCCCACTGCTGCCCTCTTATCCGAAGCAGATCGTTGACGTAATGTACGTCATCTTTCTTGTCGACAACGTCAACAAAAATAGTTCCGGCTTGTATTCTACTAGAGGTATACACTACTAAGTATTCAATGGCTGAGATTCCGTTGAATACCCGTGCCTCATGCCAATGGGTGTGGAATAAAATGCCATAATTCTCTACAGCGCATGTTATCACCGAGAATTAAACCATATTGGACGCCATCTCTACGGACTCGTGTCAACTTTAGTTTTTCTGTTTGTTTCGGAATAATGATGGGCAATAAAACGGACTAACTTGAACCATCTTTATATTTGTAGAAAAGTAACTTCTAGAACCAGTACATGTGATGAAGAAGTCTGAAAGCCAAAAATAGGTTTTGGCATCTAGCGCTAGACGCTTTTATGGAGCCATCTGCTCAGGTGCACATGTTTCCATTTAACCCTTTACCCAACAGTCGGGATTTTTTTTACCCTGTGCCAATGCATTCTCTTATATATGCGAGTCGACCATAGGTCGCCTCGCATATATAAGAGAATGCATTGGCTTAACACATTAAAAATTATAAAATTGTTAAAGAATGTAAGAAAAAATTGTAAAAAATTGTTAAAAAAAGATTTTTTTTAGGCCAATGCATTCTCTTATATATGCGAGGCGACCTATGGTCGACTCGCATATATAAGAGAATGCATTGGCACAGGGTAAAAAAAAAAATCTTAACTTTTGGGCGAGATGTCACTTATTACTTGCAATCGATCTTCCGGTCATTTTTGTCGGAACACTTCAATGCAGGAAAAGATATAAACCTCTTGGCTGATATACCGGTACATCGTTACTGAGTACGGACCTAAAATGTCACGGTGTGTGCTATTCATCCGTACTGAGTACGGACCTACTTCCACGAACTACCAGACGGCCATCACTCATAATGGGTGCTAAGAAATTAGTGCAACTGAACCGTTGTATCTCGACGTTTCAATCAATGCATGGTGTTCCATGATTGGCTATATATAGTGTAGCATTTGCACGAAGTCAGTTGTATGGTTTTTGCGACATTCCCATTATATTTTTCCACCGCAAAAAAAGGCAGAACGTTAACTGCCCAGCACGCACACGACGTCATGACGTCATTCAGCAGTGAAGAGGTTAAACGTTTGCATTATTTTGGTGTCATTTGATTTAGCGTATGTGGCATCATCATTTCTCCAACGTGTTTGTACATATGTATGATCGTTTTATAAAACTGTGACGTGTCGTAATCATAATTCATACCACGGATGTCGCTTACCTCTGCCAAGCTGAAAATTGGCCACTGGGGAGGAAAATGCGTACAAAAAAAAGCCTTCCGTCTCTCCTAGATTTATTAATTTCCGGCCAGATATGATAATTAACTACACGATCCTCGGTTCGTTGTGGATATTCTACACGAGGGACTCAGTAGTCGTAGCGCTATAACCAGAATCCTACTGTGATTTGTCGCCATTTCCTACTTATCTCAGATCAACATATCCTCTAGATCATGCCATTAATCTCTACTCTGGCTAACACCCGTAGAGATCATATTCCACCTGTACAAAACCTTGGGAACTTTTTGAAGTTGGGACAGGGAACCTTATAAAGTCGAAAAATAGCGTGGGGAACATATTTCTTAGTTATTATCTGTTCCTTAATAATGTTCTTAGTTGTAGGTGAATTTCCCAATTCAAAATTGCATGCTTTTCTCTGACTTGGTGAGCCGATATCGCAATAAACTTTGAATTAATTACCCAGGAGAAATTCCATAATTGTAAGCGACGCAAAGCAAAATCGCTCAAAAATTCCCTTAAATCGTGAAATTTCGAGTTGGGACATTCACACACAGTAAAGTATATAGTACAGTATTAAAGAACAGATAATAACTAAGAAATATATTCCCCGCGTTAATTTTTCGACTTTATAAGGTTCCCTGTCAAAACATCAAAAAGTTCCATGGTTTTGTACTAGCGGAATATGATCTCAATGGACGTTAGCCAGAGTAGAGATTCTTGGCATGATCTACATTATCCTCCTGCAAATAGGTTCATATTGTAGTCGGATTCCTTATGTCATTTTGCATTTTTGGTTTGTTAAAAGCGATCTGAAAACGGATTATGTATGCCTAGTAGGTGTGTTTTCGGGATTGACTTGTTTCCATTCTTGAATTTTGGCGGGTCGGCCTAAATCGGGGTCAACATAATTTAGAGAGCGTTTCGTATTTACAGAAAACGGTATATGGTGCCATCTGGCGTATGGTGATCGGAGCGATTTGAAACTTCTCCAAACTACTAGATGTGCCCAACTTTGAACAAAGCCAGCACCATGTGATTAGACACTGACTAAATTAAGACAATACCAATAAATGATTAGTACACAATTGTGGTATTTGATTAGCAACCGTTGCTAACCTTAAATAATACATCTAGTTCACTTTGACGACCAGATATATCTCAAATTTCACATTTGGGTATTAACTGTATCGGAAACGCAAACGTTGAATTACGACCCTATAAGCTATAATTGCAATTTCCAGTGAATTTCTGGTAAATTCCTAGACTAAGTTTCTCGAGCTTATAGTGATCAATGGCCCATGGGGCACAAACATGTACAGTTTCATATCTGTGTCACCAATTGAACATAACCAATACCATCTGACTATAGACACTATCTCATTTACGGGAAAACACCATGACCGGTTCAAAGCCAAGTATATTATTGGGGGAGAACGATCCATTAAGCCTAAGTCGATGGTTTGTTCACAACAGATGGAGTCATGATACATTATGAAGGATGATGGAAGGGTCCCCCTAACTATGTTCTTCGACACATTTTTGTACCCGCACTGTGTCACTTGTATCTTACTGTGTTGTACTATATATAAGACCAAGCACACAATGCACATATATATATTCTTATAAATAAATTATCTCTTAGAAAGTGTCCAGAGATGTCTTGCCTATTTATACTGACAATTTATTTTTATTCTTGTGGCAAAGTATTTGAGGGAGAGATTTGTTATGTTGACTAAGATGTTAATTTAGTATGTGAAACATGTATCCCGGGGGAGATATCGAGTGGACAGAGAAAGTGTTTTCTTTATACTCAGATGAACATAATTTAAACTCCCAATTTGGATAAACCCGACAAGGAATTATAGAACAACCATCTATATAAGCCCAGCAATATTTAGCAATAAACATGGACATGATAACATTGTTTAACATTTTTAAACAATACCGCCCTATCCACATCTATTTGGCTAAAAATATCATTGGCATAGATGAGTTGTTGTAGTTGTTACGTTGTTGATGGTCGGGTTTCTCCAAATTTAATACTAAAACAGAATGTTCCATAAGCTACGGTGGCTGGTTTAGGACATGAGAATTTGTTTTTTATTTCACGAAATACTAATTCGTGGCCACGAAATAACTAATTTGGTAGCCACAAAATACTAATTCGTGGCCAAGAAATAACTAATTCGTGGTCACGAAATACTAATTCGTGGCCACGAAATAACTGATTAACCTTTGCATATATATCCAGATACCTTTACGGTATGGTTACACTAACTTGACGATGTTTTAGAAACAATGCGTACGATCGCAGAGAAGCTACTATAAACCCCTTATGGCGTGGGACCCGGGCTCTATGGAGGTATGGACGTCATATATAAACTATCCCAGAGAGAATTTAACTGGGAAACACGGATCAGGTGGCTCCATAACAAACGGACTATTCAGTAGTTTTTACCACAAGGGATCGAATGGGAATGTCATTTCTCTCGGCATATTGGCCGATTTAAGTCAAATAAGGGGTTTTGTAGGGTGGGCCCAAAACAAGCTTATAAATATTCACCCATTTCAACCATACCCGATCCAAAATGGTCGCCGCTCAGAAGGGGTCAAATGGGGTACACATTATTTCTCGGTCACTTGACCGATATAGATCAAATAAAGAGTGTTGTACCGTGGTTCACAAAGAAAGCTAAATTTTCACACCTTCAGCCCACTCGAGCGAAAATGATAACTGATCAGAGGGGTCCATATATGGCACCATGCAATCCCCCCCCCCATTTTAGGTAGAATACAGTGTGTTGTAGGGTGCCCACTGAGACAAACTAAATGTTCACCCGCTTTCACCATCCCCGATCCAAAATGGCCACCCCCAGATGGGTTCAAATATGACACCTATACAATTTCTCGACCCCTTAACCGTTTGATGTGGTATAATTGGTGCTGTATGGTGGCCCCTAAGATATACTTTTTTTCTTTTTTTTACCAAATAATTTTTGCTTTTACTTCATCCAATTTTTATTTTATTTAATATTACAAAAGATAGCCTTTACTGGTATAAAACAATTAATCCTTCTTACAAGCGAGTGGATACAATTAATTGCGTGATTGGTTGTAATCGGGTATCTCTTAGCAGGAAACTGAGTGGCATGGCTTCACCGTCTGGAGGCTTAGAAGTTAGAGCAAACCCAAGATATACTGAATGTCGTGGGTACCCATGTAACCCACCCCAGGACGGCTGCAACTTTGGATCGGGTTGGTAAAAGTGGTGATTACTTAATTTGTTTTACGGGCCACCCTACAACACGCTTTATCTCAAATCGCCATGGCTCGTGCCAAGATGGTGGACAACTACAACCAGATCATCTCTACCCGATTCCATTACAACAGTGACTGACGATCGTATATCACAATTAGTTATTTAGTGTCCACGAATTGTCTATTTCGTGACCACGAATTAGTTATTTCATGGCCACGAATTAGTTATTTCGTGGCCACGAATTAGTTGTTTCGTGGCCACGAATTAGAATATCATGGCCACGCAATTAAAAAATATTCCATTGTCCTAAAAGTTTTGACTGACACTTACATAAATATGACTCCCAGATTTGTTAGCACACAACTCCGTATTATGCGGTACTTCGTCCTGGCAATAAACATTAATTTTGTCAATTGATGAAAAAACACTATCAATCAATTTTACAACGGCATCCTGAAACTTTAGTCTTGATAAACATTGCATTTGTATAATAGTGGACATTATCACTGAAGCACGTGATTGTGGTGTATGTGATTGATGTGAACCACATTTTTTCAACTACTGTATCTGGTGGCCTGACTATATTGCATGTTAATTTTGTAAAATCACATGTAGTTACGATAGATTACATGTAAGAGCCATGCATATATGATAGCCATTAAGTTCCACCACTGTGAACATTTGAGTAAATTGTCAAACTCTCTATAGGATCCAACGTTAGTTTTGTTCGCAACTGTGGTACTGTACCAGTGGAGACTTATCTGACGACACCATTCTCAAAAATACATTTCAGAGTCATACTTGACAATGTGCACAATTTCAACTTGCACAATTCACGAAAAGGCTAATCGTGTTAGTTAATATCTGTATAATCAGGAAACGCTCTTTAAATTTTTAAAACCGTCCAAACAATTTGTTTCCACTAAAATGTCAGACTGGAACAAGTAGTCTCTGAAAGTAGACCGCCATATTTGATACTTTTGTTAATTTCAACTCGCACAGTCCATCAGAAGATTAGTTATGAGGATTAATATCTGTATAATAAGCAAACGCTCTTTAAATTCTTAAAACAGTCCAAAAACTTTTTTTTCCAATAAAATTCAACTGGACACAGGTAAACTCTGAAAGTAGACACGCTATTGATAAATAAACCTTTCGCATGTCGTTTTAGACAATCCGAAAGTGCGCGACCGTTGTTTTCGACCAAAGGAATCTGACTTGTGAAATCAGCGAGGGTGGGGGTAGGGATAGCTTTTCTGCGATATCTTTACCAAAATTCGATGTATCGAAGTTTTCTTTGTGGCATATGATCAAGATATCCTTGTAGATTGTTTATCTTCGTCCATATGTGATATAGCTTATTTTAAGAATATACAATACCTTAATATTTGGGAAAGAAAATTGAAAATGCAGTCATAAATGCAATTCGTCTGATGATTTTTGATAAAATTCCACATTAAGATATGTAATTAAGTAATTTATGGCAAGATCTCCCCATGTTTTTTGATTTCCAAGAACAAAGAAAACCACTTACCGAACTTGCTATGCGTAATAGCATGTTTTTATTACCAGGTGGACGGGAACAAAATAGAGGGGTACTCAAACAAAAGCCTGTTTCCACTAAAATATCAAGCTGGAAACAGGTAGATTCTGAAAATAGACACACTGGTGGTATAGAAACTGTTCTCATATCGCTTTTAACATTCCGAAAACGCGCGACCATTTTTTGCGACATAAGGAATCCGACTATTGGACTAATTTGAATCTGCCTATGGTGGACGTATACCAGTTATTCCGTTTTATGACGCGGGCCACAGAGAAAACACATTACAAAGAGCATACATCTGGTACATGTAAGTAGATTTATGTTCATATAGAGCATAAAAAAATAATGCGGACATACAGGGGCTTATTTTATTTTTGAAATAAGTTCAATATGAGCTTATTTTCAGAAAAAAGGTCTGCTCCGATATATAATGTAGTGTTGTGGGGATATATTTCAAGACATATACATGTAGCTAGAACCATTATCATTAGGTGATCACAAAAAAGACCTGTATTTATCTTATGTTTTGCAGACAAGATTGTGCCGTTGCAGACAAGTTCATGTGAACTGATGATTAAATCACAGCTCTAGACCGATTAGTGGGTTTCTTTTGATGTCGTTTCATGATGTTCTCGGATATAGTGTGCGGTACATGTAGTCGTATGTACGAGTTCGCGATACACATATAACCATTATCATATATATCACCAAATGACCGTTATTTTATGCTGAATCCCATAGACATGGGCAAACGTAATGGTGACCAAATCAGAACTATTGACGGATTATTGTATTGTTATAACGGCACAGACGCGATATCGACTTCATGTTATTCCGACTATCATGCTGGCGACACACACGTATTGTGATTGATGCAAGAAAGGTCTTGTGACATAGGTACCGGCTCTGAAATGGTTGTTGTCGTATGCCTATAAACATCGTGATGCATGTGCCATTGATCTTCAGAAATGAGCATCAGATTAGTATGATCTCAAAATCTCGCCCATCACGTGATCTCAAAGTCAAAACTTCAAATTTTACAACAATGGCACGTTCAGAATTTCCGACATCCCCCCAAAAAAGAGCTCTGATCCCAATTGACAAAATAAGCCAGCATTTCTCGCCAGATTCATCGCGCTGGCGTGGGGGGTTCCAAGATTTCGACAACTCATAACCCACTGTTTGGTCAATGGAAACATAAAAATAAAGCAGACTGCAAATGTATCTATAACACTTTCGATGAAATTGTGTTATCCTGTGTAAGCTACTGCTCATTTTAGACCCAAAAATATATTGTCAATAATTCGAATGCGTTGAGCAGATGTTCATACATACGCAAGCGATAAATGATCGATGAATCCAATTCCATATCATAACCTAAGCAGGAAATGTGCGTTTATCGGCGCAAGCAGTTACTCCCCTTCATGCTATAGACGGTTTTATATTACGAGCATACGGGTATACGTTGACTTAACATCACTAGGCATATAAGGATTGTTTACTCAGTATTACACGACCTCAATTATTTCTTCCCTAGTGTTGCTTCTCGAAATCGTGTTCAATATATTCTTTATTAGTTGTGTTTGCTCCGCTATCCATGTAGGTTTGCGCCGGAATCGATGACCTTCTCGATACGGTACGCGACCGTATCGATCCATCTCCCTTTCTTGAAGGGCAAACTTATATCTGTTAGCTAATTAAGGTGATTGTGTTTTCTGTGTAAGCATATCAGCGTGAAGAACCCCCAGACAAGGACAACCGCAGGCTGACAGGGATGAACTCGGAGTAGCGATTCGAGGGTGGCCGATCGATAAGCATATAAATTCCACGATGAACTCCAGCCGACAGCTCGAAAACATCTAACTCATACATATACTCGGTATCCTACAGAACCTGGCATGGTTATCAACCGATTCACTGATTCGTCCATAAATACACTTGTCTCGCTAATGACTATTAATACTCAAAGTATAGAGGAAGTAGTAGGGTACATGTACCTTGAAAACAGGTGACACAAGATTATTTACTGCAAATGTAATTTCTTAAAGAAATGAAGAGAAAAATATTGCATTTTACCATACTTAGCTCATAATAATTGAAGATTTACTGGTAGTACATTATATTGACAAAAAATAGAAAAACATGGGCGAAAAAACATGTATAGAAATACAAATTTTGTCAATATAAAATAATTTCACCTGAGCACATGTTTACCTCAGAGATAGGCAATTTGAGAGTTTAGACTGCCAATTTTGATGTAAGGTTTCACTTCCCTTGAGAAAAACTATCAAAATTGAGATTGTTTAGATAAAAGGCTATTTATTTTATGCATGGTTATTTCAATGTTTCTATACATTTACGTTTATCCAGTATTTCCCATAAATTGAGTATCTATAGTCCTCAATCGAACTATCAGCATCACTGCAGTGGGCTTATGTCCGACTCATGAGCTATTCCTCTTACAGTTTGACTCTTGAGCCATCGGAGACACTACAGTTTCGAAAGTGCATAGTATAACATTATAAAAATAGGTGATTTCGGAGCTTTCTAACATTTACTAACATCATACTGCAATACCAAGAACGCACGCATCAATTGGTGTATCATTTTTGTCTCCCGCTAGATTTGTTTTTTCATACAAAAAGAACATGATACCGTACAATACTATTTACTTTAACTTACTTCTTGATTTATTTTACTTGACGTCATTACAGGCAACGCATGAGAATCGTCCACTAAGTTAACTGTTAAAAGAGCATACCACATACGCGAATGTATCGTGAAAACAAATCAGCACCCCCTCCCACCACCCACACAATCCCTTCTTTATATTTCTAATTGATATTATCGTGCTAACACATGGATAGTGTGTCAATATACTTTATGAATGCATGACTATATGTTTTTGTAACTTAACATTATGTAAATAAAGTTATTTAATAAAAAAATAAATAGGGCATCGTTATTTGGTAATAGAATAAATGTCTATATATCTGATGCTACTCACAGTGTGGGCTGAGTCGATATATATATAAATCTATCATAATCAGATCTTGTTCATGTGGAGTAAAAGAAAGAATTGAATGGAAAGTATAGATTTAGTATCGTGGGTAGCGATGTGCCATTTAGTGTATGGGGGAGACAGTCATGACATTGTAAAATGCATATAAGGGCCTTGTGTTTGAGTGGGGTTCGGATAATAAACAGTATTATGACCATTATGTTAAATCAGACGCCTGTTATATAACGAAGCTGAAAAATATGTCATAATTGTTGTGAAACCTCGTGTGTATTGTATATAGAGTTGTACGTATATAGACGGGCTGGGTTGCATATATGCTGTGTGCGAGTGATAAAGACAAACCCTCTCCGTTATCACTGCGATAGATCACTGTCGGGAGGATGGTACTTTGCGGACCGATACATCTATTATCATCGGATCTATATTTATCCATCTATTATCCTATTTTTACCACCAAATGTTTGCAATAAGGGTAATTCTTTCGGTATGGATAAGAACAATATATGAACTGAGCCAGACATAGACAAATTTAATCCTAAAATTTAGAACTAAAATCATGTCAGAAATCCTTACCAAAAGTCCTTGTGGCAATGGTATATCAGCGGAGCGATGGGAGATAACTCTGCCTGGAGTTTGTGATAAAGATTGTATGGATTGTAGGATTTTATGTATGTCCTGCGTCATTTATGTTCACCATACGGTCATATTGTACCGTCGACACGCCCCTCGCAAAACAAGTCATTTCACATATACGGCCGGATTCGTCATCTCTGAGTTTAATCCTGGTTTACACCTACGTTGATGGTCCGAGCCAAACAGAGTCTATAAGGGGGCGTTTGTGTCGTTCAATGGCTAGCTGATTCGGTGAGATGAGTATACAATCAAACAGTTCTGATTAAAACCATACTCAGACTCTAAAAGTACTGAGTCTGATGAAAATGGGTAGAGGTTCCATTACTCCCAGCAGGAATTACGTAGTTGCCAGCCAATCACAATATCCTCATGTGACGCGATGTGACCAACCAGGCGATAATCGTGGGTCCGGCTGGACCAGGTTTAATCCAGAGATGACGAATGCGTCACTTACACCTGTGGTCTAAACCACTGATTTAGCTGTAAAACTGTCATTTAAACCTATAGATATATATAGAGGTTTACGTAGACCAGGTTTAAAGGTACTCAATCCTATTCGATGGTCCCCATATAATCAGATTCCAACAACAACAGTTTTAGAAATGCCGCTTCAGTTATCAGAATCGATTAATTGCCGAAAAATAATGCTAAGCACTGTCAACTATAGTACAAAATTGCCCGAAACGTGTTATTTATCAACATGTTGTACGACGAAATTTGGCCTTATTATCCACAGAAAGCCTCTTGATTTTAGAGTTATCCATCTTCATCCGCAATTTGGTCCGAGATCGGCGGCTCTTCGACTGCTTACTGCATGGGCCACCAATAATTCTGGATGGTGAAAAATAATAGATTTTAAACATCGTTATCTAATAACTCTGAGCATTGAAAGGTGGGTTCCTCGACTCGAATCAAATATTGTTGACCCCCGAATCCAAATAAAGAGAAATTGAGGTTGCGCTTAATCGGATTATGCATCTTTAAAAATGAGATGACGAACCCGGCCAAAGTATATATATTTTATATATGTACACTATCTGATATTTAGGTACTTTAAGTGCTGTGACAATACTGTTTGTCATGGCCTGATTCTGGGATCTGATTTCCGCATGCCATCGCTGTCCGCGGTACAGATATTGATTGATTGATTTTGGGTTTAATGTCGCTTTCAGCAACTAAGGCCATATCCCTGCCAGTGTTAGTGGTGGGGGAAATCCGTATACTTACGGCTAATCTAACAGTGATTTCAATGACTGATAAACTCGTCGACCATGTGCGGCAAACCACCGGCCATCGGCGAGTAACTGCATGGCAACTCCACAAGATAACGATTTCGAGTTACAAAGTCCATCGTGGAAACATGTGGATTTGAACCATCATCGCCAGCACTGGAGGGCGAAACGGCTTGGAGTTGTAGCCCTAATCGATTGAGCCACCGAGGCCCCATCGCGGCACTGATATATAGGAGAGCGAATGCACTATGTCGTGATTTGTTTCAACCTACCTGTCCTCACGGCCTCCGTCACAGATACAATTTTCTGATATTATCGATTACACTTGTCGACTGGTTGGGTGCTTCTCAAAAGTATCTTCAATAGACATTGGATTGAACTCTGGAAATATATCGACAGCCTCGACAAGAGATATGAGATAATATCTAGGTGCTAATCGGCGGAGCGGTGTGCTGACGATCGCTCTACCATATTTAGAACAGCACACGCTTGTAAAACTAATTGTATGCGCTCAGAGTTCATATATCTTCGGTCCTCATGTCCACATTTTAACCAGAATGATATCTTATACTTTTAAGGGTTCTGAGTTCGACTTGACGCCCATAATCATGTTGGTTCGAATACCATTTATATGACATATGCGTTATTAACTCTGCAAGCATGCGTCGAAAGATATTAAACAAAAGTTTCAATTTTTCATGTTGTGAAATTTCGGTGATCAAAATAAGTCGATAAATATATGAGAAACACTTGCACTATGAATGCATTCGTCCCGAACAATGGATGAACAATGCGAGCATTTTAATTAACCATTTCTATACTAAATACTCTTTGATGAGTATTTCCCTTAGAAAATGTGCAAATTTGTTGAATTATTTCGTCTGGTTGTCGTCTGCTCGTGTATATTTGACACCCCGCAAAATGAATAGTAGACAATTCCAATGAGTACCTTTATAACTGATGGGAGAATCCATTTAACACAGAAAGGGTTATGGTACATATAGCAGTACACAATTTCCAGCGATCTTGAGCATCTTTGGAGGGGTTACTGTGTACTTCAAATCTATATGCTCGGCAAATCCCCTTGGCGTACGCCATTTTTTTTTTTTAAAGACAGGAATGGTCTCGTTTCTTTGCTGTCTTCGTATACCACTAGTCATTGAGTTACTCCCAAGCTGCAAAACAGAGTTCAACACCCTCGCTATATATGCTATGCCTGACCGCTACCGACATGTGTATTTTCTTAATTAAATCTAACATTTTTATTGAAGTGTTTTGTAAACTGACTTGATCTAGACAATTTTCAAGTAAATATGTACAGTTCAGTTTCTCAGAATAATGCAGAATGAATTGTAACCTACAAAAGTCTAAAATAAATAGATGTCCGATTTCTTCACATGATGTGTAAGTGCTGGCAGCGGTAAGTCGTGTGACGGGGACTGAACGCTGCATGGAGCTTGAGTTATTCCCCGTGTTCTGCATACACAAAACACCAGGTTTTAATAATGTTGGACTAAAATCGACCATATTGCGCTCTATATATAGTGGGGATCATATCAGCGGATAATAATTCTCTTACCCGAAGAGGCTATTATGTAGAACCGAGAAATATTTGAAATGGAAAAAGGTTATCGTATTGTCTTACTTTCCAGCTTTGTAACATAATTAAACCATGAAACATGTAATGCCATTTTTTTTTAAACTCAGGCTATACTGATACATGTACTTATTTTCCTATTTCAGCCATCTAGAACCCTGGAAATCGTGTGAAACTATACCTGGTGAAAGTCTTTAGATGAAATCAATCAGGAATAACTATTGTGACCAACATTGTGAATATAAATTCTTAAACTGGATGTCTCATTTAGCTTAAAACTTATGCATACGCAAATTGTCACATGTGCAGTATGGACAAACAAAGTTAACCCTTTACCCAACAAACCGGCCAAAACCGGCCAAATAAAGCTTCAACAGCCTAAAATATCTTCGGTCTGTCTCAATAGAACCATACAAATATGGATATCATTGGAACCGGCTCCTTGACCACATTGTGATGGTTACAGTTATGCCCTGTGCCAATGCATTATCTTATATATGCGAGTCGACCATATGTCGCCTCGCATATATAAGAGAATGCATTGGCCTAAAAAAAAAAATTTTAACACTTTTTACCATTTTTTCTTACATTCTTTAACAAATTTATCATTTTTAATGTGTTAAGCCAATGCATTCTCTTATATATGCGAGGCGACCTATGGTCGACTCGCATATATAAGAGAATGCATTGGCACAGGGCCGTTCTGTTGGGTAAAGGGTTAATAAATACACGGATCCGGTACCGACATACAGATGTAATGCTCTGAAATATCTGACTAATGTCAAGGAACTATTACAGCTGATTTCAATGTCCACACACACACACATATATATATATAGTAGTCACACCATACCGGCAATAGATAAACATTCATACACACATATATATATATAGTAGTCACACCATACCGGCAATAGATAAACATTGAACGCTTTATTGTTTTATTTTGCTGAATAAAATACCGTACCCAACTTTTTTCAGCAAGTTCTCGTGAAAATAAGCACAATAGGGCTTATTTTATAATTGCGAAAATTAATAAGCTCATATTGGCATTATTTGAACGCTCAAATACGCTGTATATGGACTTAAACGCTGGTTATAAAAACAGCCCTATATGGGACTATTTGAATATGAAATAAGCCCGTATTGTGCTTAGTTTTTACAAGAACAGGCTGAAAAATAGCACGAATTAATCAGCTCACTACTTACCGGATGTACAATCTTTATAATCTGTTTTCACTGTGGCCCGAGCCATCAAACGGAATAACACATGTAAGCTTACTATGCGGATATGTAGGGCCAATCTAAACCTATGTACACAAGGATGTGTGTCATTTCTATAGAATATGTAACTGGCATAAGTATGTCCGTGTCATATATTATACTAGGTATAATATGAGGCCTCGTTCATTCGTGTTATTTTAATGGTATACATCTCAATGAGTTGTGGTCTGATCCGAAGCCGAGTTAGTCTCATACCTGGCTCAGACACTCCGCTCACTATTCCGTCCAATTCCACGACGTAACGCTACATGCCGGAACGTTGCGCCTTAGCGTATATAGTGGAGGCTGAGCGCTAGGAACGAGTCCACAGCCGAGTCAGAAAAATAGCTGCTGGGGGTTGACTGATTTAGTTTTTAGCAGAAGGAGAATGTGGAACATCTAATGTCAACATACCCTCGCACAAATACGCATATAATTGGCCTATATTGTGAAATAGGTACATAATGTGATTATTTGATTCTGAAATAAGCAGATAATGGAGTTATGTCCGTTATTTCGCTTTATGGCGCGGGCCATCGTGAACACACATGTTAAAGAGCCAACACTTGAAAAATCATGAGTTGTCTTATTTGTGTCATTGTCCGCACATAATATGTTTAGAATCGCCTCATTATGAGTCGACTAAAACGCTCTCATTTTCAGCAAATTATCATCTCAATTCCCTCGCTTTCAAACAAATTGACATGCCTCGCTTGTTGACATTAAAGTAGCAACTAATCATGTCGGGTTGGTGCACATATAATAAGCCGGCTATAATTTATCATGGTTATTATACCATACGTTCATTATTACACATGCCAGCACGCTCGTTTTAGTCTATATTAGAGCATGCCATGAATCTCTACTATGGCTAACGCCAGTAGAGATCATATTCCACCGGTATAAAACCTTGGAACTTTCTGTAGTTTGTAACAGGGAACCTCATAAAGTAAAAAAACGCGGGGAATATAGATCTTAGTTTGATCTTTTCCTTAATAATGTACTTCGCTGCAGGTGAAGGTCCCAACTCTAAATTGCATGCTTGTATGTGACTTTTGTGAGCCGATATCGCAATAAATATTGAAATAATTACCCAGGAGTAATTCCATAATTGCAAGCGACGCAAAGCAAAATCGCTCACAAAGTCACTTGAATCGTGAAATTTCGAGTTGGGACCTTCACCTTCAGTGAATTGCATTATTAAGGAACGGATAATAACAAAGAAATATATTCCCCGCGTTATTTTTTCGACTTCATAAGGTTCCCTGTCTCAGGTTTTGTACTGGTGGAATATGATCTATGCGGGCGTTAGCCAGAGTAGAGATTCGTGACATGATCTACATTTGTCCTAGACCTCTCCGCCCTTGAGTGGCGGAATTTTAGTTCTATGTCATCTCAATTCCTTCGCTTTCAAACAAATTGACATGCCTCGCTTGTTGACATTAAAGTAGCAACTAATCATTTCGGGTTGGTGCACGTAATAAGCCGGCTGCAATTTAAAATGGTTATTATACCAGAAGTTCATTATTCCACATCCCGCTCGGTTTACTCTATGCACTATATATCTACCAATATTACCGGTTCAATTTTCCAGTGATGCTTGAGCATTATGTCTGTCACTTCTCATGCAGTCTGCGATACCACCAGTGGCTCAGTCGGTAGTTACATAGTGCATTGGGCAGTCATACACCGTCCCGATATCAGTATGGTGCAAGTTGGTCCGCTTCGTGATAATCACACAGGCAGACCAACATGATTCGTGTATCTGGGCAAGACAAGTTTGTTAACCCGTTCGTGACGGGAGCTGCTCTGGTTCAGCATCAAAGATCATGTGTCAGTCACAGGCCCCTGGGGAAAAATACTAAAATACCAATATAGACCATACCAGTAACTGGTATAATCTATTTTGATATTTTAGTATTTTCCCCAGTGACCTGTTGTGTCAGCGCATTCTCTTATATATGCGAGTCTCCCATACGGGGTGTCGCATATATAAGAGAATGCAATGGCCTACAAGGTCAAGGTATATAATACTGTTAGGCCAATGAGTTATATTATATATGCGAGGCTCACTATGGGATACTCGTATATATAAGTGAATGCATTGGCACAGGGTTTTCGCAAAATTTCAGGAAGCTCCAGTCATGGGGGGGTTACTTAAGTATCGGTGGTTTCTTCGTGCCGTGGGGTGATTTCTCCTTTAACTACTAAAACAGACAACATCATGATAATGTCCAGCGGTAGATCACGCCATGAATCTCTACTCTGGATATGCCCGTAAAGAGATCCATATCTTCGCGCAAATAGGTTCAAAGTCGACCTATACTATTCATATAGATTCATATTGGGCCACAATGAAAACACATTTTAAAGAGTGTACATCTGGTAAGTCGTGAGTTGGTTTATTCGTGTTTGAGTCCGCTCATAATGAACTGATAAGTTATTATTATGAGTCGATATTGGGACTAAAACACTCTCATTTTCAGTTCGTTATGGACTCAAAATGAGGCGATTCTATGCCGATTATGAACCTAATAGAAATGCCATTTTTTTATAAGCCGATAATGTGCTGATTTTAAGGAGAACAGGCTGAGAGATAATATTACACCCGTTCAAAACATGGGCACTTTTTGATGTTCTGACGGGGAACTTTATAACATTTATTAAACAACGCAGTAAATATATTTCTTTGTTACGCCACATGTGGTGTATCTAGTTTCGGTGATTTTGATATTGTGTGGTGGACAGGACGAATGTATTCTTGGAGAATTTTTGTACCTTACTTAATCGTACCGATAGAATCACGTAGATGCAGAAATTGTAAAGTTAACGCCACCGGTGTATAATATGTTTATGAAAATATGATAAATCGTATCGATAGAGTCAGGACAGGCTGAAATTGTAAACTTAAAGTCACCGGTGTAATAATATGTTGTTGAAAATATAAATAATCTGATAGACTGAAAATAATATATAACCCATTGGGAGCCCCTGGTGTATTCTTGGACATTTCTTTTTGTACCTTACTCAATCGTACCGGTAGAATCACGTATATGCCGAAATTGTAAAGTTAACGCCACCGGTGTATAATATGTTTATGAAAATATGATAAATCGTATCGATAGAGTCAGGATAGGCTGAAATTGTAAACTTAAAGTCACTTGTTGTTGAAAATATAAATAATTTGATAGACTGAAAATAATGTGTAACCCATTGCGAACCCCTGGTGTAGTGAAGTGAATTGTGGGTAGTTTCATTGTGATTCTCCGCCATCTTTATTTTCTGGAATTATCACCAATATTTATCCACTCGATTCTCTTAAACTGCACCAGAATCGGTCAAATTCTTTTGATAATTATATCTAAATACATCTTAGCTACTATTCGGATCTGCTGTCCCGGTCGAAAAGGGTTTAGTTTGACCAAATGGCAATTGACAAAAACCTGATAAAATGCGTATACTCGATGACCCGTCCACGGTCCACGCTGTAGTGTAAATTTATTATCGAAAACAAATTCAATTTCTTCCATCTAAAACATAATTACGCGCTGAACTCTGTCATTTTAAGAATATATAAGTATTACACACATACACACCAAATTTCAGCTCAAAATTTTGAAAAATGACAGTTTTATAGACATAAATCGATTTTAATGGGAAATTCTGTGTTAAATTTTATCATAAAAAAAAAATCATTTCTTCGATCCAAAAAATAATTACGTGCTGTACCCTGTCATTTTAGGAATATATAAGTATCCCACTCACACACACCAAGTGTGAGCTAAAAATGTTGATAAATAAAAAAATATTGTTTTCTGAGCTGTTCCATATTGGGCACTAGAGTCCATATTTGACCGTTATATCTGATAATTGTGCGACAGTACAGTCGCGTTACTTTATACGTCAACATTATACAGTTATCGCCCGCGATTGAGTGAGACACGGGGATTTGTCGCCCGCTCGAGACCTGGAATGTCGGCCGCCAGGCCCGAGGGTGACATTCCAGGTCGAGAGCGGCGACAAATCCCCGTGTCTCACGAAAACAAGGGTGATAACTGTTTTGCTATCTGACAAAGGAGTACACACGGACCTCCTTAATAGCAGGCATAAATGCGCGCATATATTCTTTAATCCAGTTCGAAAAGTTAATTTTATGTTGGAATCATCGCTATTTAGAAAATAAAACATTCATAATTTTGATCAATTAACAGACCCGTCATTTGCGGAGATATTCTCCGGTCAGTTTGCTGGTTGCATTGTGGAAATCGGTTCACGGAAAGAGGAGTAAAGCAATTTAGAAGTTGAGTAGCCATGCAGCGAAATGTTCGGTTTCGTTTCAAATGTGCGTGAAGACGCCGACAGACATTTCCAGAATGCTAAAATGTGAAACTAACACGTTGTAGTAGTGCAAAAAGAAATTGACATCTGTCACATATCGTTACGCAACATACGGGTATTCTCTGAAGTCTGAGGAATGTAATGAAGAAAAGAAATAATCAATTGATAAACAGCAAAGAGTGGCTATTTGATCTAGTACATAAACGTAGTTGTAACGTATGTGCATCGTATGTGCAATTGTCTGCAGCATACCAACTGCATAATAAGGTTTATCTATATGTCCCACGGTCTTTATTATGGATATAAAAAGGTCCAATATGAATATTACACCTTATAACAGATATGTGTCCATTTATACATAGCATGCTTTAATTGCAAATAAAAAAACCACACAATTATGCAAATTAGCAAACACCACAGTTCGTGGTTGTTATGAAACAGTGGGGTTTATAAAAACAGTGTTTTTCGAAATTATCAGAGAGCTGTCAGAGAATCTCTGCGCGTTGGGTTCTTCGTAGTTCTATGTTTACTGGTAACAGCTGAGCGGTCAATAACTGAGACAATGTTACCCTCGAGGGTAATATGGTGATTTACGGCCAGCCATGTGACGCACTCTCAGCCAATCAGAAGAGAGGAAAATGGGACGAAGGATAACAATGGTCATTATCACCCGACAAATTTTTTCGGCCTATCGTATCAAACCCTATTTTCTCCCGCGTAGCCTGACTAAGTGTCAACATTGGTCTTTATCGCTCCACTAATTTGTATCGTTTCATCGGTATGAATTCCATATCCAATTATCCACATATAACCAACCCAACCTCTAATCCCGGTCCAATTTATTTAATTTTTTCATCGCTATAGTCACGTTACTTAATATTTTATCGCGTGATACTTGTACGTATATGTCTATGGTATAACTATAGTATACCGTATACGTATATCAATTGCTATTCCTTTCTATATAATCCTGGTGCCATCTATAGAGATAGAGATAATTTCATACCCCCCCCCCCCCATTTTATGTCATTGCTACTTTAGTACAGTCGCGATACATTACATGGCAACATCGCTCCACTAATTTATGTCAGTTCATCGGTACAAACCCCTTTTTCTCCGAAGTCCATATAACGTACCCACCCAACATCTTATAGAAGTCCATAAATGACTAATTTCTGGCACTATATAGAGATGACTAAGATTCTGACACCCCCTATTTTATAGCCGTGTTGCAATGTTCAGTAGAGTTGAGATGCATATTAATACGTCAACATTGGTCATTATCCCTCTATAAATTTATATCGGTTCAACCCTTAGTTCCCTGTATCGCCCACCCCTCCCTGCATTTATTTTTTCATTTGTATTATAGTCTCGATACGTACACATTTGATATCTTGTAACTTTTGCTTCAATGCGTCGAGTTCCGCTGCAGATAATACAAAACTGACAACATTTTGAAATGTTAGCAGGCTTCAAACTCATCTTATCCAAGAAAAACTCTGGTTACATAAGAAATTTGTGTATAAGGTGTACGCGCATTTGTTGCGTTAAAAACCAAAGGTCCCAAGTCAAGGTCCAAATCCCCAACACACTGTTGTGAGGTTTAACTCCATCTACATACAGTAATGTCCAAAGTAATTGATCACTTAACCACAACAAAATTATGGGTATTTTTTCATGATTTTAAATCCTGAAAAATTACCCATAATTATGCTGTGGTTAAGTTGTCAATTACTTTGGGCATTACTGTAACCAATATAAGGATTTGAGGTTTAATGATAACTCAATCCTCATACAGTAATGTTCAAAGTAATTGAACACTTAAGCACAGCAGAATAATGGGTAATTTATCAGGATTTTAAATGCTGAAAAAATACACATAATTCTGCTGTGGTTAAGTGGTCAATTACTTTGGGCATTACTGTAACCAATATAAGGATTGAGGTTTAATGATAACTCAATCATCATACAGTAATGTTCAAAGTAATTGACCACTTAACCAGAGCAGAATTATTTGTAATTTTTCAGGATTTTAAATCCTGAAAAATTACAAATAAGTCTGATGTGGTTAAGTGGTCAATTACTTTGGGCATTACTGTAACCAATATAAGGATGTGAGGTTTAATGAGAACTCCATCCACATAACTAATAAATATGTGTGAAAATTAAAACAAAACAAAATAAATTCCATGATGGCGTCCAATATGGACTGCCTAATTCTGCTCCAAACATGTATATTGAATATATGGATGTTTATTGGGGGAAACCGATTATTTCAATGATATTTTCGTTAACTGTGATCCAAAACCCGACTTACGGGAGCGTGCTTCGTGCGCGACTGTATCTTAAGCATATGTGCATATTTAATAAGCCAACAATTGGAATGCCAACAGAGAAGATTGGCGTGGGTCCCTTGTGCGATCTGTCCATCGAAAACTATTTAGACATCTCAAGACAGGTAAGACCCAATAACTTAATATACAGAATAGATACATCTATTACCTGAGTGACTAATATTTATATTTGTTACAATGAGGTCAAATAGTTGCGAAGCCTGCACCACAATTATTTCCCTCCATAGTAAATCTTAAAACAACTTCTAAAGAATTATTAATTTACCTTATATTTGGTATGGAGCGTCCTTGGTTTACTGGAGTTCAGATTTGTTAACATCACGTCACCAAGTTAAGTACTTGCGAAGCCACAGCCATAACTATTTCCCTCCATAGTAATTCTCAAAACAACTTCTTAAGAACAATTGACCAGGTCAGTCGCGCAATTATTGGAAGAGCCACGGTCAATCATTTTTTTTAAACCAAATGTTACATTTAAATTATTGCTTTATTTAACCAAAAAATAAATTAAATGAGAAAATTAACTTTTACTACTTGCTACATTTTATCTTTTAATTATTTTATTTAAATTTTAGAATTTACAGTATACTAAGTCCAAGTCTTTATAATCTGTTGAGTGACCCCACGGTCGTTTACTTGCTTTGTTAGTAATATTTTGAAGGATTACTTGTTTAAACGCAATTGTTATCAAAATATTTTATGTATTTTTTATAATTTCTATTTATATGTAATACTATAATCTTGGTGGCGTTACCATTTCTGACTATGGTTTTCTTGTTAATACATGTCGACGATGATCTACTTCACAGCAGGGTATGGTCCCAGTCCGATATTTGATGACTTTTGTGGTTTCGAAGGCCAATCGGGTGCTAAATACAATTAAGAGGTCGTTTACCTACCTAGAAAAATCCATTGTGGTCCCGTTAATACGCACATTAATCGGACCGATACTTGAGTATGCCAAGGGTACGCGAAATATGAACACAAAGAAACAATCCAAAGCCATGAAAAACATACAGCGGATAGCAACTCGACTAATACCGAAAATACGCGAACTACCAGAGAGAGCAACATACCCTCGCGCAAATACGCACATAATTGACCTATAATGTGAAATAGGTACATAATGTGATTACTTGATTCTGAAATAAGCAGATAATGGACGCGTATACCTGTTTTTCGCTCGGGCCACAGTTACAACACATGTTAAAGAGCGTACGCCTCAAACGTCGTGGGTTGGCTTATTTGTGTCATTCTCCGCACATAATATACTTAGAATTGCCTCATTACGAGTCGATAATGTGACTAAAATGCTCTCATTTTCAGCACACAAAATGAGATTATCTACCTAAAACAAGTTTATTTTATAAGCGGATAATGTGCGTTTTTTCGGGAGAACGGGCAGCAGAGACTGGTAAAATTAAGCCTCATGTCCATAAAATATCGCAGACACCGGGGAGACCTAATCGAAACATACAAGATAACGCAATGTATGCACACTATTGAGATCAGCAGTCTATTCAGAATTTGTTATTGAAGCTAATAATCTGACTGCATCCAAACAACGATTAGACTCTTACCTGTGGCATAAACGATATGACTATGACGAGTAGCCTCCACGCAAATCGTTCAAATAATTTCAATTTTTATTTCATATTCGGACAAAAGTCAATGTGACTTCTTTCAGAGATTTATATATGATATGATATGATATCACAATAGACATTGAACTGATTACCCGGGAGAAATGACAATGATTTTGCAACTTATCCTCATGCAAATTTGTTCATATTGAACGTATTTCAAAAAACCAAATACGCCCATATTGGCGTTATTTAAATCTGAATTACGTTCTATATTAACGTAAATGGGGTACGAAAACAGTCGATTCTGAAATAAGTTCACAATGAGGCGCGGGCCGCAGTGAACCATATTATAAAGAGCGTGGACATGGTAAGTCATGTCGATGAAAACAGTTAGATTAAATAATGCCAATATGGTCGTGTTTCGTGTTGGGTGCATCAAATACGCCCGATACGGACGTATTTGTAATGTGAATACGCTTATATACAACTGTTTTCGTGCCCCCATATAGAGTGTAATTTAGATTCAAATGCGGCGTATTTTGGGTTTTTCAGATACGTTCAATATGAACCTATTTTCAGGAGAACAGGCCGGATTGTAAGCGATGCAAGGTACATGTACTACAGTAGGTATATTTTTGGACTCCAAACCGGCACGTGTCTTTAAACGGACATGGCTCATTCGAAATCCCAAATGCATGATGTTTACAAATGTGCGCAATGTTGATACACCGGCCTCGTATATATGCTCTGAAAATACTGGCCATGATCACAGCCATTTCCAGCTATTTTAATTGTTTTCGCTCAGAAGTTAAATAAACGCTCTTAATTTCTATACCATATCAGGAATAGACTATAACACGGAATTCTTTTTTTCTGTTCCATCCCGTGCAAATGGCTGTTGTTGGGTTTTTTCGGACCCAAACATCATGTTCAAAGTTGTATTTTTTTTATGACTTCAATGCGTCTTTCTGGGACATAATTATAATGCTCGTAGAAAGATAGTTCAAGTATTAATCGACCAATTTCGATACCGGGACAAATTCAAAAGCGAATATCATTCTGTGTATTTTGGAGCGCAAACCGCTAAGCGGTTTTAAATTTGCGGGCGGATCAATTGGTGAAATTGGGATATTCAAGGTTGCCAAGGCTTATCATTAAGGGCATGCACCGTGAAGGAAACTAGTTTCTTGGCATCCAATTGCATAATATGATATATCCTTTGTGGAAAAAAGACGATTACACACTTACACAACAAGTGTCGGCTTATTCACCACTAACGCTAGTGCGTAAACTGTTTGATCACCGTGACATATGAATACATGTCTATATGCAATGTAGCGTAATCTTGAACAGGAAGCAGACAGGGTCTACCCAACAGAACGAAAACAACGCGCCTTGATTGTTGTAAAGAAAGTAATCGGCACTTTGTATTCGTTTAAAAATGATATAATATAGGATATAACATGTTGGGTCGTGTCCAAGTGAATACTGTAATGCTCTAAGTAATCGACTCCTTAACCACAGCAGAATTATGGGTAACTTTTCAGGATTTAGTCGGAAATATGGCTTGTGGCCATTCATCAGAAAGCTCTCACCGAGAGCTTTCCGATGAATGGCAACAAGCCATATTTCCGACTAAATCCTGAAAAGTTACCCATAATTATGCTGTGGTTAAGGAGTCGATTACTTAGGGCATTACTGTACATGATATATCGGTGCATTTATACGCGTCTAATTCTAATCTTTGTTTGATTTTATACATATGTCTTCCGGAAAAAACATGTTATCGGTCTGCCAAATTATACTTAAAACTCTCATAAGAAAACCGTGCAGCTTCGAGATGCAAACATATGTGTTTTTTGGGAGAAGCCCCTCCCGATAGAATTACCAATTTCTCCTTACATCCACCATGCCTCCTAATACCATTACCCCTCTCTCCCTTACATTCACCATGCATCCTAATATCATTACCACTTTCTCCTTTACATTCACCATGCCTCCTAATACCATTACCCCTCTCTCCCTTACATTCACCATGCATCCTAATATCATTACCACTTTCTCCTTTACATTCACCATGCCTCCTAATACCATTACCCCTCTCTCCCTTACATTCACCATGCATCCTAATATCATTACCCCTTTCTCCTTTACATTCACCATGCCTCCTAATACCATTACCCCTCTCTCCCTTACATCCACCATGCCTCCTAATGCCATTACCCCTCTCTCCCTTACATTCACCATGCCTCCTAATGCCATTACCCCTCTCTCCCTTACATCCACCATGCCTCCTAATGCCATTACCCCTCTCTCCCTTACATCCACCATGCCTCCTAATACCATTACCCCTCTCTCCCTTACATCCACCATGCCTCCTAATACCATTACCCCTCTCTCCCTTACATCCACCATGCCTCCTAATGCCATTACCCCTCTATCCCTTACATTCACCATGCCTCCCAATATCATTACCCCTCTCTCCCTTACATTCACCATGCCTCCTAATATCATTACCCCTCTCTCCCTTACATCCACCATGCCTTCTAATACCATTACCCCTCTCTCCCTTACATTCACCATGCATCCTAATATCATTACCCCTCTCTCCCTTACATCCACCATGCCTCCTAATACCATTACCCCTCTCTCCCTTACATCCACCATGCCTCCTAATGCCATTACCCCTCTCTCCCTTACATTCACCATGCATCCTAATGCCATTACCCCTCTCTCCCTTACATCCACCATGCCTCCTAATGCCATTACCCCTCTCTCCCTTACATCCACCATGCCTCCTAATGCCATTACCCCTCTCTCCCTTACATCCACCATGCCTTCTAATACCATTACCCCTCTCTCCCTTACATCCACCATGCCTACTAATGCCATTACCCCTCTCTCCCTTACATTCACCATGCATCCTAATATCATTACCCCTCTCTCCCTTACATCCACCATGCCTTCTAATACCATTACCCCTCTCTCCCTTACATCCACCATGCCTCCTAATACCATTACCCCTCTCTCCCTTACATTCACCATGCATCCTAATGCCATTACCCCTCTCTCCCTTACATCCACCATGCATCCTAATATCATTACCCCTCTCTCCCTTACATCCACCATGCCTTCTAATACCATTACCCCTCTCTCCCTTACATTCACCATGCATCCTAATATCATTACCCCTCTCTCCCTTACATCCACCATGCCTTCTAATACCATTACCCCTCTCTCCCTTACATCCACCATGCCTCCTAATACCATTACCCCTCTCTCCCTTACATTCACCATGCATCCTAATGCCATTACCCCTCTCTCCCTTACATCCACCATGCCTCCTAATGCCATTACCCCTCTCTCCCTTACATCCACCATGCCTCCTAATGCCATTACCCCTATCTCCCTTACATCCACCATGCCTCCTAATGCCATTACCCCTCTCTCCCTTACATTCACCATGCATCCTAATATCATTACCCCTCTCTCCCTTACATCCACCATGCCTTCTAATACCATTACCCCTCTCTCCCTTACATTCACCATGCATCCTAATATCATTACCCCTCTCTCCCTTACATCCACCATGCCTTCTAATACCATTACCCCTCTCTCCCTTACATCCACCATGCCTCCTAATACCATTACCCCTCTCTCCCTTACATCCACCATGCCTCCTAATGCCATTACCCCTCTCTCCCTTACATCCACCATGCCTCCTAATGCCATTACCCCTCTCTCCCTTACATCCACCATGCCTCCTAATGCCATTACCCCTCTATCCCTTACATTCACCATGCCTCCCAATATCATTACCCCTCTCTCCCTTACATTCACCATGCCTCCTAATATCATTACCCCTCTCTCCCTTACATCCACCATGCCTTCTAATACCATTACCCCTCTCTCCCTTACATTCACCATGCATCCTAATATCATTACCCCTCTCTCCCTTACATCCACCATGCCTCCTAATACCATTACCCCTCTCTCCCTTACATTCACCATGCCTCCTAATGCCATTACCCCTCTCTCCTTTACATCCACCATGCCTCCTAATGCCATTACCCCTCTCTCCCTTACATTCACCATGCCTCCTAATGCCATTACCACTCTCTCCTTTACATCCACCATGCCTCCTAATGCCATTACCCCTCTCTCCCTTACATTCACCATGCCTCCTAATGTCATTACCCCTCTCTCCCTTACATCCACCATGCCTCCTAATACCATTACCCCTCTCTCCCTTACATCCACCATGCCTCCTAATGCCATTACCCCTCTCTCCCTTACATCCACCATGCCTCCTAATGCCATTACCCCTCTCTCCTTTACATCCACCATGCCTCCTAATGCCATTACCCCTCTCTCCCTTACATTCACCATGCCTCCTAATGCCATTACCACTCTCTCCTTTACATCCACCATGCCTCCTAATACCATTACCCCTCTCTCCCTTACATCCACCATGCCTCCTAATGCCATTACCCCTCTCTCCCTTACATTCACCATGCCTCCTAATGCCATTACCACTCTCTCCTTTACATCCACCATGCCTCCTAATACCATTACCCCTCTCTCCCTTACATCCACCATGCCTCCTAATGCCATTACCCCTCTCTCCCTTACATCCACCATGCCTCCTAATACCATTACCCCTCTCTCCCTTACATCCACCATGCCTCCTAATGCCATTACCCCTCTCTCCCTTACATCCACCATGCCTCCTAATGCCATTACCCCTCTCTCCTTTACATCCACCATGCCTCCTAATGTCATTACCCCTCTCTCCTTTACATCCACCATGCCTCCTAATACCATTACCCCTCTCTCCCTTACATCCACCATGCCTCCTAATGCCATTACCCCTCTCTCCCTTACATCCACCATGCCTCCTAATGCCATTACCCCTCTCTCCCTTACATCCACCATGCCTCCTAATACCATTACCCCTCTCTCCCTTACATCCACCATGCCTCCTAATGCCATTACCCCTCTCTCCCTTACATCCACCATGCCTCCTAATACCATTACCCCTCTCTCCCTTACATCCACCATGCCTCCTAATACCATTACCCCTCTCTCCCTTACATCCACCATGCCTCCTAATGCCATTACCCCTCTCTCCCTTACATCCACCATGCCTCCTAATGCCATTACCCCTCTCTCCCTTACATCCACCATGCCTCCTAATACCATTACCCCTCTCTCCCTTACATCCACCATGCCTCCTAATGCCATTACCCCTCTCTCCCTTACATCCACCATGCCTCCTAATACCATTACCCCTCTCTCCCTTACATCCACCATGCCTCCTAATGCCATTACCCCTCTCTCCCTTACATCCACCATGCCTCCTAATACCATTACCCCTCTCTCCCTTACATCCACCATGCATCCTAATGCCATTACCCCTCTCTCCCTTACATCCACCATGCCTCCTAATGCCATTACCCCTCTCTCCTTTACATCCACCATGCCTCCTAATACCATTACCCCTCTCTCCTTTACATTCACCATGCCTCCTAATACCATTACCCCTCTCTCCCTTACATTCACCATGCCTCCTAATACCATTACCCCTCTATCCCTTACATCCACCATGCCTCCTAATGCCATTACCCCTCTCTCCTTTACATTCACCATGCCTCCTAATGCCATTACCCCTCTCTCCCTTACATTCACCATGCATCCTAATGCCATTACCCCTCTCTCCCTTACATCCACCATGCCTCCTAATGCCATTACCCCGCTCTCCTTTACATTCACCATGCCTCCTAATGCCATTACCCCTCTCTCCTTTACATTCACCATGCCTCCTAATACCATTACCCCTCTCTCCCTTACATCCACCATGCCTCCTAATACCATTATCCCTCTCTCCTTTACATTCACCATGCCTCCTAATGCCATTACCCCTCTCTCCTTTACATCCACCATGCCTCCTAATACCATTACCCCTCTCTCCCTTACATCCACCATGCCTCCTAATGCCATTACCCCTCTCTCCCTTACATCCACCATGCCTCCTAATGTCATTACCCCTCTCTCTCTTACATCCACCATGCCTCCTAATGCCATTACCCCTCTCTCTCTTACATCCACCATGCCTCCTAATGCCATTACCCCTCTCTCCCTTACATTCACCATGCCTCCTAATGCCATTACCCCTCTCTCCTTTACATTCACCATGCCTCCTAATGCCATTACCCCTCTCTCCCTTACATCCACCATGCCTCCTAATGCCATTACCCCTCTCTCCCTTACATTCACCATGCATCCTAATGCCATTACCACTCTCTCCCTTACATCCACCATGCCTCCTAATGCCATTACCCCTCTCTCCCTTACATCCACCATGCCTCCTAATACCATTACCCCTCTCTCCCTTACATCCACCATGCCTCCTAATGCCATTACCCCTCTCTCCCTTACATCCACCATGCCTCCTAATGCCATTACCCCTCTCTCCCTTACATCCACCATGCCTCCTAATGCCATTACCCCGCTCTCCCTTACATCCACCATGCATCCTAATGCCATTACCCCTCTCTCCCTTACATCCACCATGCCTCCTAATGCCATTACCCCTCTCTCCCTTACATCCACCATGCCTCCTAATGCCATTACCCCTCTCTCCCTTACATCCACCATGCCTCCTAATACCATTACCCCTCTCTCCCTTACATCAACCATGCCTCCTAATGCCATTACCCCTCTCTCCCTTACATCCACCATGCCTCCTAATACCATTACCCCTCTCTCCCTTACATCCACCATGCCTCCTAATACCATTACCCCTCTCTCCTTTACATCCACCATGCATCCTAATACCATTACCCCTCTCTCCCTTACATCCACCATGCCTCCTAATGCCATTACCCCTCTCTCCCTTACATCCACCATGCCTCCTAATGCCATTACCCCTCTCTCCCTTACATCCACCATGCCTCCTAATGCCATTACCCCTCTCTCCCTTACATCCACCATGCCTCCTAATGCCATTACCCCTCTCTCCCTTACATCCACCATGCCTCCTAATGCCATTACCCCTCTCTCCTTTACATCCACCATGCCTCCTAATGCCATTACCCCTCTCTCCCTTACATCCACCATGCCTCCTAATGCCATTACCCCTCTCTCCCTTACATCCACCATGCCTCCTAATGCCATTACCCCTCTCTCCCTTACATCCACCATGCCTCCTAATGCCATTACCCCTCTCTCCTTTACATCCACCATGCATCCTAATACCATTACCCCTCTCTCCCTTACATCCACCATGCCTCCTAATACCATTACCCCTCTCTCCCTTACATCCACCATGCCTCCTAATACCATTACCCCTCTCTCCTTTACATCCACCATGCATCCTAATACCATTACCCCTCTCTCCCTTACATCCACCATGCCTCCTAATACCATTACCCCTCTCTCCCTTACATCCACCATGCCTCCTAATACCATTACCCCTCTCTCCCTTACATCCACCATGCCTCCTAATACCATTACCCCTCTCTCCCTTACATTCACCATGCCTCCTAATACCATTACCCCTCTCTCCCTTACATCCACCATGCCTCCTAATACCATTACCCCTCTCTCCCTTACATCCACCATGCCTCCTAATGCCATTACCCCTCTCTCCCTTACATCCACCATGCCTCCTAATACCATTACCCCTCTCTCCCTTACATCCACCATGCATCCTAATGCCATTACCCCTCTCTCCCTTACATCCACCATGCCTCCTAATGCCATTACCCCTCTCTCCTTTACATCCACCATGCCTCCTAATACCATTACCCCTCTCTCCTTTACATTCACCATGCCTCCTAATACCATTACCCCTCTCTCCCTTACATTCACCATGCCTCCTAATACCATTACCCCTCTATCCCTTACATCCACCATGCCTCCTAATGCCATTACCCCTCTCTCCTTTACATTCACCATGCCTCCTAATGCCATTACCCCTCTCTCCCTTACATTCACCATGCATCCTAATGCCATTACCCCTCTCTCCCTTACATCCACCATGCCTCCTAATGCCATTACCCCGCTCTCCTTTACATTCACCATGCCTCCTAATGCCATTACCCCTCTCTCCTTTACATTCACCATGCCTCCTAATACCATTACCCCTCTCTCCCTTACATCCACCATGCCTCCTAATACCATTATCCCTCTCTCCTTTACATTCACCATGCCTCCTAATGCCATTACCCCTCTCTCCTTTACATCCACCATGCCTCCTAATACCATTACCCCTCTCTCCCTTACATCCACCATGCCTCCTAATGCCATTACCCCTCTCTCCCTTACATCCACCATGCCTCCTAATGTCATTACCCCTCTCTCTCTTACATCCACCATGCCTCCTAATGCCATTACCCCTCTCTCTCTTACATCCACCATGCCTCCTAATGCCATTACCCCTCTCTCCCTTACATTCACCATGCCTCCTAATGCCATTACCCCTCTCTCCTTTACATTCACCATGCCTCCTAATGCCATTACCCCTCTCTCCCTTACATCCACCATGCCTCCTAATGCCATTACCCCTCTCTCCCTTACATTCACCATGCATCCTAATGCCATTACCACTCTCTCCCTTACATCCACCATGCCTCCTAATGCCATTACCCCTCTCTCCCTTACATCCACCATGCCTCCTAATACCATTACCCCTCTCTCCCTTACATCCACCATGCCTCCTAATGCCATTACCCCTCTCTCCCTTACATCCACCATGCCTCCTAATGCCATTACCCCTCTCTCCCTTACATCCACCATGCCTCCTAATGCCATTACCCCGCTCTCCCTTACATCCACCATGCATCCTAATGCCATTACCCCTCTCTCCCTTACATCCACCATGCCTCCTAATGCCATTACCCCTCTCTCCCTTACATCCACCATGCCTCCTAATGCCATTACCCCTCTCTCCCTTACATCCACCATGCCTCCTAATACCATTACCCCTCTCTCCCTTACATCAACCATGCCTCCTAATGCCATTACCCCTCTCTCCCTTACATCCACCATGCCTCCTAATACCATTACCCCTCTCTCCCTTACATCCACCATGCCTCCTAATACCATTACCCCTCTCTCCTTTACATCCACCATGCATCCTAATACCATTACCCCTCTCTCCCTTACATCCACCATGCCTCCTAATGCCATTACCCCTCTCTCCCTTACATCCACCATGCCTCCTAATGCCATTACCCCTCTCTCCCTTACATCCACCATGCCTCCTAATGCCATTACCCCTCTCTCCCTTACATCCACCATGCCTCCTAATGCCATTACCCCTCTCTCCCTTACATCCACCATGCCTCCTAATGCCATTACCCCTCTCTCCTTTACATCCACCATGCCTCCTAATGCCATTACCCCTCTCTCCCTTACATCCACCATGCCTCCTAATGCCATTACCCCTCTCTCCCTTACATCCACCATGCCTCCTAATGCCATTACCCCTCTCTCCCTTACATCCACCATGCCTCCTAATGCCATTACCCCTCTCTCCTTTACATCCACCATGCATCCTAATACCATTACCCCTCTCTCCCTTACATCCACCATGCCTCCTAATACCATTACCCCTCTCTCCCTTACATCCACCATGCCTCCTAATACCATTACCCCTCTCTCCTTTACATCCACCATGCATCCTAATACCATTACCCCTCTCTCCCTTACATCCACCATGCCTCCTAATACCATTACCCCTCTCTCCCTTACATCCACCATGCCTCCTAATACCATTACCCCTCTCTCCCTTACATCCACCATGCCTCCTAATACCATTACCCCTCTCTCCCTTACATTCACCATGCCTCCTAATACCATTACCCCTCTCTCCTTTACATCCACCATGCATCCTAATACCATTACCCCTCTCTCCCTTACATCCACCATGCCTCCTAATACCATTACCCCTCTCTCCCTTACATCCACCATGCCTCCTAATGCCATTACCCCTCTCTCCCTTACATCCACCATGCCTCCTAATACCATTACCCCTCTCTCCTTTACATCCACCATGCATCCTAATACCATTACCCCTCTCTCCCTTACATCCACCATGCCTCCTAATGCCATTACCCCTCTCTCCCTTACATCCACCATGCCTCCTAATGCCATTACCCCTCTCTCCCTTACATCCACCATGCCTCCTAATGCCATTACCCCTCTCTCCCTTACATCCACCATGCCTCCTAATGCCATTACCCCTCTCTCCCTTACATCCACCATGCCTCCTAATACCATTACCCCTCTCTCCCTTACATCCACCATGCCTCCTAATGCCATTACCCCTCTCTCCTTTACATCCACCATGCATCCTAATACCATTACCCCTCTCTCCCTTACATCCACCATGCCTCCTAATACCATTACCCCTCTCTCCCTTACATCCACCATGCCTCCTAATACCATTACCCCTCTCTCCTTTACATCCACCATGCATCCTAATACCATTACCCCTCTCTCCCTTACATCCACCATGCCTCCTAATACCATTACCCCTCTCTCCCTTACATCCACCATGCCTCCTAATACCATTACCCCTCTCTCCCTTACATCCACCATGCCTCCTAATACCATTACCCCTCTCTCCCTTACATTCACCATGCCTCCTAATACCATTACCCCTCTCTCCTTTACATCCACCATGCATCCTAATACCATTACCCCTCTCTCCCTTACATCCACCATGCCTCCTAATACCATTACCCCTCTCTCCCTTACATCCACCATGCCTCCTAATGCCATTACCCCTCTCTCCCTTACATCCACCATGCCTCCTAATGCCATTACCCCTCTCTCCCTTACATCCACCATGCCTCCTAATGCCATTACCCCTCTCTCCCTTACATCCACCATGCCTCCTAATGCCATTACCCCTCTCTCCCTTACATCCACCATGCCTCCTAATACCATTACCCCTCTCTCCCTTACATCCACCATGCATCCTAATGCCATTACCCCTCTCTCCCTTACATTCACCATGCCTCCTAATGCCATTACCCCTCTCTCCCTTACATTCACCATGCCTCCTAATGCCATTACCCCTCTCTCCCTTACATTCACCATGCCTCCTAATGCCATTACCCCTCTCTCCCTTACATCCACCATGCCTCCTAATGCCATTACCCCTCTCTCCCTTACATCCACCATGCCTCCTAATACCATTACCCCTCTCTCCCTTACATTCACCATGCCTCCTAATGCCATTACCCCTCTCTCCCTTACATCCACCATGCCTCCTAATGCCATTACCCCTCTCTCCCTTACATCCACCATGCCTCCTAATACCATTACCCCTCTCTCCCTTACATCAACCATGCCTCCTAATGCCATTACCCCTCTCTCCCTTACATCCACCATGCCTCCTAATACCATTACCCCTCTCTCCCTTACATCCACCATGCCTCCTAATACCATTACCCCTCTCTCCCTTACATCCACCATGCCTCCTAATGCCATTACCCCTCTCTCCCTTACATTCACCATGCCTCCTAATACCATTACCCCTCTCTCCCTTACATCCACCATGCATCCTAATGCCATTACCCCTCTCTCCCTTACATTCACCATGCCTCCTAATGCCATTACCCCTCTCTCCCTTACATCCACCATGCCTCCTAATACCATTACCCCTCTCTCCCTTACATCCACCATGCATCCTAATACCATTACCCCTCTCTCCCTTACATCCACCATGCCTCCTAATGCCATTACCCCTCTCTCCCTTACATTCACCATGCCTCCTAATGCCATTACCCCTCTCTCCCTTACATCCACCATGCCTCCTAATGCCATTACCCCTCTCTCCCTTACATTCACCATGCATCCTAATGCCATTACCCCTCTCTCCCTTACATTCACCATGCCTCCTAATGCCATTACCCCTCTCTCCCTTACATCCACCATGCCTCCTAATACCATTACCCCTCTCTCCCTTACATCCACCATGCCTCCTAATACCATTACCCCTCTCTCCCTTACATTCACCATGCCTCCTAATGCCATTACCCCTCTCTCCCTTACATTCACCATGCCTCCTAATGCCATTACCCCTCTCTCCCTTACATCCACCATGCCTCCTAATACCATTACCCCTCTCTCCCTTACATTCACCATGCCTCCTAATGCCATTACCCCTCTCTCCCTTACATCCACCATGCCTCCTAATACCATTACCCCTCTCTCCCTTACATTCACCATGCCTCCTAATACCATTACCCCTCTCTCCCTTACATCAACCATGCCTCCTAATACCATTACCCCTCTCTCCCTTACATCCACCATGCCTCCTAATGCCATTACCCCTCTCTCCTTTACATCAACCATGCCTCCTAATGCCATTACCCCTCTCTCCCTTACATTCACCATGCCTCCTAATGCCATTACCCCTCTCTCCCTTACATCCACCATGCCTCCTAATACCATTACCCCTCTCTCCCTTACATCAACCATGCCTCCTAATGCCATTACCCCTCTCTCCCTTACATCCACCATGCCTCCTAATACCATTACCCCTCTCTCCCTTACATCCACCATGCCTCCTAATGCCATTACCCCTCTCTCCCTTACATCCACCATGCCTCCTAATGCCATTACCCCTCTCTCCCTTACATCCACCATGCCTCCTAATGCCATTACCCCTCTCTCCCTTACATCCACCATGCCTCCTAATGCCATTACCCCTCTCTCCCTTACATTCACCATGCCTCCTAATGCCATTACCCCTCTCTCCCTTACATCCACCATGCCTCCTAATGCCATTACCCCTCTCTCTCTTACATCCACCATGCCTCCTAATGCCATTACCCCTCTCTCCCTTACATCCACCATGCATCCTAATGCCATTACCCCTCTCTCCCTTACATCCACCATGCCTCCTAATACCATTACCCCTCTCTCCCTTACATCCACCATGCCTCCTAATACCATTACCCCTCTCTCCCTTACATCAACCATGCCTCCTAATACCATTACCCCTCTCTCCTTTACATCCACCATGCCTCCTAATGCCATTACCCCTCTCTCCCTTACATTCACCATGCCTCCTAATACCATTACCCCTCTCTCCCTTACATCCACCATGCCTCCTAATGCCATTACCCCTCTCTCCCTTACATCAACCATGCCTCCTAATGCCATTACCCCTCTCTCCCTTACATTCACCATGCCTCCTAATGCCATTACCCCTCTCTCCCTTACATCAACCATGCCTCCTAATGCCATTACCCCTCTCTCCCTTACATCCACCATGCCTCCTAATGCCATTACCCCTCTCTCCCTTACATCCACCATGCCTCCTAATGCCATTACCCCTCTCTCCCTTACATCAACCATGCCTCCTAATGCCATTACCCCTCTCTCCCTTACATCAACCATGCCTCCTAATGCCATTACCCCTCTCTCCCTTACATCCACCATGCCTCCTAATACCATTACCCCTCTCTCCCTTACATCCACCATGCCTCCTAATACCATTACCCCTCTCTCCCTTACATCAACCATGCCTCCTAATACCATTACCCCTCTCTCCTTTACATCCACCATGCCTCCTAATGCCATTACCCCTCTCTCCCTTACATCCACCATGCCTCCTAATACCATTACCCCTCTCTCCCTTACATCAACCATGCCTCCTAATGCCATTACCCCTCTCTCCCTTACATCCACCATGCATCCTAATGCCATTACCCCTCACTCCCTTACATCAACCATGCCTCCTAATGCCATTACCACTCTCTCCCTTACATTCACCATGCCTCCTAATACCATTACCCCTCTCTCCTTTACATCCACCATGCCTCCTAATGCCATTACCCCTCTCTCCCTTACATTCACCATGCCTCCTAATGCCATTACCCCTCTCTCCCTTACATCCACCATGCCTCCTAATGCCATTACCCCTCTCTCCCTTACATTCACCATGCCTCCTAATGCCATTACCCCTCTCTCCCTTACATCCACCATGCCTCCTAATGCCATTACCCCTCTCTCCCTTACATTCACCATGCCTCCTAATACCATTACCCCTCTCTCCCTTACATCCACCATGCCTCCTAATGCCATTACCCCTCTCTCCCTTACATCCACCATGCCTCCTAATGCCATTACCCCTCTCTCCCTTACATCCACCATGCCTCCTAATGCCATTACCCCTCTCTCCCTTACATCCACCATGCCTCCTAATACCATTACCCCTCTCTCCCTTACATCAACCATGCCTCCTAATGCCATTACCCCTCTCTCCCTTACATCCACCATGCCTCCTAATGCCATTACCCCTCTCTCCCTTACATCCACCATGCCTCCTAATGCCATTACCCCTCTCTCCCTTACATCCACCATGCCTCCTAATACCATTACCCCTCTCTCCCTTACATCCACCATGCCTCCTAATGCCATTACCCCTCTCTCCCTTACATCAACCATGCCTCCTTATGCCATTACCCCTCTCTCCTTTACATTCACCATGCCTCCTAATACCATTACCCCTCTCTCCTTTACATCCACCATGCATCCTAATGCCATTACCCCTCTCTCCCTTACATCCACCATGCCTCCTAATGCCATTACCCCTCTCTCCCTTACATCCACCATGCCTCCTAATATCATTACCCCTCTCTCCCTTACATCAACCATGCCTCCTAATGCCATTACCCCTCTCTCCTTTACATTCACCATGCCTCCTAATACCATTACCCCTCTCTCCCTTACATCCACCATGCCTCCTAATACCATTACCCCTCTCTCCCTTACATCCACCATGCCTCCTAATATCATTACCCCTCTCTCCCTTACATCAACCATGCCTCCTAATGCCATTACCCCTCTCTCCTTTACATTCACCATGCCTCCTAATACCATTACCCCTATCTCCCTTACATCCACCATGCCTCCTAATGCCATTACCCCTCTCTCCCTTACATCAACCATGCCTCCTAATGCCATTACCCCTCTCTCCCTTACATTCACCATGCCTCCTAATGCCATTACCCCTCTCTCCCTTACATCCACCATGCCTCCTAATGCCATTACCCCTCTCTCCCTTACATTCACCATGCCTCCTAATACCATTACCCCTCTATCCCTTACATTCACCATGCCTCCTAATGCCATTACCCCTCTCTCCCTTACATTCACCATGCCTCCTAATGCCATTACCCCTCTCTCCCTTACATCCACCATGCCTCCTAATGCCATTACCCCTCTCTCCCTTACATTCACCATGCCTCCTAATACCATTACCCCTCTCTCCCTTACATTCACCATGCCTCCTAATGCCATTACCCCTCTCTCCCTTACATCAACCATGCCTCCTAATGCCATTACCCCTCTCTCCCTTACATCCACCATGCCTCCTAATGCCATTACCCCTCTCTCCCTTACATCCACCATGCCTCCTAATGCCATTACCCCTCTCTCCCTTACATCAACCATGCCTCCTAATGCCATTACCCCTCTCTCCCTTACATCAACCATGCCTCCTAATGCCATTACCCCTCTCTCCCTTACATCCACCATGCCTCCTAATACCATTACCCCTCTCTCCCTTACATCCACCATGCCTCCTAATACCATTACCCCTCTCTCCCTTACATCAACCATGCCTCCTAATACCATTACCCCTCTCTCCTTTACATCCACCATGCCTCCTAATGCCATTACCCCTCTCTCCCTTACATCCACCATGCCTCCTAATACCATTACCCCTCTCTCCCTTACATCAACCATGCCTCCTAATGCCATTACCCCTCTCTCCCTTACATCCACCATGCATCCTAATGCCATTACCCCTCACTCCCTTACATCAACCATGCCTCCTAATGCCATTACCACTCTCTCCCTTACATTCACCATGCCTCCTAATACCATTACCCCTCTCTCCTTTACATCCACCATGCCTCCTAATGCCATTACCCCTCTCTCCCTTACATTCACCATGCCTCCTAATGCCATTACCCCTCTCTCCCTTACATCCACCATGCCTCCTAATGCCATTACCCCTCTCTCCCTTACATTCACCATGCCTCCTAATGCCATTACCCCTCTCTCCCTTACATCCACCATGCCTCCTAATGCCATTACCCCTCTCTCCCTTACATTCACCATGCCTCCTAATACCATTACCCCTCTCTCCCTTACATCCACCATGCCTCCTAATGCCATTACCCCTCTCTCCCTTACATCCACCATGCCTCCTAATGCCATTACCCCTCTCTCCCTTACATCCACCATGCCTCCTAATGCCATTACCCCTCTCTCCCTTACATCCACCATGCCTCCTAATACCATTACCCCTCTCTCCCTTACATCAACCATGCCTCCTAATGCCATTACCCCTCTCTCCCTTACATCCACCATGCCTCCTAATGCCATTACCCCTCTCTCCCTTACATCCACCATGCCTCCTAATGCCATTACCCCTCTCTCCCTTACATCCACCATGCCTCCTAATACCATTACCCCTCTCTCCCTTACATCCACCATGCCTCCTAATGCCATTACCCCTCTCTCCCTTACATCAACCATGCCTCCTAATGCCATTACCCCTCTCTCCTTTACATTCACCATGCCTCCTAATACCATTACCCCTCTCTCCTTTACATCCACCATGCATCCTAATGCCATTACCCCTCTCTCCCTTACATCCACCATGCCTCCTAATGCCATTACCCCTCTCTCCCTTACATCCACCATGCCTCCTAATATCATTACCCCTCTCTCCCTTACATCAACCATGCCTCCTAATGCCATTACCCCTCTCTCCTTTACATTCACCATGCCTCCTAATACCATTACCCCTCTCTCCCTTACATCCACCATGCCTCCTAATACCATTACCCCTCTCTCCCTTACATCCACCATGCCTCCTAATATCATTACCCCTCTCTCCCTTACATCAACCATGCCTCCTAATGCCATTACCCCTCTCTCCTTTACATTCACCATGCCTCCTAATACCATTACCCCTCTCTCCCTTACATCCACCATGCCTCCTAATGCCATTACCCCTCTCTCCCTTACATCAACCATGCCTCCTAATGCCATTACCCCTCTCTCCCTTACATTCACCATGCCTCCTAATGCCATTACCCCTCTCTCCCTTACATCCACCATGCCTCCTAATGCCATTACCCCTCTCTCCCTTACATTCACCATGCCTCCTAATACCATTACCCCTCTATCCCTTACATTCACCATGCCTCCTAATGCCATTACCCCTCTCTCCCTTACATTCACCATGCCTCCTAATGCCATTACCCCTCTCTCCCTTACATCCACCATGCCTCCTAATGCCATTACCCCTCTCTCCCTTACATTCACCATGCCTCCTAATACCATTACCCCTCTCTCCCTTACATTCACCATGCCTCCTAATGCCATTACCCCTCTCTCCCTTACATCCACCATGCCTCCTAATGCCATTACCCCTCTCTCCCTTACATCAACCATGCCTCCTAATGCCATTACCCCTCTCTCCTTTACATTCACCATGCCTCCTAATACCATTACCCCTCTCTCCCTTACATCCACCATGCCTCCTAATACCATTACCCCTCTCTCCCTTACATCCACCATGCCTCCTAATATCATTACCCCTCTCTCCCTTACATCAACCATGCCTCCTAATGCCATTACCCCTCTCTCCTTTACATTCACCATGCCTCCTAATACCATTACCCCTCTCTCCCTTACATCCACCATGCCTCCTAATGCCATTACCCCTCTCTCCCTTACATCAACCATGCCTCCTAATGCCATTACCCCTCTCTCCCTTACATTCACCATGCCTCCTAATGCCATTACCCCTCTCTCCTTTACATTCACCATGCCTCCTAATACCATTACCCCTCTCTCCTTTACATTCACCATGCCTCCTAATGCCATTACCCCTCTCTCCCTTACATCCACCATGCCTCCTAATGCCATTACCCCTCTCTCCCTTACATCCACCATGCCTCCTAATACCATTACCCCTCTCTCCCTTACATCCACCATGCCTCCTAATGCCATTACCCCTCTCTCCCTTACATCAACCATGCCTCCTAATGCCATTACCCCTCTCTCCCTTACATTCACCATGCATCCTAATACCATTACCCCTCTCTCCTTTACATTCACCATGCCTCCTAATGCCATTACCCCTCTCTCCCTTACATCCACCATGCCTCCTAATGCCATTACCCCTCTCTCCCTTACATCAACCATGCCTCCTAATGCCATTACCCCTCTCTCCTTTACATTCACCATGCCTCCTAATGCCATTACCCCTCTCTCCCTTACATCCACCATGCCTCCTAATACCATTACCCCTCTCTCCCTTACATCCACCATGCCTCCTAATACCATTACCCCTCTCTCCCTTACATTCACCATGCCTCCTAATATCATTACCCCTCTCTCCCTTACATTCACCATGCCTCCTAATATCATTACCCCTCTCTCCCTTACATTCACCATGCCTCCTAATATCATTACCCCTCTCTCCTTTACATTCACCATGCCTCCTAATATCATTACCCCTCTCTCCCTTACACTCACCATGCCTCCTAATACCATTACCCCTCTCTCTCTTACATCCACCATGCCTCCTAATGCCATTACCCCTCTCTCCCTTACATTCACCATGCCTCCTAATACCATTACCCCTCTCTCCCTTACATTCACCATGCCTCCTAATACCATTACCCCTCTCTCCCTTACATCCACCATGCCTCCTAATACCATTACCCCTCTCTCCCTTACATTCACCATGCATCCTAATGCCATTACCCCTCTCTCCCTTACATTCACCATGCCTCCTAATGCCATTACCCCTCTCTCCCTTACATTCACCATGCCTCCTAATGCCATTACCCCTCTCTCCCTTACATTCACCATGCCTCCTAATACCATTACCCCTCTCTCCCTTACATTCACCATGCCTCCTAATATCATTACCCCTCTCTCCCTTACATCAACCATGCCTCCTAATGCCATTACCCCTCTCTCCTTTACATCCACCATGCCTCCTAATGCCATTACCCCTCTCTCCCTTACATCCACCATGCATCCTAATGCCATTATCCCTCTCTCCCTTACATTCACCATGCCTCCTAATGCCATTACCCCTCTCTCCCTTACATTCACCATGCCTCCTAATGCCATTACCCCTCTCTCCCTTACATTCACCATGCCTCCTAATGCCATTACCCCTCTCTCCCTTACATTCACCATGCCTCCTAATACCATTACCCCTCTCTCCCTTACATTCACCATGCCTCCTAATGCCATTACCCCTCTCTCCCTTACATTCACCATGCATCCTAATGCCATTACCCCTCTCTCCCTTACATTCACCATGCCTCCTAATGCCATTACCCCTCTCTCCCTTACATTCACCATGCCTCCTAATGCCATTACCCCTCTCTCCCTTACATCCACCATGCCTCCTAATGCCATTACCCCTCTCTCCTTTACATTCACCATGCCTCCTAATGCCATTACCCCTCTCTCCCTTACATCCACCATGCATCCTAATGCCATTACCCCTCTCTCCCTTACATTCACCATGCCTCCTAATGCCATTACCCCTCTCTCCCTTACATCCACCATGCCTCCTAATGCCATTACCCCCTCTCTCCTTTACATTCACCATGCCTCCTAATACCATTACCCCTCTCTCCCTTACATCCACCATGCATCCTAATGCCATTACCCCTCTCTCCCTTACATTCACCATGCCTCCTAATGCCATTACCCCTCTCTCCCTTACATTCACCATGCCTCCTAATGCCATTACCCCTCTCTCTCTTACATCCACCATGCCTCCTAATGCCATTACCCCTCTCTCCCTTACATTCACCATGCCTCCTAATGCCATTACCCCTCTCTCCCTTACATCCACCATGCCTCCTAATACCATTACCCCTCTCTCCCTTACATCCACCATGCCTCCTAATGCCATTACCCCTCTCTCCCTTACATTCACCATGCATCCTAATGCCATTACCCCTCTCTCCCTTACATTCACCATGCCTCCTAATGCCATTACCCCTCTCTCCCTTACATTCACCATGCCTCCTAATGCCATTACCCCCTCTCTCCCTTACATCCACCATGCCTCCTAATGCCATTACCCCTCTCTCCCTTACATTCACCATGCCTCCTAATGCCATTACCCCTCTCTCTCTTACATCCACCATGCCTCCTAATGCCATTACCCCTCTCTCCCTTACATTCACCATGCCTCCTAATGCCATTACCCCTCTCTCCTTTACATTCACCATGCCTCCTAATGCCATTACCCCTCTCTCCTTTACATCCACCATGCCTCCTAATACCATTACCCCTCTCTCCCTTACATCCACCATGCCTCCTAATACCATTACCCCTCTCTCCCTTACATTCACCATGCCTCCTAATGCCATTACCCCTCTCTCCCTTACATCCACCATGCCTCCTAATGCCATTACCCCTCTCTCTCTTACATCCACCATGCCTCCTAATGCCATTACCCCTCTCTCCCTTACATTCACCATGCCTCCTAATGCCATTACCCCTCTCTCTCTTACATCCACCATGCCTCCTAATGCCATTACCCCTCTCTCCCTTACATTCACCATGCCTCCTAATGCCATTACCCCTCTCTCCTTTACATTCACCATGCCTCCTAATGCCATTACCCCTCTCTCCTTTACATCCACCATGCCTCCTAATACCATTACCCCTCTCTCCCTTACATCCACCATGCCTCCTAATACCATTACCCCTCTCTCCCTTACATCCACCATGCCTCCTAATACCATTACCCCTCTCTCCTTTACATTCACCATGCCTCCTAATGCCATTACCCCTCTCTCCCTTACATTCACCATGCCTCCTAATGCCATTACCCCCTCTCTCCCTTACATCCACCATGCCTCCTAATGCCATTACCCCTCTCTCCTTTACATTCACCATGCCTCCTAATGCCATTACCCCTCTCTCCCTTACATCCACCATGCCTCCTAATGCCATTACCCCTCTCTCTCTTACATCCACCATGCCTCCTAATGCCATTACCCCTCTCTCCCTTACATTCACCATGCCTCCTAATACCATTACCCCTCTCTCCCTTACATCCACCATGCCTCCTAATGCCATTACCCCTCTCTCCCTTACATTCACCATGCATCCTAATGCCATTACCCCTCTCTCCCTTACATCCACCATGCCTCCTAATACCATTACCCCTCTCTCCTTTACATCCACCATGCCTCCTAATGCCATTACCCCCTCTCTCCCTTACATTCACCATGCCTCCTAATGCCATTACCCCTCTCTCCCTTACATTCACCATGCCTCCTAATGCCATTACCCCTCTCTCCCTTACATCCACCATGCCTCCTAATGCCATTACCCCTCTCTCCCTTACATTCACCATGCCTCCTAATGCCATTACCCCTCTCTCTCTTACATCCACCATGCCTCCTAATGCCATTACCCCTCTCTCCCTTACATTCACCATGCCTCCTAATACCATTACCCCTCTCTCCCTTACATCCACCATGCCTCCTAATGCCATTACCCCTCTCTCCCTTACATCCACCATGCCTCCTAATGCCATTACCCCCTCTCTCCCTTACATTCACCATGCCTCCTAATGCCATTACCCCTCTCTCTCTTACATCCACCATGCCTCCTAATGCCATTACCCCTCTCTCCCTTACATCCACCATGCCTCCTAATGCCATTACCCCTCTCTCCCTTACATCCACCATGCCTCCTAATGCCATTACCCCTCTCTCCCTTACATCCACCATGCCTCCTAATGCCATTACCCCTCTCTCCCTTACATCCACCATGCCTCCTAATACCATTACCCCTCTCTCCCTTACATCCACCATGCCTCCTAATGCCATTACCCCTCTCTCCCTTACATCCACCATGCCTCCTAATACCATTACCCCTCTCTCCTTTACATCCACCATGCATCCTAATGCCATTACCCCTCTCTCCCTTACATCCACCATGCCTCCTAATGCCATTACCCCTCTCTCTCTTACATCCACCATGCCTCCTAATGCCATTACCCCTCTCTCCCTTACATTCACCATGCATCCTAATGCCATTACCCCTCTCTCTCTTACATCCACCATGCCTCCTAATGCCATTACCCCTCTCTCTCTTACATCCACCATGCCTCCTAATGCCATTACCCCTCTCTCCCTTACATCCACCATGCCTCCTAATGCCATTACCCCTCTCTCCCTTACATCCACCATGCCTCCTAATGCCATTACCCCTCTCTCCCTTACATCCACCATGCCTCCTAATGCCATTACCCCTCTCTCCCTTACATCCACCATGCCTCCTAATACCATTACCCCTCTCTCCCTTACATCCACCATGCCTCCTAATGCCATTACCCCTCTCTCCCTTACATCCACCATGCCTCCTAATACCATTACCCCCTCTCTCCTTTACATCCACCATGCATCCTAATGCCATTACCCCCTCTCTCCCTTACATCCACCATGCCTCCTAATGCCATTACCCCTCTCTCTCTTACATCCACCATGCCTCCTAATGCCATTACCCCTCTCTCCCTTACATTCACCATGCATCCTAATGCCATTACCCCTCTCTCTCTTACATCCACCATGCCTCCTAATGCCATTACCCCTCTCTCTCTTACATCCACCATGCCTCCTAATGCCATTTCCCCTCTCTCCTTACATTCACCATGCATCCTAATGCCATTACCCCTCTCTCCTTTACATCAACCATGCCTCCTAATACCATTACCCCTCTCTCCCTTACATCCACCATGCCTCCTAATGCCATTACCCCTCTCTCTCTTACATTCACCATGCCTCCTAATGCCATTACCCCTCTCTCCCTTACATCCACCATGCCTCCTAATGCCATTACCCCTCTCTCTCTTACATCCACCATGCCTCCTAATGCCATTACCCCTCTCTCCCTTACATTCACCATGCCTCCTAATGCCATTACCCCTCTCTCTCTTACATCCACCATGCCTCCTAATGCCATTACCCCTCTCTCCCTTACATTCACCATGCCTCCTAATACCATTACCCCTCTCTCCCTTACATTCACCATGCCTCCTAATGCCATTACCCCTCTCTCCCTTACATCCACCATGCCTCCTAATGCCATTACCCCTCTCTCCCTTACATTCACCATGCCTCCTAATACCATTACCCCTCTCTCCTTTACATCCACCATGCCTCCTAATGCCATTACCCCTCTCTCCCTTACATCCACCATGCCTCCTAATACCATTACCCCTCTCTCTCTTACATCCACCATGCCTCCTAATGCCATTACCCCTCTCTCCCTTACATCCACCATGCCTCCTAATACCATTACCCCTCTCTCTCTTACATCCACCATGCCTCCTAATGCCATTACCCCTCTCTCCCTTACATTCACCATGCATCCTAATACCATTACCCCTCTCTCCCTTACATCCACCATGCCTCCTAATGCCATTACCCCTCTCTCCCTTACATTCACCATGCCTCCTAATGCCATTACCCCTCTCTCTCTTACATCCACCATGCCTCCTAATGCCATTACCCCTCTCTCCCTTACATTCACCATGCCTCCTAATGCCATTACCCCTCTCTCCCTTACATTCACCATGCCTCCTAATACCATTACCCCTCTCTCCCTTACATTCACCATGCCTCCTAATGCCATTACCCCTCTCTCCCTTACATTCACCATGCCTCCTAATACCATTACCCCTCTCTCCCTTACATTCACCATGCCTCCTAATACCATTACCCCTCTCTCCCTTACATCCACCATGCCTCCTAATGCCATTACCCCTCTCTCCCTTACATTAACCATGCATCCTAATGCCATTACCCCTCTCTCCCTTACATCCACCATGCCTCCTAATATCATTACCCCTCTCTCCCTTACATTCACCATGCCTCCTAATGCCATTACCCCTCTCTCCCTTACATTCACCATGCCTCCTAATGCCATTACACCTCTCTCCCTTACATTCACCATGCCTCCTAATGCCATTACCCCTCTCTCCCTTACATTCACCATGCCTCCTAATACCATTACCCCTCTCTCCCTTACATCCACCATGCCTCCTAATGCCATTACCCCTCTCTCCCTTACATTCACCATGCCTCCTAATACCATTACCCCTCTCTCCCTTACATTCACCATGCCTCCTAATGCCATTACCCCTCTCTCCCTTACATTCACCATGCCTCCTAATGCCATTACCCATCTCTCCCTTACATTCACCATGCCTCCTAATACCATTACCCCTCTCTCCCTTACATTCACCATGCCTCCTAATACCATTACCCCTCTCTCCCTTACACTCACCATGCCTCCTAATGCCATTACCCCTCTCTCCCTTACATCCACCATGCCTCCTAATACCATTACCCCTCTCTCCCTTACATTCACCATGCCTCCTAATGCCATTACCCCTCTCTCCCTTACATTCACCATGCCTCCTAATGCCATTACCCATCTCTCCCTTACATTCACCATGCCTCCTAATACCATTACCCCTCTCTCCCTTACATCCACCATGCCTCCTAATGCCATTACCCCTCTCTCCCTTACATTCACCATGCCTCCTAATACCATTACCCCTCTCTCCCTTACATTCACCATGCATCCTAATATCATTACCACTTTCTTCCTTACATCCACCATGCCTCCCCATATAATTACCCCTTTCTCCTTTACATTCACCATGCCTCCTAATATCATTACCACTTTCTTCCTTACATCCACCATGCCTCCCCATATAATTACCCCTCTCTCCCTTACATTCACCATGCATCCTAATATCATTACCACTTTCTTCCTTACATCCACCATGCCTCCCCATATAATTACCCCTCTCTCCCTTACATTCACCATGCCTCCTAATGCCATTACCCCTCTCTCCCTTACATTCACCATGCCTCCTAATACCATTACCCCTTTCTCCCTTACATTCACCATGCCTCCTAATGCCATTACCCCTCTCTCCCTTACATCCACCATGCCTCCTAATATCATTACCCCTCTCTCCCTTACATTCACCATGCATCCTAATATCATTACCCCTCTCTCCCTTACATTCACCATGCATCCTAATACCATTACCCCTCTCTCCCTTACATTCACCATGCATCCTAATATCATTACCCCTCTCTCCCTTACATTCACCATGCATCCTAATACCATTACCCCTCTCTCCCTTACATTCACCATGCCTCCTAATGCCATTACCCCTCTCTCCCTTACATCCACCATGCATCCTAATGCCATTACCCCTCTCTCCCTTACATTCACCATGCCTCCTAATGCCATTACCCCTCTCTCCCTTACATTCACCATGCCTCCTAATGCCATTACCCCTCTCTCCCTTACATTCACCATGCCTCCTAATGCCATTACCCCTCTCTCCCTTACATTCACCATGCCTCCTAATGCCATTACCCCTCTCTCCCTTACATCCACCATGCCTCCTAATACCATTACCCCTCTCTCCCTTACATTCACCATGCCTCCTAATGCCATTACCCCTCTCTCCCTTACATTCACCATGCCTCCTAATGCCATTACCCCTCTCTCCCTTACATTCACCATGCATCCTAATACCATTACCCCTCTCTCCCTTACATTCACCATGCCTCCTAATGCCATTACCCCTCTCTCCCTTACATTCACCATGCCTCCTAATGCCATTACCCCTCTCTCCCTTACATCCACCATGCCTCCTAATACCATTACCCCTCTCTCCCTTACATTCACCATGCCTCCTAATGCCATTACCCCTCTCTCCCTTACATTCACCATGCCTCCTAATGCCATTACCCCTCTCTCCCTTACATTCACCATGCATCCTAATATCATTACCCCTCTCTCCCTTACATTCACCATGCCTCCTAATGCCATTACCACTCTCTCCCTTACATTCACCATGCCTCCTAATGCCATTACCCCTCTCTCCCTTACATTCACCATGCCTCCTAATGCCATTACCCCTCTCTCCCTTACATTCACCATGCATCCTAATATCATTACCCCTCTCTCCCTAACATTCACCATGCCTCCTAATATCATTACCCCTCTCTCCCTTACATTCACCATGCCTCCTAATACCATTACCCCTCTCTCCCTTACATTCACCATGCCTCCTAATATCATTACCCCTCTCTCCCTTACATTCACCATGCCTCCTAATATCATTACCCCTCTCTCCCTAACATTCACCATGCCTCCTAATATCATTACCCCTCTCTCCCTTACATTCACCATGCCTCCTAATACCATTACCCCTCTCTCCCTTACATTCACCATGCATCCTAATATCATTACCCCTCTCTCCCTTACATTCACCATGCCTCCTAATGCCATTACCACTCTCTCCCTTACATTCACCATGCCTCCTAATGCCATTACCCCTCTCTCCCTTACATTCACCATGCCTCCTAATATCATTACCCCTCTCTCCCTAACATTCACCATGCCTCCTAATGCCATTACCCCTCTCTCCTTTACATTCACCATGCCTCCTAATGCCATTACCCCGCTCTCCCTTACATCCACCATGCCTCCTAATGCCATTACCCCTCTCTCCCTTACATCCACCATGCCTCCTAATGCCATTACCCCGCTCTCCCTTACATCCACCATGCCTCCTAATGCCATTACCCCGCTCTCCCTTACATCCACCATGCCTCCTAATACCATTACCCCTCTCTCCCTTACATTCACCATGCATCCTAATATCATTACCACTTTCTTCCTTACATCCACCATGCCTCCCCATATAATTACCCCTTTCTCCTGTACATTCACCATGCCTCATAATATCATTACCCCTTTCTCCCTTACATTCGCCATGCATCCCAATATAATTACCCATATTTTCTCCCTTACATTCACCATGCATCCCAATATAATTAACCATTTCTCCCTTACACCACAATCCCTCCTAATACCATTACCCCCTTTCTTCCTTACACTCACCATGCCTCCCTATATAATTATCCCTTTCTTCATTACATCCACCATGCCTCCTAATATAATTACCCCTTTCTCTCTTACATTCCCCAAATTGGGACATCACATGTGGCTATATTTTAGAACATCCTATGTTTTTGCATTGAAAATCTATCTTTTAAAAGCACTTTTACGTGAAACACATGTATTTGTAACAACAAATGTATCGCTTTTACTTTGGTGAAAGTAATGCAAACATGACTTAAACACAGGTTTCCTAGAAAGTTTATTCCGTTCACGAAGACAAATGGGAGGTAAATTGGATTGACTTTGTCAGCCTGTCAGTCTGCCTGTGTGTCTGCCCGTCAGTATATCCGTCCGTTTGGGGCATATAGCTCAGTCATGTGTTAACGGAACTGAAAGGAATTTGGTATTTATGTTCGACATCTGGAGTACTTGTACTTTTAAAAGAGGCACCAAAATGACAATGTTCACGTTTCCCGTTCTAGAGTTATACTTCTTTGTTCGCCTGGAAATAGTGTTTTTCTGTCCGTCCGGGCATACATGTACATGTCAATCTCAGACATCTGTTATCAATATGGAGCTTCACTAAATTCAAAAGAGAGGCAAATGACGTTGTTCGCGATTCCAGTCTGTATGGTTATTATTCTTTGTTTATCTGGAAATATTTAGTGGGGGGGGGTCGTTCGCGTAGATATCTCACCCATGGTTCATCAGATCTCAATGCAATTTGCATGTTCATCCTTCGTTTATTATAAATTTGGGTTTCCGCCCTGCGCATGTTTCAATTTGGCACCATTGGGAGGGGTGGGGGTATGTCAGCACCCGATGTGCAACCTCTTGTTTTTATTGATGTTGGAAGTGGTACCGGAAAGAGCATCTTTAAACGGGCATGACCCAATTGCCCGATCTCAGAGTGTTGACAGACAGCGGTAACTGACCAATCGTGTTACGGCTAACGAAGTTCAAGGCCAGATACTTCCTAAACAAACGAGCTTCCCGTAGTGCATTTACGTGCGTTTTAAAACTCTATTGTCTGTTGCGAGAGTATAGGTTCTTTTCGATATGTTCAAGGTGTTCTATATGTGTTTATATATGTATCTTGTAACAGTGACAGTAACTGTTTTTAGATAAAATCAATGGAGCCAGATTTGAACGGAAAACCAAGAGTGATGTTTTGCCATCTCCGAAGTCGATAGCCAACAAAGAATGACGTTTACGTTGAATCAAACTATGTAACAGAAGCAATATTAAAACGTCATGTACATGCAACTCCAACTTTGATGAAATAAGCCGATCGGAGTTGTGCATGGTAATTAATCACAAATCCCTCTTATGTCGAACAGTAACACCTCCAGTCTAAGGTCATCCAAAGTATTTCTACGGAGGGTTGAGATAAGTCGACAAATATACACGTTATAGCTATACGTATACACGAAGGCTTTATAGAAAGGTCGTAGAAATTTGCCTTTTGTTTTAAATTTCTCGCACAGAAGTGAGACGAACGCTCTTTATGTGTACCATATTAGGAATACAATAAAAATGAACGCCCTGAGTTGTTCCACTCCGAATAAACTCTGAACCCGACTTTTTTTTTAATTCTATGACTTTAATGAGTGTGTATATGGCATATAAAGTCCATATAGAACTATTTAACATATTTATCGACCTATTTTGATCCTCTGAACCGCACCGTGCAACATATATATCGTCGCGCAAATAGGTTCATAATCGACCTATAATATTCACATACATGTAGGTTCATATTTGATTATGATATAAGCCCATAGTGGACTTACATCCGTTATTCAGTTTTATGGCGCGGGCCACAGTGAAAACACATTTTAAAGAGCATACATATGGTAAATCGATTTAGGTTCACATATAGAGCGTAATTCAGTTTCAGATATTGCCGATACGGGTTGTGAGTTGGTTTATTCGTGTTATTTTCCGCCCATAATTAACTTATAATAAGTCAAAGTAGATAATGGCACTAAAATTACCCTCATTTCAGTTCGTTATGGACTCAAAATGGGGCGATTCTATAAATCCATTATGAACCTAAAACAGATTATAAGTTCATAACGTGATAATTTTCAAGAGAACGGACTGGACCGTAATATAACACAAGCGAGCATAATTTCAGGTTTCAAACCATTCTCTATAGTTCTTATATTATGGAATAACACTTGTTAGGTCGCGTTCAGACACTGACAAATTGGATGGCATGTTTGCAGGCATTTCTATACAGAAAGCTATAATGTGCTGTAGAGAGAGGGCTTAGCCACAATAAGCTTGTTGTATCATCCCATTCCAACCACCAATCATCAATACAATAGCATTTTTGTATAACTGCCGGTATTCTCTTTGTATAATTTGGAATAATCACACACCCTCTAAATTCACAAAATTAGCTCCCGTGGGAATCAGCATATTTCGCCATACGGTAATGCTCTAAGTAATCGACTTCTTAACCACAGCAGAATTATGGGTAACTCCCCGAGAGATTTCCGATGAATGGCAACAAGCCTTATTCTACCAATATTAGATTACACTGATGTCGTATGGGAAAACGCCCCTGATTATCTTCTGAAGAAACTGGACCGAATTCACATCGATGCCGCCAGAATTGTAACTGGTCTCACACGTTCATGCTCAAATAGTTCCGTCCTGTGTGAAGCAGGCTGGCCTACACTAAAAAACCGCAGAGAGAAACATAAATTACAAATGCTATTTAAAATCATAAATAATAAAGCCCCAGACTACCTTACTGGTTTATTACCGCCACGTTCATACCAGATGTCAAGGTATGCCATGCGATGCCCGGATAGGTTCTACTCATATTATTGTTCTACAGAACACTATAAAAAATCCTTCCTTCCCTCGACCGTGACCGAGTGGAACAAACTCCCTAAGTATGTAACTGCAGCTGAAAATCTGCAAGATTTCAAAGAAAACTTAAATATTGTTGACCCAGTCACGAAACCACCCAAATACTTTGAATCAGGAAACCGGAAAAGTAATATTCTACACTGTAGAATACGTAACTCATGTAGCGATCTTCGACTAGACATGCACGAAAACTATATTGCCGATAGTCCAGATTGTCAGTGTGGATACGCATACGAAAGTGGCATGCACTTCTTTCTTTTCTGTCCATTATATGACGAACAGAGACATGTACTTTACTGTAAACTGGAGAAACATAATTTCCGAATATCAAACTGGAACCAACTGCTAAGGGGAATTCCTGACGAAACCTTTCAAAGAAACATAAAATTATTTCGCATTGTTCAGTCATTCATAGCTGCGACAACACGCTTTAAACAAGATTAATCGCCCGAAAATATACCATCAGATATATAAATTAACATATTAAGTAAAACAAATAGACGTCCTGGCCCGTCCTCATTTCATGTGTATCCAGGGAGACGGTTGACAATTAACACACTCAGTCCACACTCTTACCATTATAACCTTTATCTTCTTTATTTTCAGTTACTCTATGTATTACACCACAATTGTAAACACTCTGTCATCTTGTAAACAAATACTGTAATTTCAACTTTGTATCGGGAGAGGGGTGTCTTGTAAGTTTATGTAACTTGTACCCCAATCCCTTTGTAAATTGAATAATTCACAATAAAATATGTTTAAAGTAACAAGCCTTATTTCCGACTGAATCCTGAAAAGTTACTCATAATTCTGCTGTGGTTAAGAAGTCGATTACTTAGAGCATTACTGTACGATTAACACGAACGTTTCCGATGTTCGTTAACCAATAACTAAAGTCGAACTTCGGTTATTGGTTGATGAAAGAAACGCCTACTTCACTTCAAGCCCATGGTGTGCACGTGCTCACTGCGTGTTGGTGTTGGGAGACTGTGTTGGAATTTGAACACTATGTTACTTAAAATTGTTTTGATAGTTTTGAAACGTTGTTCAAATTATTAATGTTCTATTATAATGTACTGGTATACATGATTATGATAAATGACTTACATATCGATTTGGGTCAATAGTTTTGACCGGCAGAGTAATTAAACAAAGTTCGTGTAAATCCCCTCCCTTCTCAAATAAATATGCCAGAATGCTTATAAAATGTTCAGTAGTTTGACCCGTAACGATGCTACTGAAAACTCCTTGAAAATCTCTCTCTCTCTCTCTCTCTCTCTCTCTCTCTCTCTCTCTCTCTCTCTCTCTCTCTCTCTCTCTCTCTCTCCTGCTATCCCTAACACTATCGTCTCCCCTTTTTCTATCCCTAACTCAAATTCAGTTATATATCTCCATTTCTCCTAAAACCATTGTTCCAACCCTTCCCGTCTGACCTATACCTCTCCCCCACTTATTGGGGACGGGGAATCTAGCCAAAGAGGAGAATACATCATATAAGCCATCGAGCTTGTTGTCTGATCCTCGTTTCCGTACATTAACTCTTCTATTTTTCATATATATGTGTCATCTGTATATTATGTTATTTGTTTGGAATTGGAAATAAAAATACATTTACACTTGCTGCCTTGCAATATTACGGCAGCGTGCAACCACCACGATCGTTTATTTTTTCAGAAATCTTAATCTGTTTAAACAGATTAGTAATATGTTTAAACAGATTAGTAATATGTTTAAACAGATTAGTAATATGTTTAAACAGATTAGTATTATGTTTAAACAGATTAGTATTATGTTTAAAGATATTACTTAATCTGTATATACAGATTACTAATCTCTATATACAGAATAATTAAATAATCCCTAGAAACACCCCGACCCCACCCATCACATCCTGTGGGGGTACCACCCCGAGCGGGTGTAAATGGGGTATGGACCATTTTCGAGAACGGTAAGGATTTCGAACGAGTTGACGGCATGGTGGGTGGCCCGCCCCAAATATCCCCTAGAAACATCCCGACCCCCACCCATCACCCCCGGGGTGAAAATGGGGTATGGACCATTTTCGAGAACTGTAAGGATTTCGAACGAGTTCACGACATGAGTGGGTGGCCCGCACCAAATATCCCCCAGAAACACTCCGACCCCCACCTATCACACGTGGGGGTAAAAATGTTGTATGGACCATTTTCGGAAACGGTAAGAATTTCGGTCAATTTGATGGCAGGAGTATGTGTCCCGCCTTAAATACTCACTAGAAACGCCTCAAACCTCACACCCGGGGTACCATCCGAAGGGAGTGAAAATCTGGTTTGGATCTTTTTATTCCTTATTCGAAAAATAACATGTCTGTTTAAACAGATTACTAATCTGTTTAAACATATTACTTAATCTGTATATACAGATTACTAATCTGTTTAAACAGATTACTAATTTGTATATACAGATTAAGTATTATGTTTAAACAGATTAAACAGATTACTAATCTGTTTAAACATATTACTTAATATGTATATACAGATTACTAAGTATTATGTTTAAACAGATTAAGATTTCTGAAAAAATAAACGATCGTGGCGGTTCCACGCTGCCGTACAATATTAATCATATATGATTGTGTTTGAAGGCATATGTCAGTAACGCCGTTACATGTGGAACTACAGTATTTACTGCTCATGACGTTATCTTTAGTACCTATACATTATAGACGCATGTTGCCTTTAATATTGTATTCTGGCACCATATGGTTTTCTATGACGAAATACCTGTAAAAGTACGAGGCAATATTCGCCATGTGTGAACGCGACCGTATACGGTGCGCTGTGGTGGGGGTAACGTGCATTTCACCAGACAATGTATTCAATCATTGCCATGAACAGTAGAAAATTCTGTAGTTCCACCTCTAACGTTGTTACAGAAAAATGCCCGTAATTGCTGAGCATTAAAAACTATCTCGCTATAGGATTAATCATATAAGTATTTGAAGTAAATTTGCCAGTCTGTGCTGGTGGGGTGGCGCATTGATTTATATTTAATACATTGTCGATGGGTGGCGAACATATCACCGGACACTGTATTCAATCATGGCCACTCCCTACAGTATTGCTATAGTATCAAGTTCGATGAGGTTTATAGCCACGTTGAACTCATTTGGATACAGTGGAACCATATAACAGGCTTAATATCAGGAAACAAGCTTCAAGAACCATATGGTTATTGGCGTGAGTCACGTGACAACATTGGTCCCTGATGGTTATCTGTCACTCCAAATTAATTATTCGGAATAACAAGCAACTGTAATAATGACATGTATAAGTAAAGTTTTTTTTTAGCTTTCTGTTATGTAGTTTGAAAGATAGCGAAGCTTTGTCCGGAGGTCTGTCGGGGTCGCTATGTCAAATGGAGCGTATATTATCACCGACTTGACCATCTCGACCTATACATACACCCACGGACGTACGGTGTGCCCTCATATCCGGGTGGATGTTCTTAATGAAATGATTTGAACAAATAATCTCAACGGTCCATAAAACACTCGAACTATATCATAGATGTTGACAGAGGACTGTTTAATGAATGACAAAAGTTATAGTATGTTAACCCTTTCTATACTAACGCATTTATAATGGAGGAGTAGTTATACCATAGGAAATGTTCAGATAATACGTTCAACAAACGACAATGGTTCTTCTAATCGCATAGGTCGTTTGTTGAACTTATTATCTAAACATTTCCCTCAATAAATAGGGCTCAATCCACACTTGTATATATCTCATATATATTTTTTTATTTATATACCTCAGTCTGCGTTTATTACCTTATCATCCCTCCAAATCAATAATAGACCATTCCGGTGTACATTTTTAACTGACTTGGAGAATCAATTTAGTATAGAAAGGGTTAAACCAATTTGTTCGGTAACATCATTATTGTTCATACTATTGTATATATGTACGTGCAAGGCTTCATCTATATCCTACTGGTATAGATCAACCAAACACGGCGTATATACCCATTTGAAACATGTATGAGTAATTGAGTATGAGTAGACATATTATCCCTTACATGACTGGAGCTTTCTGAAGTTTTGCGAAAACCCTGTGCCAATGCATTCTCTAAAATATGCTAGTCTCCTATGGGGAGCCTCGCATATATAAGAGAATACATTGGCCAAACAATATTTGTAATAATCATATAAGCAAGTGCATTCTCTTATATGCGAGGCTCCCTGTGGGAGACTCGCATATGTATATAGAATGCACTGGTACAACCATAGGATCTTTAATGCTGCCCCAGTGCATCCCCCATCGTGAAAGGGTTAAAGATACCCCATCCGATTAGACACCACTTTTGAATAAAATCGTCCGAACTGAGTTGTCAGCATGAACGGACTCAAGCTCCATGCAGAGTTCAGTCCCCTATGCAGGACTTACCGCTGTCAGCACCTACACGTAATGTGAAGAAATGTCGCATTTATTTATTTGAGATTTTTGTAGGTTATAATTCATTCTGCAATATTCTGCAAAACTGAACTGTCTATATTCATTTGAAAATGGTCTAGATCAAGTCAGAATGAATTGTAACTGGCATAACACTTCAATAAAAAATGTTAGATTTAATTAAGAAAGTGGCAGTGTTCATATATCGCGCTGCGAGGGGACTGAACTCTGTTTTGCAGCTTGGAACGGACTTGGCTCGTTCGAACCCCAAATTGTGTTTACATATATAAGTTGGTGAGAGATATCTCAAAACATTCCTACGCGGAAGATTTCCTAACAAATTCGTCGTTATATAGCGCGTTAATACGTGTGTTGTTTCTTATATTTTTCGATAAATTTGAGACCATTTGTTGTACCGATTTAATTTGTTTAGTCAGCGGTCGTGTAAAAATTGCAACTGCAGACGATGGGAAAAAATCTAGAGCTGATGCATGTCGCTCTGGAACGTTTACGTTACTACATAATTTTGATGATTATAACGAAGAGAAAGTGCGTGAGTTGTTTTTTTAAATATAGTTTCGTGTTAAAGGTACTCAATCCGATCAGAGGGTCCTCATATCATCAAGATACAACAACAACAACAACAACAACAACAACAACATTTCTTCAAATTACACTTTAGTTATAAGAATCGATTATTTGCAACAAACTAATGCTAACCACTGTCAACTATGGTATCAAATTTCCCCAAAAACGTGTTATTTATCAGCATTTTGTTCAACGAAATATGGCCTATTATCACTTGTTTTTAGAGTTATCCATCTTCATCCGCAATTTTGACCGAGACGTCCATTTGACGACGTATTTCTGGACCACAAACAATTGAAATAACAAACTTCAAAAATCGATATCTGATCACTCTGAGCTTTGATGGGTAGGTTCCTCGACTCGAATCAAATATTTTTTACACGAGAAGCCAAAGAAATAGTAATTTATGGGTGTTTAATCGGATTGAGTACCTTTAAGATAACGCAATATAAAATTTCCGGACATTCCGTTTCCGATTCCAGACTTCCGTTGAATACAAATGGCACAATTTTTTGTACGGGGTCCGTACATATATAGTGTTCGAAGTTGTATCTGTTTGACTTCAGTACGTCTTTTTGTGATATTTTATGTTCATAGAAATGTAGTTTAGGTATTTATCGACATATTTCGATACCGGGAACAATTCAAAAGCGCATATTATTAGGTGTATTTTGCAGCGCAATCCGACATGTGGCTTTAAAATGCAAAGAAAGGAATTAAAAATACTTGTAATCAACATTATTCGTATGACACATGCATCGCAAAAATACGCAGACTCATACACAAGTAACACATTGATAACGATAACAAAAACCATAAGTGAAAACCCTCTTTATTATCTACTGCGTTTGGGCGACGGCAGCATGGACGCTCATTATAAGAGATGATCATTTAATTTTTTTGCTGGGTTGACAAAAAGTCAAAACAGTTAACAACTCTTCTTTTGAAAGTCGATATCCGGTCATGGAAATCAATAGGCTCATCAGTCCGATGTATACGCCGCGGGATTACGCCCGTGGCGAATTATGTTATTGACATGTCCGTCCGTGCGTCATACCGTCCGTTCGCTTTTAGTTTCTGGTTGATAACTCTCAACTGAATGAAATGAAATTTGGTATGTGGGTTTAATAGCACAAAATGAATGATAAGTTCGAATTCGGGTTCCGCCGCCAATTTTCACCAGAGCTACGTCGTTTGGTTGTGAGAATTTGCACTCAATGTTCGTTTCTGGGTGATAACTTTAGTAAGTCTGAACTGAACGGAATGGAATTTGGTATGTGGATTTACTAGGACAAAATACAGAACCAGTTCGAATTCGGGTTCCGCCCGCCAATTTTTACCAGACTATGACCCTTTGTTGGAATTACCATGGGCGTATTTTTGCCACGCCCTAGAGATGCTCTTGTTGTTTTTGTATAGAAAACATGGACAATGCATCTTGAATAATGTGACTCGGCGACTGGAAACAATAGATTTACTACAATACGCGCCGTAGATGACGTGCACATGTAATTGACATTGCACGCCGTTGAAACGTGTGAACAGACCTCATGATTAATTATGGACTCTGTCGCACCCCAGTGCGTGACAACTTCATGTCAGACATTGCATGGTAGGGGGTTAAATTATAACCAGGTCAATAAACCAGTCTGTTCATATCCGAAACTTGCTAACGTGGATTAATTAGCGACAAGGGCGTTCACAAAGACCAGCAATTAAAACCTAGACAAAGGTGTACTTATCATGTGTACCCGGATAATGCCCTGCGGCTCCGACAAAAGCCGTGAGGCACCCGAGTTACTTAACCTTATCCAATAATGACTGCATGGTCGTCAAAAAGTTACCATACATAACATTGTGACACTGGTTACATTTCATTATCGCCTGTTACAAAAGGCTCTATTCTTTATTGTCCGACAATAAACAAATGAGGAGATTAAGCGAGGCGGCCAAGCGAATTAATATATGCGTCGTGAGAATATGCAAGGGGGATAATCAACAGGTTGCATAAGCTGACCACTGTGGCTCCGGAATTTCTTGTCCGGACACATTGTTAGACTGGTGTCTGCATGTCACGGGCCTTGACTGATACCCTAGCCGGTGACCATATGATACTATATGTTCAAGCTGTATACCAATAACTGTTTTCAAACGTCCTGTCCATATTTATATTGATGGGATGCAGTGGCGCGATGAAAGTAGGATTTGAAGTAATTGTATCCTTGCACATTAAAACCACTTGGCGTTTTGAGCTCCAAAACTAACATAAAAATATTCGCTTCAGAATATTGCCGGTATCGAAATAGGTCCACAAATACATGAACTACCCTTGTACGAGCATTATATGTCACATGAAGATGATTTGAAGTCATAAAAATACAACTTTGAAAATGATAATTGGGTCCCAAACAAGAAAGAGCCGTTTTCCCGGCATGGAACAGAAAAGAGCGTTCCGTGCTAGTGTAATTCTAATATTGTAGAAATAAAGAGTGTTTGTTTCACTCTGTGCGACAAAATTACAACAGCTGGAAAATGGCTGTGACCATGGTTAGTCTATCTTCAGGGCATGTGAGGCCAGTAGTTCAACATGTCGTGTATTTGTCAACCTATCTTATACCTCCTTCCAAATTACGTAAACAAAATTTGGAAGTTCGAATGGGCCATGCCCGTCTAAAGACAAATGTCAGTTTGGAGCCCTATATACCTAGTAATGACTTTGTAAGGTTCCTTGTCAAAACTTCAAAATGTTCAAAGGCTTTGTACTAGGGGAATATGATCTTTACGGGCGTTAGCCAGAGTAGAGATTCATGGCATGATCTAGCGGGGATATAGAAATGCATCTGCCCGCGTAACAACCTTGGGGCTCTCCTTCGGAGCAATCAGTAGTACATGTATAAGTTTGAATGCTCTTTCGAAATTTGTACGCTCGGAAATTACTGCGCGAAAGTGATATACGGGTTTCGTACGACTTTTACTACTATGGGGGTTTTGGGATTTGACCCGGGAAGATTTGAAAGGGGCGGCACCCCTTTCCTACAACCCACTGTTGATTTTAATGAAATACATGTTATGGTAATACATAAGCATGAATTGGTGAAGGTGAAATGGAAATGATCTAGACATTATTTCTTTTTCTTGGCTTTCTTTTTTTTCCGCTGTTGAGTTTCTGTTTGCTGTAGTTGTTGTTGGAGCACAGCTTCCTGTTCCTTTTGTTTTTCTTCCCGTTCTGTCTGCTCCTGTTTATATACTTCCATTCGCTGATCATAATCTTTCTGTCGCTGATCAAAATCTTTCTGGTGCTGCTCAGATTCTTCCTTGTCTCGTATTCTTTGTAATTTGAATTCTGCCCTAAATCTTTGTGTGTCAGCGATAATCTCTGCAATCTCTTCCTCAGAACGGGTGGTAGCTGTGCTGGTGTTGTTGTTGGTGCTGGTGGAGCTGGGGGACACCGGGATGTGTTGGTAATCCGGTGTCCGAGGTGTAAAGCTGTCCAGTTCCACGTCGAAGCTGGCGGCAGGAACATCTGGGGTGGTATCCACGTCCCTGTCTCCGCAAGCTTCGACGACGACAGCAGGGACCTCCGGTAGATCCACGGAATCCCTGCTAGTTGGTGCTATGTCGTCAGTCTACATGCAGGTCGAGTCGTCTGGGCGTCTCTCAGACAACTTCGACCCGCCGGCTATGACTTTGGACGGCTGAGCCACACGGGGAGGGGCGACTGGCCGATCTACAGTCACCCCCTTCTGCTTCTTCCATTTAGCCCGTCTGGCAGCGTCCCTTCTCTTCTGTGAGGGTGTCTTTCTTTTGGAGGGCCCCTTCTTCATGTTACAGCGGGTCTTGGCGTCGTTCCTGTTCGCATCAGAAGACTTCTGGGTACCAGCTTCCTCTGTCCGGAATTATATACAGAGAACCAGAGAGCCCCTGTTAGCTTGGAGAGACCAACTAACAGCGTCAACTAACTGGCTTTTCTGTATAGCGGCCAACGCGGCTTCAGGGATTAGCTCCATAATCCGTCCTGAGCCTAATCCAAAACCATCTCAGTCTGGCGTCTCCACGAGGACAGTTACAACCTGGGTCGCGACCGCACAACTCACTCGTGTAGACGCTCTGACAATACAAGGAACTAATAGAGCCAAATAAAATCTGACTTGTTCGCTCCACTTGCTGCCAGAGTTTCGTACGACTGTTGCAGAGTTATTACCCTTATAGTGGAAATGCACCAATGGCAACTTCTCAGAAAATTTATAACCATAACAGAAAGTAACATTTTACGTGGGGGGGGGGGGGTGTATACTCTGTGTGGTGCACTTGTTCGGTGTACTTTGGTCCCTGGAATGTGACAAATGTGGGCAGTTCTTTACTCAGTTTGTTTGGAGGTTTGGAAGATTTAACGCAGTTTGTTCTAATTGCTGTTTGTACAGTATAAATTATAATATAAGGTAATCGTAAGGGTTGGGAGCACAAGTTATTTAACTTAGAGCCCTCTCCGTTTTTAATATTAAAACGCATAATAGTATTTATATATGCTATTACGCTTGGACTCAAACTTAGCTTAGTTCGGACGTACATGTAGTACCTGGGGGGGGGGTTGAGATTGAGGTTGTTGCTCTAAGTAGTTCTGCTCAACAATATCGTTTACAAAAATGTATCGTGCCAGTTATTCGTACTTCCTCGTCGATACTCGGACGGGATAATCCCCAATCAAAAGAAACACACCGCGGAAAAAGTGTGGTAATTGAAGGCATTGTACATTCCCAGACACACCTGTTATCTCGTAAGCTGGGGGTTTAGAAGGCTAAGCCATATTAATGTATCGTGATAATCCGATACTATTGATGTAATCACAACAGGAATATATTGGCTATCCGCTCTTCAGTAGTGTTGATATAATTAGTATATTTGTTCTACCTGTGGTGGATTTTTGCTTGTATAACAACCCTAATTATGTTAATCAATGATGACTGAAACACGATGTTCCTATAATTATGTAATATAGAACGTCTGTGGGTTTTACCCTTGCACCAACTCGTTTTTCCATTGCATTATTCCCCACGTATGTGTACGAAGGTGCAGTACCGCTAACATGTCGATATATCTCTGACAATTTCCTGTCTGCACTGTTCCACCCCACTTACTGGTATAGATAGATAGATAGTGTTATCAGCAAAGTACATATCAGTCAATAAACAAAACAGAAGTGACAATTTATTAATAGTTATTATGATTGTTGTGTGTAAAATATATATAATTATAGATGTACTTTAACATGGATGGGCATAGCCACGCGCCGGACTGTCATCCTGCCCACCCAGAACTATATATAATTCCAAATCTGACCTTGGCTGACAGACACATGTTTGTACTGCATCTATCATGTGAAATGTATGGAAGAGTATTAGTGCCACCTAACAAAAAAATACTATCTCCTAATTAGGAGATACTATCTCCTAATTAGGAGATAGTATTTTTTGTTAGGTGGCACTAATACGCTTCCATAGAAATGCTCATGTGGCGGGAAGCACTAGATCTTTAACCATCTCAGGCTTTTTTCTATAATATAATATAAGTTTTATCCTTATTCAAGTTCCAATTATCTAATTTGTGTACCATGCCCGAGACAGTTATAAACATAAATGCCACCTATCAGGATGTGTGCAGGATAAGATTCAGTGTTATTTCAGGATGTGGATCGGAAGAGAAGATAGGACAGGCGGTGTCGTTTTTCTGCGTTTTCTGAGTACGGAATCGAGATACACAATTCATTTGGGGAGGGAAAGCGGGGTGAGAACCTGGGTGCACGGGAGGGCAAAATAATTTTCTCCACAACTGCATGCATGATATATATAGGGTAGCAATACTAAATTTACATAAGTGTTGGCCAACATGATAGAGGATACTGTACTTCAACTATATATATGCTGAGCCATTATCCCATGCAATTGCACGGCATATGCTCCATGAATCATTGTTTTTGTTTACAACAGAAATGATCGTTGTGAATAAAAGTATGTATATAGGTTTTATTTGCGAACACAAAACGCCACGACGAAGCGAATGTCTGTAAGAAAGCTTCTTCTGCCAGATAGAGCTATGGTAGGACTGATAATAATTGAAATAGAAAACAAGTTATCGTAGCATTTGCAAAATATTGTCTTTTAAGTGTAGATGACAAAATTCAAGGGCAGTAAACTCGGATAGTTTCTTATACCCAAACACATGTACGGAATTGGCCTGTACATGCACTGAATACGAAATCATTGCAGCTCACGCATCCAACATTTCATTTTTTTTGGTGAAATTGTTAAGTTTTGTCAAAATAACTGACCATGACTGGAGCTTCCTATATATTTTGCGATAACCCTGTGCCAATAATGCGTTCTCTTAAATATTCGAGTCTCCATTTGGGAACCTCGCATATATAGGAGAATACAAGGCCTAACAATATCGACCATGACATTGTAAGCCAGTGTATTCTCTTATATACGCATGCAATGCTCCCTATGTAAAACTCGCATATATAAGAGAATGCACTGGCACATAATCTTTAATGCGGCACCAGCGCAGCTCCCGCCATGATATGGTTAAACATCAAAGAGGTAATGCCACATTTAAACGGACATTGCTCATTACAGCTTCCAAATTCTGTCTACGTAATTTTGAAGGAGGTATAACATATATATAGGTTGAAAAATGCACGAAATATTGATATACCGGCCTTATATGCTCTGAAAAATACTTGCCATGGTCACATCCATTTTCCAGCTGTTTTCAAATTTTCGCACTTAAATGAAAGAAGATATGCTCTTTATATTTGCCATATCAGGAATATAATATGGAACGCTATTTTCTATGCTTGCTGGGTACATGGTTGTTTTTTGTTTGGTAACAAAACATCGTCTTTAAAGTTGTATTGTTTTATGACTTCAATGCGTTGTTCTGGGACCACAATGCTCGTAGAAAAGTAGTTTGAGTAGTTATCGACCTATTTCGATACCGGGACAAATTCAAAAGCGAATATTATTAGGTGTATTTTTGGAGGGCAAACTTCAACACAGTCTGCATGTGCACTGATGCTTATCTTCCTCTTTCCAGACCTCCTCAAGTCCGAGAAATTGTGCACTATATAGTAGTGCAATGGATCTCCAGTATTTGAGGCGACTGAACGAATATTACTGATCGATTCTATATTGGTAGATAGAAGAAGCCTAATATCTACTGTTGCCTTATATATGTATAGTGATTTTATTACTGCAATCGGCAAATTCCCTCCTTGTTTTATACTATACGTGTGGTGACTATATTGTGCTACTGATATTAATTTGAAGTTGAAGAACTAAACGTTAAAGAATAATATATACCAATTTTAAATTCAAAGTATTGAGAACTTCACAGCTTCTATTTGGAGGTCGAAAGGTTATTGTTATAAAATTAAAATGTGGAAAAGATGATCGGTCGGTACTCTGGGCTGCAATGAATAACATTCCTAAACTATTCTGACTTGCAGCACTCTTGCACTCGTTGCCAGACCTTCTCGAGTCTTCAGAAAAACCTGTGTTAATTATTAGCCTGGAACGCCGAGTTCATCTTTAACAATGTCTCCTTTCGACCTACCCTGTTCTACCGAAAGGTTATTCAAGGTGACTGTTTGAGGTCGCTCGCAATGAAAACTCGGTCATTAAAATTCAATGGAAAGATGCATCGCTTCAGTTTGCTCAGTAACAAATGTTCGAGCAAACATACAAAACCAGTGATGCCGAAATTTAATATGCGTAGATAATAGCACGGTGACCAAATGTGGGTCACTTTTAATTTTATACCATACGTATATGCATCCAAACCCTGCGTGTATATGAACTTGTGTTTGCCCTCTATATTGGCAAATATCATTTGAAGTGGTATGTGTGCGCTGTCGGGCAATAAGATATTCTTGACAGATATATGAACATGTGACGAACTGTCGGAGAAATGTGATCCTAACGTGAGTTAATACGGAAGCCCATTTGTGCAACGCATTCCTTCAGTTGACACTGTGAATATTCCCAAATGCCATATGAAATTCGAATTGAATTGTATGTGAATATTCGCAACGCAATGCTGTATTGAAACATGTATATAACCTAACCAATCGGTACAAGGATTTTCGCGAGGGATTCGACTAGCATTTCTGCTTATATAATTACGTATTTTGCCTGTGATAATAAACAATAAAACCATCCTCAGCAAACGCTAATTACTTGGCATACCTGATGTTTATTAACAATATTAGACAGTAACTTACACTAACATCATATATAGGATAGCGGGCCCATGCACTAGATGGCTCCAGGGGCGTTGTTGACTGTCCCGGGCGGAGTAGGAAACGCTTGTCATATCCGAAGTATAAGCCATTGAGTAATTATCTCCTTCAAAACTTTTTTTTTTGTTTTTTTTGTTTTTGAGTTGTTCGGGGGGCTAGCCCGGGGTTGTCGGAAGCACCGAATGGTAACTCCCCTTAATCCCTCATGTTGTTGCCTTTATTGATGAATCATACAAAAAAAAAAATACAAAAAAAGGTAAGCATTTTGTGATGGTGATTATTTTTTCTTTTTTCTTTTCTTTTTTGGGTGTGCTTTCTCTGTTGATGATTTTGGTGACGGAGGAGATTTCTGTTGATGTTGTCGCATGAGGAGTTCTAATTGTTCTTGTTGGTCTTTCATGTTTCGCTCCGCTCGTTCCCGATTTCTCTCGGAGTCAGTAATAATTTCTTCTACAGATCTGGTGGTGTCTGTACTGGTGTTGTTGTTGCTGGTGGTAGAGCTGGGGGACACCGGGATGTGTTGGTAATCCGGTGTCCGTGGTGGCATACAATCCAGTTCCACCTCGAAGCTGGCGGCAGGAACAGCAGGGGTGGTTTCCTGCTCCCTTTCTCCGCTCGCCTCGACGACGCCAGCAGGGACCTCCGGCAGATCCACGGAGTCCCTGCTAGCTGGTACGATGTCGCCTGTCTCCATGCAGGTCGGGTCGTCTGGGCGTCTCTCAGACAACTCCGACCTACCGGCTGTGACACTGGACGTCGGCTGAACCACACGGGGAGGGGTGACTGGCAGATCAACAGTCACCCCTTCTTCTTCCATTTCGCCCGTCTGGCGGCGTCCATTCTTCTCCTTGATGGCGTCTTCTTCTTAGGCGGCCCCTTCTTCTTCTTCCCACTCAGATGACACTCCTTCAAAACAACTAACAAAATTGCCTATATACGAGTTTGGAAATACATGCTTTCACCTACGCCCGTGCTCAGGAGAGGGTGGGCAGGAGAAACAAAGCATAAAAGCACGTTACAGCACATGCAAACAATATCTCGATAACTACCTCTGGCAGAGGGTGGAGCGAACAGGTCGTGATTGCTTCGACCTTATTAGTTCCTCTTTGTCAGAGCGTTGAGCACGGGTGAGTTGTGTGGCCGCGCCTCCGGATGCAGCTGCCCCCGTGCTTAACGCCAGTGAGACGGTTTTGGATTAGGCTTATGGATTTAATCCCTGAAGCTGTGTTGGCCGCAGTGCAAAAGTGTCGGGTAGTGGACATTGCTAACTGGAGTCTCCAGTCTAGCAGGGGCTACCTGACCGTTTGCCTAGAGTTCCGGACTGAATATGCTGGCATCCAGAGATCGCAGGCCCGGGACACCAACTCCAAGACTGCCTCCTGTTCAATGAATAGTGGAAAGAAGGGGCCTCCCAAGAAGAAGACGCCATCAAGGAGAAGAAGGGACGCCGCCAGACGGGCGAAATGGAAGAAGAAGAAGGGGGTGACTGTTGATCTGCCAGTCACCCCTCCCCGTGTGGTTCAGCCGACGTCCAGTGTCACAGCCGGTAGGTCGGAGTTGTCTGAGAGACGCCCAGACGACCCGACCTGCATGGAGACAGGCGACATCGCACCAGCTAGCAGGGACTCCGTTGATCTGCCGGAGGTCCCTGCTTTCGTCGTCGAGGCGAGCGGAGAAAGGGAGCAGGAAACCACCCCTGCTGTTCCTGCCGCCAGCTTCGAGGTGGAGTTGGACAGCTTGCCACCACGGACACCGGAGTTCCATCTCAGCCCGGTGTCTCCCAGCTCTACCACTAGCAACAACAACATCAGCACTGGCACCACTTGCTCTTTGGAAGAGACCATGGCCGAGGCCGACAGACAGTTTGCATTGGCGCAAGAGTAGCGGAAGTTATCAGCAACCAGGACTTAGCAATATCAACTTTACATACAACAGCTTCAACAGAAATCTCCTCCATCTCATCAATCATCAACAGAAAAACCTAATCCGAAGAAAAAAAGAAAGAAGAAAAAATAGATAACATCACTAAATTGCTCCTTTTTTTGTGTGTGTTTCTCAAATAAAGGCATAAATATGAGGGATTAAGGAGAGGTGCCTCTCGGCCCTTTCGACAATCCCGGGCTAGCCCCCCGAACCACTAACTCTACTCGATAACTACTAGCACAGCACCATCAGATATGCTAGCGGGCTGACGCCCTAGATGGCTCCGGGGACGGACAGAGTATGAAACGCTTGGCCTACCCGTAGTAAAAGCCATTGAGTAATTATCTTCTTCAAAACAACTAACAAAATTGCCTATCTTCTCATTCCATTATATAAATTAGCGATCGTGTCAAGCAATTTCCACTCATCCGACAACACCCACCAAGCGGAACCCGGCGTAAAAATCCGACCCAGCACTGGCGGTGGGATGTAAGGAATTTCAGACTCACAGGTGGTCAATTTAGGTTTCATTGAGTTGGAGCGGGCATATACCCACAAATGTTCGGCCCGCTGGCCGCTTCGACCTTTCTTCGTGATACGGGGGACGATTTTTCAAGAACACTTTGTCATTGTCCAAATATGTACATATATAATTGTATTTAAAAATAAAAGAAAATACAAAAACAAATCATATAAAAAAAAGATCTATTGAATGTATATTATATGCATAAACTCTCTTGTTAAATACTATTCACATATATTGTCATATAATGAAGTCGAAATTTGTAAATATAAGATTGTATTCAAAGTAAAAATATATATATAATAACATCAATTGACTAAATTGCTTAACTTATAACATTTCTTTGCAAAAACTACCGCTCGTGTCTAACACATTCCAACTCAACGACACCACCCACCAATCGGGACCCGGCGTAAAATCCGACCCAGCACTGGATTAATAGGGTGGGGTGTAAGGAACTTCAGACCCACAAGTGTTCAACTTAGCTCTCATCGAGTTGGGACGGGCGTATATCCGCATATGTTAGACCCGCTTGCCGCTCTGGCCTTTCTTCGGGAGTCGGGGGACGGCTAATCAAGAACACATTGTTATTGTCCAAATATGTACATATAAAATGTTATTAAAAATAAAAGAAAGTACAAAAAAACACACAAAACCCAAAAAGATCTATTGAATGTATAGTATGTGCATATCCTCTCTTGTTAAATACCATTCACATGTATTTTCAGCTACAAAGGTCTGCCAAAATACTGTATATACAATTTGTCAACACATGCTTTCATCTGCGCCCGTATCCGGGGAGGATGGGTGGGAGAGAGAAATCGTAATGACGTATTATACATTGTAGTAAAGGCAAAAGCCCTCTAACAATATATACTACTCTCTCTATCTCTCTCTCTCTCTCTCTCTCTCTCTCTCTCTCTCTCTCTCTCTCTCTCTCTCTCTCTCTCTCTCTCTCTCTCTCTCTCTCTCTCTCTGTTGAGATTTGAGAGATGATGACTTCGAGAATGGTTATCAGCAGCATCTGAATTGGAGGATATGATAATGAACACATCGTTATCATATTGAATGTAGCCTTTTATGTATATTTCTGGTGATCCTATAGGTTTCGCCATATTATATCAGAGTGTATTCGTCTTTTCGGTGGTCATCGAGAAGCCAACATCGACCATATTCTCGACACACACGGGATTGATGGTAAACTAATGTATAATTAGGTTTTTTTTTAGCTAAACAGTATTGGGTTATATATCGTCGCCAAACAACAGGCCGAAATCCGAAACAATATCTGATTAACCCAATCTTTGGCTGTGGGCAGTCGATATTATTAAATTATTAACAAATATCCAAGTTAGTGTATATTTGCTATAGTATTTGTGTCTTCTATTTATGCTAACGACTTCAAAGTTTACTGAGGTCATTGGCATTGTGAGCTTGCAATATGAACGATGGGTTACAGACCGACGTGTTCCCCTACATGCTGGGAAGCAGAATGAAGGCAATGTACCTTAAAAATTCATCTTCATTATACATACAATTCTACAGTGCATGAACATTCTTGTCATCAACTACCAATTCTCGAATTAGATATTCTAAGAGTTGACTACATGGACAAAGTATCTCATAGAATGCACAACACTTCATTGATACTAACATTTATCTTATGTCGAACAAAGAGCAAAGAAAGAATGTGTTCTAATCCATGGGCCACATACCCGTTTGCTTTATTGTGGATTTGATGATGAACCCGAGAAGATTTGGAAGGGACGGTACCCCTCCCTTATACAACCCACTTATGAATGATAGTGGGTGTTATGGTGGTGACATAATAGTGAGATGATGGGAAAATGATCCTTTTTTTTCTTCTTTTTTTTACTTTTTCTTCGCTTTTTTCTTTCTTTTGTCTGTGGATGTTTATGGTGCTTTTTATCTGGAAAATGTTGCTGCTCTTTCCTGATTTTAGTCGTATTCTTCTTTCGTTTTCTCGAATTCTTCAGTGATGGTATTTGTCCTTGCTTGTACTTCAGCCACTTTCCGCTGGACAGATCTTATAGACTCCCACACCTACGCATCAGAGACAGCTGATCTGCTGGTGTCGTTGTTGCTGCTGGTGGAGATGGGGGACACCGGGTCTTGATGGAATTCCGGTGTCAGAGGTGGTAACGTGTCCATCTCCACCTCGAAGTCCACACCCGTTTACTAGTCGTATTAACCCTCTCAAAACTAAATGATCATAGATGAGCATGGCCAAATCAGTGCGCATACCAATGAGATCACTCAATGATCTTGTGGAACTTATTATCTAAACATTTCCCACCAACGAATACGTCTGCACATCTATTATCATATCGCCTGGCTATCGTCTGCTCTATACACCATTGACATCCCTCCAAATGAATAATATATCATTCCAATGTATACATTTATAACTGATTGGAGATTCCTTACAAGAAAGAAGGGGTTACATTATATAGTTCAGACAGGACAACATCAGTGGAAATTGTCCTGTCTCAACAACTTAAAACTGATGGGTACACATTTCTGGATCCGATGTCAGATGTTAAGAACATTTATTATTTGTATTATATCAAATATTGCCACACCCCTTGATATTGCGACATCATATAAAGGTTGGAGCAGTCCGTGTAAACGTTGCCTCTCTGAAACCTATCTGTCATATTGATGAAGTGGGGCGTCTTTTAATACCCGGCAGTCAATCTAATCTATCAGAAACCCGTCTCCCATTTCTTAGACTGAAGCATTACTGCCGATTAGTTCGGAGCATATCTCTATTTTGGGATCGTTTATTAGATCACCAGTCAACGTTTAATGCCACAATCTGTATAATGCTAGCTTCCCTTTGGAGTTATTTCGTCATCGTGGCATATAAGCTTTCACTTTCATCGATCACATCACACATTTTAAAGACAAGCACGCATGGAATCGGGTCTATGGTACCGCATATGTGCATGTCGCTTCGAGGCGACTTCGGGGATATGGCGACAGGAATTCATAGCCGAACGGCCGCGCGAATTTTTAAGGGGGTTGGGCTGATACTTTCATGCCAAATTTTGTTTAGAATATACCTTGTATATACACAGAAATATAACAAAACAGATTCAAATGTACAATTCGGCAGAATGTAATTTGCCACAATTTTCCCTGATATACCATTCAATTTGACCCAAAAATATCTCCAATATGCCCGAAAATTTCCCTAATTTTTCATAACGTGTTGGATGACTGAAGCCCTCCCAGCCTCATGGCCCGTACGGCCATGTACAGGATAATTGGTATGTCCCATTCCTAAACTTTACAGCAATTAGATATATGCATTAATCTAGACCAGTTGCAAATTTCAGGATGGGATTGTTTTGAGAGTTTAAATTTTCTAACAATATGTAGTGTACAATGTGTCGTTTGTTGGACAAAGATTCGAATTTCTTCACACTGTCAGTCAAAAATTGGATTCTTCAATTAAGTTACAAAAGTATACATTGGAATTGTCTATTATTCATCTGGATGGATGCTCATGTAATATCAGCAGACTGACAACAGATAATGCAAGTGCAGAAGGATTTATACCATTGGTGGGAAATGTTTAGATAATACGTTTCTCTTCAGTTGGGTTTTGTCTATATGGGGGTGGGTGCAGATGCAAATATATTGGGCACTGGCATTCCCAACAAAGGCACGATATGGCCACGTTCATACATGAATCACTTTAACCTTTATCACTTTATATTGTATGCAATTGCGCGGGGGCGGGCAGTTACACGTGTCACCAACTTCATATTTGAGTTATGGCTTCATTTAAGATATGAATGTGGATTAGCTTGATTTCCATAGAGTATGCATGCAAGGTGATAAAATGTCAAAACATTCTGATTGGAATGCAACAAATTCAATATCCATTACTTACATTTGGGGTATTTGCATAACTGGCAAGTTTGTACGACATTTTTTGCAAGAATTATTATCTCATAATAAACCCTATGGTGCCAGAATTTGAACAGCAACATGATATCAAATTTATATTTACAAAGCTAACGACATTTGAAGTAAAATGTCTGTAGTTCCACATGTAACGGTGCCACTGACATTTGTCTTCAAACACCTACATACTTGGTTCTGGTGAGATAATTTCATGCTATTGACGATCAAATTTTGTTATCATCGCTACATGTGAAAATACAGAGACGTAATTAGCTATGCATGTTTCTGTTCATATTCTGGCATGATATCGTTTTCTATGACGAAATGCCTGCAAAATATACCGTGCAAACTTGCGATTGTATGGACATATCCATACGCTCTACAAACATATTAAATGGGGTACTGTACACTAAATACAGCCATTTATGGGACCATCTCCTTTTATATATATATATATACTCAAAAGAATATATGCAACAAATTATGCATTTGAGTAATGGATTAGTGCAAAATACACTCATGTGCTCTATGAACGATGCAAACAATATGGTACATATGATGAAAATGGATTTATGCCTGGAGTCATATAGTCGCTTTCATTATAATTACCATGTTGTTTGCATCGTTCATAGAGCAAATGAATGTATTTTTGCACTAAATCCAACGGCTCAAATTCATTGATTTGTTCCATATATTCTTTTGCGTATATATCAAAGGAGATGGTCCCATAAATGGCTGGATTTAGTGTACAGTACATGTATGTATACCCTTTTAAAGAGCATAATTATAGATCCCATTGTCATCGAAATTCTGGTAACTCATTGCAAGTTGCTTCCATATACAATGTGGTAACAAGTTCCAGAGCTCGCACATGACGTCACATGACGCTATTTAGACATTATGCGTTCAAATTCCACATCGTGAATGCATGTATGGGTGTTAATATGGTGGCATATAAGCTTTCTCTAAGTAACACTTATGGAATATAAACTCGTATTACTAGGCAGATCTAGGCTGATATGGAGTAGGCATTAGTTTCTATCGCTTTACAATTATCCCGGATGATTGACTGATCATTGCGATACTGGCGAATCGTCCCAGGGGACAGAGGGACGTACAACGCAATATCAGAAACGTTGACGGATTATTAAAATTCTTTGTACTGGCATATATGAACAGTAGCTTGGGATCCTGTTCCTCGCGGCCAAACTATGTGTCTGTTCTCCACTGGCTTCGACATTTATGATATATATTGAATTTCGAGAACAAGTCATTTTGCAGACTTTTGTAGGCCCACATCACAATGCGTAATCCAAATGTCCAAATCAAATCGAGTAGACAATTCATAATCCCATTGATGCATCGTTCACCCTTTCTTTTCTAAATGAATTATACTACTCAGTTATAAATGTGTACATTGGAACGGTCTATTATTCATCCAGAGGGGTGTTCATGTAATAAAACAGCCTGCAACAGACAGACAAGCAGATAATACAAGAGCAGAATGATTCACATGCTTTGGTGGGAAATGTTCAGATATATTTCAGCAAACTACCTAGATTGTTGACATAATTATCTGAAAATTTCCTAAAGGAACTACTCGTCAATGAGTATTTTGTACGGAAAGGGTTAAGCTGGAAAATTCACATAGTATTGTCGTTGCTTCTATCACATCACAAAAGTTCCACTCCGAGCAGAAATGGGATTAACTTATGTCTTTTGAGTTATGGTATATTTGAACCTTCATAGAGTGACCACGAGTATTGGAAGAGTGGTCTGTCAACGGTTTCCATAGCAATGTCATAAAGGTTGTTCAGAATTGTGTTTCAATCATGCCACTGCGGAATATTCTATACTTTATGGAATGCAAATTTAAAATGCCTAACCATGCTGTCCACATAGTTAACAGCCAATTGGCGGTTTGCTATCCAAAATACACCTATTATATATAATAATTATATTAGGTTATATTTTTGCCCGTTATCGTAATATGTCGATACGTACCCGATCTACCTTTCTACGAGCAGTATGTCACAGCAAGACGCATTGGCGTCATAAAATAGTCCAGGAACATTAGGGTAAACTAAGGAAAATAGCACTGAAGAGATTTTTTCAGAATTTTCCAATTTACCAAGATGATTTATTTCAGTAAAATGATCCTCAAAATTGACTTCCAATTTTGACAACTGGAAGTGGTTTATAGTTGTTGTGTTAGAGCATTACACCTAATTTTCTCACAAATTAATTGTCATACTTTGCTGACAGTTGTTGTTATAATTATGACAACATATACATCAGCCTGTATCAGCTGTATATTTTAGTCCATGCAAGTTTCCTCGTACGTAAACCAGCTAGTTATATCGGTAGAGCGAGATGCTAGTTTACTAGCACATCGCTATACAAATATCACAAGCTGCCATAGGAAACTTGGGAATATATTTTAAGTGGTTCGCCTGCTTGAACATTCCCATTTTACCGCATTGGTCTAGTGTTTCCAAATGGCAGGGGCCATCAAATTAGGGTAGGGTAATCCCTGTTATTGGATTCATAACTTGAAGGGACCACAAACTATTTCACCGAAACATCACTCCACTGCATCGGGAAACAACCCCCAATAAGAAACTGACAAACTTGCGTGAATTATTTAGCACCATATATTATGGCGACAATGAAAGAATCTCGTCTGCTTCTGCAACAGTCGTTGGTTTGAGAACAAGCAGGAAAGACAAACATCAACTTGTGATTCTGGGCGACTGATTGTGCAACCTTAAAGTTCAGGTATCCACAAAGCAGATAAGGCGTCTGCTAACGTGGGCAATCTGTTCTACATCACTTTAAAGTATCAGCCTCTATTGACCGACTTTCTATACAATAAGACCGTATACTTCCCATCAAATTTTCATACCAATTGCATCAACTGTAAGCTAATGTGATACATGTAGTAAAGTGTGTATCAAATTATCCTGTGAATGGCATAACTGTCCAGGCTAGTAACCGTGTCTAAAATATAACACAGGACGCTTTTTATAAGTAATAAAGTGATGAACCTGCATACATCTACTATATTGTGTGACCTTATCAGTTGTTTCCATGTGGAGCGGAATGCATGGTGTCTTTACAATACCATACAGTTGTATTGCATTTCCTCCATGGCTAATGCTGAATCTTAACTTTCGATAGTTGTATAAAATTAAGACAAACTCCACTATCATAACTAAAATATAACGCTTTGATATTACCGAAACGAACAATACATACTTTTGGGATGAAGCTTAATCCGGGTTTCCAATTCCTACATGTCACGTGAAGGATTCGACAAAGAAACATTGATATTTCGTTGATTTTTGGCAAGTATATACATAAATTTCAAAATAAATTTGCCCAGGTGCTTATTTTATACACAAATACCAATTACTCAACCCGGCAATCCTTGGCTTGTTGAATAGTTTGGAAACTAAAATGTTTTGGTAAATTATAAGTATTTGAAAAAATATCATGTTTGTTGTATTATATTTAATCCTTTGAGTAACAATGAATACACAAAAGATAATTTTGTATCTAAATTTATGGTGGTCATATTGGTTGCCATCTCAAATTAGCTTCAGTTGAATCAACAAGTGGGCAACCTCGCATAAAGCATATGGTTGGATGCATTTGAATGAGACATGCATTTTTCTCTAGGTTGTAAGTTCATATGAGTTCATAGCAGTAAAAACCTCCAAATTCACAATTTGATATCTCAACTAGAGACCTATGGACTGTTTGGTTAGCTATTATGATATCTGTCTAGTTGACGATTACACCATAAAATCACACTATGAAACGCTGGCACAGCAGAGTAATACGGTTTCCACGTGAACATGTATCTTATATTCGGTACCATTCTGAAATTGTTGGGTTCGGTACATTTTTGGCAACTTTGTAGTTGCTCATATTTAGATTTGTTTGGGACAAGGTGCTCCATGATAGGAAATCCTATCCTATAATACTATATAAACTAATAGAAATGATGTATGAATGTAGTTAATATGTCTGTATATGAAAGTAAGTTTCAATTATGGGCCAAAAGTTCAGAAAATATGGCTGAATCCCAAAATTGGGTTCTGGTCCTTAAAATAGGACTTAGATCCTTTTTATACACAAAATGAATGAGGGCAATTTCGTCATCAAAAAGTACTCCAGAATCACTATGAATCAGAAACTGGTCCCATATCCCACAGAGGACATAATAGCGAGAATATTCAGAATTTTGGGGGGTAAAAATATTGCATCAAGTATGTTCTGCGATATATTTGCGTCTGCCGATAAGACCATAGTAGTTTTTAAGACTAAATAAAGGCTGAACAGATGCTTACTGAATGTTGGGGACAGGTGTTTCTGTGAAAATATAGTATGAAAAATAAAATATTTTTTTCCATCTGATATACAACTGGGACCATTTACTGCTTGACAATTCAGATGTATATATCCACATATATATTACTAACATAATGGAAAACTAGATATGTGAACTATACAATAAGGAAGGTTATATTCCATGAGTCTTATTTTTTGTGGAATCGAGTGGATACCAAAAATGTCGCATAACTCAAAATGCTCACATCTGCTGTTCGGGTAGGTTTAGTATAGTATCTGATGTTATGTCGCATCAGCAGACAAAAAAACTCATCAGTGGTATTTAGTTCCTTAGTTTGGCTCTGTTTGGCCTAATGTTCCTGGACAAAAAATACAACTTTGAACACGACGTTTGGGTCCCAAACAAAAACAGCCAGGTATGTGCACGGCATGCGTGGAACAGAAAGGAGCGTTCCGTGTTATATTATGATATGGTAGAAATGAAGAGCGTTTGTTTCACTTCTGTACGAAAAATTGACAACAACTGGAAAATGGTTGTGATAATGGAAAAGTATTTTTTTCAGAGCATACAAATGCGTTATATCAATATTTCGTGTATTTGTCAACATATTTAAAACCTCATTCCAAATTACGTAGACATAATTTGGGAGCTCGAATGAGCCATGTCCGTTTATATTTACGCAGGCCTTTCGGATTATAACAACATGGCAGTATGGGCCGCATCCCTTGGTAATATAAAGTCTTTTGAGTGTCATCGAATTCAGATTACTCACGGAAGCGCATTAGGGCCATTCGAAAAACCAACGCAACCCCAAATATACAAATACACAACTAGTTATAACGACTTGCACGTCGTTATAACGAATTGTCGGAAGTCGTTATAACGACTTGAAGAAATAAAAACAAGTTGTATGTCGCTATAACGAGTTTCTTGAAGTCGTTATAATTACTTTAAAGTAGTTATGACGAGTTGTTTGAAGTCGCTATAACGAGTTGTAACGACTTGCAAGTCGTTATATATATATAGCGAGTTGTGTATTTGTATATTTTGGGGGTGTAGTGGCGTTACGAATGGCCCTAATGCGCTTCCGTAGATTACCTGGAGGTCCGGTCACTCGTCGATACATGCACATATACATTTCAGTATATGTGTGCTAATAATATGTACACTTCTATATGCATTCGCGCTGTGGAACATGAATGCAGGTCTTTGGTTGGTCAAATCTACGTCACAAGACGTTGCACGCTAACCCATAGTTGCTTCCATGTTTGTGTAGACACAACGAGAATATGTTGGAAATGCTATTTTAATCTGCCAGTTGACTCGGTTGACAGTAAATATTAGAAATGGCTGTTGATTTTGTTGGGTTCCACAACGTATGGATGCCATGCAGTTGATAGTTTTATGCGTGGAACGCTTTCGCGTTCAACACAAAATGTCAGACCAACTTGCATCCGCACTCTATATACGGAACGAAAGCGAATCATCACCCATTTCTTAATTTTATGTTAATTATGTGCATGCTGGGGAGCGGTACCTTCCGTAAGTTGAAAATTTGTGTCTCAATCCCTTTGCTATGTTTATCATGCAATAAAGTGTGTTTACACTAACTATAACGAAGCTTCCGTGTAGGCCTACACCAGTCACAGATCCATCAAAGCGACAGTCCGGCATTAAATATGCAATTGCCACGTGTTCGTATGTAAATCGGGAGATTCGCACCTGTAACGTCCTATATGACATTGAAAGGGAATATGTCCTCCAACGCATTTGAAAGTTTGTTAACTTTATATATCTTATTCGTGTAAGTGGAATGTATATAACTGTACCACAAAGAGCCTAGAGACACCAAAGTGTTAGCAATGACCTCCGTGTATGGTTCGTGTAGTCCATATATATAGGACAAACCAGAACACTAATGCTCGCGTGCTAGGATACATTAATTTCCAACATCACACTAAGTGAAATACACTCGTCTCTGCAAGTGATAAAGTGAGCTAATGTTTAACCCTTCCATGACTGGAGCTTCCTGATTTTTGTGTGAAAACCCTGCAGTTTGGGGATGAGATCCGGGAAGATTTGAAAGGGCTTTCAACCCTTTCCTATAAAACCCACTTTGGTCATGTTGTATTGCCGCTGAATAGAGTGTGTAAGGTTTGTGGATAAATTCATATCTATATACCCATACACATTATACTACTGTGTATGGGGTGCATGCCACCGCAACAAGACGCAAAGGCGAGAAACCCTTGTGCCGATGCATTATCTTATATATGCGAGTATCCCATGTGTATATATGCAACCATTGCTGTCCAATCACCAATTTTGCGTAGTCCCGATGCCACGTTTTCTGGAATGTGATGAATGATATGGTTGGATATTTTGTCGATAATAGATAATTTATACATTCTCCCAGTGGGCATGAACGGTGCTTAAATATAGGATTTCTGATACAAAACACTAAAATTAGTTCAAACTGTGCGTTTAAATTGTCTACTGTATATATTATAGTATCGTATATATCCTTAATTGGAACGCTTTCGAAAAGGGTACACTACAATTACAAATCGACACATATGGAATTCCTTTGGCCTCGATCTTGGATACGCAATTAGAATGAAATATTTTTAACAATGTGTTAGCAATGACCTCCGTGTATGGTTCGTGTGACCCATATATAGGACAAACCAGAACACTAATGCTCGCGTGCTAGGATACATTAATTTCCCACATGACACTAAGTGGAATACAAACGTCTCTGAAAGTGATAAAATGAGCAAATGGTTAACCCTTCCATGACTGAGCTTCCAGAATGTTTGCGAAAACCCTGTGCCAATGTAGGCGAGTAATCTATGTGTATATATGCAACCAATGCTGTCCAATCATTAGTCCCGATGCCACGTTTTATGGAATGTGATGAGTTATATGGTTGGATATTTTGTCGATAATTTTGCCCACAATAATCCCAGTTGGCATGATGCTTGAATATAGGGTCACGGGGTTTTCTGATAGAAAACACTAAAATTAGTACAAACTGGAACGCTTTCTTAAATGGTAACAACTCGACACATATGGAATTCCTTTCGCCTCGACCTTGGATACGCAATTAGGATAGCAATATTTTAATTTATTTTTGAAGTAGGTCAAGGGTGGTAATTTCAGTTAACAAGACTTTCGCGCGGTATGTTTCTAATGAGAACAAATCGACCAAATTTAACCAGAGCGTCAATGAGCGACTGCACTGTGAATGTGATGACACAGATACATGCATCACCGTGACATGCAGAAAAGTCTATATGTAACATTCACACAAGCAGCATCAAATTAAACTTTTCTTTATTATATACTCATCATGTGTAGTTTCCTTAGGAAATGTTCAGATAATAAGTTCAATAAACAAACATAGGCCGTTTGTGTAACTCATTATCTGAACATTTCCCATCAACGCATATCAATTCTTCTGGACTTGTATTATCGGTTTGTCGGTCTCTCGTCTGATAATTTTTCCTGAACATCCCCTAGATGCACAATAGACCATTTCAATGCATACTGTTTTAAGTAGATGACAGAATCCATTCAATAAAGAAAGTGTTTACCGTTCAATTCCTGTAGCTTCCTGAAATTTGACGAAAACCATGTGCTAATGATTTCTCTTATTTATGCGAGTCTCCCATAGGGATCCTCGCATATATAAGAGAATAATGTCCTAACATTATTTACGATGACCGTGTAAGCAATGCATTCCCGAATATATAAGGTAATGCACTGGAACATAATTTTTAATGCTGCACAATGCATTGTGCGTCAACTGCAAGGAACTTCGTTGGTTAATACGGAATACGGAAGCTTGTTTGTAACACATAACCTATTTTTTTTAGAAAGAGAAAGTCCAACAAGCCCGTACCGAAGGAGATACCAACGAATACTGTGAACAAGTAGAATATTCTTGAAATACGTCTGGTGCCATATAGGTTCATAATCGTCCTACAATATTCGCATAGGTCCATATTGGATTATATACTTCTGAAATAAGCTCATAGTGTAGTTATATTCATTATTTAGTTTTATGGCGCCGGCCACAGTGAAAACACATTTTATAGAGCGTACAGCTGGTAAGTCGTGAGTCGATAATGGCTATAAAACTCTCTCATTTTCAGTTCGTTGTCGGCTCAAAATGAGGCGATTCTACGCCGATTATGAACCTGAAACAAATCCTATAATTCCGCCCTCTTAGGGTGTACATTGGCAAACATGTATGGCCCTGTCGTGGGAGCTGATTGATTATATGTTATTAAAACGTACTCGGTATTTGGGTACTTGTTCTAGCTGTTGCACAAATCACTTATATTATAGTCTATTCTTCATTAATCCCGACTTCTGTTTCGACTTCGGAATGTACATAATATTGACCGATGATTTGACATCAAATGAGGGAAATATCAATTTAACACTAATATACTAACATTATTGTAATATTATAGTCAATGTTTCATGACATGTGATACAATGTGTGTGTTCATTGGTTGGTGATCACTGTGACCGTTGAGTGTTAGATGATGAATGTTGCAGTAATTTGCACGTAACCGAATACCTGGAATTTCCTATTCATTTCGGGGGACATGTGGTCAAACGGTAGATCCTTCATGTAAGAGTACACCAATAAATATGACATGTAAATATACAGTTTTCGACAACTTTATGTTTAGGGTTTGGGTTAGGGTTACTGTTGCGGTTGGGTTGGGGTTATGGTTACCTTTATTTCAATAGAAATTAGATCAAATAACAAAGAAAAGATACATGCCAGCCTAAAACAATTCAAATGTCGTATAAGAGAGCCGAGAATAATAACAGTTTAGTGTATTTGCCGCGAGCTGGGCTAGCTCAAATGTTCCATGTAATACACTGCACGTTATGGCACATTTCTATATTGAAATATAAAGTACTGCATGGAAATTGTTACCAAGGCCCGAATAGTTTACACATAATTTAAAGGACGTTTGCAACATAAGGAATCCATTGCAAAGCTAAAGCAGACAGACAGTTTATATGCGCTAGTTGCTTGTTATAAACAATAGATATTCAAGGCGAGAGTAAACATGTCCTTTGCGACACGATTTTCTGCATTCCCGAGAACATGCCAAAAACAAGAAAACCATAGTCATAAATGGTAACGCGCTCAAAATCATATATTATATACCCATGATAGTAATTATAGAATCCTTTTCATTTCTATTATTTGTAATTGGCATAGCTTATCGCAAACAAAAAATCAACATTATTGACATATAATGTAAACGCCAATAAACGAAATTGAAATTATCAACTCACCTTTTACCGGGCTCGGCCTCGGGGTCGCACTACAGCTAGGCCTCGGAGTCGCACTACAACTTTTAATGTGTCCCAATAATTAACATTATATAAATAGAACCCCCAGCGCTATGGCAGCGCCCAGGCGAAACAGAACGTGTACATTAGTATATACGCGGCGCGCGTAATAATGAGCCGATGTGAGTCCAATATCACATAACAGGTATCAGTTAATCACTCAACTCAATTTAAGTTAGATAGATTTTCAAAATAACTATATTTCTGTTGAAAATCAAGACATTACAATTCCCGTTATATGCTATCTTCCTTGAATTCAGACAGTGCCCTCAGTTAAGAAAATTTAAATAGTTGTGAGAAATAGCATGCAGTTACTTTTGCTCTCTTTAATACTTTCATGACTGGTGATTCCTGAATTTTTGCGAAAACCCTGTGCCCATGCATTCAATGCAATAACATTCATATTATAAGCCAATACGTTCTCTTATATATGCGAGATTCCCTATGGGGCAGGATCTTTAATGCTGCACCAAAGCAGCTTCCGTCATGAAATGGTTAAATCCGTTTATAATTATACTCAATATCTGCGCATTTGGGAAAATCTCAAAATAACATAATGACTATTGAATAAAGGTCAGACTCCGACATTGCGTAATGAATCGGTGATACAATTTGACGAGGTTCGTGTGGTGACCGATTAATGTCACTGATCACTGAAATATCTAGAAAATAGCAAAGGAATTCTTGCTATAAATTGGTTTATATATGGCGATTCTTTTTCGCTTCAGTTAACTGCATTTCAGCAAGCACGCAATGGATTTCACATCATCGCATGTCTGATGTGTGTTCATCTATTGAAGTCGATCATCCCACTGCCTCCAATATATCGTCTCATTTTAATAAGAAAACTAGTTTGTATGCGATATAACGATTTCATGACAAAATGGCGGCGATCGATTCTTTAAAGGCCATCGGCATTTTTAAACGGACAAGGCTCATTTGCGCCTCCAAAGTATGTCTACGTAACACGGAGGGGGAGACACGTTAGATATAGATACCGGTACAAGATCTATGTGAGAAGAGTTTGGTGCCCACCAAAGGGTTGCACTAGGGTATTGTTGGACTGATCGTATATAGCTCGCCCCTATACATCCTGTCTTGATTTTCTTGTGTTGATAATCCTGTCTTTGATTGGGTTCCGTATATGTCGGCCGCGGGTTTACGATGAGAAGGTTTGTGGGAATACAGATGGTCCAGCGCTTCCATTGGACTGCGTATATTCTGTTCCTTCTGACCCGGGAGATCCTACTGGACTGCGGGTTTTGTTTTTAGTCATTAGGAATACGGGACGGTCCAGCACTTCCGCTGGACCGAACGTATTCTTGTCCTTCTGACCAGGGACGATCCGGTAATCCTGCTGGACTGCGGGTTTTGTATTTAGTCGCTAGGAATACGGGACGGTCCAGCGCTTCCATTGGACTGTGTATTCTTGTTCTTCTGACCCTGGAAGATCCGATAATCCTACTGGAGTGCGAGTTTTGTTTTTAGTCATTATGAATATGGGCCCGTCCAGCGCGTCCACTGGACTGAGTATTCTTGTCTCCTGGACCCGAGAAAATCCAATAATCATATTGGTTTATATATTCCTGAAAACTCGTGCAAAATTAATCATAGTTTTTATCTACTGATTTGAATTTTCCGCACAGAAGTGGGGAAAAACGTTTTTCATCTCTCTATATCAGGAGTAGATTGACCAAGAATGTTGTTTATGGTCTCATCATGAGAATAGGGGTATTATATATTATATGGTCTTTTTCTGTCTGGTGTGGTAGATTCATTTATTTGAATAGTTATTGTCTCTGCGTATAAACTTCGTATACAGGTATTTCACGCATACATCGACCTAGTTTGATAACCGGCAATGAATGTGACAAAAGCAATCTCTAAATTAATATAAGTATAGGATTTGAGACTTCAATCCGCCCGACCTTTAAATCAGACGGGGAATCTTTAACGGGTTGTACTTAAGAACGAGCGCCTCATCAATGCCAGTATTTATTGTTGAAGTTGTCGATTTAATCCAAATCTCATGTGAAACAACATATTACAATTATAATGCGTTATTTATGGAAATCATTCAGACATCACAATTATGTTTGATTATAGTCGACGGGCATATTTCCTCACTGTTCGCGCAGCGGTAATTACGTAGAATGCTCAGAGGAAACGAATCAATCACGATGAAAGGTCAAGTATAGTCCTGGTGGTTGTATATGGCTTATATGCGGAAGGCTAATAGCGTGGCTTGGCCAACTGGTGCAGCCACGTGGGAGTAAAACGTCAATCAAATATTCATTCATTATCAACATTCTGTCAGAAAACGTTATCCCCTCATTTTACTGCACATTAATATTAAAGGAATTTAAAACAGACGGGATTTTTGAGCTTCTGCGAGAATATATACCAGCGATATGTTGATGTTATGGTCTGTGCATCTTAATGTGTCTCGACTCACTGGAAGTGACTGTTTCTGTGCGAACGTTTAAGGGCAAAATTATTCAAAATATCGTATAACAAATCTTTTCATAACTGACTATTTTGAGAAATTGTCATGCTAATCGAAATGACACATTAAAATGTACTTCAACTCAGATCAATCTTGAAAATCGGTCCAGATATTATGCATGGTGCATACTCAGATATTTGCCCATGTCTGCGTGTGTGTTCACCGACGATCTAGCCCTAGCTTCGATGATGGTATCAACGACAAAAACCACCTCTGCTACTGTGACATCTTTAAAACGAAACCATTTTACCGAGAGTTGGTCTGCTTATCAGTTTGAAGATGGGTCCGGAGTGTGTACAGAACTTATCTACCAGGTTCTGCGAATATAAGATGGTAGATAACCAGAAGTGGCAATTCAGGAATAAATAACATACCAGGTCACGTGGTTCAATATATATGCATGGTATAAAGCTGGGCGATGCTAGTCGTCAAGTCAAGATGTTGGAAATTTCCTCAGCAAATAAAAACAAGCAAAACCAAAAAGTTGAAAAAACAAGTGTTTAAAGGCACGGGCGGCGTTCGTTGCAGAAATATTCATATTTGTTCAAATCGCCATCAGCAGAAGGAATGTTAAAATATATATAGTTTTGTTCATATGCCAAACATAATCAGCGCGTAAGTAGTATATTGTCGTCAAGACGTACGATGTAGTACGTAAACAAGAGCCTGTTCGTGTCACAGAAGTTGTGTTTCTGTTTACATAACACAGCGCAATTATATTGGTTAATCACACACAAATGATATAAACGCTCTTTATTATTTCCATATCAGGAAAACAGTAACAAATAACGCGCTTTATGTTTACCATATCCGGATCTAAACAAAAGCCAGGTAACGTAACGTTTTTTGCGTTTGTTTACATAACAAAGGAAAACAAATTGGCAATAACATACTGTTTATGCCATATTTCTGATTGGTATAAGAACAAGGTATGTCTACATTTTACTATTATTTCTGTTTATGGCGGTTTTTGACGGAGGTGACTATTTTAACAACATACCCACCGCCAACGCCGCCCGTATCTTTAACAACTACATGTAGGACACGAACCACTGAGCCGGAGTGAACCGAGACTATAAAATATATTTCATATGCCAAACGTTACACTTAAAACGATAATCACTCGTAACTATTCACGGTATGACATGATATATATAGAAGATGATCCCGAGACCGATAATCGCAATTCAGTCACCAGTCATCATCAACATTCTTATTTCATGTACATTATCTCTGTTATAAAATAAAAACAATAAAAACAACAAACTAAACTTTCTTATACTATCAATTCTGAAATATTATTTGTATAAAACAAATTTAACCCCGACGAACTTTCTCTGAAATCAGTCATTCGAGAATTTGAATTACGATTTAAGCCGTATCGCTATGTTGCACTGAACTCCGACGATCTGAACCATTTCCAACTCGAGTGGGGGACATAATGAAATCCATACAACAAACATCAGGGCACACGCATAACTAACTTAAAATGGAACATAATTACCATGAATATTAAATAGTCTGAGATTCGGCAAACCAGTCCAAAGTTCATGAACAAATATACATTTGAGACAGAACATAACATGCACAATAATATATATAAATGCATGTATAAATGTACGCATACAATGTTATTAATATACCGATGTGTGTGCAAGGTGTGTGTGTTTGAGCTGTGTACGAATGTCGATGCCCACCCCCACATTCCCGTCTATATAGTATATATCTATTCAATTGTTGTTGTCAGATATTGTTCTGTATATAAATGTATAATATAATAATAATAATAATAATAATAATAACAAAATCATCTCTGTTATTCCTGCCATCTTGTTTATTAAGTTGACATAACTTGTGCCCCAATCCCTTGTAACTTGAATGTGTTACAATAAATACGTTTAACGCTTTTTATAATAAGGCATCATTGATAGTAAATGTTCAGATAATAAGTTAAACAAACGACCATGCAGTTAAACTTATTATCTAAATATTTCCCTAAATAAATAGGGCTCTTTCTCCACTTGTATCTGTCGTCTGCATTTATAACCTTAGCATCCCCCAAATGAATAAATAGACCATTCCAATGTACATTTTTTAACTGACTGGGAGAATCTATATAGTATAGAAAGGGTTAAAACAAACCAACCGAGACTATCTAGAACAGATACACGATCGATAGTCTGAAAAATAAAATAGCAGGAGGGGGTCCCTCAAAATATTACGTCAGTGTTGGCCAAACCCGAATTCCACGTGCCTTCTGGTTGACTATGATCAAACTTGTCGCAATTTGTCGTTGTCTGATTGACACTGGAAAATTATTATTTGAAAGTAATGGAGATTCGCTGCAATTTCTTCCAGACTAAACTTACCGCACGTAGATGTTCTATATATAGTATTTAGTCACCTAGACTGGTAGGGCAGACGCGACTCCGAAGTCTATACACTTCAAATGACGTATATGACAGCGAATTTCTTGCATGATATCAAGACCCGATTGATCTATCATGAAAGTGTGAACACAAATCGATTGATGACAAGTTATAACGTGTATGTAATTTCGGGATGTTGCGCGAAGATGTATTATAGATATATGTAATCAAGATCCTAGATAAACCGGATTCAAACCCGATGAGAACTCCGTTGCTGCCTTTCTGGGTTGACGGCACCAACTGAGAATGGGAAATAGTGTGTGTATCAGGAAGTATAAGGATTTTTGCTGCGGCAAATGGCGTTCTGTTTGAGGGAAGTCGCGGCAACTGGCTCATATATAGACATTAGTTAGTATCGGTTTCTGACAGGCCAATGAATTTAAAAGTATCTGTATATATTCGTTAAGTTTGTGTCATGTAAATGCCATGTACCATACTCTGTTCTCCATATACATTTGTATTCTTGTCGATATGAAAGCAACGAATATCGTGACATTTTTTACATTCCTAGCAAGCATTCCGAAAATAATATGTGTAACAGTTCCATTTATTCCCTTATCTTCCGTATATAGTCCGGAATAATTAATATTTAAGAGAAGCCCCTATCGTTGATATTGTTGTCGGCATCTATATAAATGTGAATCTACATCATAATATGTCCGAAAATGGCAGCAAGATGTCTCACATCTAAGTGGGTATACTGCTTAATCATTGTTTTCTTCACCCATATAAATAACTCAACCTAAAACAGATGTTGAATGAGCTGTGTGTCAACTTTTGCTAACTCGCTATGAATCACGTTACCATATATGACTTTAAGTGACTTTGGTCATCATTTTTCGAAGTCCTAAAATTTGAGCGTCAAAACACCTTTAAAAATACATCTGTTGGATATCAGCTTTTTGTATTATCCGAGATACGTTGTTGGGATTGCTCATTAGAAACAAGCCTGAGTTTAGTGTGCCTATCATTTGCAGAATGAGGTCCCCAGAGGGTGAATTTAGTGACCCTATCCCGTATAGCGGGCTAGCATCACCAAATTCACCCTCTGGTGACCTCATTCTGCGTAGGCCTCATCTTATCTGGAAAGTTTCTTTATTACCAAATTCCTATATAATCTGCTTCACATTGATTATATATTTCTTTTTTAGTTTGTCAGAGGGCATATTGCATAATCGAGGTTCCCATTGGGGGTGTACAACACAATATTCAACATTTGGGAACTTCAATCTGAGTCTCTGTCTCCCATAGCAGATGAGGCCATGCGGAATGAGGTCCCCAGAGGGTGAATTTGGTGAATTCACCCTCTGGGAACCTCATTCTGCAAATGACAGGCACACTAAACTCAATCTTGATTAGGAAATATATTAAGAGCATGGCGGCGAAATACGCCCGTTAGACATTTCGAATTGTAGTGACCGCAAAATACAATAACAATTTGAGCTCACACAGAACACCTGATATATCCCCAATTTCAATGTCAAAATGCGGTCAGATTCTAAGTCGAAAAAGGGCCGTAACTCATGTGTAACTTGGACAGGCCCATATTCGAACTTGGTCTGCATTTAGCTGAGAAATAAGCACACCAACGTTAGTTCAGAACAAATAATCCAAACTGGAGTTATCGGTCGGAAACCGAAATGTTACGATATCGGTCAAATTCAAAGCTGAGTCGAGAAATGTCCGTATATAAGTAATGTCAAAATAATTGGACGGAACCCATATTCGAACTTAGCCTGTATTTTTTAGCTGTGAAATAAACAAACCAGCTTTGGTTCAGACCAAATAACCCAAACTGGAGTTATCGGTTGGAAACCAAATATGTTAACGGACGGCTAGACGAACGGACACACTGATTACATAATATGACCCTTTTTTTTAAACGGGCGTATACAAAAGAATGTTGACCTTGCCAGGCTTTATATCTTGCCGTCATTTTCGAGAAGGTTAATGAAGTAGATACCCGACCAGAATCAAGCTTGTGAATTGATACACGTACACTGTAAATAAAAGTGTTCAAATTTGAACGCCAAAAATGCAACAGATAATGAACACTGTTCAGTGTTCAGTTTAGAACAGATGTGTTCAATTACTCTGAACGGTCCCCGGTGTTCAGATTTGAACGCATGTGTTCAATGAATTGAATGGATGTGTTCAATTTATGAATGCATATAAGCGTTCAGTTTTGAACACGTCATGTTCAGATTTTGAACATCAGTGTTCGAAATATGTGAACGCTTGATGTGTTCCGAACACTGCAACAGCTTTTGAACACTTATATGTGTTCAAACAACAAAATCTGAACACATGTGTTCACAAAAGAACTAAATGATAAACGCGAGATCAAATTCAATATAAAATGGGTGAGAAATTGTAAACAGTCTGTAGTCACACTTTAACAGTCTTAGTGCCATTCTTCTCCTGTGTACATCTAATACCTTTGTGGCCCAATACCTTTGTGGTTATTAATGCATGATTACTGAGAACAAGCTGAAGCTATCGCTAATAACTTAAATATAATGCAACCGTTCCATACAGAAGCATGTATATTTTATGAAATGCTGATGTAATTGTTGGGGAATAAGGTCATTCAACCTAATTAAAATGTGAGTATTATATAGGTAAATAACATTTAATAAGACTGATAAACTGATGAATCAATGGCACAACAGTCTATGCGTTTACTTGAATAATCCGTATCCAAAAACATCCATGCCGTGTTGGTCAGCATTGGCAACAGTATTAATTTCGCACAAAATCCATTTGGCCGAATAAACATCCTGAACATCTGGAATATCCTTCAACCACTGAATTAATAACAAACTGTCAACCTTACATCTCGGACAGTGCATCACAGTTGCCGTGTTTATAGGTAAGGCTAGACGTGAGGTTTATCATTCTTTGAACTATCGGAATTGGTCACACACATTAGTCCACAAATCTTTTAACATTGAATGTGCGATGTATTTCTCCTCCGGTTCCTGTTGAACTTTCTCGATTTTTGGTACCAGCTGACACCATGCAGTAATGGCTTAACAGTCACTAGAATTTGTTGACTGTGCTAGCAATATACATTTCTGCGGTCACATAATTTCTGGTAGTTCAGCTACATCCATCGTGAGTAGTTTGTAGCATCCGTATATGTTGTGCCCAAAGTTTCCGCAGATATTCGATCGATGCTCTATATGCAGCTCCTGAAAGAAAGAATAATTTAATATATTAGAATATTAGTTTTCCAATTCTGGATGCGATCTTACCACCCAGCACTTTTTTCAGAGTTTCCGGCTTTACCGTCATATTATGATATCCTGATATTAATACCGTACCAATTCAAAGACACCAGTCAACACCGCTTCCGAAATTATAAAACAGTGTTTGGCCACACGCTAACATCACCAATTAAAACGGTGGAACAGCACACTTTACTAGTTTAGAAAATGTATTGGTCTATTTAGCAATGATCCATGTACGCATAACTGGCACATCAATATATTTTTATTGGAGATCTACTAATATAATAAAATTTTATATATATGTGACACCGAATATTCCCCAATGACCTCAAGTGGTTTTGTTTTGTTTTTGCGAGAAAATTAACCGTGAGAATGCTTATGACAAAGTTCACATAAGTTTTAAACAGTACCTGCATGAATGAGACACTCACTTATTATAAAAAAAATCAACCGATATCAGCATATTCCCCACTAATAACTGGACGGAATATCAAACAAAACAAATTAGAACAATTTCAACCACAATTGGGTGCGAAATGTCCAACTAATGTCCTCAACTGAATTGTCAACATTTTAACTTTGCATGTTTTTAGATAAATATATACATAAACACATATGCTGATAATTATGATGATGATACAATGGATTACATATACCGGTACTTACCATGCAGAGTGCAGGCTGTATTGATAAAATTGTCCTTGTCTCCTGTCAGTAAAGACCCTATAAATACCAACTATGTTTCGAACCTTTAATCTAACGCCAAAGAATGGCACAACTGACTTGGTTCCATTAATGTGAAGGCTTTATCCATCCATATACATTAAACTGCACAGATATTGAAACCGAAATTAATTAATGCCAGTTGCGTGGAACGATATCATGTTTCAAAAGACGACGCTACATGCTATTTTGTAAAGAGAACTCAATGCAGACAGTCCAGTGGGATCACATGCCATTAGTTATGCGCGAATGATTAATGACCATGCCCGTGGTCTCACCTTGAACACATATGTTCAAGAGAATCGAACACGGACTGAACGGCAGTGTTCAATACTGAAATTACTGTAACACAAAATAGCATGGGATCGTATTATATCGTGATTTTCTACACAAGTGATGAACCGGCAACATAAAAAGTATCGGCATCGATCAATATATGAACACTATATATATATTCATGGATATGTGATGCGGATTTGACTAAATGGGTTAATTTCCATTTGGAGAGGGGTGTAATTTTATATCCGGGATTTGCAATTGACAACTACCCCCTCCCCCCGTGTCGCCACCACGTCCCTGATATGTTTTCTACCGATCTGGAAAATGCTCAAAACAAAACAAAACTCATCGTGAAGCAAAATAGACCAGCGCATCCGCATTTAGTTTCACAATTGTTCAAAATAGAAGTCACAAGACATCATTTTCACAAACGAGTATTCATTAATCCCGTAAGCATATGCGATATATATATGAAGTAACTAAGTATACTAACACAAGCGGATCGACGTCCATGCAGGTTTGAACACTACCGTTAATAAATGAGTTTTCTGAACATATACGTTCAAAATTGAACACTTACTGTTCAGTAACTGAACACATCCGGGACTGAACGCGTTCAAATCTGAACACTCTTATTTGCAGTGTAGTAGAGGAAGGAGGATGCGGAACAATCGGAATTCATATTGATTATTGAGGTCACTTTCTGGGAATATGAGCATATACCGATTATGAATGGCTCGACTCCATCTATATACTTCAGTACTTGTTCTACACCAGAGTCCTGATATCAGTCAGGAATGGAACAAATGTCTCCGTGCTTTTCGTAGTCGCAACCCGACAGTGAGATACTTCGAGGACGCAACCTATCTTCAGGCAACAACATATTTGTACACAGCCTGATGATGTTCCGAACAAGAAATCACAAACTACCCATTGAACAGGGCTCATGGTACAATGCTGACTACTCGGAACGGCGATGTACCCTCTGTAACTTAGAACTGGGCGATGAATACCACATTATACTTAAGTGCCCGCAAATTCACGATTTGAGACTGAGATATATTCTCCCTTATTATTTTCGAAGACCAAACTCACATAAGTTACTGCAATTATTTAATTCCCGAAATGACAAAAATCAAGGAACCTGTCGATTCTCAACGGAAAGATCTTAGACTTGTTTAAATCCTCTTGAGGCTAAGCAGCATGAATAACATACACACCACTAACTTGACCACATAGAACAAATCTATTACTATTAATATTACTATCGTTGAAAGCAACAAGCATAACCAGTACTATATTTTCACATATACACTCTTTATATTATAGCACATGTACATGCATATAAACTGAAATATCACTATATGATGACCAGAATAAAATTGAATTGAATTGAGGCCGCAACACGTGCGACAGTATATCCAATTGCACGTTGTTCGTAGAGCAATGCATGCTTTGTTTCCTCATTCGAAACTGATGGTACAGCATGGTCCGCCTTATACGTAAACCCATTCAATAACAAGGCCATATATAACGCACGATCTGATCCAGCATATAATCTTAGCATATTAGTTCATGCTTCGATATAATTTGTAATTTCCTTAATGGGCATTTCTCATCAGCAAAGTTATTCCAAGTTCCACACCGAGCGCTAGTATATCGCGGTCAAGAGTAATATCGAATCAAGAATCTATAGAGAACATGGTATCATGGGTATTATTAGACATTTGAGTAACATGATAAAATGTAATCTATTGGATTTAATGGTATCTCCGTAACCAAGGTAGTAAACAGAAGTAGCAACAGCAGTGTCTGTAACTCGATGTGACGCCACAATCTCTACCAGAGCGCACCAGTAATACTTACTTTCTGACTCTGTCATCGGCTGGGTACTAGCCTGTGCTTTCTATTTAGCGTGAGGTTTTCCAGCCAAACTGGCGAAAACCGATTGCCCCAAAGTCAATTTCCTATGTGCGTTGAGAACAATTTCCGAACTAAAAACTTAATGACAGAATGGAGAATCAAAGCGGTAGTTTTGTTGACGATTTTCGCAAGCTACCCATCAAAATTTTAGCAAATTATAACTCTTGTGTTTGACTTGCCATGCGTGTTGTCATGACAATGTCGTCCATGTGCGTTTAAACATTTGTGTTGATAAAATAATCGGAGAACCAAATCACACCGTTTCGCAATATAGTTGTTTGGTTCTATTGGGACTTTCCAACCTTAAGATACGAAATTACACACATGCATGCTGTTCGATATGTTGTGTGGTTAATAAGGGCAACATGTTGTTTTGTTCGCTTTGTATATATCTTAATGTAGATAAAAATGTCGCCGGTATATAGCAGCGGACTTACCGAGTCATGAAGAGAGGTAAACCCTGCATGGAGTTATAGGTGGTGTCCGTGGTGTCTAGTTGTTACAAATGGTGTTTGTAGCAAGTAATGTTCATAATAGACCATTAATTTTTATGGATAACCATTTTGACTGTTGCATCATAGGATGGATTATATCCAAACAAACGACCACATGGTTCGAGCCGCATGAATTTACTATGGGAGATTCAGAGTGGGTCTATAAAACTATTAATAACTTTGTTTATTTCATAGCTTTGGCGTAAAATTTTAAAGATATATCAGGGACATATACTTCTTCCAGAATAAAAAAAATATATTTCCAGTTTCTCATCGTATTTTTATTGATTTTATGCAACAAAATAGTCGGAAAATTCTGAAAACTGCGCTAACAACTCAATGTTTTGCGGTGTTAGAAAACGCCAGATAAAAATAGTTTATTGGGAATTTTTTACACTATTTATTCGCAGAATATAGAGTGAATATAGTCCCACGGTGCAACATTCTCGCTATCCGTAAACTGATCTATGTATTTGTCCCGTAAGATGCATGTTGCTTCAGGAAATTCTAACCAAAAACTCCAAAACTCAGTATATGGAGAGGTTGGGTGGCGGCTTGATAAAAGCCCAAAATTCTGCCGAAATCTCTTTGCATGACAAACATCCTCTCCAAGAAGCACAAACGACAACGCTGCATTGTGCAAACATTCTTCATACTCATGTCAGATGTCAGATAATTATGTTCCTTCACTGTTTCTCACCTCTCATTCAAGAACTGACAAACGCCTTCTGGTACAAAATTATAAACAAACACGGAGTGCAAGTATATACATTGCTAAACAATCTCACACCAAAAGTATTTCTCACGCATGCAGCTGGTGGCACCAGTAACCCAATTATGATGCAATTATGTGACCAAGAATTTCTCTTTGTGGACTGCCTCACATTCACATGTATTTTGTGCTTAATTGACACATCCATGTATATGACCAATAACACATAATATTCGTGTGTACTGTATATAATTAGTGCATGTATAGTATTTGTCATGCACATGACTGTGCAACTCATCCCATTCATGTACTCTCTCTCTCTCTCTCTCTCTCTCTCTCTCTCTCTCTCTCTCTCTCTCTCTCTCTCTCTCTCTCTCTCTCTCTCTCTCTCTCTCTCTCTCTCTCTCTCTCTCTCTCTCTCTCTCTCATCTCTCTCTTTCTCTCTCCCTCTCTATCTCGCTTCTGGAAATTCTAATCAATGTGTCAAAATCTGATGCGTTATCCTTAATTGGACAGACAACAGCAAAACAAATTCGCTTGCCTAAGGGTCAGGAAGATACGCCAAACTACCAACAATTCCACATCGAACCATTCGTAATGCATTTCTGTCAGACGGAAATGTTCGTCGCGGTGTTATCAGAAATGAGGGGAAATAGGACTTCCTGTTGCCCGATGCAGTGCAGTGCTGGGCGGACAATAGCTCTGGGCAGACTACATCGAAAACAAATTTCATGCCTAAGAAATTCGTCTCGACTAAGTTATTATTGATCGGCCATTGGTTGTCTTCAAACCCGACGATGGTTCATCGGGGGTCACGGGGGTCAAACAGGACAGACTAATCGATCGGACACTCTAATCGAACCAAGTCTAAACACAGCTCCAGATGTTACAAAATTAGTTAGATGATGGATTATGGAAAATGTAGTTCTCCTTCGGGGTCATATAGTCGCGGATGATAAACCCACACCTTTCCAGTGTATTGAGCTACGTCGTATAATATGTGTACTTTGTGGCATTCGCTATTGTGCAGTCCATTAGCTGTCGGGATGGCAAGTTTTCTCCAATTATATCAACCATAATCAATCCTTCTAGAAGGTTGTGTTGTCCAAGTATAGAAGGTTGTGTTGTCCAAGTATAGAACGTTGTGTTGTCCAAGTATAGAAGCTTGTTGGTAGCTGAGAGGTAGCGTACTGGTCTCTCGTGCTATCGGACCGGGGATCGCAACCTGGTAAGGATATTCTGACAAAAATCAGAACTCGGTCAAATACCAAGTTTGTCAGGCTGAAAAGTCTCAGTGTGTCAGGATGAAAAGTTTCATTCGAGATCACTTAATAAAGATCCGAATGCAAAATGCCGACTTCCCCCCCATTACAACACCTGTTCAGGTATGTTGTTGTGGGTACAGTACGATGTCCGATCGGGCGCGGACATTAATGGCTGACCCAGCTACACGCATCGGTGTGTGCACGTTAGAGAACGCTACTGGAGTCACCACAGGGTTATAAAGTTACTCGGCCGTGGTAGCACCTGATGGACCATCAGTCATTCATCATCGGTCGGACCACCAGAGAGTTAGGATCGCCACCTCTCAGGATGACTACGCCACCGAAAATCCCGAATGCTATCACAACAATGCTGGACTCCATGCATGTCGCGCCTTGTGTGAGCTGGTCACTCCATGCACACAAAGGCGGATACCAGTTGGTTTTGGACTTCCAGTCCTGCCCGGCAAATCCCTTATCAGGGCTCTCTACCGGGAGAGGTCTGGAAACTACCAAACCAGCTAGGAAGAAGCGAAAGAAAAAGACTCCATCCAGGAAAAAGAGAGACACAGAGAGATTGGCTGCGTGGAAAAAGAGGAAATCGACTGATGCCACACCAGGCGACACCTCCCGCGCAGCCGTGATCGATTCACCGCCCGAAGTGGTAATGGACTCCCCATCGCCACGGATAGACGCGGACATCTCCTTTTTCAACCCGAAGACGCCGGATTACACCGAACCGGAGTCTTCACCTGCCTCTCCTACAGCAAACGAAGCACCAACATCCGACACCGAAGATACATCCGACTCCGAAGACACTTCCGACTCCGAATACACATCTGACTCCAACCCCGAAGACACATCTGACTCCAACCCCGACGACACATCTGATTCCGACTCTGACTGCGACGACACATCCGACTCCGAAAAAGAAGAAAGACAAAAGAACTTAATGGAAATTGTAGCGAGAGCACAAGAAGCAGTAAGAAAAGCCGAATTAGTACAAGCCGAAACCGAAAAGATCATGAATCGTCCGACTCCAAGTTTGCAAACATCACCATCCGAACCACCGCCAAAAAAGAGAAAGAGAAATAAAAAGAAACAAAACAACCGCCGCTAAGACTCCTCCACCACGCTTTCGCCGCCTTGCCTCCAACCACAACACCTACGACAGCCAACATGTTCGATTTTCATCGGAAAAAACCAAGGAAGGGTGAAGGGACTTGCACACTGCAGTCCGACCACCCTACCCGGCCTTCGGCCGGAAACGACTCAACAACCAAAAGCACCTGATGGACCTCCACACAATCCTCAGCACATTGAGGGCGATGGAGTATCATTGATACTGTATCAAGTAGATAGAAAGATTGTGCTGTCGATGTATCCTATTGGTGTAATTTTGATGATGGGAGCTAATTAGGTCAGAATCGACATTCATAAGAGGCCGTTTGGGTACCCACAACAATTCAAAAGAAAACCAACCAAAAATGTCCACATCAAACCATTCATAATGCATTTCTGTCAGACGTTTAAAGATCGTTTAATGATTCTTTGCCCATAGCTGCGAGTATTAAAGAGCGTTTCTAAACTATACATTTATCACATAATTAGTCCCTAAACGCGGCCTCATATTATTTAGTAAGCCACGCGTGTATTGTCGCACGCTAAGTGACATAAGAGCTTAGTCCAATAATGTCGATGCCAATGCCAGAACTTTATTATAATGATAATTAGAATAATCTATTTGTGTTAGGTTATTTAGTGTTAACTGTGAGATAAGGGTTGTTGAACAATTTGCCAACATGAAAAGACACATTCAAAATGGAACTATATTTGTTCTTGAAGGTGTATTTACTTCCTCTTTGGTTGTGATAAGGATGTCAATATTTTGCACTAATCCATGGCTCAAATTCATTCATCTGTTGAATATGTTGTTGGGTATAAAAGGAGTTAGTCCCCCAAATGGCCAGATTTAGGGTACATTCCCCTTGAAGATAAAACAAAAATAGGCATCACAAAGCAAATGGTTGTCAGTGAGTTTTTCACGTCCACTGTGTACTTGGAATCTACATTTTAGTATGCAACTAACAAGTTTCACGTCCCGACGATAATGATGGAAAATGGGTTCCTCAAAAACACAATCCCACTCACATGACTTATATGTAGAATAAGCTGAATCAGGGTCCCTTCGGTGGCTTTATTCCGCGTCGGAGGGGCCTTTGTCGCGTTCCAGAAATATAATAAGTCGATAAATACATGAGATACAAATATATTGACTAAATTCACACTCCAGGGACATCATTCTGCTTCGGCCTGATCTCTGAAAATTATCTTTATTATCAAATTGACAAGTTTCTTTCGACTGACAATATGGCTATATGCAGGGACTCGGACTGGGTTTGACAACTCGGCGGTTTATTGGCCTGGCCGATATCAAGAAGACGCCACATGCAGAAGACCATGGCATCGACCAGATAACATTTATCTATATATATATAAAAGAGTATGATATGTCCGTCTGTCTGCATTTTTCTCCCAGACTGCTGGTCCGATTTCAACCAAATTTGGTGTGGTGGTGACTCGGGGTACCCTGAGGGAGGTTTTAACGGCACTAGTTTTTCAAAATTTTGATTTAAACAAATTTAATTAAATAAATTTAAAAAAAATGAATATAAAATAAGCTCACTATGGGCCTATTTCAGAATCAAATAAACATGTAAGTTGCACGAGGATATGTTGCAGCATATAATGATATGTATATATATGTTTTCATTGTGGCCCGCGCCATCCATAGGATTAACGGGTATAAGTCCACTATGGGCTTTTTCCAGGATCAAATTAGTCCAATATGAACCAATGCCAATATTTAGGTCCAATATGAACCTATTTGCACGAGGATATGTTGAAGTAGCATAGTAAATAGCTATATATATAAAATAGTAGGATCTGTCTTTCATGTGCGCGAAGCGCACATAGGGGCTCAAGGCCCCTTTGTGTAGCGGCAGTTGGCCCCGCCGACACTGAATAGAGTCTCCCGAAGAAAGCCCTTTGCAGCTAAGACATACATATTTGTTCGTTATTAGTGATTCTGCTCTTCGCAATTCTGTTGGTATATACTGATAAACGATGTGTTGTTAATTTAACATGGGACACAATTGAACCAAAGATTCCCTTGAGGAGTGTTCCATATGTGCATTCAAATGACCTCGTCTTGCATAAAAATGATTTTATAAATGCTAAAGAAGGTCATTTGAAAGGGAAATCGGCAACAACTACTCGAGGGAATTACTGTGGTTCGTATGAATTCACATGGTTCATATGAATTCCTGTGGTTCGTATGAATTCCTATGGTTCATATGAATTCCCGTGGTTCGTATGAATTCCTGTGGTTCGTGAGAATTCACGTGGTTCGTATGAATTCATGTGGTTTGTATGAATTCACGTGGTTCCCCCATTACAACACCTGTCCAGGTATGTTGTTGTGGGTGCAGTACGATGTCCGATCGGGCGCGGACATTAATGGCTGACCCATGTACACGCATCGGTGTGTGTACGTTAAAGAGCGCTACTGGAGTCACCACAGGGTTATAAAGTTACTCGGCCGTGGTAGTACCTGGACATCCACATAATCCTCAACACATTGAGGGCGGTGGAGTATCATGATACTGTATCAAGTAATTAGAAATATTGTGCTGTCGATGTATCCTAATTGTGTAACTTTGATGATGGAAGCTAATTAGGTCAGAATCGATATTCATAAGAGGCCGTTTGGGTGCCCACAACAATTCAAAAGAAAACCTACCAAAAATGTCCACATCAAATCATTCGTAACGGTGTGACTAAACACCGCCCGGACCAGCCCGGACCAGCCCGGACCCCCCCCCCATATGGACTATATGAGTGATTGTAAGGCCAATATAAGTGCAGGGGTGTCATGAAAACCCACTCAGGGTCGCTATTAACCCTCAAAATGCCGGCATCGGCGAAAATGTTCGCCGTGAAATGAAGCTAACAGCCCGGACCGCCCCTGCTGCGTCCAGGTATGATTTTAGTATCCATACATGTGCGAGGGTGTTAACGAAACCCAAATACGCACGGAGAGTGGTCAAGTTCAAACGGAAGTGCCGTTTATTAACCCCTAAACTTCCCAGATTCAACCAGAATTAAAACATTGTGCCCCCAATAAACAAATTCACAGCCCGGACCCCCATAATGTCCTCGTACTTATAATAACTCCTTACATATGTGTTGTGGAACTACCCTCGACTACACTCACGAAGATACAAGGGCGAGACGCCCACGTATGCTTGGCAATTAACCCCCAAAATGCCTCCATCGCCGATTATGTTTTTCGCCGATGCCGTCATTTTGAGGGTTAATAGCGACCCTGAGTGGGTTTCCATGACACCCCTGCACTTATATTGCCCTTAAAATCACTCATATAGTCCATATGGGGGGTCCGGGCTGGACCGGGATGGTCCGGGCTGGGCCGGGCTGTCGGCGTCGTTATCGGTAAACATAATCGTCGATGGCGGCATTTTGGGGGTTAATTGTCAGGCATTTGTGGGCGACTCGCCCTTGTATCCGCGTGAGTGTAGTCGAGGGTAGTTCCACAACACATATGTAAGGAGTTATTAGAAGTACGAGGACATTAAGGGGGTCCGGGCTGTGAATTTGTTTATTGGGGGCGCAATTTTTTAATTCTGGCTGAATCTTGGAAGTTTAGGGGTTAAAAAACGGCACTTTCGTTTGACCTTGACCACTCTCCGTGCGTATTTGGGTTTCATTAACATCCTCGCACATGTATGGATACTAAAATCACACCTGGACGCAGCAGGGGCGGTCCGGGCTGTTAGCTTCATTTCACGGCGAACATTTTCGCCGATGCCGGCATTTTGAGGGTTAATAGCGACCCTGAGTGGGTTTCCATGACACCCCTGCACTTATATTGCCCTTAAAATCACTCATATAGTCCATATGGGGGGTCCGGGCTGGACCGGGATGGTCCGGGCTGGTCCGGGCGGTGTTTAGTCACACCCATTCGTAATGCATTTCTGTCAGACGTTTACAGATCGTTTAATGATTATTTGCCCATATAGCTGCGAGTATTAAAGAGCGTTTCTAAAATATACATTTATCACATAATTAGCCCCTAAACGCGGCCTCATATTATTTAGTAAGACACACGTGTATTATCGGCACGCTACGTGACATAAGATATTAGCCCAATAATGTCGATGTCAATGCCGGAACTTTATTATAATGATAATTATAGATTATGATAATCGATTTGTGTTAGGTTATTTAGTGTTAAATGTGAGATAAGCATGTTTGATAAGGGTTGTTGAACAATTTGCCAACATGAAAAGACACATTCAAAATGGAACTATATTTTTTCTTGAAGGTGTATTTACTTCCTCTTTGGTTGTGATAAGGATATCAATATTTTTGCAATAATCCATGGCTCAAATTCATTCATCTGTTGAATATGTTGTTGGGTATAAAAGGAGATGGTCCCCAAAATGGCCAGATTTAGGGTACATTCCCCTTGAAGATCGAAAAAATAAAATAGGCATCACAAAGCAAATGGTTGTCAGTGAGTTGTTCACGTCCATTGTGTACTTGGAATCTCCATTTTAGTATGCAACTAACAAGTTTCACGTCCCGACGATAATGATGGACAATGGGTTCCTCAAAAACACAATCCCACTCATATGACTTATATGTAGAATAAGCTGAATCAGGGTCCCTTCGGGGGGGGGCTTTATTCCGCGTCGGAGGGGCCTTTGTCGCGTTCCAGAAATATAATAAGTCGATAAATACACGAGATACAAATATATGGACTTAACTGTCAATTATCAGCTTTATTCAACTTTCACCACAGATGTGATACAAACGCTCTTTATTTTACCATATATGCTATAGGAATAATACAAAACTCTCTTTAATAATCCACACCGAGGAAAAAACGGACCCTAGTTTTCGTCTGAGGGGATCATTTTTTTGACTTTAAGACATACATGTATGGTACGTATATTGGTATTTCATGTATATATGTATCTTTTTGTCTAACCACGCCCCTGTTTGTAGGGATTCTAAGCTGTTTTTGAAAGTGATGACTGAATAGCAGTACAAATGAATCCTAATAATGTTTCCACATCTGCCACCCGATTTTAGTTACTATTAATAGACATTCCTGTGGATGAGGAATGAATTTTTCCAATATCTACTTTAATATTTGGGTGGGAGAATCAATTCAGTAATCAAAGGGTAAGATCACAGGTACAGTTATGTCCTAAATAATCGACCCCTAAACCACAGCAGAATTATGGGAAAATTTTCAGGATTTAGTCGGAAATATGGTGAGATGTTTCCGATGAATGGCAACAAGCCATATTTCCGACTAAATCCAGAAAAAATTCCCACAATACAATTTTTTCAGGATTTAGTGAGAGGTTTCCGATGAATGGCAACAAGCCATATTTGTGACTAAATCCAGAAAAAATTCCCACAGTTCAATTTTTTCAGGATTTAGTCGAAAATATGGCTTGCTGCCATTCATCGAAAAGCTCTCGGTGAGAGCTTTCCGATGAATGGCAACAAGCCATATTTCCGACTAAATTCTGAAAATTTCCTCACAATTCTGCTGTGGTTAAAGGGTCATATACTTCGGGTATTAGTACCGTATTACTGTATGGACATCAATCTACATTGTAAAGGCGCCTCGGGGACATGAAGGCCAGGTTCAACGAGAATGAACCTCTTTCGTCAGCTTTGGGCGATCCTCTTTCGCGCCCGATATATCCTTCGCTGATTTGCAGACGGGGCCCATTCGCGTAATTTTATCGTTCGATTGAGATAACAGCACCATTTGGCATTTAGTGGCGATCGATCGTTCATTCCGCGTCCATTCTATTATACATTGATGCCAGGCATGCCTTCGTTCAATGATCTCGTGAACTCGTTTCCATCAAATATCCAGCCTAGATTATACTGCATCGCAGGTATATATAGAGCTGGAATAATGTAATGCTGTGGTATACTTGAGAGTGCACTGGGTCATGTACTAAACTCCTGTCTTGTCTGTCAGATGTTGCAGAGAACACATAATTAGAACAGCACAGGCATCAAAATACAGTGCCGGACATTTTCAGAAGAGGGTGAATTTAGTGACGCTAACCCGTACGGCGGGCTAGCATCACTAAATTCACACTCCAGGGACATCATTCTGCTTCGGCCTGATCTCTGAAAAATTATCTTTATTATCAAATTAACAAGTTTTTTTTCCAGTTTCTTTCGACTGACAATATGGCTATATGCAGGGACTCGGGCTGGGTTTGACAACTCGGCGGTTTATTGACCTGGCCGATATCAAGAAGACGCCACATGCAGAAGACCATGGCATCGACCAGATAACATTTATCTATATATAAAAGAGTATGATATGTCCGTCTGTCTGCATTTTTCTCCCAGACTGCTGGTCCGATTTCAACCAAATTTGGTGTGGTGGTGACTCGGGGTACCCTGACGGAGGTTATAACGGCACTAGTTTTTCAAAATTTTGATTTAAACAAATTTAATTAAATAAATAAAAAAATAATTAATTTAAAATAAGCTCACTATGGGCCTATTTCAGAATCAAATACACATGCAAGTCCAATATGAACCTATTTGCACGAGGATATGTTGCAGCATATAATGATATGTATATATATGTTTTCTTTGTGGCCCGCGCCATCCATAGGATTAACGGGTATAAGTCCACTATGGGCTTTTTCCAGGATCAAATTAGTCCAATATGAACCAATGCCAATATTTAGGTCCAATATGAACCTATTTGCACGAGGATATGTTGAAGTAGCATAGTAAATAGCTATATATATAAAATAGTAGGATCTGTCTTTCATGTGCGCGAAGCGCACATAGGGGCTCGAGGCCCCTTTGTGTAGAGGCAGTTGGGCCTGCCGACACTGAATAGAGGCCCCCGAAGAGATCCTTTTGCAGCTAAGACATACATATTTGTTCGTTATTAGTGAGTCTGCTCTTCGCAATTCTGTTGGTACTGATGAATGATGTGTTGTTAATTTAACAAGATTCCCTTGAGGAGTGTTCCATATGTGCATTCAAATGACCTCGTCTTGCATAAAAATGATTTTATAAATGCTAAAGAAGGTCATTTGAATGAGAAATCGGCAACAACTGCTCGAGGGAATTACTGTGGTTCGTATGAATTCACATGGTTCATATATGAATTCCTGTGTTTCGTATGAATTCCTATGGTTCGTATGAATTCACGTGGTTCGTATGAATTCCTGTGGTTCGTATGAATTCCCGTGGTTCGCGAGAATTCACGTGGTTCGTATGAATTCACGTGGTTCGTATGAATTCATGTGGTTCGTATGCATTCCTGTGGTTCGTGAGAATTCCTGTGGTTCGTGAGAATTCAAGTGGTTCGTATGAATTCCTGTGGTTCGTATGAATTCATGTGGTTCGTGAGAATTCACGTGGTTCGTATGAATTCACGTGGTTCGTGAGAATTCACGTGGTTCGTATATATGAATTCATGTGGTTCGTATGAATTCCCGTGGTTCGTATGAATTCCTGTGGTTCGTATGAATTCACGTGGTTCGTATGAATTCACGTGGTTCGTATGAATTCCTGTGGTTCGTATGAATTCCTGTGGTTCGTATGAATTCACTTGGTTTGTATGAATTCACGTGGTTCGTATGAATTCACGTGGTTCGTATGAATTCACGTGGTTCGTATGAATTCATGTGGTTCGAATGAATTCACGTGGTTCATATGAATTCACGTGGTTCGTATGAATTCACGTGGTTCGTATGAATTCACATGGTTCATATGAATTGCTGTGGTTCGTGCGAATTCACGTGGTTCGTATGAATTCCTGTGGGTCGTATGAATTCCTGTGATTCGTGAGAATTCACGTGGTTCGTATGAATTCATGTGGTTCGTATGCATTCATGTGGTTCGTGAGAATTCACGTGGTTCGTATGAATTCCTGTGGTTCGTATGAATTCAATGGTTCGTGTGAATTCACGTGGTTCGTATGAATTCACGTGGTTCGTGAGAATTCACGTGGTTCGTATGAATTCCTGTGGTTCGTATGAATTCCTGTGGTTCGTATGAATTCCTGTGGTTCGTATGAATTCCTGTGGTTCGTATGAATTCATGTGGTTCGTATGAATTCCTGTCGTTCGTGAGAATTCACGTGGTTCGTATGAATTCATGTGGTTCGTATGAATTCCTGTGGTTCATATGAATTCACTTGGTTCATATATGATCTCACGTGGTTCGTATGAATTCCTGTGGTTCGTATGATCTCACGTGGTTCGTATGAATTCACGTGGTTCGTATGATCTCATGTGATTCGTGAGAATTCACGTGGTTCGTATGAATTCATGTGGTTCGTATGCATTCATGTGGTTCGTGAGAATTCACGTGGTTCGTATGAATTCCTGTGGTTCGTATGAATTCAATGGTTCGTGTGAATTCACGTGGTTCGTATGAATTCACGTGGTTCGTGAGAATTCACGTGGTTCGTATGAATTCCTGTGGTTCGTATGAATTCCTGTGGTTCGTATGAATTCCTGTGGTTCGTATGAATTCACGTGGTTTGTATGAATTCATGTGGTTCGTATGAATTCACGTGGTTCGTGTGAATTCCTATGGTTCGTATGAATTCCTGTGGTTCGATGCCAGATTGAATTTTCAGAATACATGTTCATGAACAATAGCAAAATCCCCATGAACGACCTTAGCAAAATCCACAGTAACGTCATTAGCAAAATCCCCGGTAACAACATTAGCAAAATCCCCAGTAACGATTAGCAAAATCCCCAGTAACAACATTGGCAAAATGGTCATATATATGGAGCCTATTCGTCCGACCATAGAACGAGCCAAGACAGAAAACTCAGGGAAGAGATACACTCTCCCTATACAAAGCCAACATAAACAAGAGGTGTGCACTCGAGTGCTAGCATACCCCCACCGTGGCAAATTCAACCCGCATTATCCGTAAACTCAACAAAAAAGATTTTTAACTTTAAAGAAAAATTCGGACTAATAATATCGATATGGTGTCACAAGAAGCTTGTACAGAAAAAAATATTCAAATCGGTTCATATTTGTTAAAATTATTAAGTCAAACAGAATTTTCTAAGTCAAAATAAGTCGAAAATGAAGTGTAATATTACGAAAAACAGTCTGAGCCAATCCCTAGCTACATCATGTAGAGAGGGTATTGTGAGAAAGCATGTATACCAAAAATTATTGAAATCGGTTCATATTTGTTAAAGTTATTAAGTCGGACAGAATTTTCTAAGTCAAAATAAGTCGAAAAAGAGGCGTAACTTGAAGAAAAAAAAGTCGGACCGAACCTCAATTAGCATCATGCCGAGAGACCGTCCTAAGGAGATTGCATACAACAAATTATTGAAATCGGTTCATAGTTGTTCGAGTTATGAGGTCGGACGGACGGACGGACGGACGGACGGACACACGGAGGGAGAAAGCGTGACGGACGGACGGATGGACGCAGTCAATCCAGTATACCCCCATTTTCTTCGAAAGTGGGGGTATAATTATTTCTTCCTTACGTTATATACATATATAGTTACGCAAAATATGGATACAAGTTCGGTCTGACATGTTGTGTGGGACGCGAAAGCTCCATGGAACACAACATAATCTACATACATTTCTTATATTTACACTCAGCTAACATATCAAGAGATCGTTAGCGCTCAGGTTCAACGATTGCAAGTTGCATTCATACAAAATGGAAGCAAGTTGGGCTCGCGCAAAACTTCACATGACGCGATTTCAACCAATCAACGTCCTGTATTCAAGTTCCACAGTGCGAATGTACGTAGACGTATATAAATATTCAAGGTAGATTTTGAAGTTGGTTCCCGTTATTTTTTAACCAAACACTTGCCGCAATATGGGCTATATTCGGTTGTATGTAGAATCGCATCATCGCAATCCGCTCAATATATATAATGGCACTCTGGCATTAGCCCGCGATCGATCGGGAGAATAAACATGCGGGGTTTTTATTCTACGCTATATACAAAGTATCGAAGGCAGTAAACGAGCATCTGCACGTATGATTCTTTACATAGTAAACCGACATGAGTACGAAGGCGCTGGATTCAATACTCACCAAATAGAAACTAACCTTGGTACGTTTGCAGTGCATTTGGTACCCGATCTCACATTGCAAGATATTTTCACTTCTGCAATCCCTCTATATATGGTCATGCTTATTACCAATTCAACATAATTCTCGCACAAATACGCACATAATCGACATATTATATGAAATGGGTACATAATGTACTGTTCTGTGTTCTGTCTTAGATTTTGAGAAGTTAGTTGGGCGAGTGCATGTATGAGAAAGGGGGAGGTGTGATACATATATAAGGGAGAAGTGAATGAAGCAGAGAGAAATGATATGCTATAAATGGTGTATTCAATGTATAATTAATTATGTGAGTGTATAGGTGATAACACGATGTCTCATGCGTACATATGTTTGTGCTTGTAAGTGTATAGAAATGTCGTTTTTATTGTGTTGCATTTTGTTATGATATCTTCTGTTGTGGAAACAGATACTCAACAATCCCAAAGTTATTACGATTCGAGTTGGAGAAAGTTTCAGCTGTTTTCCCAATAACCCGCACATTATCTGCTTATAAATAACATGATTTAGGTAGATAATCTGCTTAGAATCGCATCATTTTGACTCGATAGTGTGCTGAAAATGAGAATATTTTAGCCACATTATCGACTCATAATGAGGCGATTCAAAGAAGATTATGTGCAAACAATGAGACAAGTAATCCAACCTTCAACCTTTCATGTGTACGCTCTTTAACATGTGTTTTCATTGTGGCCCGCGCCATGAAGCGAAATAACGGCTATGACTCCATTATCTGCTTATTTCAGAATCAAATAATCACATTATGTACCTATTTCATATTATAGGTCGAGTATGTGCGTAGTTGCGCGAGGATATGTTGCAAGTTTAATCAATGTATTTTTTAATTTGGACTCATATGCAATACATTTTCTTTTCTACGATCCTTCTGCGTTCATATACAAACTTTCCAAGTAACTGAGGCAGTAAATGATCGTCTTCAATGTCTTGCATAGAACACTGGCGTAACAACATTGGAGCAAGCGAGGGAATGAGATCATCGCTTCACAGAGACATAGAACCGACGTTAACCTAATTCAAGCAAGTGTTGGTAATTTTGGCCACTGAGCTCACATGACTGAGTTCAATCTATTATCCTTTGCGGTCATACCAAGTGTCGAAGGTAGTTCATGACACAGATTCGTTGACCGGGAAACCGACGCAAGGACACTGGATCGAGGGAGGTGTTACATACGAATGCGCTTAATTTAATACTCACCAAATTCAAACTAAATTTGGTATAATTAGCAATTGGGTGCTCAGTTGCTAAGTACTATTTCATCTACAATTCTTCCGCGGTCATGACAAGGGTCGAAGGAAGTTAATTAGTATGTGCGCGAAAGACTTTTGCTGGAAATTGGCATTAATATACACGTTCCAGTACACACATGAGAGGGGGTTCATTTACGGGGGGGGGGACATGTTCATTGTCATCATTGTGATGTGTTTTCTGTCACCGAAGAAAGATTGTCTTTGTCTGCAGAAGGACCATAGAAATGATAGAAATGAACAAGGCTAAAAGCTTATTAAAACACTCTTATTTTTTGTTGCTGAGACGATTGAGGTTGATACATTTTACAGAAGTTGGAAAGGGTGGACCGGGTTTTATTTCCTGCTCAAATTGACATTTGTCATGCATGAGATAAGTTTGGAGTTATGATCATGAAAACGTATATGGGCAAACGTCATGATTGAAGTCATTGTCCCATATAATTTGATGGTAAGCGGTGTTAATATATTAAAACGTTATAATCCAGTCAACGTTCTATCATTCTAGCAGGCGGCACTTGTGGAACTCTCTACTCATTCACATTTGTTATGGAGGCTGTTTAATCTCTGTATCTGTAATGCTTAATCCCGTACATTTCCACGTTTTCGTACGAGTTATCCCTTTCGTCTATGTAGCCTAGTTTTCTGCTACACTAAACTAAACATATGGGCCTTATGGTATTTGCATCTCCGTTTGAATTGCTTGCCCCTCCTTTGGAGCTATTTGCACATTAGAGTTAAATGTGCCTCCATTTGAGTTAATTGTATACCTCCATTCTAGTTATTTTGCCTCCATTCGCGTTATTTGCTCCTCATTTCTGTTTCGAGTTGATTGTATATTAATTCGAGTTGATTGTACATTAATTCGAGTTGGCTGCACCTCCATTCGAGTTGATTGTACACCAATTCGAGTTGGCTGCACCTCCATTCGAGTTGATTGTACATTAATTCGATGTGATTATACCTCGATTCGAGTTGATTGTACATTGATTCGAGGTGGCTGTATCTCAATTCGAGTTGATTGTAGTTGATTGTACTTTAATTCGAGTTGATTGTACACTGATTCGAGTTGATTGTACACCCATTCGAGTTGATTGTACACTGATTCGAGTTGATTGTACACCCATTCGAGTTGGCTCCACCCCATTCGAGTTGATTGTACATTAATCCGAGGTGACTGTACCTAGATTCGAGTTGATTCTACCTCCATTTGAGATTATTGTACATCCATTCGAGTTGATTTTACCTCCGTTCGAATTGAGTGCACATTAATTCGATATTATTGTACATCCATTCGAGTTGATTTTACCTCCATTCGAGTTAATGTTACATCCGTTCGAATTGCTTGCTTCTCCTTTGGAGTTGATTGAATCTCCATGCGAGTTGATTGTATATCAAATCGAGGTGTTTGTACCTCCATTCGAGTTGATTTTACCTCCGTTCGAGGTGATTGTACGTCAATTCGAGATTATTGTGCACCCATTCCAGTTGATTGTACATTGATTCGAGGTGGCTGTACCTCATTTCGAGTTGTGTTTACCTCCATTCGAGATTATTGTACATCCATTAGAGTTGAGTTTACCTCCATTCGAGTTGATTTTACATCCGTTCGAGTTGCTTGCTCCTCCTCTGGAGTTGATTGCATCTCCATTCGAGTTGATTGTACATCAATTCGATGTGATTGTACACCAATTCGAGGTAATTTTACCTCCATTCGAATTTCGAGGTGATGGTACCTCCATTCGAGGTGATTGTATCTCCATTCGCGGTGATTGTACCTCCATTCGAGTTGTTTACTTCCGTTAGAGATTCTTTTGAGTTGCAGACTTACATATATATATATGTATATATAAAATTCGCAACACTTCGACCAGTTCTCAGTTGGACAGACGTTTTACCTTAACCCATTACTAAATACTCAATGACGAATACCGGTTGAACTTATTATCTGAACATTACCCACCGATGAATAGGAATCTCTATGCACAATGCACTTGTATTATATTTTCGTCACTCTGTTCCTACTCTGTCGTCCGCTCATTTTTCCTGAACACCCCTCCAAATTAATAATAGACCATTCCAATATATACTTCTATAATTGGGTAGGAGAATCCATTTAGTACAGAAAAGGTTAAGAAATGACCGAGCTGTTGATAATGCTATATATAGCAAATGAAAGCCGCGCCGCGCGTTGTCCGGGTGTATGTGTACCGGGTTAGCGATTCTACGCCGCGCAAACTCGATGCAACTCAACGCACTGCACAAAGAAATTACAGTGCTGTGGCGATTAATAATTCGTTACATATCGAGCGGCCGCCTACCGTTGGTGTTAGACCATACTGTATTCCAGCAAAATGCGCCTCTACATCGATATATGCCTTATACAATTTGTTTGTTTAGCGGCGCTTCTAGTATGCCGCTGAATCCTTCGATATCGTTGTTACTGACTAAGGTTATGTCGATCGTCTGTACTATCAAGTCGTATGAAGGCTACAATTAGGCGGCCGTGTTCTATCAATTGATATACTGATGAACATAATGAGAGTAATAAGTACGGGCGTTTATCTACAACAAAGGTCAACGCACAAGTCAAGCATGCGCATGCTTAGCAATATATGATATGAGTGCATGTGACAGCCCAAGAATTGGCTTGAAATATAAATGCCTCTCTCATGTACACTTCACACATAACCCGAGTACGATAGAATATGCTGTAACTTTCAGGGATACATATATATTCAACTGCATCTGCTAAATCATAAAACGAACCGACATTGCATCAATACATTCAGATTATTCGGTGTCAACAACGTCGAGTCTATGGAAGTTTGCCTGTATAGCGCAATGTGTTTATCAGGTAAATATGCCTACATGTGCGGAAACGAAAGAGAACGTGTGTAAAATAATAGAAGTATGTTAAAATATTGACGCGAATCGTATCGGTTCGCCGTGTGAACAGTCAATAATAACTTCATGTAACCGACTAATGGCTGTGTCGTTTCGATATCTAAACGATTGACAGCGTATACGTTTGATCGAGGCCTTAGTGTGTGTGACCCACGGTGGATCGGTGGGTCGGGAAGGTGAATTGTCTATAGCATCTGAGTGTGCGTGGCGGTCAAGAATATGACTGTTATATATAGAGAGTTCATATTCCCACGAACTCAATAATATAGAAGTTAGTACCTTATACAAATGTCGTACTCAATTATAGATAAGCATCACACACTTTGTATATATCATTCTGCTTACTTCTCTATAGTTCAGTTATATTAAAACCTCAATAACACAAGAACACATCTTACATCTTCTGATTTAACATCCTGAATATGGCAAGAGCTGTAATTATTGCAAAGGGTTAAATCACTACGAACGCTGTTGTTTTAAGAAGAAAACAAAGAAGAAAGTTCAAATGGTCACCGATGAAGCTGACAGTGATGAACAAATGGTGTTATCTGTTGACAGTTTTGATGCAGATGAATGGAACATTGACTTGGTGATTAATGATAAAACTGTTCAGTTCAAAATAGATACTGGTGCACAGTGTAATGTTATTCCCAAAATAATTCATGACAAGTTGAGCAAGGACAAAATGGCTAAGTCAAAACTCAAGCTAGTATCGTATTCTGGACACAAAATGAACACTGTTGGAAAAGCTTCCTTACTGTATTCTTGCAAAAACATAAATCATGTCTCAGATTTTCAAGTTGTCGATGGTGATGTAATACCAGTTCTTGGACTCAAAACTTCATTATAATTAAAGCTGGTACAGAGGACGTATGTGATCAATGAGTCTAAACCGAATAACATTCTTGACGAATTTCAGGATGTGTTTCAAGGACTTGGGACAATTGAAGGGGAACACCACATACATATTGACAAATCAGTTCGACAGGTTATTCATCCACCGAGACGTGTACCTCATAAACTGAAAGAGAGACTGAAACATGAATTAAAGACAATGGAAGAAGCTGGTGTAATAACAAAAGTTAATGAACCGACAGAATGGGTCAATTCGATGGCGATTGTTGAAAAAACAAATAAAAGTCTAAGGATATGCCCAGATCCGAAGGACTTTAACACAGCGATTCAGAGTGAACACTTCCAGATACCGACAGTGGAGGAGTTAACGGGAATGATGGCTGGTGCAAAATACTGGAGTCTCCTGGATGCAAGCCATGCATTTTGGCAGTTGAAATTAGATCACGAAAGTTCCATGTTGTGTACCTTCAACTCACCTTTCGGAAGGTACAGGTACTTAAGATTACTATATGGGGTAAAATGTGCGACAGAGAAATTTCAGAAAAGTATTTCCCAGTTGCTGGATGGAATTCCTGGAGTGACCTATACTACGTAGACGACATATGTGTGTACGCGTCCACCAAAATTCAACATGATAAAAGGTTGAGGTGCGTTCTCAGTTGTATACGTGAGTGTGGTATGAAACTCCGGAAGGAGAAGTCACAAATATGTGTCAGTGAAATTAAATATCTTGGCCACATAATAAACCAAGATGGCATACAAGTTGATCATTCTAAAGTGGATATTATAAATAATATGTCTGTGCCTGATTCAAAGAAATCCTTGTTAAGATTTCTCGGAATGATTACGTATGTGTCAAAATTTATTCCAAATGCAACAGAGAAAACTGCTCTGTTGAGGGAATTACTAAAGAAAGATGTGTTGTGGCATTGGGATACACGGCACACAGCTGCATTCGAGGAATTAAAGTTCGCGATAACGAATGCACCTGTTCTACAGCATTTCGATGTGAATAAAGATGTCACATTGTCAATTGATGCATCCAGAAATGCGTTAGGTGCGTGTTTGCTACAAAATCAGCTTCCTGTGGCTTATGCATCAAAAGCATTAACTGATTGTCAACAAAACTACAGTCAGTTGGAAAAGGAAATGACGGCAATAGTGTTCGGACTGGAGAGATTTCGACAAATGGTGTATGGGACAGTTGTGAATTTCCAGACGGACCATAAACCGCTCGAAGTTATCTCCAAGAAGGGGTTGTCAACAGCTCCTCCCAGGCTGAAACGACTGTTGTTGAGAATACAGCATTTCGACGTTAATGTTAAGTACAAGCCAAGTAAAGAACTATTCATAGCGGACACATTATCCCGATGTGATGCACACCTGGAAAATGACACTATGAATGATCTAGATGATGACGTTGGTGCACAGATTCATTTAATAACAACGAACATTCCGATGATAGCATTAACTCTAAAAGAAATTCGTGAAAACACAAAGACTGATGAAACGTCACAAATGTTAAAAAATGTGATTCATCATGGATGGCCTGAGAATAAGAAGGACTTACCTGGTCAAACTCAGCCATATTGGACGTTCAGAGAAGAATTATATGTGCACGATGATGTGATATATAAAGGGGACAGAGGTGTGATTCCTACAAACTGTGTAACTCGAATCATACAATTGCTACATAGTTCACATCTTGGCATGGAAAATACCAAAAACAATGCGAGGCAAACAGTGTATTGGCCAAACATGACGACGGACATTGAGAGCTACATTTCGAAATGTGATACTTGTTTAAAGCATTGAAATGCAAATCAGAAGGAACCACTGCAACCCCATGACATTCCTGAACTCCCATGCAACAAAGTTGGAATAGACATATTTCACTATAAATCAAAGGATTATCTGATGATTGTGGACTATCACTCGAAATTTCCAGAGACTTGTTTATTATCATCCTTGAAGACGTGCAGTGTCATAAATAGCCTAAAATCAGTGTTCAGTAGACATGGAATACCGATGACAATAGTCTGTGACAGTGCACCAAATCTGACCAGTGAGGAGATGCACATGTTCGCCAAACAATGGGGCATCACAATAACAACATAATCACCACATTACCCTCGAAGCAATGGACGTGCCGAGCGTAATATTCAGACAATAAAAAACATTCTTAAAAAATGTGAAGACACAGGTGAGGATCCACATCGGCAGTGGCAATATTGGATTTTCGCAATACACCTGCAATACACTAATTGAAAATGGAATGCCATCACCTGCTGAGATTCTATTCCGTAGAAAGCTGAGAACACGCACACCAGTGAGGAATAAAGTTATAAAACCTAAAACAACACCAGATGTGATTAATAAACTTCGAGAGACACAGCAGAAGCAGAAATATGTCCATGATCGATCAGCCAAGAAACTAACACCTGTAACAAAAGGACAAATCGTTAGAATGAGGAATGTGAAAACCAATCAGTGGATACCGGCGAAGGTGAAGGACATTTCTGATGCGCCGAACTCATACATCATAGAAACTAAATCTGGTGGAATATATCGAAGGAATAGACGAGACATTTTGGCAACAAATGAGAAGGAGTATACAAACTTTAAATATGATGATTATGATCAAGACACAACTCCAACTTCTAGTACAATCATAAGTATACCAAATCAAATTTCACAAACCTGAAGTGGCAGAATATCAAGACCACCACTGAGATTTGAAAATGAATACAACTGGAGATGAACAATGACTCATTATATGACTGTAAATATTATTGGGACTTAAGTATAGTTTTTAATGTCTGTGGAAAAAGGGGGATGTTATATATAGAGATTTCATATTCCCACGAACTCAATATAACAATACCTTATACAAATGTCGTCAGGGGCGCCGGAAGCATCCAATGGCAGGGGGGGGGCAGAGCCTACAAAAAGGGCACTTTTCCGCAAAAAAAGTCATTTTCTCCGCAAACTCTGGAAAATAACCATAAATTCATTGTGGCAAAAATTCCTATTTTAATGGTATTTGTCGGTTTTTATGGCCGTTTTGTGATAAAATTGACACAAAATTAATATTCCTTGTGAAATTGGTGGTATTTGGACCAAAAAAGTTACATTTCGCTATAAAAACACGAGATTAAACACACAAAAACATTTTCTGTCTCCAGAAAAAGGGCAAGTCCTGCCCCCGCTCGCCTCCCCCCTTGGTCAAGGGCAGGGGGTCAGCTGCCCCCTCTGACCCCCCCCCTCTTCCGGCGCCCCTGAATGTCGTACTAAATTATAGATAAGCATCACACACTTTGTATATATCATTCTGCTTACTTCTCTATAGTTCAGTTATATTAAAACCTCAAGAACACATCTTACATCTTATGATTTAACAATGACAGCAATATATATGCCGCTGTGAGAATGAATGGCCACTGCCACTATGCAGAAGACCCCAGGTGGCTCGATGGGAAAGGAGCATATAGCCTGTGGGTGACGGTTAAGCTGGTTCGGTTTTCGATAAAAGCGGTTTTTGGTGACAAACGCAAAGAACTTAACGGAATTGTGATCTGATATTTTTCTGGTGAAGTTTGTCAGTATTCAATTGCAGTTGATGCATGGTTTCTAACTAGGGCGGGATGATAACCCGTCTACTTCACTTTCTGTTCGGTATTACTTTCACCGATACAACATGCAGCCGATGTTGTCTATATAAACACACAGTTGGGAAATATATTCGATATCGACATCGGCATCCCGATTCGAGATCGAATTTCGAATCTGCAGAAAAGTGTCGATTCGTAGGGCCCTATAATAAATATTACAATTTTATTTTTTCATTTACAATTAATAATAAATTATGTCACTGTCTAATCCAAAGAATAATCCCACTTTGCTGGTCTATAAAACAGTTAATTTTCACAACCTATACTTGACAAATTTTTTTAAATTAAAATGTAAACTAGCTTCAGAATATATTAAGTAAATATTCAAGCCTATAGTGGAAATACCCCTACTGCCCTTATAACGAGCTATTGACTGGTTTTGTCTCTTATTTCGGCCAATTTGGCCGTTTACTTCATGGCTGCTTTTCATCTGACGTGTGTGTCGGGATAATTGATGTGGAGGATTTATGTAAATGTTAGCCCAAACTACATTTCCAAGTAACGATGGTTTTGTTGTTTCTTTTGAGGAATAATACCGCGTCAGATGAATTCAGCCAAAATATGTTAACAGTTGCCGTGTCAAACATTCGGCAGTAGGTTAGCGTTATTTAGTTATTGTGAATGTCCTTTAACATGGGGAAAATAGACTACTGCGCTTGAACGAGCATGTGAATTTGTCGTTTTTAATGTATAGAAACTTGATAATCAATAACATTCTCTGTCAAATAAGGTAGCTCTATTTACGATACCAATTGGGGAACTTTGTAAATTAAATTACGCTTAAAGGCACGTGAGGCCTTAATTGTCGAAAATATTCATATTTGTTCTAATCACCGTAAACAGAAAAACATTAAAACGCATACAGTTTCGTTCATATATACCATGACCATCACGTAAACAGCATGTTATCATAAAGACCTACTATACTTTTCCTAAGCAAGAGCCTGATTTTGTTACAGAAGACAACACAATGCTACTGGCTAATCACACACAAATGGCATAAACGCTCTTTATTAGTTCCATATCAGGAATTCACCAACAAAGAACGCTCTTTATGTTTACTATCATAATATAAACAAACACAAGAAAAGTAACTTTTTATGCTTTTGTTTACATAACAATGGTCAAACATTTGACAATAACATACTGTTTATGCGATATTTCTTATTTGTATACGGACAATGTCTGTCTACATTTTGATGTTCTTTCTGTTTGTGGCGGTTTTTGACGGGTGGAAATATTTTCACAGGATACCCACCGCCAAGGCCAACCGTACCTTTAAACCAGCGTAAACGTATACCTGCTGCAAATAGAGAAGATGCCGGAATCGGCGTACTCGCCCCAGGGCTAACTCGCCCCAATCGACATGTGCCAACTCGGAATAAAAGGCCAGCTCGGAATAAAAGATGTATACGGGGGTGTTATATGGCGTTTGGTCCGTTGTTTCTCAATGATCATTATTGAAATTTGGTGTATATGTCCGGGCTGGGACATGGAATACAACAACGTTTGAACTGTTTTTAAATTTACAAATTTGTTGATTTTATTCATTTTTTTTTTCGTTCTGAAACACACTATAAAGTGTATATAATATAATAACGAACACGAGACATACATAATTTATATACTGTTAACAAAAGATATCAAATTCAATACATGACAAAGTTGACTCAGTGGAGTTTATAAAGTGAACATAAAAACATTGAGGTAAGAATCTTTTTAAGGAATGCAACTTTATTTAATGATAATAAACACATAAATTAAAATAACAAACATGAGACATACATGATTTATAAACTGTTAACAAAAGATATCAAACTCAATACATGACAAAGATGACTCAGTGAAGTTTATAAAGTGAACATAACAATATTAAGGTAAGAATCTTTTTAAGCATTACTAAACCGTTTAGCACAGTCCACTTCACTCATCCGATCATCACCAAACTTCATATTTATCTTGATATTGATCTATCAGATGAGAGCTATCAATTATTTTTTTATTTTTTTATTTTATAGGAAAAAATGGTCGCCAGCGGCCATATTGCATTTACGTTATATGTTATCGCGTCATGTCGATATCTAGTATTACTTCGAAATTTCACCTTTCCAGATTCATAATTGCTCCATTGACTGTAACAGATGGAATTATTCCCCTCTTCGGATAGAGCGTCACTGGAACTTTATTTTGTCAGACTGTCTGTATAGTCACTGATTATATATGGCAATAATCTGTAATAAGATGTTGCACTATTTTATTTTATATTTACATGCAGTGCTGTTTTTATACAACAATTCTAATCCCCCTAGATCATCATGTGATCGACCATACATCGCGCGAGGACCTGGTTTAATTAAGGGGGGTTTTATGGATAACTTCTGTCCTCAAGCTAAATTATACTTATGACATTTAATGGCATGTTTCTAACGTGGAGGGTTAGATATGCTTGAGACACCACCACTCTTCAATTCACACCAAGTTCTCAGCTGTCATATTCGGATATTAGAACCCATAGCCATGATATATGGTTTATTTTGTGTATACTAGTAATATTGTTATTTTCAGTACCTTTATATACCAGTACTGTGTATAACAATCCATATAAATTAATCCATGTATACATGTATATTGATTCAACGGATTCAGTGGTTTTGTCCATCAGTCTATCAAATTTGCGGGGAAAACATGGCCACAAGCAGTACACCCTGTTAAATTTCGAATTTGAATCAATTGGCGCACCCTGCAGCCAGCTTTTATTGGAGAACTTTTTCACATGTGGATATTTTGGGTCACCGCTAGATGTGAGCCATATTTTGTTCTCAAACTGTCCTTGTGAAGACATCACTGCCAGCGGCGATCTTGAATTTTACTATTTTTATGGCTAAATAATTTGGTTGATCCTACAGACGACACCCCTTATCCGATCGTCACCAGATTCCACAATGATATTCTGGATAACCATGGTGAGAGTAATCTAATTTTCCCGAATTTCGTTAAAAAACATTACCACAGGCAGCAATTTGGTATCTTACTGTTTGATCCTCTTTTGCATGACTGAATTGTTTAGCAACTGTACAGACAGATCCCTCATCTGATAGTCACCAAACTTCATATTGATCTTCGAGCTGACAACTAGATGGGAGCTATCGAATACTTTGAATTTTTTGGAAAACATTGTCGCCAGCAGTCATCTTCTATTTTGGTTTTTATATACATGTATATCTCGTCATTCTGATAGCCAGTATTACGTAGGTACTTCAACTTTCCGCATTCCTGTCATCATTTGAAATATAAAACTTTACCTGATACATGCACCCTTCAAAATTTGTTTCGTCGTATCTATTTTAATGACACGTATGGTAATATTGATACAGATATATTTGTCAAACATTTCTTTGTACAATATACAGGTATTTAGTTTGTAACTAAATCTAGAAATATATAATAGTAGCTGGTGG